>JASJET010000085.1:2687500-3887500 GCA_034092305.1 Diaprepes abbreviatus | reverse complement strand
AAAGTTACATATATATCGAAGGAAAATTTAAACCCATAGACGCAACGAAAAGATGTTTTTTATCAAATAATGCCCTCGCATTTTTGTTCGATGAAATTCGCTACGAGATGGGAGGTGAACAGGTCGCCGTGGTTCGTAAACCTGGAGTTACGACGACATTAAAAACCATGGTTTCATTCGGAAGTTTGCAACAAAGATCTCTCATGACGTGCGGATGGGGTCTCGACGAAGCAAACCAAGATATCGTAGACACGGCAAGTAACGTATTCTCCGGGAAATTACCCTTAAAATATCTTATGGGATTCGCCGAAGATTACGCAAAAGGTGTTTTCAACGTAAAACAAGAGCTTATTATGATTATAGCTCGCACTTTTACCAATTGTTACGTCGGCGAAGTAGAGGCAGAAATTAGTATCGACAAAATCGAATGGAAAATTCGTCACATCATTCCAGACGACAAGCAAAAATTGAAAATACTGTCTCGCATTAATAAAGGAGGAAACAACGCCAGTATTCAAATGGCATATCGTAAATGGGATCTGTACGAATTACCAGCTTTAAGGCAAACATCTTCCGACGTGTGGGCCTTGAGAACGAGTACAAGTCTGGAAAGACCGCGCTATATAATCGTCGGGTTTCAAGACAGCAATAATTGCGACAAGAAAGAAAAAAACGCAACCCAGTTTACCCACGCCGACGTATGCGACATTAGACTGTATCTGAATTCAACCGTTTATCCATACGAAAGATGGAATTTAGATTTCGCCAAGAAACTGTACGCAGCAGCCTATTACAATTACGAAAACTTCCAAAGCAGCTACTACGGGCGCGAGATAAACGATCCGATGATAACGTTCGCGGAATATATGAAAAACCCCGTTTTTATTATCAATTGCAGTCATCAACCAGAGGCGATTAACTCATCGACAGTGGATGTAAAATTGGAGTTCCAAACGAGAAAGAATAAATTCCCCAAAGACACTAAAGTGTACGCATTAGTTATTCACGACTCATTTTTTAGTTATAATGTATTAAACGGTTCGGTGACCAATAAATCTATATTTTAATGTATCTATTATATGTAACACAAAATAATGTTCTTGAATCAATAAATTTGTAATGAGTGAAGTAGTAGTTTTATATTTATTTGAAACCCAACCAAAAAAAAAAAAGCTGGCGGAAAAGCCCGCTCTTTAAGAAAAGAGTACGGGAATTTAGAAAATGGTGGTTTATTAAGTGGAAAAAAGAGCTTAAATAACACAAGAAAAAATTTTTAAGGCAAAATATGAAAACAACGATTTAGAAAATTTGTAGGAAAGTAACGGTTAGGAATAGGGAAAAAAATTATAAGAAAAAATTATAGAGGAAATCGAGTACTATAAGCAAGCATTTT
Source organism: Diaprepes abbreviatus (assembly GCA_034092305.1). Classification (NCBI taxonomy): domain Eukaryota; kingdom Metazoa; phylum Arthropoda; class Insecta; order Coleoptera; family Curculionidae; genus Diaprepes; species Diaprepes abbreviatus. The sequence goes on along the minus strand of JASJET010000085.1, from coordinate 3,886,107 downwards.
TCTCGATAGTAAAAACGTAAAAAAAAATTTTTTCAAAAAAAAATTGAAAAATGGTGAATGCGCGCCAAAGTTGAAGTTTTGGAGCAAAATGATATTAGGAAATTAGAAAGAGAATTTTTTTCTACATATGGTAGTACTTTTCAAAATTCGGAAAGATGAAATTTTAAGAAAAGGGTTATAGTAAGTTAGTAATTTGGATTTTTTAAAGCGCTGTAGCTCGGGAACCGTTCAAGATAGAAAAAAAATAAAAGCACTTTGATAGCCCAAAATTTTGAGGCAAATGCGATGGTGTAAAAAAAATTATAATTTTTTTTTTTTTTGAAAATGCTGAATACGCGCTAAAGTTGAAGATTTAGAGAAAAACGGTATTGGGAAATTAAAGAGAGAACTTTTTTCTACATATTGTAGTATTTTTGAAAATTCGAAAAAATTAAATTTGAAAAAAAGGGTTATAGAAAGTTAGTATTTGAATTCTTTAAAGCGCTGTAGCTCGGGAACCGTTCAAGATAGAGAAAAAATAAAAGCACTTTAATTACCTAGAATTTTGAGTAGAATACAATGGTGAAAAAAAAATTTGGAAAATCTTAAAAATGACAAAAAATTTGGACGAAAAAATTGAAATTCTCGAGTTAGGAGGCTAGGGCCGCCGAACGGGAGTATGTGGAAGTTGTAGGGGGAGGTTTTTTTTTTTTTTTTTTTTTTTTTTTTCTAAGTCCACCACCACCTCACCCACCCTCCCACCCGCGGAGGGAAAAAAAATCGATTTTTGATGGTTTCAGAGCGATTGCGCGGCTCCTTCACCATTTTCTCGCAATTTTTGAGGTATCGATTTTTTTATTTACGGTGACAGAAGTTCGGAAATTTTTTTTTTGGATTCTAGAGAAAATTTCCCACAATATATGTATTTTTCCAATTTTTTATCGTCAACCGTTACGACGCCAGAGCCCATCCAAAATGCGATGAAAAAAATTTTTTTATATTAGCGAATCGGGAAAAATAGTGTGATATACTTCAACTCTTCCTTATTACGATTCCGTCAAAACATTTTCAAAATTTTCCTTACCTTGCCTGAAAATAATTAAAATATATGCATAATTTGCATTTTTTGTAAATATGTAGCAAAGTAATGGTTAGAAATATCAAAAAAATTTATTTGAAAAAAATGTAGAGAAAGTCTAGTACTATATGCTAGAAAAGTGGAGGGGGGTAGTTTGTGTCCATACCAGAGATACGGTGAGTTATAAAATCATATTATTCTCAAACTTATATAATGCATATATGCACTCCACCTTACCCCCTCCAACTTTTTGAATGTATATAGAGGCCGGTATTAGAATTATTTCATCATTACACATTCGATCGGCAAGATGGAAGATATACCAAAAAGGATCATTGGCATTGTCAGGCCATTCGTGCCCGGCAAGATATGCAAGTGTGAGGAGTGCGGGGGTACCGCACCAGGAGCGGCACCTTCGGCACCGCCTGCAACGCCGACACCACCAGCGACGACGACGGTGCCGCCAATGAGAAGACCAAGGGCTGCACCTAGGTCGGTGTTAATATCGTTGGGTATTACTCCACGGTAGGCACCCCACCCTCCCCCCAGGCCCTTTTAGGGCCACAAAAACGGTCCTTTTCAGGACCACATTTTATTTTGATCGTAGTTTAGTAATCGTCACTTATGGGGCGAGATATTCGTTTAACGACGATTTGTCTCGTAGCTTAAGTGCCAAGTTATATGCTTGAGAACCTATGAAAATGTTAACAGTTCAAACAAGGTTTCTATTATTTTTTTTTTTTGTAATGTATTCTTCACAAAATATTAAGAATAAGTCTTATTGTCTAAACAAATCTAATTCCTTATTTAAAGTTTTTGAAAAAATCAATAATTCTATAAGCTCTCACCAATACATAACATTTAGAATCCGTTGGTGGGGTGGGGGTAGTTCTATATATATGAGACTGGGTCAGTTACACAGTCATATATTCATCAACCCTCATACGATAAACATGGAGGAAGAAAGACCCGCCAGCCGAGGCTCATCCATCTTTAGTGATGACACCGTAGCCGACAACGTTGGAGACCTGCAAGTCTTCGACGACGACGACGAGGTGGATTTTGAAATTGACGTCCTACGTTGGGACGACTTGGATGAGCCGATTCCGCTAGTATATGACCATGATCCGGGTCTAGTGGAATTAGACGACGCGGGTGATTGGGTCTTACAAAGACTCGAAACTCCGTCGCCGCAGCCAGAGCCGGACTCGACGGAAGATGCGGTGCTGGAAATTCCAGCATCACCAACACCCGACGACCCACAAGGCCCCTGCGATTCGTCAAGCTGGTGGTCGACCAGCGAGGATGGGGCACCATAAGCCCCACACTCTCCCTGGCCCTTTTTAAGGGCACACAACAACGGTCCTTTTCAGGACCACAAAATACTTTGATCGTAGTTTTAGTACATATTAGTACTTTGTTACTAATATTGTATGTATAGAATATACAATATTAGATACAAAGTATTAAAACTTTAAGTGCTGGTGGAACCCAGCTAAATCGTTCGTTCGTATTTGAGACCACAAACAACTTTTGGTCTCAATACGTAATACGACATTTGTTTTCACCCCCCACCATTAATTTGTCTCTATATATACGACCACCAATACTTATTACAATCATTTTAGTTCAACATGTCAGCGACTCAACAACAACAACAACAACAACCCATCCAATGCCCTGTGGTAGATTCTACCACAGAGAATTGTTTGGAGTGGGAGCCGAACGATCCTAGATGGGATGAACTTTGGCGGTTCATCATCGCATATACAGAGGACAACACCACCACCCCCGCTGATGATGACGGGCCGTGCGACTCCACAACTCAATAAAAGAGTCGCATGTTTTACAACCAAACGGTCCTTTTCAGGACCACAAAATAATTTGATCGTAGTTTTAGTTGGTTATAATACTTTGTAACCAATATTTTATGTTTTTTTTCATAAAAACATACAATATTGAGATACAAAGTATTAGAAGTTCTGGCGACAGAACCTTAACTTCATAAACCGAACCATGTTTTAGCATACTTGTAAATATTATCAGAAAATATTTACAACTATTGCTATTGCGTAGTTTTAGTGGATTATTCACTCTTTTTTTTTTATTACCTAATATTATGTGGGACAGGGCCTATATGAAATAACACACAAAAATAAATTTTCAAGTCATTTTTATTCTCATTATAAAATATAAAAAATTTGATCAAACACTTTTTTATTAACTACAATATATATATATATATATATATATATATATATATATATATATATATATATATATTTACAAACTTAATACTATAAATTAAAAGCTAATATCTACAACTACCTAACACCTACTACATAATTTATTAAAGTCCTCTAATTGTCTTTTTAACCGCGCAGATTTCACCTTTTTTATCTCTAATTGTCTTTCAAGTTCTATAATGTCACTGGCACACTCGTTCACTTCATTCACTAAGCGTTTTTTCATGGCGTAAATGTCTGTCAATTTGGTCTTCTGAGAGTTGGTGAAGTCTTCGACCCACTCCGGTTGTGATGGCTCGGAAGAAGACGCGGTTTTATTTGGTGAAGACGATGACGACGACGACGCAGCGGAAACTTCATCGCCTTCAAAACACCGCTTAAACCGCTTCTTCATGGGTTTCCGGCACCCCAATATCGGCGACAGTGGCGCTGGCGCTGGGGAAGACTTCACCTCCGACACTATTTCATTCTCGACGCTGGCCGGTGTTGGTGGCGTTGGTGGTGTTGGTCCATCGGGGCCTTCTATGACTTCCACTTCTACTGACAGTGGCTCTTGCGGTGCTGTTTTTAGGAAGTCGGGTAATGGAACAGGGGTGGAGGGACGCTTAAAGTTAAACTTTTTCTTCTTCCCTTGTCCCACACCTTTAATCGCCGAATAAAATGTTTTTTTATCGGCGATTTCCGACTTCCGCATAGTCAAGAGCTTTTGCAGTTTCGACGCTTTCGGAGAAGATTCCCTAGGCCGCGATGCTTTTCGCACAACCACATCACTGATCACATTTATCTTTGGCTCCTTCTCCTCCGTCCAGCATTCCAGGAATTGCGCTGCCGACTGAACTAACTCCTCGTCGCGACCATCGTTGAGGGCTCGGTCTTCGGCATCTTCATGCTCCACGCCATTCCAGTTCTCGAACACCCCCGGACTTAACACTTCTAAACCACTCATGTTATCCAGCATGCCTTGCTGTGAACCGCAGCTCACGTCAAGAGCATCTAAAAGAGACCGTACACTAGACATTGTCGATATTCAAACTCACACAATTAACTTTTTCTTAGCACTGTACTGTTTGCTGTTCTGACGAACTGTGAAGAGCTCGAGCCAGCAAGTCTGCTTTTATGCCCATTTCCCCCACTACACCACCTTTATTCCTTTTGTTCGATGCATTAAGTATAATATTTAAACTTGTCAGATGCAAGGCCATGGCCAAGGCCGACGTAACCGGCAATACCAGGGTCGTTTTCAAGGTTGTAATTTTCATGGATTTTTTTTTTTTGCCCCTGTCAAGGTTATTTTAAAGAAGCATATAAATATAGTACTAAACTTGTTAGATGCGAGGCCAAGGCCAAGGTCAAAGTACCCGTCAATGTCAGGGTCGTTTTCGAGGTTGTAATTTTCAAGGATTTTTTTTGGTCCTGTCAAGGTTATTTTAAAAAGTAATACATAATTAGAGTACCGCGATTGAAAAGTACAACATATTCAAACATCATGTTGCCAACTGATGAACAACCTAGTGAAGCAGCCAAAACATACAGTCATATACCAAAAGCTTTTTATTTAACTTGTCATCATTGTAAAAGACTAGGTATCTGCTGGCGAAATGATCTTACGTACGACTTCAACTACATTGACCTTTTCAGGGTTATATTTGTACAATGCGGCTTTTGTGGACTAGTTTACTACCAGTTCAAGGACATTAATGAACGTGCCATCCAGAGAAGAAATTGGGTCATAGAAGAAGCTTACCTGTACAGAAGAAATTAACATGTATTTTATTTCTTAATTTTTAATTTTTTTGTTTGTTATTTTTTTTATTTTTTTTTTTAATAATAAAAAGTAAACTCAATCTTTTGTTATATTTTAATTTTTTTTTCAATAAAACAATAGTAAAATGAATCTGTATGTGTATTTATTAAACATCACCTAAAATACGTTTTGCAATCCATATTTTTCTGCAGAGTCCGTTTATTAATGAAATAGAACCATATATTAGGGTGAAATCTAATGGTTTCAAATCAGTCTCACATAACAATGTCAGAAGTAAACACTATTGATAAGTTCGGTCGCAAAAGAAAATTTAAGGATTTTAACTTTATGCGAGGTCCTTCAGGAATAGGTTTTAAACTTACACCTAATGGAGATTACGACATGGGAAGCAAAAGATTGTGCTATTTAGCGGAACCTCTTGAAGGAGACGATGCGACCACACGAAATTATGTTGATAATAACCTTGCTCAGTGTGTGCAAGATACGCAGAAAGCTTTACATGACTCAACAATTGTTATTAAAGATATATTCAGAAACCAACTTGAAGGTTACGTACGCAAGAAATTAATTGAAACCGGTCAAGAACTTAGAGGATACATTGATGATACTGTTATTGCAATATATGAACTTAGGCAAGACGAACTGCGTGATGAACTTAACTCTAGAATGTTGAAAATTGAAAAGACTATGGAGGATCTTGTCAGCAAAGCTGTTTCACATTAAACATTTACTCGTAGACCTGTGCGTTTAATTTACTATTAGACAAATTTTTCAACAATAAATTTTACAGTTTGTTATTTGTCGACACTTCATTATATTTATAATTTTAAAATAAAGGTTCAATAAAAAAGCAATCAAGTAATGAATACATGTTTTTTATTTAAAAAAAAAAAAAAAAAAAAAAAAATTACAATACTATCGTTACATATTAATGTTGTATGTTTAATAGAAATAATAAAAACAATACAAATAATGAAATATGGATTTTCCAGATTACGTGCTGTCCTGACTTAGAAATGATTCCAACACGGTGACTAAATTTGCTAAGTTTTCTTCCGGGTCTGTTTTGTAAAAATCTATGTCTGCATGCCCCCAAGGTAGAGTTTTGGTTGAACTGGGAATTACATAACGTTTATCATCGCTATGTGACAATGCTACTTTATTTATTATGTTGGTATAAATGTTATGTAATTCACTTCTAAATGTCTTCATCTTTCTTAATATCAAACCACCCCGTTCAACAATTCTTTGGTAGTCTTCCTGATGAAGGTCTTTCTCGATAACACATTTTTTGATACCTTTGGCTTTTTTTAATTCATTATTAATGGACTTTACATAATAAGCCTTCGCGCCGGTACCATAAAAACTTATTATCGGATCACCAGGAAACTCATCTTTCATTCTACCAACTACAGAATTACTTTTAATTATGTTGAAATTATTAATTTCGGGGTAATTTGATGTATCGAATTTTTCGAGGTTTTCTGATATAGTTTGATAAAAGTTTTCCGTATACACTTTTAATATAAGCGAGTCAGTATCGGTGTAAAGTAACGAAGCATCATCGCCAAACTTGGATTTAATAAAATTATAATAAAAATCGTATATTACAGTCTTTGATATATCTAATATGGAAAAACCGATATAAATTGGTTTATTGTACAATATTTTAACTTTATTCATATGTATAGCAACAAAGTTCTCGGTAAATATCGAGCTACTATTGAAATTGGGGCGGGATATTAGTGCTCTAGCTCCATTTCTGCCTACACTGTTCTCCCAATGTGTTACTAATTTTATATCCTTTCGATTTTCCACATTTTCCATAGTTTTACCAAATATCGCGTTATTTTTTAATTTAAAAGTGTCTTTCGCAAATTTTGTGGTGGCCTTGTTACGTAAATTGGTATTAAAATCAATATACGATTTTAGCCATTTTGATTGCTCAAACTGTAATACTCGATGGGTTTGCATTACCACTAAGCCGTTGGCGATGGCTTGTTTTAAAGTTCTATAGTGTACAATGTATTTTTTTTTATCTTGTAAATTAGGAATTAATTTCGGTAATTTAGCGTTTTCTGTTGGCGGTATGATATTTTCTACTAGAAATGGAAGATCAGAATGTGCATCATGCAACTCAGTCGGATAATGCACATCCACTTCCAAAACGTAGCCATGTAAACTATCATCACCAACAGCCATAATATTTAAATCCAGAATTTCGCGCTCGCTTAACCATCGAAAACCACCATATGGTAATGCTTGTGACATACTATGACCATATAGATTTGTAGCATCAAGGTATGTTATAAATGAAGAAGGTTTTGTTGGGTCATAGTCTGGTAAAAAAATATTATTAGCGATGTGCTTCCTTTCTGTACACTGGCTTATGCCGCCGCGTATACCTTTCTTAAAAAAATGTATCATGTCTATATCAGTTAAGAGCTCTAACTCTACCTTAGTCATACGTAGCATACAATCAAATGATAAACTTGGAAGGGTATAGTAATGTGCTGGATCAAGTTTATCGAATTTTAAACAATTATTCCGAAATTGCTCAAAAACATCACACAATAGCAACACATCTGATTTTAAATACACGTCCGAATAGTCCCCCAAAGTTTTACACCCAAACAAGCGCCATACTTCTTTTGCTCTTCTATAGCTTTCATCGCTAATATGTTCTTCCCGTAAATTATCATAAAATTCATCTTTACTTGGAAGACATGTATTTTCCATTTTTTCTATAGAGTCAATAAAGCTATAGGGAAAAACACCCTTTTGACGCATCAAATTAAATTGGTTGATATTTGAAAAATGTTTCCGCGTTTCAATAAAATCGTCGTCGTTTAAACCGCTGCCTAAATTTTCCAAAGACGTTGACAGAAATTTAAAACTATCAATAAATCGCAACTTTAAATATTTCCTCTTGACTTTTCCACATTTACTATCAAAATAATCGTGCACATAAATGCTTTTGGTAAATGATATGTACTTTTCCTTACTTTGAGCCAAAACACCAATTTTATCCCCATATTTACATAACTCTTTTATAAATAAATGGCTGTCGTAGCCGCTTAAGTTATGAAATATGATAGGGATAAAAGAGGGTAATTTATAATTTAAATTACAAACGGAATGTGCAGCACCAAATCTTTTTGCACCAGTTATGTGACAGTGGTCTCGTACTTTAATCTCACCCTCTTCAAAAGGGCCTTCACATATACCACATATTTTAGCATCATTAAACTCCCTTTTTTCTTCAGGCGTTAACGGTTTCATAGGCTTAATGTCTTTTAAATATGTGTTGTATAGAGCCCTTAAATCACACTCGATACGATCCACAAAGACTTGAGCTGCATTATTCCCCCGAAATAGCTCAAATTTCGAAAGTGAGTCGTCAAAAGAGCATTTAATTAAATAAGCAAAAGAATATGGTTCATGTTTAAAACTTTTTACAGTGTAAGAATTTTGTGGGTTTGGTTGTACCGTTTCAATGGGTTTTAAAACAGATTCGAAATCTGCATAAACCACGAATGGAACGCGCATTTGCTTTTCTATACCCTCGAATTTTAAAATATTTTCCGGCACACTCTTTCCAAATTTATCGATTTTTAAATCCACTGAGGGTGTTTGCGTGAAAATGTGGTTACAATCGTAGCTTTGATGTAAAGTTAAAGCTGACGGTGTACTAAAATAAATGAGGCAACCATCACAGAAATATATTTTATGTTGTTGACAACTAATTTGACTTGAAACTAAACGTGATAAATCCCGAATCCAACAATAATGACTCTTTGAACAAGTCGTATCGCAAAAATGTTCACCGCCATCTTTACTACTACAGTCTTTTGTAATTAACAATAAATTTACATGCCTATCCAACTTTTTTGACGCATACCTCAGTGGACCAATAACTTCATGTATTACTTCATTATTTTCATATTTAGATTCCAGACCGTATACGTTAATTGATATGTTGTTCATTTCCTCAAATTTTTTAATGTCACGTAATTTTACTGGAAAATCCATACCTGTTACATTTAGCACTCTAGAAAAATGGGGGTAGGATGTCTTCTGTGAAGGCTCTGCTGTTGGAGGAAACAATGCTGATGTTACAGCCCACGCAAAGCAAAATTCGTCCTGGTTAATCACATTGACGACAGCTCCTTTCTTTTCAATAGAACACGGCAACTTGATGTATGATGAGCCACCCATAGGCATATACTTGTTGATACCAACTTCCAAGTATAAAATTCGCACAAGAGCCCATCCTATAACAAGAAAAATAATATATAAAAATCAGTTTAATATATCGGGTTTTGATTTTTCCATACCTGAATCTTTCTCCTGGAACTCTGTCGCCTGCGTTTTTATTAATTCGGTGAAAGAATGGTAAACGGCATCCAAATCACTTTCTACACTAATTATTTGATTAGCAGTGTTGAAGGATTTTTCACTGAATATTTCTTGTGATGGAAGCATGTACTCGCCAACAGCTGTCATGTTAACTTTTAAAGCATGATGCACACGCAATAAATTATTAACAAGTTCCACCACCTTGGATTTAATGTCTGCAAAGAACATTACGTAATCGGAATGCTCCATATCACTGCTAACCCGATAGGTTGCAATTCTCCTTTTGAAGGCACATTGAACGAGTTGCACACCATGACATACCGGCAAACATGAATTATTTTTATGTTGTTGTGTTCGTTTATGCACCGACATATGATTTATTGGAACATCTACATTACATGTAGCGCAATTAATTAGCGGAATCGTCGATGTATACTCTTCAATTCGGAGCCGTTTTCCTCCAGGCACTTCATTAAATCTCGCCGCACACGATTCTCTTTGATGACGTCTCATATTATAAATATTAGTAAACTTAGAACCGCAATTTTCACAAACATATGCCATGATTTGTCAAATATTAACACATGTACTACCTATACAAGTCAGAGCCAACTGATGAATGAAACTGCCCCATACCTTATATAAAACCATTCAAGGTCACCCCCAACCACGTAACATATCTTCAAGGTCACACACCCAAGATGACCTTCAACAAAGTCAAGGTCGTCTCGACCAAGGTCAAGGTCAAGGTCACACACACAACCTTGAACACAAGGCCAAGGCCAAAGCACACGTGCACTTTCAAGGTCAATGACAAGGACATGTGGGCGGGGCCAAAGAGGGGTGAAGCAAGGTCAAGGTCAAGGTCGAGGAGTGGGGGGATCGAGCGAATCGGGTTATGTTCACTACTGACATGACAGAAGAAATAAAAGCCAGAATACAGAGCGGTAATAGATGCTTCTTTTCTCTGCAAACGCTGATAAAATCAAAAATCCTGTCAAGGTCCTCAAAGATAAAAATCTACCAAACAATAATAAAACCAGTGGTATGCTACGGGTGTGAGACATGGACCCTCACAAGGCATAACGAACTTCTGCTTAAATGTTTTGAGCGACAAATGCTAAGGAGAATATTTGGTCCTGTACAAGACCCAATTACGGGACAATACCGCATAAGAAGTAATGCTGAACTAGAGATGTTGTACCATAGCCCAAATATAATAAAAACAATAAAATCCCAGCGACTGAGATGGGCAGGACACGTCCAAAGATCCCCTGACAACCGACTAATTAACATGGTATGGAATCAAAACCCAACAGGAACTAGACCCCTTGGACGACCAAAATTAAGGTGGAGAGATAATATAGCCAAAGACCTACAAACTATGAGTGTCGACAACTGGAGAGAAGCCATGATGGACAGAGACCGGTGGAGGCAAATCGTTTCTGCAGCAAAAACCCACGTAGGGTTGTAGCGCTACTAGATAGATAGATAGAAGTTATTTAATACTAAGATTAAAGCAACATCTTTTGAAAATAGTAATAAAATATTTATATTTAGATAATTTCAACTTAAACAGAGTTGGAGTTTAAAAGATTAAAGGTGTAATGTGATTTTGGAACTTGATTTACCAAATATGTTTTACTGTGTAAATTGAAAATAATATAGGTATATTGCAGCGTCTCCCTTTTTACAGGGTACGGCAACGGATGCGTACGGCAGCTCAATATGTCGGAGGCTAGGTTCGTATCTCTTTTAGAGATAGTTGTGCTCTACTTTGATTACCCAATAGGCGCCACGTGTTTTACATTATCTGTATTACTTACCTAGTGATTAAACAGGAAAACACATAGGTATGCGGAATGATTTTAATTTATTGACTGCTGGTGTATAGCTCCATAATGAACCGATTTAATTAAGCCAAATAACAATTCCATTTTATTCCAAAAAAAAATTATTATTTACATAAATCAGAATGGTACCTACAATTTTTTTATATACTCTTTCTTGATAACTATTGGTATTACTTCGTTTTAAAAGGTTATATAAAATTTGGCCGCCAATGTTCTAGAACCTTCCATTGCCAATAAAGTAAATTTCATAAAGAAAGTTATCAAAAAGGTTCTTACATTTTATTATGTCAAATGAAAATATATTTATATTGTTTTATTTGCATGTAAAAAAATTGATGTAGAGTTCCAATTCCCCTATCTGGTCTATGCTATGGTACCTCTCACTTCTATTTATTTGATCTAGCGCTGTTGTTAGGATTCTTGTTGTGGTTTGTGGATGACTGGGGGTTTCACAAGGACAATCCAAACTCACCAACCAAACGCAGGGTGAGGGTTAAAATCGTTGTGGTAACACGGACAGGAAAAATAAGGCCGGAACCATCAGAAAGCCTTAACAACCGGGAAAATCAAAATGGAAATCACAGTAAAAGGAATGAAATGAAGCCAAAGATGAAAAAGACTTGCTTCAGATAGCCCTGAAATAAAATGTTATTTTTACCACATGTTCGTAAAGATAAGGGGAAAAATCTTACCTTTGATTGATTAGTGGACTTTAACGAAAAAAAAACACTTGACCGTCTGCCATTTCAAATCTAATGGCAGGATTGGTCTGCTGCCTTCGACGGTTCAACAGTAAAGGGAACGAAAATGAAAATCTCTGTCGCAACCAGACGTGACAAATCTTAGGAATATTTGTTGTTACTTTTGCCAACCTTATTCTCAACCTGGAGCACCCTAACCTAGTTCTGAACTTACACTGATTACCAGGAAATACATCAAATATTGGCAAGACATGGAAATTATCAAAAATAAAATTATGATCAAACAGTCCAAAGTTATTAATCATGATTAAAACAAAGTTCAAAAAATTGCTAAAAATTCCATACTGCGTACTCTACCTTAAATGATCGGTCTCGACATGCCGTGCTCGTGTCAACGAATCGGGTATACATCCACAACAAATGCTAACTGAACTATATTACCGACTATAACCTTATATTTTTAATACTGAAATGGAATGTAAATAAATGAGAATTTATTAAAAATAAAATATTTTACGACTTTTAAATTCAAACCAAATAATGTGATATATAAACTACAGCAATTTACAAACTCTGTTAAGAAGAAAGAGTGGTAAATTATAAGACCAAAAGAGTTGTGACCCAAAAAAAAACGAATTCCATGTTTACTATTTTAAATTACAGGATAAATAATTAAATTTAATCAAGTAAAAATATAAAAATTATGTCATATTACTAAAAACATGTAGCATTCATGCAAACTGGCAAATTTAAATGCTACAATGTATTTTGGTAAAAAGAAATATACTTTAATATTATAGGGAGCTTACTAAGAGTAACAAAATGATTTTGAACTTTTTGGGGTGTTAATATTTTTATTTATTTTTACATGATATTTTATATGGAATAGTCACTTTTGTGTTCACATAGAAGAGGCTTTCTTTTACTATATTTTTATATAAAAAGCGGCCAGTTTTTGAACCATATAGTATTTTTTGAGTCAACCTTTATTTGCAAGTAGTTAATATTTCAATATTAATTCAATTCAAAATATTTTTAAAATTATAAATTAATGAATTGATATATATATATATATATATATATATATATATATATATATATCCGTCTTCCGATACCCAAGCGCTAGAAATCTCGGTCCATCCACTGATCATCCTCTAGACCTCTATTTCTCGTTTTTCCATTGATATCTTCTCGCCTTTCGGACTGGTGTTCCGTTCATGTATTTTTGGAACAGCTCTTTTAGGTAATATTCCATATTTAATTAACTGTGCCGGGATGTTTTCAGGTCCTGATGCTTTACCATTTTTTAATGTTTTACAGGCCTCTTTTACTTCCTGCAATGTGACTCTAACAGGTTATCTGGTTGTTATAATGTTTGGATACTCTTCATTTTCCTGGAATAGACATATTCCAGGAAAATAAGGAATTTTTATACTTTTCCTTAAAACAATTTATGTTTTAGAGATATTACTGAAAATACCCGCTAATGCACTTTTTATTTTCAAATTTGAAGAAAATAATTTGCAAAAAAAATACCGTTATTTAAGATAGATGTATGATATACTGGAAAACTATATCAAGAGGTTTAGTACTCATAGTGTTTAAGATATTTTTTATTACTCTATGTTAAATAAATTTAAAGTGTTTGTTCATGTAGACAATTTCAAAAAACCAATTTTTTGTTGACCTGTATTGATTATTTATACTTTAAAGAATATTTTAAATGTTTTCTTATGTCAAAACTGGAATTATTATCGGAGGTACAGCAATTTAAAAGTAAGCGTGGCAGCATCTCAGTATAGACAAGTGTAGGCAGAAAGAAAGTTGCAATAAATATTGTTGAAAATACTTTTAAATTTAATTTTTAATGAAGTTGGTTTCATGGAATTTTTGTAGCGAAAAATGACTTGGAACTCGTTGAGTATTCAACATTGTAATCAGCTTGATTTGTAACGCAGAGAGTACAGATCGTTACTTATTTTACAAAAATATGTTTTTTTTTAAATCTTAATTAGAAGTAATTATAAAAATGTAGAAATTTCTTGATAGAAAAGATAAAAAAATAACAGCTGTTCGTTTCATCATGGCAAGAAAGAGAGACACTACCCGTTGACTTATTCAATGAAAAATGAGGAAGTTAGTACCAACACTTCAGAATAAAATTTTAAAAGCGGCGTAAACGCTGATTTTGAAGCTGAATCGTCTTTGGATCCATATTAACTAATTTTGTCTATAACTCCAAAATTACACTCCAATGATGTAAAAATTGTTCAGATAGCATATTATATTGCTGCTTCAATAAAAGGTGTACGAGTGTACTACTTATGGTGGAAGTCTTAAATGCACTGCAAGCAGTAGAGATGCACAAAGGATAACGATTGATTGACTGACTGATTGATTATATGACATAGCAGACCAGGCTTGAAAAGCTCTTACCTTCAGTCTTATTGTATTGCCTGCCATATCCGTTCTAGACGAACAAGTTGGTTGCTTTGATCAGGTTTAACAGCCTGCTCAAAAGTATGTCCTCTGGGCATAAGCCTTCCAGATAAATTAATCTCTGAAGTAGGCCAAAGCTCCGCACTCGAAGATGATGTGTGAGTTTCGTCCTCTTCATCACATAGTCCATATAGTGGTTCTTCGTTGAAGATGTCCATTGTATATAGATGTTTTTTCAAGCTGCAATGGCTAGTTATAAGTCTTGATTTGTTGTTTGCCTAGAGGAATTCAATGGAAAATGAGGAAGTTAGTACCAACACTTCAGAAAAAAATTTTAAAAGCGGTGTAAGCGCTGATTTTGAAGCTGAATCGTCTTTGGATCCATATTAACTAATTTTGTCTATAACTCCAAAATTACACTCCAATGATGTAAAAATTGTTCAGATAGCATCTTATATTGCAGCTTTAATAAAGGATGTTCGAGTGTACTACTTGTTGTGGAAGTCTTAAATGGACTGCAAGCAGTACAGATGCACACAGGATAACGATTGATTGACTAACTGATTGATTATATGACATAGCAGACCAGGCTTGAAAAGCTCTTACCTTCAGTCTTATTGTATTGCCTGCCATATCCGTTCTAGGCGAACAAGTTGGTTGCTTTGATCAGGTTTAACAGCCTGCTCAAAAGTTTGTCCTCTGGGCATAAGCCTTCCAGATAAATTAATCTCTGAAGTAGGCCAAAGCTCCGCACTCGAAGATGATGTGTGAGTTTCGTCTTCTTCATCACATAGTCCATACAGTGGTTCTTCGTTGAAGATGTCCATTGCATATAGATGTTTTTTCAAGCTGCAATGGCTAGTTATAAGTCTTGATTTGTTGTTTGCCTAGAGGCAGAATTTCACCGCTTAGTTTGTCGGATAGACATCAATAGAGCTCACTGTGGTTGTGGCCCGCAAGGTGGTTCCAGTGGGTCTTATGTTGTTAATTTGTTCACCTGGTCATCCATCCACAAATAGCAGCCTTAGTAATTCCAAATGCTGGTTCTGGTTCAATAAATGGAGTGGCAGACCCTTGTCTTGGTCAGCTTTTTCATTGCCCTAGACACTCTTGTGCCCTGGCACCCACATAAGAGTGACCCTGTTGTGTTTTGCCAGAGCGATAAGGTTGTGAAGACAGTCCCAGATCAGTTTTGATATTATTTGACAGTGCGCTAGAGCCTTCAGCACTGTCTGACTGTCAGTGAAGATGAGAACGGTCTTACCTTTATAACCTCTCCTCAAATTCTCCCGAAGACAGAATAGGATAACGATAGAAAACCTGAAATTCCAGCAGGAAACCAAAGGGCCAGAAAATTAGAATGGACAAATTATAAGGAGTCAGAGGATATCGTAGCATCTGTGGAAGGCTTTATATATGGTTTAAGATTCGCAGATTGAAGGTAATATAAAAAAGAATATTTAATTTTACGTTGTTTGCGTTTGCGTTTTTTTCGAAATTACTTTTTTCCAAGTGGTGGACAAAATACCTCGAGATCTACTCAGTCGATTTTGAGACATTTATATTGTAGATTCTCAATCATATTATCTTCAGTGTAGCATAACTTTTTTTTGATGGAATGTCGCTTGTATTTTTAATTGATTTTTTAAATTCAAATTTTGGTAAAAACTCGAAGTTTGTTTTTAACAGCTGACATTTTTCTAAAAAATAGTCCATTTTTTTCCTATGCTACATTGAAGCTGTAACTTTTACTTATAAAAAAGAAAAAATGTTTAGACGTTTCCTGAAAAAAAAAAAAGATTCACCACCAGAGGACATTTTCAAAAAAGTTTTATATTAAAAAGCCATTCCTTAATTTGTTTTACGCGTTTCTTTTTTTAATTTATTCATAAAACTATATAATGTATTTACCAGCATTTGCATATCTATTGTCAGAATCAGGCGCGGATCCAAGGGGGGGGGGCGGTGGGAGCGATCGCCCCCCCCCCCCAAGAGCTTTGAGTTCAGGAAAATATACCCGATTTTACCTCTTATACTATAGTTAATTCAAGGACTAGAGAGAGTAATAAATTATTTTTTACCTTTTTTCCTTCGCAAACTACCTGTGTTCTTTAGTCCGGTGTCTTTGGCAAAATCTGTTAGATATATATATATATATATATATATATATATATATTTTTCCTAAGAATAGGTTAGAAATTTTATAATCAAAAATACCGGTCTATATTAATGGATTATTTGAGTTGGATAACAATAGACATTTGGAAGTGTTAAAAAGGATTTTAATCCTTGTCATAGGCGTCGGAAAGATGTTTATTTTATAACTAAGTATTTATGGTATAGAATATTATTTCGTTAATAAATTTAAAATAAAAAGTTTTTATATTATTATTTCATTTCTTATGATTTCTTAATAATTCACATACAGTACAAAATATAGATAATTTTGACATTTTTAACACAAATCACAACTGTATTTTTATTATTTTTAATTTTGGCATAAAAACCGTTTTAGGCACATTCAGACTAAAACGTAGCCTTATTCTTTCAAAAAATTCGAAGTTACAATTTAAATACTTACAAAATACTCATTGTCAAAAAGAAAAGAAGTTAAATATATATAAAAAAATAAATTCGTCCATATAATATTAAAAATTTTTTTGGGGGCTCTCGGTCATTTTATTATTAATTATAAACATTTTTAGGAAATTTGACGTTTCAGTTTATTTATTTCTTAAATTAAACACTAAAAAGGAATTCAAATGTAATTAATTTTTATATGTTACAGTTAAAATTAGATCAACTTATTTTTATTTCTATTGCACTGGCATCTTAATTTAATTTCCTTTATTATATGAAATATCCGATAGGCTTAAAAAAATTAAATAAACGTGTTAATTCTACACGCTTAAGAAAAAGACACAAATATAATAATAAAATAATAAAGAAATTACGGCTAATTGGAATTAAACATATATAAAATTAAAGAATGGGGTACACTAAAATAAAAATATATAAAAAGAATATATAAACAACATTAAACAATAAAATGCAACAAAAACAAATTGTGTTTATACTGGTAAACATTACGTATCTAATTCGTAATCAAATTCAGTGAAGCTATCGTCGCTCAATTAATTGAGTTTCCACATTTTGTTTTATTCTTTTATTATATGGATTTTTCCCAATTTTCCGCAGTAACTTTGTTCAAAAAAATCTTTCAAAAGTTCAGTTAAATTACTAATTTTGTACATTGTATTATTTCTAGCAACTCTGCCTTTTACTTGAGAGAGATATTTCCTTCTCCAACGGACAGTTTCTGGACGATCTATAAGAACAGATTTCCTATCTGGTTTTTTTTCATCAAAAATTAAGTTCTCTGAGCAATTTCTAGAGCTCAGTTCTTTTAATTTAAGGTAAATCCCGATCTTCATTGATTTTAGTAAAAATTTTGTTGACGGTTGGGATCTGCTTCTCATAATAAAATGTATGTACAACTCCTTTTATTGCAGTATTCATCTCTTCTTCCAACGAGGTTTTTCATCTGCCTGTGATCGAATGGGGGAGTACGAAACATTCCAGTCGTTTTTTCTCCTTCAGTATTCGGTACATAATAGATTTTCCTGTTATGTTGGAACACATCTCAACAGAGCTTTTAACATTATTATCTAGATATTGATATCTTAGGGCATCATAAGCATTCATCGTAATAAGTTTTTCATTGAGGAAAAATGCCTTGGTTTAACGATTTTGGAATAAATATAGAAGTGGAGGCCATATTTTTTTGGTATCTTACTAGTCTCAAATAATATATAAAAACAAGCACAAACAAGATAAATCACTAAGGACACACTGTACGGTGTACTTTCCTCACTGGCAGAAATAAAAATGAACAGAAATTTTATTATTGCAGTAAATTTATAAAAGCTTATATTTAAATAAAATTAGATTTACGGCAGTCCTCCGTTACCTGCGGTACTGGAGCAAGTACGTTGGGGATTTTGGTAACAGGTTTATTACTCTCTTTAGTTCTTGAATAGAGTATAGGAATGTGTATGCTTGCGATCGCCCTCCCCCCCCCCCCCCCGTTCCCAAGAGCTCTGAGTTCAGGAAAATAGAACCGATTCTGCCTTTTATATTAGGAATATGTATGCTGCTGACACTCCCTCACCGTTGACAACTTGTTTTTCTTGCGATAGCCGCTCCCCAATAGCTTTGAGTTCAGGAAAATAGACCCGATTCTGCCTCTTATACTAGGAATGTGTATGTTGCTGGCATCCCCTCCTCTCCAAGAGCTTCAAATTCAGAAAAATAGGTACGACCCTGCCATTTACACAAGAAATGGGAATGTCTCCGGTCCCCCCCCCCCCGTCAACAACTTGCTTTCGCTTGCCATAATGTACTTTTGTGATGTCACCGCCCCCCCCCCCCCCCCAAAGAGAGAGGCTGGATCCGCCCCTGGTCAGAATTAATAATAATACTTCAGCAAGTCTCTATTTTTTATCAAAGAAACAGCGATAGTCTTCCTGATCTAAAAACTTTTCCCAGTGTATTATAGAGGGTCACGAAGCTAGCAAGGTCATGAAAATTGTCACCTAAATTCGAAAGCGCTGCTAAGGCTATCGTATCTGATTAATATATGTGTAACATTAGCCGTAAAACATATATGATAGAATTCGATTATTAGCATAAGTTAAACTATCTGAACTTCCTTTTATGGCTGCTACTGGTAAAATGATACAGAAACTTTGGCGCTCAAGCCACTCTTTCACTTGGTGGATCTTTTCAATTTATTTTATTTGTTGTTTAACTGTGCAATATTTCACGATATTTGACACTTAAGCATCTTACTTTTTAAATATATAACATTACGTATTCTGAAAACTAGATTGATGAACAGCTGAAATAAACCTGCTTTCGAATTCATTAGAAATAATTCCACAGAAAATTTATTATTTTATTAGTATTACTAAAATCTAATATCTTTGGCCAGATAACGATCTCGGCAACAATGTTAACTGCACAAAACTCTCATAAATTTCTGAAATCCATGTACACGCGGAAATAATTACAACATAGTAAAATATGTAATTAACTACAAAACAATTTCCAATGGGTTGCGGATTGAAAAAAAAATCGATTGGGACTACCCGCATGCTTAAGCTCTGAATGGAATATAAGGAATGTTGTACGTCTATATGGTCAGTGATTAATTTTATTAATTTTGTGTTGGAAATATCTAAGTACTCGCAGATTACATTAATCTATATTTAGAAAAAGGTGTTTAATTAATCGGCTTATAAAACTTATCTACTATAAGATTATAGAGCCAAATAGTAAATGTAATTCAGAAAAACTAGAACTACCTTAACTCTCTTGGTATAAAATTTAGAAATTAATTTATATCAAAATTAAAAACAGATTGCTGTACGATGTAAGATAACACAAAAACTCCTTGTAAAAAAACTTCATTTTTATAGCAGAATATTCTGCATCATCTACATAGACAGAAAGCGTGCATTCCATTTTTGTATGTACAGGGTGAGTCAACGATTGGATGAAGTAGGTTTGTGCCTTTTCGGTGAAATTAACAAAGAAACTATATTTATTGTTTGATACAGTTTATTTTTACGCAGATTTTAAAAATATTTTGGACTCTACAGGGTGAGCCAAAAAACTAGGACAGTATAAAGTTGTATTTTTTTAAATAGAACATCCTATATACGAATCGTATTTTCGATTTAGCTTATAATTTTAAATCTTTTTTATTAAGGGTTTACTATAACAAAAGTTTATAGTTTCTGAGATAATTAGGTTTAAAGAAAAAAAGTCACATTTTCAAGCATCAATTCAATCCTAAATAACGTTTTCAATTTTGTGACAAATATATTCAAATTTGGAATTTAGCAAGGCCAAGGGCAAGTTAATATAATTTTTATCTAATATTTGCAATAAAAGCTACAGGGTGTTGAACACATCGGCTCAAATTTGAACAAGTTTAAATGAATAAATATCTTTTTTTTTTAAATGGTACACCCTGTATATTTTCATGTTATTTAATAGAGTAATAAAAACCCTAAAAGTTTTGTTCAATATATCCTATACCTATTTATAATAGTTTTTGAGATATTTCAGTTTCTCTTATTTTCCATACTTTTTTACAGAAATAGTCTTCATTATCATAGTAGCCATGGCAAAAACAATGTAAAAGAACATTTTTCTGTGTGTCAAATTTATAACCGCAATCGCTTCTTTTGGTTTTTATGTAGTGTAGTTTTTTTTTTTTTTTTGCATTTATGTTATATTGTAAAATGAATTTTCCAAAGAATGAGTTAATAGATATGATTGATACAATAGGAGAGGCTCAAAGAAATTGCCTTCTTGCTCAAAGAATTTACAAAATGAAGTATCCTGATCGACGCCAGCCTAATACCCATACTTTTCAAAACTTAATGCAAAGATTTGATTCTTCTGGTACTGTTGATTATCCAAAACGTAAAGTGGTCAACAAACCAGTAACTAATGAAGAAAAAGAACTACAAGTATTGTTAAATGTTCAGGAAAATCCTTATATTATTAACCGTCAGTTAGCAGCATTATGTGAAACATCACAATCCACCGCTAATCGTACTACCAAAAAATATAGGTATCATCCATATCACATGGAATTACACCAAGAATTGCATGGACAGGATTTTGAAAGTCGTGTAAACTTTTGTCGTACAATAAATGCGGAGATTCAATTAAATCCAAATTTATTATGCATGGTAATGTTTAGTGATGAAGCTACTTTTAGAAGGAACGGTGCCGTAAATAGACGCAACATGCATTATTATGCCAGAGAAAACCCATTTTGGATTAGAGAGGTGCAACATCAAAACCACTGGTCATTAAATGTTTGGTGTGGTATTCATCATAATCGAATTATTGAACCCCACTTTTTTAATGAACCACTAAATGGCCATAGTTACTTGAACTTTCTACAAGAAGAACTACCCCAACTGCTTCAAGGTCTCGATAGGGATGAGCTCGACAGTATGTGGTTCCAGCATGATGGTGCGCCTCCGCATTACCATCGTGAAGTTCGTGCGTTTTTGGACCAACGATATCCGCAAAAATGGATTGGACGTGGGGGTTTCATTGAGTGGCCACCAAGGTCTTGCGACATCACCCCATTAGATTTCTTCCTATGGGGTTATATTAAAAATAAGGTGTATGTTAATCCACCAACAACAGTGGAAGATATGCGAAACAGGATTAGGAATACCTGTAGAATAATAACGCCACTAATTTTGTCCAGGGTCCGAGAAAATCTGCAAAAAAGACTAAATTTGTGCATTGCACAAGAGGGTCGCTTATTCGAACACTTATTAAAAAGAAATAATTAATCTCAGTATTTAATAGGTAATTTTTTTGTTTCAATTTAGTATAAAAGTAAATATGTATTTGCCTTGTCGTTATTGTTGTGTTAATTTTTTCACATTATGTTTAATTAAACTATTGCCGTTGTAATATAACGAATAATGTATTTCATCATATTTAACCACATTCTGTTTGTTTCTGTAGTTTCTTTTTATTATTTTACATGGCTACTATGATAATGAAGACTATTTCTGTAAAAAAGTATGGAAAATAAGAAAAACTGAAATATCTCAAAAACTATTATAAATAGGTATAGGATATATTGAACAAAACTTTTAGGGTTTTTATTACTCTATTAAATAACATGAAAATATACAGGGTGTACCATTTAAAAAAAAAAGATATTTATTCATTTAAACTTGTTCAAATTTGAGCCGATGTGTTCAACACCCTGTAGCTTTTATTGCAAATATTAGGTAAAAATTATGTTAACTTGTCCTTGGCCTTGCTAAATTTTAAATTTGAATATATTTGTCATAAAATTGAAAACGTTATTTAGGATTGAATTGATGCTTGAAAATGTGACTTTTTTTCTTTAAACTTAATTATCTCAGAAACTATAAAGTTTTGTTATAGTAAACCCTTAATAAAAAAGATTTAAAATTATAAGCTAAATCGAAAATATGATTCGTATATAGGGTGTTCTATTTAAAAAAATTACAACTTTATGCTGTCCTAGTTTTTTGGCTCACCCTGTAGAGTCCTAAATATTTTTAAAATCTGCGTAAAAATAAACTGTATCAAACAATAAATATAGTTTCCTTGTTAATTTCACCGAAAAGGCACAAACCTACTTCATCCAATCGTTGACTCACCCTGTATGTATGGAGATGTGGATATGTGCACTGCAACCTGTCAGATCTGTATCTCCTTCTGCTATTAACATGTTGGGTACTCCTGGCTCAGTAAAGTGGATCCTCAAATCCTATTTCTCTTAAGAAACTAAAAATGTGAGACAGCCTCAAATTTCTATTCAATATGCTTCTAAGTGCTATCTTCGTTAATATCAGCAAGGCCTTTGACAAGGTGTGGCACAATGGTCTTGTAATTAAGCTCATACGGCTGGGAATCTTGAACTATTTAGTAAGATTAGTCTCAAGTTTCTTAGAAAACAGATCCTTTGTGGCGTCATCGGATGATGCTACTTCCGAAGTTAAACAGGTTAGAATCCATATTTCATATGTAAAATCATGATTTGTTAAAGCTTATTCTATATGGTCGAATCAAGAACTTCTAAAGAACACATACTATATTTATTTCCTGTATTACTCCATAGAAAACAGACTTTCGTCAGTAACAAAAATGTAACATTATTTTTTTTTGCTGGAATGTGTTCATTTCGGCATCCTGTAAAACATATCTCGATGGTAACTCTGAAAAAATGGAGGACCGAAACTGGCCACGACTTTCGAAAAATGTTTCAAACAAAAGTTGTAGAGAATTAAAAAACTTATCGATTCATATTGAATTTTAATTATCACGTTAATTACGTAACTAATAAAACTTTGAAACTGTTAGGCTTCATTAAGAGATCACTGACTGATTTTTCTAATGTCGAGTGTTATAGAATGTTGTATTGCGCATATATAAGATCAACTTATATTGATCAAATTGAAAAAGTTCAGAGAAAATATCTGAGGTTTGTAGGCTATAGGTTGGCTATTTTGAGTGAGGATATTGTTTATGACGAGATATTGCAACTCCTAAGACTTCCCTCTTTACAGGATAGAAGAAGCTTTATTGATGTTTGTACATTGTTTAAGATCATAAACTGCCTTATTGATTGTTCCGAATTACTGAATGCAATCTCTTTGCATGTTCCGCCGAGAGTTCTGCGTGGGGGTGATCTATTTCATGTTCCGTTCCATAGAGCAAATTACGGTGTTTCCTCTGCTGTCACTAGATGTTGCATTAATGCTAACAAAGTGGCTAGGGAGACCGACATTGATTTCTTTTTTGATGGGTTGTGGTCTTTTAAGGGAAAGGTTAAAAAATTATATTGATTAATGTTGGTGGTGTACACATTGATTTGTATTATTTTAAGTAATTTTACTGTTTTTCATGTAATTTTAATTATTTGTAAAATGGCTGGTCCGTTAATATACATTATTATTATTATTATATTTTTTTTCGACAAAATTTATGGTTTTCTTTTTTTTTTTTTTTTAAGACATTTATTAACAAACTACCGATTTAAAATTTATAATATATATAAATATAGGTATTACCATTCTAAAAAAGTATGTCAAACCCGGAATCTGTAAGTTTTTTATTTTTTGAGAAGTCGATGTCAAAATTGAAAATTGAAACTCAATTTTCCGCTTTCCTCATTAAGATACAATGCTCAGTTTTAGTGGAAATTATTTGTATTGTTTTAGATTTTAAAGTTTTCACAAAAAATTATAGAGAAAATCATACAAATATTCAATTATATATTAAATTTTATACTGTTTTTCCCTTTATATTATTATTACCTAATAGTTTATTAACAAAATTTTTACAAAAATTTCTATCAGCAAATTATATAAAAATATAATAATAATATATTATGGAATTATTGTAAATGGAGAAGTAATAAACAATATAAGATACGCGGATGATACCGTTCTTATAGCCGATGCTGCAGAGGGACTTCAAAGAATTATCGACCGAATAGTGACAGCTTGCAACAGATATGGTATGAAGATAAACTGCAAGAAGACGCAAACGATTATTGTCAGTAAAAACAACGTCGGCAACATACAGTTTACTGCCAACAACGTAACCCTCACAATGGCCGAGACGATCACATATCTAGGCTGCACGTTGAATAAGGACTGGGACCACTCTCGAGAAATAAGAAGCCGAATCGAGAAAGCAAGAGGTACTTTTAATAAGCTGCTCAACATACTCTGCAACCTATCCCTCAATATACATACGCGGATCAGGATTTTGAAATGCTATGTACTCTGAACTCTCTTATATGGATCAGAAGCCTGGACCCTTACCGATGCTCCATGTCAACGTATAGATGCATTTGAGATGTGGTGGTACCGCCGCATGCTTTGGGTTCCTTGGATACACCACGTATCAAACGAAAACATTTTACAACGTATCGGTGGAGAACTGGAATTCCTTACAAATGTCAAACGCAGAAAATTGGAGTACTTTGGACATATCATGCGGAATGAGAAATATCACCTGCTCCAACTTATCCTACAGGGGAAAATAGAAGGCCAGAGATCAGCTGGACGAAGACGAATATCATGGCTGCGCAACCTACGAACATGAACTGGAATGACATCAACAGGTCTGTTCAGAGCAGCAGTGAATAAAGTAATATGGACCAATGTGATAGCCAACATCCAAAGAGGATAGGCACTTTAAGAAGAATAATAATATGAAAGAAAAAAAACAGTTTAATATGTAATACATAATTGAATATTTGTATGATTTTCTTTTATAATTTTTGTAAAAATTTTGTTAATAAACTGTTAGATAATAATAATATAATGGAAAAAAAAACAGTAGAATATGTAATATATAATTGAATATTTATATGATTTTCTCTATAATTTTTTGTAAAAATTTTGTTAATAAACAAATTAATAATTGATATGACTAAACAAATTGTTACTATCAGATTAATTAATAAAACAACATGAATATTATAAATTTTACTTGTGATGCATAAGTTTCCTTGAAGCGCCGATGAATAATGCGCCTGAACTATGGCAACCTTCCCACAGCGGCCGGCAGCAGCTATTTTCTATTAGATTCGGCCCAATTTTCGAAGGTTCACAGATCGTATGAAAGTGTATTTCTTGGATCCAAAAAATTCACAGGTAAAGCACAAGCATTAAAAAGCATCTTCTGCAAATTTGAGTCCGTAATATTCATTTGCCACGCCATTATGAATTTTTAAAAAAAGAAAACGTTTCTTTCATTCAAAATTAATTTTACTTTTGAGATCGGAAATGATACATCTAAATCCAATGCACGCATTAAAAAAAATTTATCTCCATCCGGTGGAAAGTTATCGCAATTTTTTTGGTGCAAAAATTGATTTTTGCAAAATTTCTTGGCTTTCAATTAAAAAAAAATTTTTTTTTAATAGATCTTCAAAGTATAAAACAATATAAACAACTTTCATTAAAATTGAGCATTGTATCTTAATTAGGAAAGCGGAAAATTGAGGTTGAATTTTCAACTTTGACATCGAATTTCTTGGAAAATACAAAACTCTCAGATTCCGAGTTTGGCATACTTTTTTAGAATGATCATACCTATATTTACGTTAAATTTTAAATTGGTAGTTTGTTAATAAATATCTTTTTTTTTAAAAAAAAAACAAACCAAAACCATAAATTTTGTGGAAAAAAATATATCTCGATAACTAGTGGCGTCACCTATAACTTATTACACGAATAGATAGGTTTTTTAATTCTCTTTAACTTTTTTTTGAAACATTTTTCGATACAACTTTTACTTTTCGAGATAAACTCAAAAAACCGAAAATCGTGGCTATTTTTGGTTCGCCATTTTTTTTGCACAAGTCTTTCAGAGTTACCATCGAGAAATGTTTTACAGGATGCCGAAACGAACCCAGCAAAAAGCCAATGTTACATTTTTGTTAACAAAACAGGTCTTTTTTGATCTAATTTCATGGGGTATATATTTTTTTTTGTCGAAATTCGAATTCCAACAAGATGGAATAGTGAAAGCTATTTTTAGAACTAACAAAACTTTTCTTAATTTACTTTAACTGAAGATGACAAAGTTCTAAATCATATCCAATTTAATCACTATTGAAATGAAAAAGTGATATTTTGCCTTCCCAAAATTTAAGCGGTTTAAAAGAAGTAAACAATAGCTTTAAAAACAAAAGGAATGCAAACGACGCCCTGGCTAGGTCGATATACGGTATATTTTATTACAATAACTAGAAAAAAACACTGTATGACTGAAATTCAAACGAGCGAAGACACTGGTAACGACTAGTTTCTAATAATATTATTTACTTCGACAAACTATAAATTCTTATACACAGTCGATCGATATTTTTTCCACAAAAAAACCCGATGCAGCATGACTTTACAGTTACATCATTGTCCTTCAAAAGGTTTTTGTACGCCATTGAAACCAGTCGGTGAATGAAACGACAATTTCAGATTCGACATCGGCCAGTTTTTTGGTCTTTGGACAATTTTAATCATACCATGATTTTATTTATTGAGAGGAACGTAGAATAGAAATTGGTTTATTTTTAAGAACTACGCGTGTGTTCTTTTATGAGGAGATGTAATTTTTTAAAAGTTGAATTCTTGTTTTACGACCTGGTTTACAAATAAATTAAATGTAGAGTATCTACGAAGAATTTCTTGTATATAGGTCGGCGGAGTTAGCCTCATATGAGATGATCGGGAAAATTAATTGTTAGTAGACTTCTGATTAGGTAAATAACTTCAGAATGATAATAGTAATTATGTAGTATCTTATGTCTCATTTTTTTTGGGGGAAATTTTTTTAACAATTAAGATGTGAAAAAACAGTTTTTTCCAGTTCTAGTAAAAGCTATTGTTTTTCAGTAAAAAAGTTTCAAGCAAAAGTTATGCGCTTTAAAAATATCTATAAAATGAGCTAAAGCTCATCCAAATCGGATAATTTGTTTGTTAGTTATTGCAAGAAACCTGCTAAAATGGCTATTTTTTTCAATCACTACATAGTATAAAACAAAGTCGCTTTCTCTGTCCCTATGTCCCTTTGTATGCTTAAATCTTTAAAACTACGCACCGGATTTTGATGCGGTTTTTTTCAATAGATAGAGTGATTCAAGAGGAAGGTTTATATGTATAATAACATCCATTAAATAGTGGAGAAATACTGTTATTTTTGAGGTTTCTATTGTGATGTCGTTAATTATCATATGTTTTTCCGCTTACATTGCAAACGCAGGCTGAACCCTACGAGATTTATCAAAATAATGTACTAATTATTTGTACACATTGAAAAGGTCTACAGAAAACTGCGCGATGGTATATGTCTATCTCTCATGGATATCCCACAATAACATTTTTTTGTCATTTACTTTTTACGACAAATAATGGCAAATTTTGAAGCGATTTTAACCAATACAGCATTAATCCTTATCCAATTAAATAGCTTAAATACATTGTTGATTTAATATAGATCTATATGGTCCTTTACAGCACAAGATTTAAATGAATATTTTCGAAGATATTACAGATTTAAAATTGCGGGAAGTAGCGCTTGCGGCGGTACTGGCCGACCGGGGCGTCGGCAGCGTGCCTATAAATAGCGCGTCGGAGGCCGATGTAATAATTGTTGTAAAAATAAAATAAATAGTCACAGTTTTTCTGTAGTGTATTTAGTATCAGCATTGCACCCGTGCGAAGCCGGGGCGGGTCGCTAATTGTTTATAAACAATAGAAAAATATATTGTATTAACTTTATATTGCAACTAAAGGAGTCAGAGTTGCATGCAAAATTTCAGCTAAAAATATTCAATAGCTTTTTGTACAGTGAATTCGTTTATAATTTTTATGTTTTTTTATTATTTATTCTCAGCGATCTAGAGGTCGTACAGCGTACAAACTTATACTACTAATAACAAAAAAGAACGAATTGATTGTAAATTATTGAAACAGATAAACAAAATTGGGGTTCGTTTTTCCATTATAAACAAATAGAATAACTCTTCGACAATTGTTGATATCGAAATGTCAATAAGTAAACGCGATAGCTGAGATTTTGATACACGTTTTGAAAAAAAAACATTTTTATACCACCACTAGAAGCTGAGATTTTTTTTCAAAAAATCGCTGTGGAGTTATTTGTTAACATTAAGGAATTATTTAAGTAGAAACTCATAGGGAGATGGTTAAAATATTGTATGCAGCAGTTTTCAACTCAAT
Organism: Diaprepes abbreviatus; assembly: GCA_034092305.1. Lineage (NCBI taxonomy): Eukaryota > Metazoa > Arthropoda > Insecta > Coleoptera > Curculionidae > Diaprepes > Diaprepes abbreviatus. The sequence continues at coordinate 3,857,351 of JASJET010000085.1, read as the reverse complement.
TATTTCATAATTGTTGATGTTATACAATAGTTTAAAATTGCACCTACTCCGAGAGGCAAAAAGTGAGCAGTGAAGGAGGTGTTCTTTCAGTCTGCGGCGCAGAAGAAAATGTGACTCGGACGCTTCAAATTCGAACAATGAATGATATATTTTTGTAATCAAATTATTGTTAAACATAGCAATAAACAAATTATCGCACTTTTAGACATATTATGCATAATTATAATTTTACCGTACTTAGGTGCTTTTCAAATTGCGAAAAAATTGTTTCAGTGGTCAACAGTATACCATTAATTAGGAATATTGATTTTAAATGTACCATTAATAATTATCCAGATATAGCATGAAACAAATAGCAACATTGTTAATAGCATTATTAGTTTTCGAGATGCAGAATAAACTATATTTGACGATTATATTGTAAGCGATTATCCAATCCAGAATTATTGTAATATTTCTTTCAAAGACAATGAATGTAATAGGGGAGAAAATAATTATGTTTACGATAATAATGATTATGATGATAATTATGTCAATGATGAAACTGGTGATGATGTTGAGAGTAGTAATGATGATGCCACCTTGGTGTATAGGCCAGGAGGCATAGCTGTAAAGTAGGGGTGAGCAAAAAAAATAATTCGTTACAGCAAACTGATAGCGGAATATTGTAGGTAATATCATAACTAAGAAACGAAAAATAATCCGAACCACTGGCAACTGACTGGGGTGAAATGGGGGTGATTTTTAGGGGTAAAAAACAGTTTTTTGCAATTTCCGGCTAAACTACGCATTTTATCGAAAAAAGTTAAATACAAAAGTTATAAACAATAAAAAGATCTACAACTTTTGTAGAAACCATTTTTATCCTGACCTCCAAATTTTCTGAGGAAAATGCTAAAACCGTTTTTTAGTTTTTTTTTTTAATTTTTTCTTCCACAAAAATGATTCGATTAAGCTCAAACTTGGAGAGAGTGTATTTTTGATGCCACAAATAGGTTACATTTGTTTTGTGCAAAAATATTCAAGCTTTGCCGTTTTATTTAACTTTAATAAAAAAAGAGAAATTTTCAATCGCATTTCCTTTAAAATTAACCGTCCAACAGAGTTCGTACTAGGCTCGTTTTTTTCACTTTTACTTCTACTTCTAATAAATGGAATATATATATATATATATATATATATATATATATATATATATATATATATATATATATATATATATATATATATATATATATATATATAGAACAATGGAACAAATTGCCGAAAAATCGAAACGACTTTTTTCGATATGCGCTTTACAATTATTGTCAATAAGTTGTTATTATTTATTAATATTATTATAATTTTATGACATCAATGTTTACTACAAACAATGACTAAAAAAATTATAAATTCACTACGTTTAAATTATTAAATAAACAAAAAAAAAATAGTTTTACTTGGCCGGAACTTAAAATTGTTTCTTTGTCAATTTTTCAAATCCGATGTTATTTATTTCATAACAATAAGTGACCTAATTTTTATTTATTTGTTAATTTAAATGTTTTAACTCAAAATTTTTCATTTTTATTCCGAGTAATGCTGACCACCCTGTCTTTTGCAGCTGCCTCCCCCTTCTGAGAGGCACCTCCTTAATTATTTGACTCCAATTTTTAAAAGTGAAAGGTTCAAAATAACTGTCAATATTCTAGAATTTCGTAATATTCTAGAACATTTTGGAACATATTGGAATAAAAATAGAGTAATATAAGTTCCTTGTATTGTAAGCAAAGGAGGGAAACGGACCGGTTTCTACTAGTAGAGGGGTCTCAGTTCATTTCGGAGCATCGAGCGAGCAGCTGTTATAATGTAACGAAAGTAATAAAAATAAATTAATACAAACATTAACACAAGTATTTGAAACAGCGGGATATACATGAAAACAGGTAACAGAAGATGCTGATACCCTCATAATAAATACAGTAATTGAAGTCGCTGCAAAACTGTGAGTTGAATGAAAGAAATTCGGAAATATTCTTTCACAAACCATCCACGAATAACATTCGCGATTCTTACTACACTTCTGATATCTTTCAAGATCCATCACAACGAAAATATTTGGCTTTTCTGCATTGTTTCACTGGTTGTGACACTACCTCAGGTCTCGCAGGAAAAGAAACAGTAACGACGATAAAAATACTCCTACAAAATAACGATTTGGCTGCCTTGGCTGACATCTTTTACAAAAAAGATGCTGGAGTCGATAGCTGAAATGACTGTAAATTAATTGCATGAACTGACAGTAAAAAAATGTAGCGCTTTATGATTTGCACTTTCACATGTACCGAACAACCACGATCAAATCAACCTTCAAATTAAATAAATTACCACCAAAACAAGAAATTATTGCTACGGATTGGGACTGGAAAAAATGTAGCCGAATATCACTGAAGATCAGTTGATACCCGATAGTCGCCTTAAAATAATTTGTTGCAGTTACGAAAATGGTTGATCTACTGCAGGATGTAACTGTGGAAAACATGGTCTAAAATGTACCAATTAATGTTCAGTTTATCTCAATTTAGAAAATTGTACAAATTCAGAAGCTCAAAGAATGTCAATTAACGATAAAGACTTAGAAGAAATGGAGCCCAGTAATGTTGAAGCAGTTGATGATATTTCCGAATTTTTTGGAGAACCTGTTAATTGTGTTGAATCAGATGAGGAAGAACCACCACTTTCTGCAAAGAGAGCGAGACTTGACAATGATGATTAAAAAAAAACTTTTTGCATAATGTGTGACAATTGTATGCTTATTAAAGGTAAATAATTAGTATTATATTAAAATTAATAGTTTTTTATTATTTTTAAAATAAGAAACGACTTTATCATTTATAATAATTATTAGTTATTAAATTAATTAGTTTTCTTAGTGCATGTTTTGTAAGAAAAAAACTGTCAATAATAACCAAGTTTGTTGCGATATGCAATTATGGTTTTGTTATTCTGCATCCCTCTGTTCAATCTTAAATCCGCTCCAATACTTCCTTCGCGGCTTCAACTATTTTTACATAAACAATTTAAATTTCAAATTGAACATTATTCAGTATTAAACAATTTAAATTGAGTAAATTAATATAAGCTAAAAGTAAATTTTTATTTTTGTTAAAATTTTGTTAGTTTTGTTTAATAATAGACAGTTAAAAATTTAACAACTCTATTAATGATTAAAATTAAAAATAAATATATTAAGATTATCAAATATACAAAAATGGGGTCATGTCGCACCTAAATTTTTATGGCTGAAGGCATAGGGGTTAACATTTTTTTTTTTTGTCTATCTAATAATTTAAACGTAGTCGAACGATGTAACTAATTTATAATTTCATTGCTCATTGTTTATACTAAACAATGATATTATAAAATAATAATAATTTTAATAAATAATGACAAATTATTGACAATAATCGCATAACGCGTGTTGAAAAAAGTAATTTTTTGGGTTTTTTCGATTTTTCGGCAATTGGTTCCACTCTACTATATAATTTTTTTCCATCTATTGCAAATAGAAGTAAAAACAAAAAAAAAGCGAGCCTAGTCCGAACTCTATTAGAGAGTTAATTTTAAGAGGAAATGCGATTGAAAATTTCACTTTTTTTTATTAAAGTTAAATAAAACCGCAACAGTTGAATATTTTTGCACAGAATATATACAGCTTACTTGGGGCATCAAAAAGTACCTTATCTCTTAGTTTGAGCTAAAACGAAACATTTTTCTTCTTCTTCTTCTTCCTCTTGTTATAGGCTTACAGCCTGTTTTTTCCAACTCAATCATTCATCTCATTTGATGTTGAAATCCAGGACTCTCTCCATCTTTTAGGTGATCTACCTATTGGTCTTCTGGTTTCCGGTGTTCCATCTCGGGCGATTCTCGCTGTCCTATTTTGCGCCATTCTTCCTACGTGCTCATTCCAGGCTCTTCTGCGCTTCCGTCCCCATCTTACTATATCCTGCATTCCATGTTCCTCGCGTATTGTTCAATTGCGTATGTGATCGCTTAATGTGTATCCGGATATTCTTCTTAGTACTTTCATTTCGGCAGTTCTTAGAATTGATTTTGTTTTTGTGTTGTCAGCTCTCGTCTCTATTGCATACGTGTGTGCATTGTGCCATATTATATCCGCCAGGCTTCCTGAGATTCTATTTGCCTTGATTACTTGGTTTCTTACTTCTCTTGTTCTGTCTTGGTTTGCGGATATCTCAACTCCTAAGTAATTAAAGGTCATGAGTTGTTCTATTGGTTTGTCATCCACTAGTAGTTTGCATCTTAAGGGCACTTTGCTTATTACAATTGGCTTAGTTTTATCGATGGATATTTTCATGTTGAATTGCTTGCTTATGGTGTGGAATGCAAATAGAAGTCTTTGGGGATCATCTTCATTTTCCGAGACTATGACGGCGTCATCAGCGTAACATATTATAGTTATTTCCCCGGTATTCATTCTGTACCCTGGTGCCGCTCTTTTGACGTTCTCAATTATTTGGTCCATAACTATGTTAAACAGTAATGGACTCAGAGAGTCCCCCTGTCGTATGCCCGACGCTATCGGTACATCCTTAGTTAGGTTTCCGCTTACTGAGATTTGTGTTGTGGTGTTGGAGTTTAGCTATTCAACTATGTTAATTAAATTATTTGGAATGCCTTTAATTCGCATTATTTGCAGAATATCATCCAGTCTCACCCTATCAAAGGCTTTAGTGAGATCTATAAAGCACATAAAAGCCGGATTAGTAAATTCAATAGATTTCTCTGCTATCTGTCTTACGATGAATATGGCATCTACTGTAGATCTGTTTTTGCGAAAACCTTGCTGTTCTTCTGATATTCTGCAATAGTCAATTATTATACCTTCAAGGATTTTGGTGAATAATTTCATTATTGAATTTAATAAAGTTATTCCTCTATAGTTTTTCGTGATTTTTTTTATCACCCTTCTTGAAAATAGGTACTGTTATACTTTTCTTCCAATCTCGGGGTATCTCTTGGTCTTTAATTATTTTGTTAAAGAGTTTTGTTAGTTCTTCGTGTAATGCATTTCCACCATATTTAATTAGTTCGTTGGGAATATTGTCGGGTCTTGGGGCTTTTCTCGTTTTTAATTTGGCTATCGTATCTTTCGTCGTTTGGAAGCTTACTTCCTTGGTGTATTCGTTATATTCAGATGCATTTTCGGGTGGGTAGTTGTTCTGTTGTGATTGATCTGTATTTCTATATAGTGTTTTAAAGTGTTCTTCCCATTCGTGCTCAGAAATTTTTTGGGATTGTGTATATTCGTTTATATCCTGTTTCCTTCTTCTGATCATGCTCCATATCTTCTTTTGTGCCCCGTACAAGTCATGTTCCATATCTACTGTGAACCTTCGCCAATATTCGTTTATGATTTGTCTTATGTCGACATTTACTCTGTTTCTTATTTCTTTGTATCGATTGTGTTCTGTTTCTGACTTGTTATTTCTGTATCGGAGGTAAGCCTGTCGTTTCTCTGTTGCCAATGATTTAACCTCAGGAGCATACCAGTGCTTAGCATTTTTGTGGAAGAAAAAACCAAAAACCGATAAAACGGTTTTTGGCATTTTTCTCGAAAAATTTTGAGGTTAGGGTAAAAATGGTTTTAACAAAAGTTGTAGATCTTTTCATTACTTACAACTTTTGTATTTAAGTTTTTTGGATAAGATGCGTAATTTAGCCGAAAATAGCAAAAAACTGTTATTTACCCCTAAAAATCACTCCTCATTTCACCCCAGTAGGTCATCAGCGGTTCGTATTACGTTTCCTTCATTAGTAATGCCTACAATATTCCGCTATCACTTTGCTGTAACGAATTATTTTTTTTTCCAAATCTTATTTTGACTGGTGTAGTATTGCAAAGTAAGTAATAAAATATAAAAATTTTTGTAACGATATTAAATGAAGGAACATTTATCTCTGCTCGATCACACCTTAACACCTTACAAGCACAACAAGAAACGTTCGTTCAACTTGAGTCCGAAAGCATGTTAAGAGACTTTTACGCGAAAACAAATAGTCGGTTGCAGCGGTTCACGTGTATCTCATAAATTATTTGAGATACAATAATAATCGAACGCCCACCGCGCCATAGGTGAGAGAGACTTGCGAACGCGCTGCAGAGGAGCAGCTTGGCCGGGTGATAGGCCACTAGGTTACAACTTAGCACCTCGTTATTCAACAGTTAAAGTTGCACGATTCTATTAATTCCTTTTGGAAAAATGAATTTTGCGTCGGATGGTCTTTTATAACAAAACGTTCGATAATTTGGATCACCTCGATTACTTCGCATGTTTCACAAAAAAAAATATCATTCATGTTGTTTTTGATAAAATTTTTATAAAAAAATTGAACCTACTTCAAACATACCCCTGTAGAATTAGCATAACATCAGAACTAAAGCCCGTTTGTTTGAACGCTAAATAACGTAATACATCAGTCAAATAAGCATTTTGCCGGGACACTCAACCATACAGCCAGAGACCCGGATTTTAGGATAATATAGGCCTATAGAAATAAACCCTATATGTTCTCTACACGAGATTTTGTGTCATAAAATTTTTGTAAACAATAAAAAGTCAAAAAATGCATTTTTTGCACTTTTTTTGTATACCAGCAAAAACTAAAGAAATTTTTGGACAAAATGGAATAGCCATCTTGTAGAGAATTGAAAAACCTACAAATTGGTTTTTTACCGATCTCGATATATTTATTTGTTGCTGAGAAAAATGCAAAACAAAGTCAAAATTATTATAATATTGAATTAACAATAACTATTGCTAAATGCAATCTACGACTTTGTTGTCAAGTAAAAAGTTGGATCTTTTAGTGCTTAATATGTGGTAAAAATTTCAGATCGATTCATCAAATAGTTTGTGCAAAATTTAATTTGTTTATCACAGCCGAGCGAATTTTGCAATAACATTCTAGCTCCACCGATGAAAGTACACCGATTCTGAACACATCTCATGAAAGAAGAACTCTTCTTCTATGAGAAGTATTACATGGAATTGAGGAAAATTAATTTTAAATTTGTTTAAACATCATTAGAAAACCACTATCATTTTTACCTTGAAAATAAATTAAATAACTTTTTTGTGTTTGCCGATAAAAAAATTCTGTTTTCGTATTTGGGAAGCTGGCCATTAAAATAATTTACTTTCAAAACCTATTACTATGTTTAACTATCTTAGAAACATAGTAACAATAATAAAAATTTGTTTTTTTTACTCTTGGAAACTCCCCCCGCCGCCCCCCCCCCCCCGGTACTAATTTTTAACATAATGGAGATATATTATATTTTTAGTCCGCTATATTGGCTCAGCAATATTTTTTTTTTAAATCACTTTAATTTCATAATTTACATCTTCTAAAACTCCCCCTATGCCAATTTTGGACACAATCGAGAGATGTAAAATTCGTTATGCACAAGCCTGATAACTGCCCAAAACCAAATTGATGAAATTGAGATGAAATTTTTTTTTGTTTGCTTTATTATCAGCGCCATTTTGAATTTTATTGAATCAGTTTCAACCAGAATAATACGGAACCATCGCAGTATCTTTCTGAACATAATGCAAAAAATCAGTACTGTTGATCCAAAGTAATTATGTATATATGAGGGTAGTCTCAGATTTAATTGGCCTGACAAAGAAAACACAAAATATTTGGCAAAAACTTTATAGGATGGTACTATCTAACACAGTCATTCTATTTTAACAACTACCGCCACCTATGTGTCAGGCCGCTTAATTCTGGGTCTCATATATATATATATATATATATATATATATATATATATATATATATATATATATATATATATAAAGGGAGTTTTTATAGGGGTATAGAACTTTAAGTTGCCAACACTTTTTTAACTGGCGGCCATTTTGTCAGCTGTCAAGTGATTTATGTTTAGTTTGGTTTGGCATTTCAACATGAATAGACTGACGCCTGAACAACGCTTCCAAATTGTGCAAATTTATTTTGAAAATCATGGTTCTGTTCGAAATACGTATCGCGCACTACGTCCATTTTACGGTCAATATAATCGTTCATCAGAGCAATTAATTCGATTAACTATGGAACGTTTTCGCACCACGTTTACTCTAAATGATAATACGCATCCACAGAGACGTCGTACAGTGCGTACAGAAGAAGTCATTGCTGCTGTAGAGCGTAGCGTAGAGGAAGACCCGAATCAGTCTATCCGCCATCGTGCACAGGAATTGGATATGTGTTCATTCACTTTATGGAGGATTTTGCGGAAAGATCTTGGTTTGCGTGCTTACAAAATCCAACTCGTGCAAGAATTGAAGCCACACGATCACCTAGCAAGGCGTAGATTCGGTGAATGGGCCGAAAACAAGATTGCCGTTGATCCCGATTTTCATATGCGAATTTTGTTTAGCGATGAAGCTCACTTTTGTTTGAATGGATACGTCAATAAACAAAACTGCCGTATTTGGAGTGATGATAATCCTCAAGTGTATGTTGAGACACCGTTACATCCAGAAAAACTGACTGTTTGGTGTGCTTTATGGGCTGGTGGAATCATTGGTCCGTACTTCTTTAAAAACGATGCTGGTCAGAACGTTACAGTCAATGGTGACCGCTATAGAGCCATGATTACTGACTTTTTCGTTCATCAATTGAACAACCATGATGTGCAGGAGTTGTGGTTTCAACAAGACGGCGCAACATGTCACACAGCTCCTGCCACAATTAATTTATTGAAGGAAACGTTTGGTAATCGCATAGTTTCACGTTTCGGACCCGTGAATTGGCTTCCAAGATCGTGCGACTTAACGCCGCTAGACTATTTTCTGTGGGGATATGTGAAGTCGCTAGTCTACGCCGATAAGCCCGAAACCATTGATCACTTGGAGGACAACATTCGCCGCATTATTGCCGATATACGGCCACAAATATTAGAAAAAGTCATCGAAAACTGGACCTCCAGATTAGACTACGTCCTACGTCATATTTAAATTATAATGCTGAAGGTTATCTTTCGAATAAAGTAAATTTCATGTCAATTTAAAAAATTCATCTTTGTTTTATTCCATTTAAAAGTTCTATACCTCTATAAAAAACACCCTTTATATATATATATATATATATATATATATATATATATATATATATATATATATATATATATATATATGATTTAATTACCCTGGAAGCTAGAATTTGTATTCCTTTTTCATCCAAGTATATGTATCAAATCTGGAACAATTGAAGCCAGAGTAGATCTATCGTACTCATTTTAGTTTTATTTTCTCCCACTTTAGTATCTGCACTTGCCGAACTAACTCGTGTAACACTACAAGAAATTTCATTTAGTTCTAAATCTGTTTGATCGAAGATTAGCTGTTTCTTCAGATCTAACGATTTGTCACAGAATGAAATGTGTTTTATAATCTCTTTTTCTTAACCACAAGGTCTGTAGCTGGGGTTCCCTTTGTAATGATTAATTTTCTTCAGGTGTGCTAAGGTATTTTGCTGTCACCCAATTCCTGTCTGGATTCGTAATGTATTTTTTGTGATCTATCTATAAACATCGACGGAATATACTTGAACCATCTCAGATTTGCTGATGACATAATCTTAATAGCAAGTAATCTCCAAGAATTGAACGAAATGCTACAACAGCTAAATGAGGTATCCGTATCTATAGGCCTTAAAATGAACTACAACGAAACGAAAATAATGAGCCACGAACAGGCAAACATAACAATACAGAACCAGAGGATAGGAAACATCGAACACTAAGTATACTTGGGTCATAACATCAGACTAGGGAAATCAAACCCGGATGTTGAAATAAAAAGAACACAGCTGACATGGGCCGCTTTCGGCAAACTTGCATACATCCTGAAAAATAATTCAATTCCCATAAATCTAAAAAGAAAAGTATACGACACATGCATACTACCGGTGTGTACGTATGGATTAGAGACCATATCCCTCACCAAAAAGTCCGCTAAAAAATTAGAAACAGTCCAAAGAGTGATGGAAAGAAACATGCTTGGAATATCATTAAGAGACAGGATTAGAAACACCGAGATAAGACGCAGAACGAAAATCAAAGACATCGTGAAGGAGGTTGCAAAGATGAAGTGGCGATGGGCTGGTCACATAGCCCGATATGAGGACAACAGATGGATACGAATAATCCTGGAATGGAGACCGAGGGAGACAACAAGAAGCACGGGAAGACCTCAAAAAAGATGGGTAGACGACATAAGGACAGTGTCGGGCAAACAGTGAATGGGATTGGCGAGAAATAGAGAGAGATGGAAACAATTGAGAGGGATCTGCATCCAGGAGTGGATGGACACAGGTTGACAAAGAGAGAGAGATTTTGGTCTACTGTTTAATAGTTTTTTGTGCCGTGCACTGTTGCATCCCAAGAGCACTCTCAATATATTGATTTAATAAACCCTTTCTAGCAAGATCTTCGGTTTTTTCATTACCATGTAAATCTCCCTATCGAAGCACCAACCACCAAGGATGACTTTATTACTTTTGCCTGACATTCCTAGATCCTCTAGAGATTACCTTCTGTCTCATTCTCACCGGTATTGTAGAATATATTCCAATTCCAGGATATTCTTTAGGTCACATGTATTGTAGAATACATTATATTCCGTTTCAAGGATATTATTTGATTTTTGATAGATTATTGTATCAGATAATTGCTTCGGACGATGGTTTTGGTGTCTTTTCTGTCTATACATTGCGAGTCTCTTTAAAGAAAGTGCTACGTTGTAGCGATAGATTGGAGTAATAAAATCTAATTCTATTTCCAACTCCCAGCGCCATATTTTTCTTTGCTTTTGTTTCAAGCGTAAGTGCAGATGACAATAAGTATTGTAGCCAATAGAATCTCATTCTGTTAGAAAACTTAATCACTAGCTATAGTGGAAGGGGGTTTATGAAGCTGCAATTTGACTATTCTAGGTACTTTCCAAAACACCTACTGTGTTACGGTATGTAACCTCATCAGAGAATAAAATCACTTGGCTAATCATCCTTTTTCTCTTAATTCTTACTTACCAATTCTGTTTTTCTTATAACTTATTATAGTTAAAAAATAGTTAAAAAAAATTCAAAAATAAGTTATTACCCTCTAACATGTCCTCAATTTCCAAGTAAAGATATTATGCCAAAAAAAAGAACTGTTTTCATCACAGAGGACAACAGTTTCACGCAATTATTGTCAGATATTGACAAGTTATTAATAAGCATATTTAAGAAAAATTTACATTGTTTAAAAAATACAAGAATTAATATATTATTTTCACACGACAGTCGAGGTCGTGTCAACTAAGTTTCAGAATATAATCTGGAATATTAATCTAATTTGACGTTTGTTAAATAGAAGTTGAATGCTTCTTAAAAGTGTCGTAACTCAAATACTTATTTTCCAGAGATTTTTAAATACAGTTTTCAATAAAATTATGTCCAACCTTCCTTACTGAGAATCCCATATACTCATAAATACGTCAAAGTGGCGCGAGTTTTTTCGAGACTTATCTCGAGCAAGCTGCTAAAGTTCCGTGTAGGCGGTAACAAGATTCTCGAAAAAATTTTGTAGAATAGAACTTATTACTGGACGGTATTAGAGTATTGCACCTATGCGTGCATGACAGTGGCGTGCTTATTCATCTATTTTTTGAAACCTTTTCCTAAATGACTCATATTACATATTAAGTCACACTAAAATTAATTAAATCACAGAATTATTGCATGTAACAATTCACAGATATTTTTTTAAACAGGCTTTATTTATTTTTTTTGGATTTTTAAATATTTTGGCTTTTCCTGAGTCATTTGTACAATATTTTATCTTACCTTCGCATTTAATCGATAATGACCTTTTAATTGTTATTTTTATTTTAGTATTAGGATATATCTTACGTGGTAATATACAGGGTGTCTAGTAAGTATCTCCTAATTTCTCGGGAGCATACAGGGAAGGTCAAAATAACCCTACTTAGTCATAGAAAAAAAAATCCTAAAGTGCCTCTTTAGTTTAAAACGTCTAATTCTGTGAATTGCAGTTCGACCTATGTTCGCAAAAAATGTGCGTTGTATTTTATAGGTACCAAAAATAAAGGATTGTTGTTGCAAAAGTTGCCAGGTACAAAAGAAATAAATATCCTGCATTTTAGAACTTGCCAACTTTAACATCGCTGACACATTCATTATTTAATTAGATAATAATTTAGTGATTTCGGATTTCATGGTGAAATTAATTGTGATATGAATCTGATGGTCTTACATCTTGCAATGCTTTGGAAGCCAGTAGGTTATGTTTGAAAGGTCATAGACAATGATGAAGTAGTAGATATCTGTTGGACTTCCATTGTCTTTATTTTGTTGAAGATCACGACGTTTCTCTATCTCGTAGATAGAGCCTTAACACTCTGCAACTCCAACGATAACTTGATGAAAGAGATAGATTACATTAAAAATGATCTGACAGCCAACGGATACCCAGTATATCTAGTGGATAAATTTCTAGAACAACGCAGACATAGGACAATATCGACAATGAATGAAGAACGAAAACCAGTATTGAACATCCCCTATGTTAAATGCATTTAGAAGAATAGAAAAACCATATAAAATCAACGTTGATTTCAATTTAAATAACTCTCTGAGAAGTCGGCTCACTAGGGTCAAACCAACAACTCAAAGAGACATGAAGAACTGTGTATATCAGATACCATGGGAATGTGGCAATTCCTAAATTGGCGAAACAAAGAGACCTCTTGATGTAAGGATCAAAGAACACCAAAAATGCACATCTCGAGGAGAAACAAACAAATCTGGTGCCGCTAACCATGCCTGGACTCATGGATACCACATAAAATGGTCTGAAGCTAAAATACTACACCGAGAACAACATCGGAGAAAACGGAAATTTAAAGAAGCCGCGGTTATACATCAGAACCCGAGTTGTTTTAGTAAACCATCTTTAGATATAAGAGAAGTGTGGAAACCACTTCTTAATAATTGTAAACTAAAACTAACTGCAGCATAAAAAAAAAATATGATTTTGCCATAGCAGGCATGACTGCACTCATCTCAGCCACACTCTACTGCATTTATTTTTAATATAAATAGTTATGTAGCTAAGGGATGTATTTAGTTTCACTTGAAAACGGCTAGAGATAACTACTAGCCGAAACGTCGTGATATTCAACAAAATAAAGACAATGGAAGTCCAACAGATATCTACTACTTCGCCAGGAGGTTATATCACGACAGATGTCCTAATCGTACTCTTCCAGGTCAGAAAACATTTTAAGGAATTGACCCATGTCTTAGGGATAATGGTAGGCGATTCCATTTAATATTATTAAATTTCTTCATAATTTTAGGAAATTTTTGGGAAAAGAAGTACTGATGCTGGTCGGGGAAGAAATGTACGTACGTCGCAATTAGAGGAAAATATTTTAAATGCTGCAGATGATACTCCTTCAACGAGCACTAAAAAATTATCAGCGCAGTTTAATACGTCAAAAACAATAAAATGTGGTTGTCGGACTTGCATTATCTTTATTTTATTTATTTTTACGACGTTTCGATTAGGTCGTATCTCTAATCGTTATCAAGTATAAACTGAATGTTTTGTCTTAAGACTACGAGTTTATATAGAGACTGTGTTCATTGAAGGAAGACAAGAAAAATCCAGTTCAAAATCTCTCCAACCTAGAAGCATCAGCTTTAAAAGAACTTCGCAAGGATGAATCCATAAAGATTTTACCAGCGGACAAGAGAAATGTAACGGTGATAATGAACGTAACGTACGACCAAAAAATAGGAGATATTCTGGAAAAAGGAAAATATAGACAATTAGCTCGTGACCCCACTAAATCTATAGAGTCAAAAATCTACAGAATACTAAGGAAATAGCAAGAACAAGAACTAACCTGACAACCTACGATCGGTGCTCAAACCACACTACAGTAAGCCATCGCATCTTTATAAACTACCAAAAATTCATAAAACGAACATACCACTAAGGCCAATAACCTGCTCCAGAGGATCCCCAACAAATGCACTGACGAAGTTTCTTTTAACAACCTTTAGAAGGTAAGACGAACACATATGTTAAAAATTCTACACATTTCGTGAACATTATTAGTAGCATCAATCTAGAGCCAGATGATAGACAAATAAGCTTTGATGTGGAAAGTCTGTATACTAATGTACCATTAGGGGAATCACTAGACATAATCAAAACTAGTCTTTCAAATGATACTACTTCATCAGATCGAACCACGTTACCACTGGACGGGGTATTGGACCTTTTGGAGTGTTACCTGAGTAGTGCTTACTTTCAAGTAAAGGACAAGTTCTACGCTCAGAACGACGGGCTTCCGATGGATTCTTCACTCTCTCCAGTCGTCGCCAATATATATATATATATATATATATATATATATATATATATATATATATATATATATTGTTGTAATATAGGAGAAAGTCTGGCTTACTACTTGTAAACTTGTCCCTGTATACCCCTATATTACAAACACGTTCGGTTTTCTTTCTTTGTCTCTCATATTGGTTGTCCATTTTGGTCTCTCTTTCCGGGCTATTATTGTACTCATCAGGTAATTTGGCAAGGAAAACCTAGAAAAGACCTGCCGTGTCTAAATTGGGTTAATATATTACGAATTTATTTCTTAAAAATGTGGGTATTTCGTCCCGGTACCAACTATAGGAATCGTCAGTGAGAATTTAGTTGGTACGTTACCAGACACCCGTCGTCGTACTTATTTATGTTCGGATCTCTTATTTGAAGTTAAATCTGACCGGAGGATGGCGGTAAGATGTTGAATAATACGACAATATATATATATATATATATATATATATATATATATATATATATATATATATATATGGAATGGTTCGAAACTCATGCCACAGGAATGACAACAGCAAAACTGAAAGTCTGGTTGCGATATGTCGATGATAGCTTCATTATATGGAAGGGTAATGATCAATAAAATAATAATTTCTTGAAACATCTAAATACTATTCC
The DNA here is from genome assembly GCA_034092305.1 of Diaprepes abbreviatus. Lineage (NCBI taxonomy): Eukaryota > Metazoa > Arthropoda > Insecta > Coleoptera > Curculionidae > Diaprepes > Diaprepes abbreviatus. Next base: position 3,842,230 of record JASJET010000085.1, on the reverse strand, counting down.
ACCTACAATTAAGTTTACCATGGAAAAGACGTAAATGATCAATTGTCCTTCCGAGGTGTCATGGTGGACTGTTCAAACGAAACTACTAAAACTTTGGTATACAGAAAGCCAACACATACTGGACAATATATAAATCATAGTTCTAATCATTCTGTTGTAATAAAACGGGGAATTATACGCAACCTTTATTAGGAAATACACTTAGAGCTCATTGAACAAAAACAAAACCTAAAACCACCGATAAGAAAGAATATGTTTACAAAGCTCCATGTGAGTGTGGTGAAATGTATATTGGAGAAACTAAACGACCACTAGAAGTTAGAATTAAGGAACATAAAAGTCTTACACAAAAAGGGGAAACGTCGAGATCAGATCTTGCAGAACACGTCTGGGATAAACAACACCATATAAAATGGTCTAAGGCTGCGGCAATATATATGGAACCCAACATGAAAAAAAGATAATTTATAGAAGCAGCTTACATTAAAAACAATAATGGAATCTTCAGTAAACCGAGTGTTGAGATACCTAATCTTTGGCAACCACTACTTTGTAACACCAAATCATTCAGATGTGTACAGTGAAGTGAAACTTTGCGCTTCCATGGACACAGTACCTATATAAGCTCGTAGCGTTAAGACAAAACATTCAGTTTATACTTGGTATTATTAGAGATACAACCTAATCGAAACGTCGTAAAAATAAATAAAAATAAAGATAATGCAAGTTCGACAAACACATTTTAGTCAATCGTCAACATTATCTACAACTTTAAAACAAACGTCAAACACAATAGTAAATAAATTTCTTCATGAACAGCTGTTATATCCATATAATTTGAAAAAGTGCATGAACTGATTCCTGAAGATTTTCCCTGTAGAATGCAGTTTACAAACTGGCTATTGGATCATCAACGAAAGAATGTAAACTTCATTAACACTATTCTTTTCACGGATGAAGCTGGGTTTACCAAAAATTATATCATAAATTTACACATGTATGGGCTGATGAAAATCCTCATGCAACTATTGTTTCGTATCATCAACACCAGTACCAATCAATTAATGTCTGGGCAGGAGTCACTGGCAATTTTTTGATTGGACCATTCGTATTGCCGGAACGACTTGAAATTCTCCGAAACATGTACTACATGCACGATGGGGCATTACCTCTTGCAGCATTGCTGTGCTGAAGTACCTGAATAACATCTATACAAACCATTGGATATGTAGAAGAGGACCTATTGCCTGGCCTCCTCGATTTCCTGACCTAACGCCGTTGAATTTTTACCTGTGGGGACACCTCAAAACCTTGGTGTATCCACTCTCGTCGATACCAGTGAGAACCTTCTAGAACGAATCTTATTTCATTGTAATCAAATAAGGAACAATGCTGAGTTAATGTGATAGATACAGCAATATTCGTCATGCCCGTGAGAGTATCAGTCTTCACCGAATCCATGTTGAACCGTCTTACTAACTTTCTAACTAAGCACTTAGTTTAGCTTTTTATTGAAAGTATGGTGACAGGGGAAAAATCCTCTTTTTCATATTCAACCCAAGCAAAGTTAGGAGTAATAAAATGACTTAATTTTTAGTCAGTAGTTAAAGGTATGTAAAAAACGTTGTGTAAAGTTCTTATCATACAGGGCGTAAAAAAAAGGGGTTGATCAAGAATGTCAGAGCTAATCCGTCCCTGCAGCTGTGAGTAATTCACATTTTCTTGGACAGTAATTTGAAGGGTCTTACCTGGTATATGTCATATTAAAAAAATTGAAATATACCTGGTGGTTCATACATTCATGGCCTGTACGAGAACAGTTTATATGAACGTATAGTTTTCCTTTCACGTGTTTTTTTTTCAATTCCAACATTTTCCCGGATATCTTGTAAACCAATTTTTATTTCGATATAATGGCGTGCTACATCCATTGCGCACGCCACTGTTACAAAGTCCATAATGTCTGTGCTTTACCTTGAGTCTCATTTTATTATTAATTATTTTCATTAGTCCGCGGACGGTTCAATTTACAATAAATTGTGAAATTTCAGATAAATGGCGGCCGCGTGCATGTGTGTAACCAAGAATTCGCCTTCGTGTAAGTTATTATTGTGGATACATAATGATTAACTTGTACAAACGGTAAATTATGTGTAAAGCAATATTTCATTCTAGGTCGTTGTCACAACACTGAAATACTGATTGGTAATTTGTTTATTTGTACCCAGCCTCATCTTATTTTGCTTTTATTTATAACTCATTTAGTAAACTTGTAAAAATAAAAAAGTTTAAAGAAATGGTAATTTGCCTTATTGGAGGAATTCATTTTGAATTTCTAAAAAAATAATTGTGCGCCATCTTTTATGTCGGTATGTAAACAATGAATAACTTTGACATTTACCAACCGATTGATTTGGTTATACGTGTTTTTGAAACATCAATTCAGTACAATTTTAACCATGTAAAGCTTTATACCGAAACAACGCTCCGAAATAGTGGCAATGTACATTGAAAATAGTCGTTCAGTTGTGTTAACTCAACGTGCATATAGTCGAAAATATCGTGGCCAACAGGCACCGTATGACAACCCTATCCGTCGTTTGGTTTTTGGAATTTTGTTGAGTACGGGACAGTGGGAGATCGTCAACATAGCGTTCATCAACGACCAAGACGTTCCAATGAACTGGTTGAAGCGGTCAGAGAGAGCGTTGCCCAGAACCCAAAAGTGTCTTATCGTCACCGCGCTCAGCATTTTGGTGTTAGTGGAACCGCTTTGTGGCGCATTTTGAAGGATAATTTGCATTTATTTCCGTATAAAGTGCAGTTAACACAAAGAATATTGTCTACTGACCGTCTACGTCGCTTGAAATACGGCCAAACAGTCACTCGAATGGTTGACAATGAACTTTATTTTTAGAAGCAAATTTTGATGACCAACGAGGCCCATTCCACACTCTCTGGCGGCGTTAATAAGCAAAATTGCCGCATTTGGGGACGGAAACTCCACACGAGATCAACGAAACGCCATTTCATGACCGAAAAGTGACTGTTTGGGCCAGCGTTTGCGCCAAAACTATCATTGGGCCATTTTTTTTTCAAAGAAAACGAAACAGTCGATGGAAATCGATATCGGTGGATGTTGGCTCATTATGTCTGTCCACAAATGTGTGAAAAAGGTCTTGATGGTTACTGGTTTTAACAAGACGGTGCGCCATGCCACACTGCAAATCAAACAATCCAGTTTCTACAACGAAAATTCCCTGGACGTCTGATGTCAAAAAGAGGCGACATTGACTGGCCACCCATATCTCCAGATTTGACCGCTCCGGATTTCTTTTTGTGGGGTTATTTAAAAAGCAAAGTGTATGCCAGCAAGCCTTAGACCATTGAAGAACTCAAGGCAAACATTCGTGTTGAAATCACCGCTATACCAACCGAGATGCTCGAAAAGGTAATCGAAAATGCAGCAAAAAGGTCACATTTTGCTTTGGCCAATAAAGAGGGCCACTTGATAGATGTAGAATTGAAAAACTAGTCAATAAATTTTAACGGACCAAATTTAATAAAAATACCTCTTATATAGAAATCATTTTTTTTTTCAAAGTTACTCAATGTTTACATCCCGATATAAAAGATGTCGCACCCTGTACCTACACTATAAGACAAAAGTAAAGCACCACTTTCAAAAGATATACAAATCCTTTTATTATAATATACTAAATATATGATATCAAAGAATATTCCTCTTATCGACAACGACAATTATTCCAACAATTAAAACAAATGAATTGATATTTGCCAAAGCTACGTTTTCCCCCAAGTTAAGGGAATTTTGTAGAATTTGGAAATACTGCATGGAGGATCTCCAGGTATAACCCCTTTTATATATATATATATATATATATATATATATATATATATATATATATATATATATATATATACATATATATATATATATATATATATATATATATATATCATACAAAATGTAATGCTGACTGTAGAAAAGTGGGAAATGATTTTGCGTTTTATTTTTCAACAAAACAACGATTCAAAGTAGTCTTCAAGAATGATTTAAGAGTGGTCTCAGGAAAACAATGTTTGGGTTTTGCAGTGCCTTTTTAAAAGAAGATTCAAAGATATTTGATTTTGAAATAACTGTTTTGATTGGTAAGTTGCGGTTAAGCACGATTTTATTTGAATCACTTACGTTTGTTTTAAAATTGCTGACGTAATAATAATAATTATATGATATTTAGGTCTACAGTAAGAACAATTACTGGATATTTTGAATCACCTTGTATTCTACGATAAAACCTAATATTTCTGGAAACGTACTATTCCTTTGGGTTAAAGTTTACTATTCATAACCCATTATTAATAAAAATACCATATAACTTTAGAATTAGCATAAGACAAAACTTACAAAAATATTCATTCAGAGATTCAAATATTAATTATGTGCCTTTAAAAATAATCTTCATATGTTTTGCAAGCTTCGGGAAAGATTGATTTTTATCAGAATTCTAATCACATTATTAAAACTCCAAATTTAGTTAGTTTTAAAATTTTTGACACTATTTTAAAGTGACTTGATTCTGCAATGAGAAAATAGGATTAGAAAAAAATGAATTTCTAAAAAATTCCATGTATTATGTTTTCTAAAAAGAAAGGGAGTTTTAAGAGGATGTGAGTTGAAAGTAACGTACAATCGTTTGTTGTAGTGTAAGATTTTTCTTTGTATTTTACTAATAACTATTAACACTCAAAGGTTTTTTAACACATTTATATGTATTATTTATACACGATACACATATATATATATATATATATATATATATATATATATATATATATATATATATATATATATATTAACTTTTTTAAAAAATTTTGATTTTAAAAGTTTTAGTATTCATAAAAACGAAACTCGATATTCCTTTTATCGTGTATAAATAATACATATAAATGTAAAAGTAATGTATATATATATATATATATATATATATATATATATATATATATATATATTTGTATGTATATATATATATATATATATATATATATATATATATATATATATCTTAGAAAACTAATTTATTTTCAAAGGAATTTAAAGACTGTCCGAAGAAGATTCTGACCTTTGAGGTGTTAGTACAGGACCGTCACGTCTCTTTGCGGTCACAGGCCGCTAAAGAAGAAACTTCATCCGGTCTGCCACTGAATAAACCACATCCTTTCGATAAAGGGTATCTTTAAAATAAAAACAGAGGAGGACTTTGAGAAAATCACAACCTTAAAAATTTAAATATTTTTCCAAGCTGCTAATTAGATAAATAATATTTATATACAAGATGGAACACGTAAGGTCATCTTATACTTTATTTTGACTATAACTGTTAAAGTTAGAAAACATTTTTAATTTAAAAATTAATTTCTAAAAAAAAAACATAACAGATAATAAGAAACAAATAGTGCAAGTTTGCTTCTCAATCGAACATAATTTTGTGTTAATTTTTTTAAAAAATGGTAAAATTTATGTCCCCAGATACTAAAAAATATATTTAAATTGAAGATATACGTATGCCATGATAAGTTTCTAGAAATAACCATAATAAGGGCGAGTAAACCGATGAAATTTATAAATATACTAGCGACCCGCCCCGGCTTCGCACGGGTGCAATGCTGATACTAAATACACTACAGAAAAACTGTGACTATTTATTTTATTTTTACAACAATTATTACATCGGCCTCCGACGCGCTATTTATAGGCACGCTGCCGCCGCCCCGGTCGGCCAGTACCGCCGCAAGCGCTACTTCCCGCAATTTTAAATCTGTAATATCTTCGAAAATATTCATTTAAATCTTGTGCTGTAAAGGACCATATAGATCTATATTAAATCAACAATGTATTTAAGCTATTTAATTGGATAAGGATTAATGCTGTATTGGTTAAAATCGCTTCAAAATTTGCCATTATTTGTCGTAAAAAGTAAATGACAAAAAAATGTTATTGTGGGATATCCATGAGAGATAGACATATACCATCGCGGAGTTTTCTGTAGACCTTTTCAATGTGTACAAATAATTAGTACATTATTTTGATAAATCTCGTAGGGTTCAGCCTACGTTTGCAATGTAAGCGGAAAAAAATATGATAATTAACGACATCACATTAGAAACCTCAAAAATAACAGTATTTCTCCACTATTTAATGGATGTTATTATACATATAAACCTTCCTCTTGAATCACTCTATCTATTGAAAAAAACCGCATCAAAATCCGGTGCGTAGTTTTAAAGATTTAAGCATACAAAGGGACATAGGGACAGAGAAAGCGACTTTGTTTTATACTATGTAGTGATGAAGCTTACAATGAATGTATGTATAGGCTTCGAGAGAACAACAGTCAAATAAGGCACAAACCCTTAAGATATATTTATTTCGATAAAAAAAATAGTTAAATTAATACGGTCTAAATAATTAAATACATAAGTTATCTTTCAAAATTTCTCCACAGTTGTGTAGTATAAATAAAATTTTATAAATTTTCTGAAACACGATTGTATTTAAGGTTGATGGATACTTGTAGTGTCATAATCATTAATATCTTTACCTACATAACCTTTAAACTTTATATGACTTTAGTCACAATAGGATTAAAATAATAAATAAGTTTCTTAATCATTCTGCAACCCAAAAAAAAAACAATTCGGTGTTGTAGCAAAAGCTGTGGCAATAGACTCGAGATAACATTGCGAATTTACAACTTTTGACAAGATACATTTCAAATTGAGCAAGAAAGCAGACACAGTTTTAGTATATCTCTTAAAATTGTGAATTTTACAATATTTTATAATGCCAAATTAACCTTCTTTTTCAGAATAGACCTACTTTGGGGCGTAGATGGCGAAAATTAAAATAAAATATAGCCAATAAAAAAAACTGGCTTGAAGGAAGAAAAGCATTATTTTAGGAAACCGTCCTTTAGATTAAATTTACCATGACGTTTTTTTTTTCTTTTTCATAGACTCTACAACTACGATATTTACGACATCTTAGTGAACGATATGAGTCAGAAATATTTATTAACTTATTTTTCGTTGTTATTTTCTTCCAATTACATAAAAAAGACAGAATTAATTTTAAAAGTCCAACTCTGAATTTTTATAACGAAGATTCCCACCCATCTCTCTTTCTGCAATCGAAGATGATAGTTCTTTGGGTAATGGTTTTAAGTTGAGCGAAATTTTTTGTCTCAATTTTTTTACCGCAAAGGTGATTTATATGTCTAAGAATGTTAATATGCATGCATATTGTGTCGTTTCTTGGTGCTTTTTCTTACAGTATAACATCTCCAAAATATGCTGTGAGATTAAATGATTGGATGAACATTGACGAAGTTAAAGCTTCCAAAGTGTACCGTTCTGCAAAAATGGTAAAATAAGGTAACTAGAAATTGCAAGCTGAACATCTGTTTGAACCAAACTCCTACAATTATTAAAAAATAAATTGTGTTATTATAATTATTTATAGAAATAAATAAATAATTTATTTTGGGACATATATTTCTATTTTATTTTTAATCCTGTGTTAATCAAAACAGTACCTTTCAAACTGGCAATTTTTCATAAAGCTGCAGTTTTAGCCTAAATGAAAATTTCTAAAATCCAAAAGGTTAAGGACAAGAAAATGTAATGTACTGAAGGATTTTTCTTGTTTTTTGATTTCCTATGAATCTAATTAAGTTCATGGCAAATTACAATTTTAAAAATGCTGTAGAGAAAATAGGTTGTACTGTACTAATACCACATGAAAGAAAAGCAAATATGCCAAACATTAAAAAAACCGAAAATCACCAGGTCCCGGAAATATCCGGCCTGAGCTACTTAAATACGGCACAGAGAAGTTATACAGACAATTAACAAACCTCTACCAAAAATGTATAAACCGAGAAAAGATACCCGAAGAGTGGAAAACATCCTATATTACCACTACTCACAAAAAAGGAAGTAAAGACGTCTTTGATAACTATCGAGGAATTGCGGTTCTCTGCACAATCTCTTGAGTGTATGGGAAACTAGTCAAAAAGAGGATTGAGAGCGAATACTCAGATATGGAGACCGAAGAACAGGCTGGATTTAGAACAGGTAGATCTACTGTTGGCTATCTCTTTACAATAACCCAGTTCATTGAGAAAAAATCAGCACGGAACCAAGAAATACACCTGCTCTACGTGGATCTCAAAAAAGCCTATGACAGCGTACCAAAACAAAAACTCTGGGAAGCCCTAGAAAAAACAAATATAAATATAATACTTATCAAGGCTGTCCAAGAGCTCTATTCAAATAATACAAGCAAAATAAAGAAAGGGTATAATATTTCACAAGGATTCACGGTTAGCAAAGGGCTCAAGCAGGGATGTTGTTTGTCTCCAACCTTGTTTAAAATCTACTTGGAACAAGCGTTAAAAATATGGAAAAGAAAGTGCGAAAATATGGGCATTCAACTAAACGATGCCATACTATACACATTGTGTCTCGCAGATGACCAAATAGTTCTGGCACAAGACTACTAAGATCTAGAATACATGGCTCGTAAGCTAATAGAAGAATATCAAAAGTGGGGGCTAGAAGTTAACATAAAAAAAAACGGAATACATATGTATTGGGGGACAGCAACAAAACTTGATTCTGGAACAACAGCAGCAGGAAATAAATCACTGTGAGAAATACAAGTATTTCGGAATGCATATAACCAACGACGTCAAACTTGATGAAGAAATCAAGCATAGAAACAACCAGGGACGACAAGCTATTAGACAGTTGAACAGCATATTGTGGGATAAAACAATATCCAAAGAAAACAAACACAAAATCTTTAATAGTATTGTTAAAAGCATTGCCACCTATGGAAGTGAAGTATGGCCATTGAAAGAAAGAACTCCAAGAACACTGGAAGCTACAGAAATGGATTATTGGAGAAGAGCGGCTGGAAAATCCAGAATGGACAGAGTCAGAAATGAAAGAATCCAAGAAATTATGGGCGTTAAGCACAAGATAACAGAAGATATTAAAATCAACCAACTTAGATGGTACGGACATGTTCAACGAATGGACGATACTGGACTTCCAAAAAAAGTTTTAAATTGGGCACAGGGAAGAAGAAAGAGAGGTAGACCCAGACTAAGTTGGAGAGGAAGAGTGGATAAACATATAAGAACAAGAGGAATGTATGAAAACCTATGGACAAACCGTGGACAAACCGAGATCAATGGAGACTGGAAATCAGAAGACGGCGTAGAACGTTATAAACTGATGTTATATATATATATATATATATATATATATATATATATATATATATATATATATATATATATATATATATATAAGAAAAATTATGCATTGTTAAAATTATATTCTATAAAATAAAATAAATAATTTTCAAACGTATACAGCATTTTAAAGATTTGTTTTCAATGAACTTCCTTTTGAACTAACTAGGCATCACCCCCTTAGGTTTTCAGTGTTAAATTACGTTTTGACATTGTCTAATGAAAGTCAGTAATATAAACCCTTTTATTGATATTTATTAATTAGGAGTTATTCTTGATTTTTTATCTAATTAAGTTTCAGAATATTTTTGCTACAGCGTGATTTTCTAAAATTCATCTTCTTTATCACGCAATTAAGCTATTAATTAGGAAGTTATTAATGCCGAGGAAGAATAAATAAATTACAGTGGCAGAACATGTATCGTATTTTATACGGAATATTTTGCTGTCGACTAGTGGCTAATACACTTGATTTATTACGAACAATCGGAGGGAGGCCGCTAAAATTTACACCGTGCAGAACATTTTTTATTTATTAATTGATAATTTATTAATTTGATTTAGCACATTTTTTTAATAAGGTGCTAAAAAGGTAATTTCTTATAATTAATTACTCGGTAATTCAAGACACTGTGGACTATTTTAACTATTTTACGAGTTTTTCTAGTATGAATTTTAACTTGTCGTCTTGCAATCTCAAAAGTTGAGAGGTCTGGGCAAAATTTATAAGAATTCAAGGGTATTTTCAGTTGCGGTTGTAAGAATATTAAATTAAGCTTGCGGATGAGGATTGGGATCTAAACACGGGGAAAAATCTAAACAATGCCACTCCTACAATCTTATGAGGAGAACTATTTGCAAATTTGATCGAAAATTTAAAATTCAATTACACGCACAAAGATTATTTATTATTTATGGAGAATGTGATCGCAATCCGATATCCGAAGAAACTGAAACCAACACTACCAACTGTTAAAAAGATTATAAAAAACTTCAAGAACTTTGGATCTACAAAAGCTAAAAGAAAAAGAAATAAACCAGTTGTTAATAAAATAAAGTTACTTGTTTTATTTTCGCCACGCCTCGCCGTCATGACCAATTAATAACAAAACTTAAAAGCCTTGTAGTATTTTTACAATAGAAAAATATTGAATTGCCAATATTTTGAAAACTACAAATTTTTGGTATAGACAACCTTATACAACATCACCCTTATTTTTAATGTTTAATATGATAAAATTATAAAAATAGGTGCTTTCTATTTGAAAAAATTTACTTTTGACGACTTTTTAAATATAATTTTTATTCTTCTTTTTTGACCACTCTGTACTAATAATTTTCAAAATATCATAAAAAGACTACTAAAGTCGATCTTCGTCTACAAGAAAACTAACCCGAATTAAATAATAAAGATTTTCTTATCGGAAAAATTTATAGTTAAGTTTTGGCCTGCAAATGTCATTTTTGACATAAAAATTTTAATATGTCCAAAACGGTGAGACTTAAGTATAGAACATTATACATAAAATATGTCTAGAATTTTACGTAGAAATCAAAAATGCAATAATATATAGGGTGTTTCATTTAAAATAGGCAAGTTGACATCTACTTCCGGTATAACCGGAAGTGCTGTCATTTTGAAATTATTTTAGCCCGCTGTTCCCTGTGCACTTTAGTACACTGTCAAATTTTCAGATTTTTCCTAATTATAGTTTTTCCAAATAAATTTCCCCGAGGATCACCCTGTACAGGGTGAGTCAACGATTGGATGAAGTAAGTTTGTGCCTTTTCGGTGAAACTCACAAAGAAACTATATTTTTTGTTTGATACAGTTTATTTTTACGCAGATTTAAAAAATATTTAGGACTTTACAGGGTGAGCCAAAAAACTAGGACAGCATAAAGTTGTTTTTTTTTTAAATAGAACACCCTATATACGAATCGTATTTTCGATTTAGCTTATAATTTTAAATCTTTTTTATTAAGGGTTTACTATAACAAAACTTTATAGTTTCTGAGATAATTAAGTTTAAAGAAAAAAAGTCACATTTTCAAGCATCAATTCAATCCTAAATAACGTTTTCAATTTTGTGACAAATATATTCAAATTTGGAATTTAGCAAGGCCAAGGACAAGTTAACATAATTTTTACCTAATATTTGCAATAAAAGCTACAGGGTGCTGAACACATCGGCTCAAATTTGAATAAGTTTAAATGAATAAATATCTTTTTTTTTTAATGGTACACCCTGTATATTTTCATGTTATTTAATAGAGTAATAAAAACCCTAAAAGTTTTGTTCAATATATCCTATATCTATTTATAATAGTTTTTGAGATATTTCAGTTTTTCTTTTTTTCTATACTTTTTTACAGAAATAGTCTTCATTATCATAGTAGCCATGGCAAAAACAATGTAAAAGAACATTTTTCTGTGTGTCAAATTTAACACCGCAATCGCTTCTTTTGGTTTTTATGTAGTGTAGTTTGGTTTTTTTTGCATTCATCTTATATTGTAAAATGAATTTTCCAAAGAATGAGTTAATAGATATGATTTATACAATAGGAGAGGCTCAAAAAAATTGCCTTCTTGCTCAAAGAATTTACAAAATGAAGTATCCTGATCGACGCCAGCCTAATACCCATACTTTTCAAAACTTAATGCAAAGATTTGATTCTTCTGGTACTGTTGATTATCCAAAACGTAAAGTGGTCAACAAACCAGTAACTAATGAAGAAAAAGAACTACAAGTATTGTTAAATGTTCAGGAAAATCCTTATATTGGTAGCCGTCAGTTAGCAGCATTATGTGAAACATCACAATCCACCGCTAATCGTACTACCAAGAAATATAGGTATCATCCATATCACATGGAATTACACCAAGAATTGCATGGACAGGATTTTATAAGTCGTGTAAACTTTTGTCGTACAATAAATGCGGAGATTCAATTAAATCCAAATTTATTACGCAAGGTAATGTTTAGTGATGAAGCTACTTTTAGAAGTAACGGTGCCGTAAATAGACGCAACATGCATTATTATGCCACAGAAAACCCATTTTGGATTAAAGAGGTGCAACATCAAAACCACTGGTCATTAAATGTTTGGTGTGGTATTCATCATAATCGAATTATGGGACCCCACTTTTTTAATGAACTACTAAATGGCCATAGTTACCTGAACTTTCTACAAGAAGAACTACCCCAACTGTTTCAAGGTCTCGATAGGGATGAGCTCGACAGTATGTGGTTCCAGCACGATGGTGCGCCTCCGCATTACCATCGTGAAGTTCGTGCGTTTTTGGACCAACGATATCCGCAAAAATGGATTGGACGTGGGGGTTTCATTGAGTGGCCACCAAGGTCTTGCGACATCACCCCATTAGATTTCTTCCTATGGGGTTATATTAAAAATAAGGTGTATGTTAATCCACCAACAACAGTGGAAGATATGCGAAACAGGATTAGGGATACCTGTAGAAAAATAACGCCACTAATTTTGTCCAGGGTCCGAGAAAATCTGCAAAAAAGACTAAATTTGTGCATTACACAAGAGGGTCGTTTATTCGAACACTTATTAAAAAGAAATAATTAATCTCAGTATTTAATAGGTAATTTTTTTGTTTCAATTTAGTATAAAAGTAAATATGTATTTGCCTGGTCGTTATTGTTGTGTTAATTTTTTCACATTATGTTTAATTAAACTATTGCCGTTGTAATAAACGAATAATGTATTTCATCATATTTAACCACATTCTGTTTGTTTCTGTAGTTTCTTTTTATTATTTTACATGGCTACTATGATAATGAAGACTATTTCTGTAAAAAAGTATGGAAAATAAGAAAAAATGAAATATCTCAAAAACTATTATAAATAGGTATAGGATATATTGAACAAAACTTTTAGGGTTTTTATTACTCTATTAAATAACATGAAAATATACAGGGTGTACCATTTAAAAAAAAAAGATATTTATTCATTTAAACTTGTTCAAATTTGAGCCGATGTGTTCAACACCCTTTAGCTTTTATTGCAAATATTAGGTAAAAATTATGTTAACTTGTCCTTGTCCTTGCTAAATTCCAAATTTGAATATATTTGTCACAAAATTGAAAACGTTATTTAGGATTGAATTGATGCTTGAAAATGTGACTTTTTTTGTTTAAACTTAATTATCTCAGAAACTATAAAATTTTGTTATAGTAAACCCTTAATAAAAAAGATTTAGAATTATAAGCTAAATCGAAAATACGATTCGTATATAGGGTGTTCTATTTAAAAAAATACAACTTTATGCTGTCCTAGTTTTTTGGCTTACCCTGTAAAGTCCTAAATATTTTTAAAATCTGCGTAAAAATAAACTGTATCAAACAATAAATATAGTTTCTTTGTAAATTTCACCGAAAAGGCACAAACTTACTTCATCCAATCGTTGACTCACCCTGTACATTGAATTTATCTGCTACATTACGAAACCACTGTATATAACCTCCTTTTTTTTGAAGTCGGTTAAAAAACAAGTAAAACAAGAAAATATATATATATATATATATATATATATATATATATATATATATATATATATATATATATACTGAAAAGTAAGTTAAATATTCACAAAAGTAATTTCGTTGAACGATAAAATATAAAGTTTTGCAAAAACTATCATTAAAATAAACATCTGATAAATGCGCGATTGATTCGAGCATCAATTAAAACAACCTATTGCGGCGGTAATTAATATAGAAAAATAATGTAAACAATTTGTGAAGTTGAAAGGAACCGCCTGATTGAAGTTGAGCTGAGGAATGATCATCAGTTTGTTGAGATATCCATATCGGATTTTTCTTTAGGCATGGTAATATCGTCATATATTCGGAGTGGTATCATATAAGCAAATATTTAGCTATAAAATGACAATAAAGATGAATGAATAATAATAATGTTAACTCAGTTCCTGACGTTGTCTTTTTCATGCTGCTTTAAAGAGTAGAGACTTTAACGAAAAAAATTAGTTATCAAGGAATATTAAGGATAAGTTTGATGATAGAGCAACAAATCTTGATATGCAAAAATGATAATGAAGTAATAAATACAATTAAATTAAAAAAAATTACAATATCTTAAATATGTGATGAGGGGAGAAAGCAATGACCTCACCTTATAACTTAAAATGAGAATGCTACGATCCATTGGGTGGATAAAGATAGATGTTGAGGTGCTGAAAATGAAAAAGGAAAAGGAAATAATACATACAATTAAAATAAGAAAATTACACTATCTGAGCCATGAGATAAGGAGAGAGAATAATGACATTGAGAATATTCCAAATAAAGGCGTTCCATAGACGTCATCTGCTACATAGGAAAACGAATAGGAAAGCTTCTGTTTCCTGATGTTGTTTTTTTCTGAGCTATTTTAGGGATTAGAGACTTTAAAGAAAGACATTAATGATCTACTGAAAGCGTTTGAGATGTGCACGGATATTAAGAATAAGTTGGGTGGATAGAGTAACAAATGTTGAGGTGCTGAAAGTAATGGCAAAGGGAAAGGAAATAATAAATACCATTAAAATAAGAAAATCACGACAGCTTGATCATGAGTTGAGGAAAGAACAATGACTTCAGTTTACAACTTAAAATAAGAATGTTGCATCGACATCATCTGCTACCTAGGAAGTACAATAGGAAAGCTTCGGTTTGTAGCATGATGTCAATGGAACTCAGTTCTTGATGTTGCTTTTTTCGTGCTGCTTCATTAAATAGAAGTCTTGATGAAAGAAATTAGTTACCAACTAGCAGCTTTTGAGATTTGGGCGTATAGACGAATATTAAGGATAAGTTGGGTGAATAGAGTGACAAATGGTGAGTTATTGAGAATAATGAAAAAGAAAAAAAAATATTAAACGCAATTAAAATAAGAAAACTACAATATATGGGTCATATGATGAGGGTAGAAAGGTATTTATTGCTAAAAATCATAACTCTGGGTAAGACAAGAGGAATATTAGATGATCCGTTTCCAATTTGAATAATTTGAGCTCAACTAACCTGTTTGAGACTCCAATATCATAATATCAAAAACAGAAATTGCCATGATAATTATCAACCTCCTCAAAGGACATAGTATCTATAGAATATATATCAAAAATTTTTTTCGAACAAGAAAGTAAAAAAATTATGGTTTTAATTTAAAATAGCCTTAGCGCTGCAAGAGTATGAAAGTAGTTACGAAGTATCGTTCCTAGGATGCAGCCGCCATTTAATAGATAATAAAAACTCTTTATAAGGTTAATAGAATTTATTTTATGCATCATATCCCGCTACTTACATTAGTTTTAATGCCTCCTATCTCCATTTTGTGAGATTTTTTAACCTTAACAAACTTACTTCTGCTCATTTAAGATAATGTTGCTTTTATATTACCGAAGTTTAGCCTTTAAAGATATGTTTTGTTATTATAGATATGTAGTAGTTTTTTGTCAATATTTTCTTGGCAGTTTACAATCGTTTCGTTAAAACAGACATTAACTCCTTTAAATAAAAAATGTTATTATAGAGATTTCTGCTCTTCGATGTATAATGTTGTAGTATTTTGAACATGAAATCATATTATTTCACACGATTGTTAAAATTTTCTAGAAAAGTGCTGGATCAATTTAGAGCAAAAAATTGAATTTTCGTCTTATGTGATAATTCAGATTGTTCATCACAGATGCTTTAGAGAAATTAAAATATATAGGTTTTAGAAAATTTAGTTATATTACAAAAAATAAAACTGTCTAAGTCCACGCGTTTTCCTAGTAAAAGATTCACTGTTATTTCGCATTTGTTTTGCTCATAAAGGGGCGATAGCAAATATTAGGAAAAATAACACTTCGAGTAATAATGTATAGATGTAGGAAGGTTTGATGTCCTGGGTTGGTTTTGTTGAAGATTGTTCAAAAAGAAAGTAAAAACCTATTACAAGCTGATTGTTACATATGTTACTGTAAATTTTAGGATTTACCGACATGAGTTAGTAAATGTAAGGATTTATAAAAAAGGGACGATTTTTTCATATCATATGAGAGTTATTATTGATAATTTATATTACTAATCAGTCAAATCCTTACCTATTTTAAATTATTTTAAAAAAGACAATTAATCAATTGTCATTTATTAATAGGTAGTAAAAAACCATTTTACTTATTACAATACGGACCAGCGAATTTCTTTGACAAGCTTTTTTTGAAATAGTTACATTTTTTGAATACTTATCTTTAAGTCAACGACAATTTTCCAACAACTTCTGGAAGATTCACTTCTTTATCTTTAGCAACTTCCGCTATCTTTATAAAATCTTCAAATCATGAGGTAAACTGATTCTGTGTAAAGCTGTTTTCTTCTTCTTCTTCTTCCTCTTGTTATAGGCTTACAGTCTATTTTTTCCAACTCAATCATTCATCTCATTTGATGTTGAAATCCAGGACTCTCTCCATCTTTTAGGTGGTCTACCTATTGGTCTTCTGGTTTCTGGTGTTCCACCTCGGGCGATTCTCGCTATACTATTTAGCGCCATTCTTCCTACGTGCTCATTCCAGGCTCTTCTGCGCTTCCGTCCCTATCTTACTATATCCTGCATTCCATGTTCCTCGCGTATTGTTGAATAGCGTATGTGATGTCTTAATGTGTATCCCGATATTCTTCTTAGTACTTTCATTTCGGCAGTTCTTAGAATTGATTTTGCTTTTGTGTTGTCAGATCTCGTCTCTATTGTCATTATCGGTCGAATACAGGTCTTGTAGATTTTTGTTTTTGCGTCCTTGCTCATGTATGTGTTGTGCCATATTATATCCGCCAGGCTTCCTGAGATTCTATTTGCCTTGTTTACTTGGTTTCTTACTTCTCTTGTTCTGTCTTGGTTTGCAGATATCTCAACTCCTAAGTAATTAAAGGTCATGAGTTGTTCTATTGGTTTGTCATCCACTACTAGTTTGCATCTTAAGGGCACTTTGCTTATTACAATTGACTTAGTTTTATCGATGGATATTTTCATGTTGAATTGTTTGCTTATGGTGTGGAATGCAAATAGAAGCTTTGGAGATCGTCTTCATTTTCCGAGACTATGACGGCGTCATCAGCGTAACATATTATTGTTATTTCCCCGATATTCATTCTGTACCCTGGTGCCGCTGTTTTGACGTTCTTAATTATTTGGTCCATTACTATGTTAAACAGTAATGGACTCAGAGAGTCCCCCTGTCGTATGCCCGACGCTATCGGTACATCCTTAGTTTAGCTGTTCAACTATGTTAATTAAATTGTTTGGAATGCCTTTAATTCGCATTATTTGCAGAATATCATCCAGTCTCACCCTATCAAAGGCTTTAGTGAGATCTATAAAGAACATAAAAGCCGGCTTAGTAAATTCAATAGATTTCTCTGCTATCTATCTTACGATGAATATGGCATCTAGTGTAGATCTGTTTTTGCGGAAACCTTGCTGTTCTTCTGATATTCTGCAATAGTCAGTTATTATACCTTCAAGGATTTTGGTGAATAATTTCATTATTGAATTTAATAAAGTTATTTCTCTATAGTTTTCCGTGATTTTCTTATCACCCTTCTTGAAAATAGGTACTGTTATACTTTTCTTCCAATCTCGGGGTGTCTCTTGGTCTTTAATTATTTTGTTAAAGAGTTTTGTTAGTTCTTCGTGTAATGCATTTCCACCATATTTAATTAGTTCGTTGGGAATATTGTCGGGTTCTGGGGCTTTTCTCGTTTTTAATGTGGCGATCGTGTCTTTCGTCGTTTGGAGGCTTACTTCCTTGGTATATTCGTCTGTTTTAATACTCCAAATTTGGTACCCAGTTGGTAAAACTTATTGTCCTTTACATCTACCACAACTGCAATAATGCTTTTTGGGTCAGTTTTAGCTGTGCAATGTCAGGTATTTTCAGTCTTACATTTTTGCCAACCTGCACATTTGGATATTTATCAACCGATATGGCTTTCATTTTTTCAGCTTAGTTTTTCAAATCCAATTTTCCTTTTTTTATTATCTGGACAGATTCGATCTTTTTGCTCAGGTAACACTTTTAATGAAAAAGAAACTCAGATGTTAGCAGCAGTGCCTGGTTTCTTTAAACGTAAACTTAGAGAATCAATTGAAATTTGCAAATATCCAAATAATATTAATAGAGATGCAGGTTACAGTCTACATCACACGTGGAAATCGATTGTAACGCTGGATCACGGATCGCTGAGCACCAGTCAAGTATAAAAACCGTGCTGTTGCTCTTCGATATTCACTTAGTGTTCTAATCTTGTAGAGTAAAGATCCCTGAAGATGCCTCATGCAATTGTAGGCCAAACGTCGGATAGTAATTCCAATCTGATACAGTCTAAACCCAAGGACCATGATTTTCAAAATTGAATTTTTATTTCCTTTATCATTTATACTTTTTGATCTCACAACAAGAGTAAATTTTAATGAAAATATAAAAATAATATTTCAACATTTCTTGTCACTTTATAGAATAACAATATTTCAAGTTAAAATGTTCCACAATGTTGTCTAAGTACACCTTCCAATACCATGATGCAATACGTACCAGACATTTACGCAAAAAAGTTTAACTGAACTAACAAATCAAAATAACTAATAACATATTCCTTAGAGCCCTATAATCGCCGATTAATAAACCACTCGATTATGACCGAACTGCTTTGCAGGCGTGATCAGCTGGGTAATAAAGTCAGGCTTTGAAATTTTCGCATTACACCTTCACGTAAAAATTAAAAAGGAGTGATATTGAAGGAATCATTGTCATAGTAACACTTAGTCATTAGTTTTCCAAAAAATATCTATATGTTTTATCTGTCATGCATTACCACCGTATTTATAAGTTTTTTGAAATAGCATATATTCAATCTTAGTTGTTGTCTATTTTTCAGTTTGTCATTGATTTCTCTCGCACTCGAGGAAGCACCACTTGAAAATGCCGGCTGAGATGTTGACGAAACGTCGTGAAGATATATATATATATATATATATATATATATATATATATATATATATATATATATGTATTGATTTTCTTGAATCGTTAATATATTTTTTTATTTTTAATTATTTTCTTGGGATTAGGATTCGTATTTAAAATATAGTTTTCATTGCTATGACTTTTCTTATTTAGAGCATTTTCAAATATAATCGTCTAAAATTTAAAATGAATTATAAACATAATCTAAATACACACTTAAAATCCAACATTTAAAACAATAACATTTAAAACAATGTCAGAAATTAAAACGATGACTATTTAAAGAATTATTTTTAGTAAATTTTACGTACCTTGAGATTTCGTCAAAACTATTGCTAACATCAACAAACCACCAAGGACTTGCATTTATATTCGGGGACATGATAAATAAAAAATTAAAGGAATTTGTTTTTGTTTTTAAGGTGATATATACATTTTTAATGTTATTAAGGGAATATACTGTGTCTAAATTATATTATTGTAAATTTGGCTAAGATTGTTTATGTGAATTCTGTCATTTATTGTATGTGTTTCCTTTTTGATGGCTATCATTTCCTTTATTATTAATTTATGATAATATTTGCCCCTATCGACTATTTTGGTATTTTCAAAGTTAAAAGAGTGTTTTTCATTCTTTTCATGTTTAGTCAATGCTGTAGTAGCATTTTTGGTATATTTATGTCCATTCAGTCGATTGTTTAATAATTGGATTGTCATTCCTATATATTGTTTTGGACAGTTTGCACACGATACTGAATATACAATCTTGAAAGTTTTCATAGTTGGTGTTTTGCTTTTTAATTTGATAACGATTGAGTTTAGTTGGTTATAATTCTTGTGGCATGCAACAATATTGTGTTTTTTTAAAATGTATTTTAATTTTTCTGAAAGATCTGTTGTATCTATGTATTTTTCACAACAGGAAGTACAAAAACACTAGATAGCATTATCTAATACAACAGACCTTTCAGAAAAATTAAAATACATTTAAAAAAAACACAATATTATAAGGTAAAAGTGGGAGAGACGCCATACTTTTTGTAGAAATTAAGTAAAAAATTAAAAATGCAATATAAATCAACCCTTTATTTTTTATTTTAAAGGTACACTAAAATCATTTCCCTACAACAATTATTGCAATGCGGAGCAGCCATTTTTGGCATAAGGAACATTTAATCCAGTCAGTCTTTTTTTTTTGTTAAATAATAATTTTCCCAACATTCCGCGCACACATTGTAATCATCAGAAGATGAAGACTTTAATTCTGCATTGACTAATTTGCGTTTTTTAGCTGCTCCTTTAATTAAATTGGCATTAGAAGTTTACTTACAAACGTTCTCAGCGGAAATAAAAACACAAGCAACTTGTTTTCGCTTCACTCTTGAGCTAGGTAGTTTTGGGATTGGATTAGACTCCTCAAGAATCTTTGTAGGGGTTTCTTTACTAGTGGATGGTTGTCTGGAAGTTGATGGTTTTCGTAGAGACAAAGTGGCAGTTGCAGCACTTTCAAGATGAATCGTAGGAGTATCTACTTCATTTAAATCAGAT
The DNA here is from genome assembly GCA_034092305.1 of Diaprepes abbreviatus. Taxonomy (NCBI): domain Eukaryota; kingdom Metazoa; phylum Arthropoda; class Insecta; order Coleoptera; family Curculionidae; genus Diaprepes; species Diaprepes abbreviatus. The sequence continues at coordinate 3,821,306 of JASJET010000085.1, read as the reverse complement.
ATGGCAAAAAAATTATCTGGAATAGTGTTAGGATTGAGTGGGAATATTCCACAAGCTTTAAAATCTGATGTGGCATCTCTCTCGGTTTCAGCTTTTTCCCATGCTTGCCCTATTAATGACCCAACCTGTAATCGTATTATAGCTCTATTCTTATTTCTCAACATTTATGCATTTGATTCTTGATTGCAATAGGTTTTCAGAAGTTTGAAAAAACTGCGGTCAAGAGGTTGAAGGGCTTATGTAGTGTGACTCGGCAAGCATACAATTATGACATCATTTTCATTTGCTAAGTCTAACAGATTTATTGAATTGGAGTGTGAGGTGTGGCCATCTAAAATCAAAATTGTTTTACCTGTCTTTGGTTTTTTGGGTAGTAAAAGTTCCTTAAACCAACGCAAAAATAATTCAGAATTAATATAAGATGACTAATGTTGACCTGCCTTCTCTTTTTCTTTAGAAAATTTATGCTTAATTCCAAGCTTTTCCGCAAATTGATAGGCAAGAGATCGAATAGTAGATCTATCAGGTGCAAAACCAGCGTTAGCTAGGCGCTTAATATAAGAAACCAATCGTTTTTCGTTCTCTGTGATGCTGGAACAGTAGTTAATATAATTACTTACTTTATCATTACATATAAAAATAATAAGTTCTTGCATTATTAACAAGAGTTTAATAAATATTTGAATGACCTAGTCCAGACTTTTAAGTATGACTAGTCTTGAGACGCTTATCCAAGATACGAATCGGTATTCCATAAAGTTTTGAGCTTCATTTTTCTATATTTCTCCTTTTTTTACTTTTTCAATAGCCAGAATTAAGTTCTCTTCATTCCACTGCCCCCTGACAACCATATGCTTACTCGCGTATTTTCTCGGCATTCTAAAAACAATAAAGAAAATACCCCTTCATTTACACTTTTGCAAAGGTTAGCATCTCTCCTCATTTTGTGGGAGAAATACCATATAAGTATAAAGTACGTAGGTGTTAACATATATTGCAAAATGTAGTTGAAATAAGTTAATAACAAACTAAATAAAACATTAAAACCAGTTCTTACTTTACGGTGTCTTTGTTTTACATTTAACACTCAAAATTTTCGTCGAAAAATTCTCGCGCTAAAATAATTCTTTTCATACCCACGTCACATTCGAGCGCAGTCGAACAAGAACTGACACGTTGAGAAGAAAACGTCTATGAGTAGTTTAAAACAGTGAGAAATATGGCCATCGCTTTCTTACTCACTGAATTTCCGTAGGTATGGCGTCTCACCTCATAGGGCGTCTCTCCCACTTTTACCCTAATGTAATACATTAAATTTAATAATTTTTACACTAATCTAAATTAATGTATTCCTTTAAATTTAAAGTAATCATACATTATATTTAAAATTTGATCATTACTTTTTAAGATGACTAGGTATATTATATATACAGCCAGTGTTTCTTGAATTTAAGATATGTTATCACATATTTAATGCACCAACTTTCATATGAGGTCAAAAAAATGCTGCTACCAGAAAAAGACGGAAAATTTTCCCATAGGTAGTGTACCGTCATCTATACACCTGTTTCGAACTCATTCATTTCCTTCAGTACCGACAGACATTGTCGCAATTAGCAATGCCCCTGGTGGTAGGGACATGTAGTTAGCGATCTATTTTCGACCACCGTAGTAAATGTATGGATGTTTCGTCCCGATACCGGTGGTGGACTCATCAGTGGGATCCACCGGTATCTTTCCCACACATCCTTGTACTTTCCACAAACTTGGACCTCTATTTAAGTCCAGTTTTGCCGGAAAGCGATGGTGAGATGTTATGTTCCACAACAACATGTACATCATATCATAAGAAAATTGAGTCCGTTAAGCAAATTATATTATACTAAATAAATAGTTCAATACAAGCAGCACCACCTCCCGAAACCTTTTTAATATTGAGGTACATGTGAATTAATTTTAATGTACAAAAAGATGAAATATTTTTTCAGTTACTTTATTGAAATTTAAGATATCATTTAATCAAATTTAATGTACAACGAACTAATATTTCAATGAATTTGCTTTAAATTCAAAGTAAGTGTAAATTATTCAAGACTTAAAGTACAAAATGTAGAATTTACATTAAATTTGCATTAAATTTAAGATTATTTTTAACAGTGCACTTTTAGTATAAACAAATTAAAAGTATATCAAGGTACCTAAAAGTTTAAAGATCAATACATCTCTCCCTCGTACTTTTTTCGTCAAGATTTTATTTTATGAGAACTTTTTGCATTATTTCTTTGCTAACATGCCCACACAATCCCTTATTATTTACTTCTCGTTACGTTAAAATGTGTAATTATAAATATTCCGAAAACTACAAGTAGTTTCATGATCGCCGCCGTTTTATCAGCTAGAACATTGCTCGCAGTGTAATATTTAAGCGGCGTTAAAAAACGGCTCCAGTTTTCCGAAGTAAAAATGTATTAAAAGTGGAACAGACTCCTACAACTTGCAAAGGCCGTTTATATTTCGCGTACTGACACACATTTTATGCCTGTAGCTTTTCGGTATCCGACCAATTGCGGACAGGAAAATTTAGCAGGAAAAAATAAGTTGTTATGGGTTAGGCTAGAGTGTTAGTGCAAGTAGGATATTAAACATATATATGAGTAAACATATTCGTTTGATTTGATAAGTATGCTGTATAATATTTTTATATTAGATATATGTTTTTTATATTTGTAAAGAAAAATTGTAACAGGTGTGCCTTTAATCACATTTATGTGTAAATGTATTAGTTTAATTTAAATTGTTTGGATAAATTGTAGAATAGAATAGAATAGAATAGTTAATTCATGTTAGTCACAACAAGTGTATCATACGTCAAAGGTAGCATAGTAGAAATCTATATAAAAAGAAAAGTTAAAAACAAAGATATACATTTTAAGATCGATTAAAAATACAGATATAGTTCAAACATTAAAATTAGGGTAAAAGTGGGAGAGACGCCATATGAGGTGAGACGCCAAACCTCCGGAAATTCAGTAAGTAAGAAAGAGATGGCGATATTTCTCACTGTTTTTAACTACTCATAGTCGCTTCCTTCTCAACGTGTCAATTCTTGTTTAACTGCGCTCCAGTGTGACGTGTGTATGACGAAAAGATTATTTTAGCGCGAGAATTTTTCGACGAAAATTTTGAGTCGCTGCGGTTTCAATGAGTGTTAAATGTAAAACAAAGACATCGCCAGGAAACAACTGGTTTTAATGTTTTATTTAGTTTGTTATTAACTTATTTCAACTACATTTTGCAATATATGTTAATACCTACGTACTTTATACCTATATGGCATTTATCCCACAAAATGAGGAGAGATGCCAGCCTTTGCAAAAGTGTAAATGAAGGGGTATTTTCTTTATTATTTTTATTGTTTTTAAAATGCCGAGAAAGTACGTGAGGAAGCATACGGTAGTCAGGGGGCAGTGGAGTGAAGAGAACTTAATTCTATCTATTGAAAAAGTAAAAAAAGGAGAAACGTCGAAAAATTAAGCTCAAAAACTTTATGGAATACCGAATTGTACCTTGAGTAGGCGTCTCATGATATTAAAAAGTCTGGACTAGGTCCTTCAGGTATTTATCAAACTCTTGTTATTAATGTAAGAACTTATTGTTTTTATATGTAATGATATAGTAAGTAATTATATTAACTACTGTTCCAGCATCACTTGGAACAGAGGACGAAAAACGATTGGATTCTTATATTAAGCGCCTAGGTAATGCTGGTTTTGCACCTGATAAGCAGTCTCTTACCTATCAATTTGCCCAAAAACTTGGAACTAAGCATAAATTTTCTGAAGAAAACGAGAAGGCAGGTCAACATTGGCTCTCTTCTTTTCTAGAAAGAAACAAAGATGTCTCAGTACGTCAAGCAGAAGGTTTGCAAGAGCCAAGGGAATGAAAGGAGTCAATAAAAAGTCAGCGTTTTCTGATGGCTTGTCAAATGGGTCTGATATCTATATGAATAAAAAGCCATCTTATATTAATTCTGAACTATTTTTGCGTTGGTTTAAGGAACATTTTCCACCCAAAAAACCAAAGACAGGTAAAGCAATTTTGATTTTAGATAGCTACACCTCACATTCCAATTCAATAAATCGGTTAGACCTAGCAAATGGAAATGATGTCATAATTATATGCTTGCTGAGTCACTTACACAAGCCCTTCAACCTCTTGATCGCAGTTTTTTCAAACCTCTGAAAACCTATTATAATCAAGAATCAAATGCATGGATGTTGAGAAATAAGAATATAACTATAACACGACTACTGGTTGGGTCATTAATAGGGCAAGCATGGGGAAAAGTTGCAACGGTGAGAAATGCCACATCAGGTTTTAAAGCTTGTGGAATATTCCCACTCAATCCTAATGCTATTCCAGATCATTTCTTTGCCATATCTGATTTAATTGAAGTAGCTACTCCTGCCATTCCTCTTGAAAGTGCTGCCACTGCAGCTCTGTCTCTACAAAAACCATCAACTTCCAGACAAACATCCACTAGCAAAGAAACCTCTACAAAGATTCTTGAGGAGTCTAATTCAATCCCAAAACAGCCTAGCTTGACAGTGAAGCGAAAACAAGTTGCTTGTATTTTGACTTCATCTGAGATCGTTTGTAAGAAGATTTTCAATATCAATTTAATTAAGGGAGCAGCTAAAAAACGCAAATTAGCTAGTACGGAATTAAAGTCTTCATCTTCTGTCTTAGCATCCACCCCAATCGAAGATGATAACAATGTGTGCACGGAATGTTGGGAAAATTATTATTTAACAAAGAAAAGACTGACTGGATTAAATGTTCCTTATGCCAAAAATGGTTGCATGAGTCATGTACAATGTACGCTCCGCAAGGCAATAATTGTACCACAATTATGGAAAATGATCCGCAAAAAGAATTAAAAAAAAGGAATAATAACGTATATGGCATTTCTTCCACACTATATGGCGTCTCTCCCACACTTTATGGGAGGGATGGCCTGCTGGCAACTTATAATTTTTATTTTTTATTTCTTTAACTCATTAACTGTAATTTCATACTTAATATTAGTGTACCTTTAAAGTAAAAAATAAAGGGTTGATTTATTGCATTTTTAATTTTTTACTTAATTTCTACAAAAAGTATGGCGTCTCTTGCACTTTTACCCTACAAAATGCAGCGTAGAACTATGGGCTGTTGAAGAAGCTTTGGTAAATAGCAGAATAGACTCGAGAGACAAAAATCTATTGCATAATGTCTATCTAGACGCAACGATGATAGTACAATTTGATGATGAGCTAAAGACGAACCGTATCCCAATCAAAAGAAGAGTAAGACAGGGAGATACAATCTCGTCCAAATTATTTACAATGGCCCTGGAAGACTTGTTCAAATCATTAAATTGAGAAAATAAAGGGATAAACATTAATGGTAGATTCTTAAATCATCTGAGAGATGCAGATGATATACTCTTGATCACATCCCACTGGGAAGAGCTGCAGTCAATGATAAACGACCTCCATGAAACATCGCTCCAACGAGGATTAAAGATGAATCTCAGAAAAACAAAAGTAATGTCAAACTCAGACGGACAACAAATTATAACAGAAACTGCAACCGAAATAGAACGGTGAATGAATATTTATACTTAGGCCAGGCCATAAGAGCGAGTAAGGACAACCAGACAGCCGAAATAACACGAAGAACTCGATTGGGATGGACGACGTTCGGAAAACTCTCCTATATTTTGAAAAATCAGAAAATTCACTTATACTTAAGAACCAAAGTATTTGATTGTTGTATATTGTCGGTTCTAACATACGGAGCGCAGACGTGGACCTTTACAAAATCAAATTTGGACAGAATCCACAAAACTATGGAACGACACATGTTAGGAATATTACCCAGAGATAAAAAACGAAATGAGTGGATAAGAAGAAAAACCAACGCAGTTGACGCTATAGAAAAAGCAGTATCACTAATTTGGAAATGGGCAGGCCATAACGAACGAATAAAAGACAACCGTTGGAATTCAGAAATTGGAAAATGGCGCCCATATGAAGGGAAAAGATCCAGAGGCAGGCCACAAATGAGATGGAAGGATGACATAGTCAGACATGATGTGGTAAAGAAGAGCCCAGAATAGAGAGATTTGGAAACAAATACGGGAGGCTTATACCCAGTTTTGGAAGGATGAAAACTAGGCTAAAATGAAATGAAATGAGCCATCATAACTGCTTGTTGTTGCTCCTCAACAGTGACATGGTTGATCACCGACTCTTTCGCTCCGAATACACACCGACTCGATGTTTGTGTTCGGAGCTTCTCCTCCAAATGTCCGGGTGACCGACTTGTATGCACACAAATAAAGTAGGGTTATTTTGACCTCCTCTGTATGCTCTCGAAAAATTAGAAGGTACTTACTGGACACCCAGTATACTGTTGGTGTAAGTAACCTTATTTTGCGGTAATATTTTCCAAGGTAACTTTGAATTTTTTTACCATAATAAGTGTTACCAAATTTACAAAACGTTCTATTATTTGAGTAAGAAAAATTTGCTTCGAAAAAGGATAATAATTTTATTTTCAAGACTGCTAAAATTAAAATAATAAAATAACTGTCAAATAATAAAATAATCGAGTAATTATAAATAAATCTAATGGTAAAATAATTCAAACTGGTAAAGTAAAGGCGTGGAATCATCATTTTCACCTTGAAGATTAGTACGACCGTCACTACTTGTCTAGCGGCACCCAAAATTGTTTTTGTTGCCAATAGCGTCTCCACAAGTTGACCCTTGCTCCGTACCGCCGAATTCTGTTCGCAAGCGGCACGATACTGCCGAAAGGAGGAGGTAAAAGTGCGCGACCAATCAGCGCGACCGGTCGTACCGTCCGGGCGTGTCATAAAACACAGCTAACGAGACTAATATTTGTTTGTTTGAATAAAGAATCGAGGGCCAATGGGATAGAAATTATAGAAGTACTCGTAAAGTCACTTTGATAAGGTGGAAAAGAAATTAGAATTTTGATGGGACTCGGACACTATTTACCTAAAAGATTCTTATTTAAGTTTTACGATAATATTTAATTGTTTTACTAATTCAAGACATAACGATAATAATTGAACAAGATATTGGTAAAATACTGTTTAAAAACAAGTTAAGCTGATAAATATAAAGCAGTAATATTGATTTATTTGATTAATTATGTGATATAATTCCAAATAATTAGTCAATAGAGGCATGAAATTAATTATTTTGTTGCGATAATGTAGTGTGTAGACTTACCCTTAACAATTTCATTGCACAAAAAAATATGACAAATTTATTCATTATTTATATTTATAAAATATGACATTACAACAAAACAGGAACGTTAAAATCGTCTTAATATTCAATATCACAGCTTAATGGGGGTTTCGAGGTAGTTTTACATAATAAGCGAATTCCAATAAGAAAACCTAAGTTATTTGTGGGAAATCTGTTTAGAAAATGATCCCCACAATTTAAAATTTTATTCAACATTTTGAGAAAGCTGTAATGTATATTTCTCTGTATTTTATTCTAATGGGTTTTATTTTATGGGTTTAACAAATGGATTTTTTTAGATTATATATATATATATATATATATATATATATATATATATATATATATATATATATATATATGTATATATATATATCAATATGTTTTTTTTATATTCTTGGAGTTTCGCCTTTTGTTAAGGCATTTTCAAAAAGGTTTTTTTAATATTATTTTTCTTAATTTACTAATACCAATAACTTATATACACAACATACGGGTCAAAGTTACAAGACAGTTGAAGGAAATATCAAGAACATATTCCCGTCTGGCCGAAGAAAAAAATAGATGAATCTTTTTATTAAAATGTAAGCATTTTGTTCCAACATTTTTAAAAATAGATGTATCACACATATGTTTTACAGGTACGTATCTTGAAAGAAAGTATAAAAAAATCAATTCAAAAACATTACAAAATCTTTTAAATCTATCAATTACTTAGTCAACAAAAAAATAATGTTCTAAACAATTTCATACAACAGAAAATTCAATGTGAAGTGTTATCTTACCAAATAACATTCTTGACGGGTTTTTGTTTTTCGAGGAGAATAAATATGAGAGTTTAAATAATAAAATTAAGCAAAAACACAAAAAAAAATAATTTAATAAAGAAACAACACTGAATGTTCTATCTCGTGGAGTAAAGATCACTGAAGCTGCCTCGTGCAATCATAGGTGAAACGTCGGATAATAATTCCAATTTGACACGATCTAAACCCAAGAACCATGATTTACTTGACTAAAGCCGTAAAAGCTTTCGTTCTGCTAATGCATCTCACCCGGAGGAATCCGTGAAAGCCGTACAAACATATTTACACCATCCGGCGATACTTCCTTCCGATCCGTCCTTTGCACAACCAGGTGCATGTCGGTACCCTGATGAGTCTAGTGAGAGACGAAACATGTACCTTTGCCGTATCACTGTGGCGGGGAGGGTAAGCTTTGACTTTCTTCTCGGTATAGTGGTACAGGTAGGCCACCATCTCGATAGTGGTGGAATAGGATGAATTGTGTTTTCTAACAATTTATTCTAACTGTGCAACCTCTAACACACGCACTTTACTTTCATTTATATACGGAGTTGCATATAGTTGTACGTTTTGCTGAATGTGATTTCAGCACTACAACTGCATAATGTGGATATAATCACACGGAGGAATCCGTGAAAGCCGTATATATATATATATATATATATATATATATATATATATATATATATATATATATATATAATGGCAAAACCATTCTTAGGAATCCATTTTTGCAAGCTATTCAACTAACTTTCAAGTTGTAATCGTTATAATTATAAAATATCTACAAGGAACATGTCAGATGTTAGTAAATATACAGAATATACTGAAGTTATTATACACTTGCCATCCTATTTCATCAAAAGTTCCTAAATTTAACATAATTGTTGTGGCCCTTACACATTTTTTGACTATATGCTGAATTTAAAAAATAAAAAATAGGTACAATTTGAAAAATATTAAAACTTGCGTCAAAAAGGTGAGCCTCCTTTGAATTTTGTCGACTTCAGTTGGTCTCGAGCTCATCCTCCGAATTTGTCACGAAACATTTCTGCCTTCGGTGGCCGGCGTCAAAGGAGATAATAAAAGCATATGGTATACAACAAGCCAATTTCATAAAATTTTTTGTGTCGTCGGTCTCGCTGCAAAGTAAATTCTTACGAAAGAGCGTGCTACAAAGCCATTTATATGTCACCAATAAACGTTATTTAGAAAAATGAAGGTTAAAAGCCTGGAAATAAAGTCTAAAATCATTAAGAGAAATTATGGTTTCCCGGAAATAAACAAAATTTTCTACATTGCTTAGTTTGGTGATAAAAAAACGATTTTTTAATTCTTGAATATCTTGAATTTTTGAAAGGTTCAAAACTTGATTTACTTTTTATTGCATCCAATTTAAAACCTATATTGTCAAGTCTTATTATAAAAGGCATCTGCCACTTAATTGTTAGTTCTTTTTATATTGTTGTATATTAATAGGAATTATAAAAGAACTAAAATATTTTTTATATTCAAATGAAAGGAAATCATTTTATTTCATTATTACAAATGATTTCAAGCCAAATGACTTCGCGCTCCCTCCAGGGAATACTGATTCATACTAGGTATATAAATATACCAAAAGTTTGAAGCTCTGTGGGAACCCTTTCCAAGTTATCGGGTCCTAGGTGACGTGGTCTGCTATATTCCTACGAACTTTCGGACGGTTGGCGCGGTTGTAAGGATAACTGCTTTCTGAATCAGTTTATACAGATGCTCACTAAGGCCCAGTCCCTTGATGTTCTGCAGGAAGTTCTTTGATATCACTCCAGTTGTTGATAAAATTATGGGAAACGCTGTTCATTGCTCATTGTCTTCGGATTTGAACCTCCAGACCTTCTCTTAGTATTTTGACTTTAGGTTGCTATTGTTAGGTACAGCAATGTCGATTAGTGTAGTTCGCCTAGAAATATTATCTATTAGTCTAATATCTGGTCTATTATAAGCAACTGTCTGATCCGTCAGAACCATTCGGTCCCAATATAACTTGAACTCGTTGTTCGCAAGAATAGGTTCCGGATTGTATTTGTAATAAAGCACTTTTCCTACCTGCAATAGATTTAACTTATTTGCTAATTCTTGGTGGAGTATATTACAGGCTGTCATGTCTTATCTTATACTCGATTGCAGCAAACGCTTGGCATCCTCCAGTTATGTGTTGTATCGTCTCTGACGTTCAACAGCCGTATCTACATTGGTCATTTTCTATTGAGGGATCTCTGATGATAAACTTTCGATAGTTCTTCGTCTGAATAACCTGGTCTTGGACAGCTAATAAGACGTCCTCCGTTTCCGGAAACATCTGTCTTGAAATTAGTTCGACGCTGAGTTGTCGACATTGTCCTGATTAACCCTATTTGGATGCCTACCTGCAGCGGTAGCGGCGTTGAATCGTCTGTCTCACATATTGCTCGATGTAATGTGGAAGAGTCCGCTAACCTGTGGAAATATGAACGTAAATTTATTATTTGATGGTCGAGCTGCTCATCAATATCCACCAATCCTCTTCCTCCTTGATGATGTCAATTCGGAAACATTTCCTTTCGTAGCAGAATTGTGTTGGTTGTGATAGTGTCGCTCGCAATTGGATCCTAGTTCTCCAGGTAAACATGATACGTTCTAAAAAGAAAACAAAGTGATTATCGACCCTATACATTCTCAATATAATTATTTCATTATTATATTATTGTAAAGATATTTAACTCAATTTTTTGTTAATCTTTAATACCCTGTATGTATTGTTTCGCAAATTTATACTTAAACGCGATAAACCTATCATGTGGCATGTATCAACTAATGAAATTGTCATATTTTTATTTGGATCTTAACCTTAATCATTGAAGCATATCATAAAAAGAATCTTTTGTTTAAAAATTACAAAATTTTAAGAAATTTTTGACTGCACTTTAATCAGCCATATTACAAATGGTGTCCAGTTTCAAACGGCTTCCGAAAAAACTCAACATAATCGCAAACTTTCAAATTATTGTTAAAATATTCCAAGGAGATATTCGTAAAAGTGTTAACGATTTGGTTGCTTATGGTTTTTTGTACCTATTAACCCATACGAAATCTGGTTGGTTAGGTCTTTTTTTGCTAAAAATATAAATTAAAATGCTGACTAATTTAAACACTTGTAAACCTTGACGGCGGCTTGGCTCATTTCTTTTATAAATATTACCTATATAAATTCATTTAGATTTTTAAAATAAAAATATAGAAAATATTATTTTTGAAAATGTAGGTTATGACCTTCTTACTTTTAACCGTAAATAGAGTCTTTCGATGCAATTTTGCTTGACTATGTAGAAAGGGTATGCGAAATTATTTTCTGAACATTATCAGGGTTAATATAACATATTATATTAGAGAGAGAATTTCTACTGTTATAAGATTTACGATATATGGTGGGTGGTTGAACAAACAAATCGCACATATCTGTAAGTAGATAAAGAACTCATTAAAAATGTAAATTTGGTTAATAGATTCAGCAGCTGTTTATATCAAACACACAAGTTAATATCGAGAGTTTTATAAATTTCATTAATTTAATAAAACCTAATAACTAATAGTTAATATGTCGTTGCTGGATGGGGCAACGGGACAATATAGAATAAGAACAAACAAAGAGTTAGAAGAGTTATACGCAGACGCCAACATAGTTAAAGAAATAAAGTCTAGAAGACTCCAGTGGACAGGCCACCTCATAAGACACTCTAACGAAAGAATAGTGAGACTGGTGTGGGAAGAAACCCCAACTGGAAAAAGACCACTTGGACGACCCCGGCTCCGGTGGCGGGATAATATAGCAGGAAACCTTAAAGCTATGGGTGTAGAGAACTGGATGGAGCTAGCAAAGGACAGAAACGAATGGAGGCATATTGTCAAGTCGGCTAAAACCCACACGGGGTTGTAACGCCACGGAGTAACTAAGTAAGTAAATAAGTAATATGTCAAGTAAAATAAATTGTCAAAATTAAAAGATTGCAAAAATAATTATATTATTTATATAGGGTGTCCGGTAAGTACCCCTTAATTTCTCTGGAGCATACAGGAAAAATCAAAAAACCCTAATTTGTTAGAGAAGAAAAATTCCTAAAGTGTCCCTTACCGGAGGTACAGAGCCATATAGGGATACCCAGCGATTTACTTTATTGTCTCTAAGTTTTGAACCGACTTGTATAATTTAATGAAATTTTAATATTTTATTAAGGCCATAAAAACTTATTAAACCATACCACAGTAGATGTTTTAGATCATTGGAAAAGTCAGGAACTACAATCGTTGGGCAGAATTTTTAATAAGTGTCATTTTACAGAGCTGAAAACTGATTTTTTAAAGACTTTGGTCCTTCTTTTTCAAAAAAAGGCATTCCTACTTTATTTTGATAAAACTGGCGGCTTTTGAGATAAATAGGTTTTTGTACGAAAGAGTTACTATACTAAACACAAACAGGTAAAAATTAAATGTGCAGAAATTGCTGATGTGCTTTAATTTATAGGAAAGCGCTGTCTCACTCTTCAAGTCCAGAAACTTTTCAAAGGGTTGATTGAGGCTCAATTAATTTACAATGTTATTAAAATGCAAAAATAGTGAAAACGTTTAAATGTTGTTTTGGTAAATATTCAATATGGGTTCCAAGTACGAATTTTTTCCCGCATTATTACGGACTACGTTAGAATGCTGTGCTATTCTCGCTCGTAGTTCTATTCTAGTATTTACTGGTGTTAAATAAACTGGTTTTGTTCCTTCCTCAAAAGTAAAAGTGTAAGGGATTTAGATCTGGCGACCTTGGTGGTCATAAAACAGGCCCTCTTCGACATCAAGATCCAAAAACATGAGTTAAGCGTGAAGTATACGGTGAAAATTAGGTAGAGCACCATCATGAATGTAGCATATTTGCATTCTTCTATCAAGAAGTACGTCTTTCAATAAATTAATTAAATTTTGCTGCAAAAATTGTAAATAACTCTCGCCATTGCGTCTTCCTTCCAAAACAAATGGATCTATAAGGTTATTTCTGATGATGCCAGCCAACATATTTACAATAAATCTTTTCTGGTGTTTGTTTTGAATTATAGCGTGCGGGTTTTCATGAGCCCAAAAATGTAAATTGTGTGAGTATATTGTGCCATCTCATGTAAAACTGGCCTCTTCGGTAAACAAAATAAGATTAGCAAAATTTAGATCTTGGTTATGTTGCTATATAAACCAGTTGGAGTATTGAAGTGTTGCAGGATAATCATCCGTAGACTTAGCGTGTAGTTTTTCAACGTGGTATGGGTAAAGTAACTGTTCTGTTAGAGTTTCATATACAATTCATTTTGTAACATTATTTTGTATCGCGACCTTTCTTATGCTGTTTAAAGGGTTGTGAAGAAAATTTGTTTCTTTACGTGAGGGTCTCGTGTTCTCCTAGGAGGGCATTCACCGCCACGGCACGGCAAAAATGACCATGAATAAAACATGTAAATAATTATTTTCTAATCGTCTTTTACCTGTTCTTCTTAGGCTTCGATCAACCCCTTGAAAGGTTTTTGGACTGTTTTTAGCAATGTTCGAGCTGGAAATCCTTCAGCATAAAGTCTTCTTGTCTTCGAAGAATTTGACAACGCTTCACCATGAATTAAATGCATGTCAGCATTCTGCGTAAGAATATTCTTCCATTTTTTAAAATTATTTTTACCTCAAGGTGGTTTTGACAAGTTACGTCAATAGTAGTTCATTATGTAGGTATTAACAATAACAACCCGATTTTTACGTTTGTGTTTAGCATTAGTAACTTTTGAGTGTTCCACATAAAAACCGATTTATCTCGAAAACCACCAGTTTTATCGAAATAAATTAAGAGTACAAGAGGAATGACCACAGTATTTAAAAAATAAGTTTTCAACTCTGTAAAATGAGATCTGTCAGAAATTAGGTCCAACGAGTGTGGCTGCAAGTCCATTCCTGATTTCTCTGATGATCTAAAATATCTACTGTAGTATGGTTTAATGAGTCCTTATGGTGTTTACAAAATATTAAAATTCAGTCGGTTCAAAACTTAGTATCCCTTTAAGGCTCTTTATCTTCGTTAAAGGGCACTTTAGGATTTTTTTTCTATGAAAAATAGAGTTATTTTAACCTCTCGAGAAATTAGGAGATACTTACCCTGAATTTTCGAAAAAAATAAATAAATTTAAATTATATATAAAATAAGTTCTTGTGTGCAAGTTTTCTAGAATAGAACATTGAACAAAAATTGTAGGGTTTTCAATAGTCTATAAAATAAATTGAAAATACAGGGTGTAACATTTGAAAAGAGTATTTTAATTTAAGATTTTTCCAAATTTGAACCAATGTGCTTTACCTGTATTTCAAATCTGTATTAGCAATAGTCTTTAATTATCCTTGGTCCTTTTCAGTGTTAAATTTGAATATAGTTTTCGCAAAATTATGAACAGTATTTACTATTAAATGGATGACTGAAAATGTGACTTTTATTCTAAAACATAATTCTTTGAAAAACTATAAAGTTTAGGTATAACAAGCCCTTAATAATAAAGTTCTAAAATTATATGGTAAAACCAAAAAATGATTCTTTCTCAAGGTATTACGAGACTTGAGTGTTGTTTTTCTTGTACTAAATAATATTATTTCGATGTGTTATAGATTTCTAGACAGAAATTTATATCCATTGAATATTTAGTGAAGTGTTCTATTTTCTTGCAGAATTTCGAAGCCATGATCAAGCCGTTTAAAATATCTTTGAAAGAAAAGCCAATTTTACAACCTCCTCATCCAGCCCTTTGCATCCACTACTGGACATAGGCCTCACTCATTCTTGTCCATTGTGCTCTATCTTAAGCGATTTACATCCAATTTGTTGCAATTCTCTTGAAAACGTGAGTCCAACGAGTAGGGGGTCTTCCTCTACTTCTTTTGTCTAATCTCGGCTCCGCTCGAGTAATCTATTCGTCCACCTTCCATCACTGATTCGGGCAACACGTCCGGCCCAGTTCCATTTGAGTGTGGCAATTCGGAAAATTACTTCGGTAACTCCTGTCTTTCATCTCAGGTCTTCATGTCTAACTCGGTCACGCAGCGATATACCTAGCACTGATCTTTCCATCCTTCTCTGAGCTATTTGCAGCGTTTTAGAAGTTGCGGTTGTCAATGTCAAAGTTTCGGCACCGTAGGTCATAACCGATAACACACATTGGTCAAATGTTTTACATTTTAAAGAAATTGGTACATCGCTTTTAAAGATGTCTTAGGGTTTTCCATAGGCGGCCCGTGCTAGATTTACTCTTCTCCGTAGCTCGCATGTTTGATTATCTCTTGCAATCTTTATTTCGTGTCCAAGGTATATGTATTTTTCCACAAGCTCCACTTCGTTGTCTCCAATATTGATATTTCCACTAAGTACCAGATTGGTCATAAATTTTTTTTTGATATATTTATTTTAAAACCCACATTGGCGCACACTATCTGAAATTCATGTAACATTGTACATATCTCCTTGAGATTATCGGAAAACAAAACTATATCGTCCGCAAACCTCAAATTTGTTAATCTTTGGCCGTCTACATTCAGGACTCTTTCTTCCCAGTTAAGTTTTTTACAGGCGTATTCTAGTACAGTAGTAAACAGTTTAGACGATAAGGTATCACCCTGTTGGACTCCTCTGCTATTTACATCTACGTTTATTTAATATTTAATTTTATTCGTTGGCAACTACTCTTAGAATAAATCTTAATAGCTTCGAAAAAAGAGGGCTTATCCTAGTTACAGGATATATCTAGAATTTTAGAATTATCAAAAAGGGTACCATATAGTTTTTTCAAGGTTGTCAGTGGAGATAAATTATTATAATTTTTCTTTATAAAGAATACTAATATCAGTACAAATATGAAAGATAATTTAGTTAAAAATTTGAATATTTTAAACAACTCAAAAAGCAGTATATTTTTTAGAAAATTTTCATGCTACGTATGTCTATAATGAGTGATATAATTTCATAATTATATCATCAATCATAAGAAAATATACATGGGAAACTTACTTCTACCTTTACAAAAAAATTTGCCTATACATTTCAAAATAAATACTGCTACTAAACATGTCAATTTATATTAAATTTAATTGATTAAAATTACCCAAACTAATAAATAGTATAGCAAAGCAAAGCGGCTTTAGAGCAGTAGATGGCAGCACAAACAAGTAAAATAAAACAATAGCCCCACAGAAAAGTCTTAGTCATGCCGAGTCATCAAACCATATCATTTGATATCCTGTCTAGTACTACCTGTTATATTGGCCGGTAAAGTCACTACAAACTAATAGGTATGGTACTTGGTATTATTATAAAATCTATTGAATTTTTGGTGAAGCTAAATGTTTATAAAAAAGGAAATTTATAGAGCATATAGTACCGTAAACTAAGTATAAAATTATTAATATCTATAATGCTCTATATATCTTTTTATGCAAGAAAATAAATTAAATAAGTTTACTTGTAGAGCTAAGAATCTAAGAACCAAATTTGTAATAAGCCCTGAGATTAGTTATGAAACAAAACATTGCACAATAAAGACTTTTGAATATGCTTTATGTAGTTGTGGATGACACGTTAAAAATGTAAAAAAAATTATAGCGATACAAATGAAAACCCAGAATTCCTCAGTTAATGAAGACAGTCAAAGTTAAAATTCCATTATACTTGAGTTAATAAAGTCTGTATGACTATTGACTCTATGACAGTGGTGTAACTAAAATTACATGCGCCTCCTCTCCCCCTCCCCGCGTATTTTTGAAGGCGCCATACTATTTTGCGTCCGTCTTGATCCTTCGTATTTATTCATTTTCATCAAGGGACTTAAGGGCGCTCCTGGATTGGCTGCGCCCCCGCACTGCAGGGTCTGTGGGGTCGTTGTTTGCGCCACTGCTCTGTGAAATTGTTAGCCAAAAAAATGATTATAATATGAATAACAAATCATTATTAATATTTTGTTAAATTTATTATAGTTGCTTCAACGGATTTACTAAAAGAACTTAAGTTTCACCATTCGTATAGTTTTTTTTTTAATTTTAATTAATTAATTTTCTCTTTTAAATGCTAATGAAAGGGCTCAAAAGGTACAGAAAGGTATACTACTACTACTACCGTAATTCTGAACATTTCTTAAACTACTTAAGTAATGGTTGCATCCTATTATATCTTTCTAAATAGTACATCACACTATTGTGGATTTAATGAAATATGTACATGAGTCAATTCGAGTTTATTTATCCCAAGTTCACAGTTTTTTTCCATTTTTTGATTCCAAACTGTCAATAAGCTATTAAAAACTAGGTTTAAGTTAACTCATAAAGAATTTTAATAAATCCTGTATAGTTCCAGAATGGTTAGAAGAATGGTTTAAATTGTTATCGTTTTGATGAGCTGATTCAAGCTAATAAATAGAATACTTTTTAAGTGACAGAATCTCAAACGTTTACTCAAGTCAACTTCAGAAAACTTTAAGAAGCTCATGAAAATATGTCATGGTACAGACAATAATCTTAATAACATACAGAGATTCCCTCAGCCTCCCCAAATGGATTTGATAACTTGTGTTTTTTTCTTGTTTTATCAACATGTAAATATCTTATATCATAATAATGATAAGACTTTTAGAGTAGAATAAACAAAGAAGATAACTTAAAACTTTGGTTTAATAGTAATTAATTTATAGAAATAGAAAACCACTTTTCTATTTTATAAAAAATATTAAACTTTATAAGTTTTACCGTTGCTAAAGATTTGAAAATTGTTTGTATCATATCATATCTTTCCTTTAAAGTTTTCTAGAAAATAAGTGAAATATTAGAAAACTTCAATCAATCAATTTAGAACTGTTTAGAACAAATCTAGCTTTAAAAAGTAAATCTAATACAAATAATGTTCAACCAAACATGTCACAGTACTGTAAAAGAAAAAAAATTACGTAACCGTCTTTTCACCTTTTCCCGCCCATTTTATAAGTTTAAGTCCCTTTAATGTGAGTAAAATAAAGTATCTTCCTTTTTGGAGGGGTTAAAAAGCTCTTTCAGCACCGAAAAGAACCCCCACCTATCGTAACAGGTGCACCACGTCTTTCTTCATGCATAACAGAGTACCTCGCAACTCAGTGACCGGTACAGTCGCTTGCAGTACGTCAAGCGATACCTTTTGCACTCTCTTGCTCTGTCTGACGTCATTTTTTACGTACTCCGTAAGCTCTACTTCGTCGGCGGGAAAGTGGAAAAAACTACCCACTTCTAGGACGGTTTCAAAACGTTTTTCGGCCCGTAAAGTTTTTTAAAAACATATTGTGTTTCTTTTAAATAAGATTGAAGAGTGTTTTTTTTATGATATTAGAAATAAGAACTTTTTCAACTGAAAATACAAAGTTCCGGGCTCTAATAATACTTGCGGGTTACTCTCTTAAGCGACTGTTGATGTCACCAGGAATTGCAGGCGTTTTTTGAATTAATCGGGACCTATAAATCTCCCTTATTAAGTGTTTTTGCTATAAATTAAATTGTTAAAACTTGATGAAATGATGCAAAATTTGTGCGCCTCCTAATAAAAGCAACAGTAGGACATATTCGCAGATATGATTATTAAATAATTTAAGGACATATTTGTGTACTGTGTGATTTGACAAATATTTTTATTGATTGACTAGGCTTTTGTATTAAGAAGTCTTCAAAAACGGTGTTCCTGGATTTTAGTTGAATTAAACATTTTTGGTGTTAGTGCCATTATAACCACACTGTGTTGTTTTTTAAACTGTTAGGATTTAATTTGTGTTACAAATAATTTTCGATTGTGCCCTGTTTTTTTAAAGGTAGGTAATTTGTTAGATAGAGTAGTTCGGGATTAGTACAAATAAAAGATATATTACAAAAACATTTGTAAGAAGAGAATTTTGAAGTAGAGAAACAAAAAATGAGATAAATGTAAGAAATCCAATTTTATTTAACATTTTGACCATGTGTGGCATTAAAACGAGGGTTTTACTAATTGGAGAAAATACAGTCAAAGTAGGACCGATAGGTGATGTCAGGAATTTTTAATCAGGATATACGAATTAAAAAAATTGTAAAGTAAAATGTTTACTGGGAGTTTTTAAACACTAAAATATGAAAAATTACACTCACAAGAGTCAGAAGCTTTCGATGTAAGGCATCTTTTTTTAAAAATTATTTCTACGTGATCAAAATATATTAAGACCTTTTAGTTTTTGAAAAGAGCTTTAAAAGATGAGCTTTCCGTAGAATAAAAGTTTTTAGATGTTATTTCTAAAACACTTGCATTTAACTTATTTTTTAAAATGAAATAGGTAACCTGTTGTTTCTTATGCGATTTTTAACTAACTATATCAAATTTGCTTATTTCTATGAAGATTAGGCAAGATTTTTATTATTTTTTGAATGAGGTGTATTTATATTGACAAAAATATATTCTATTCATTGAGGGGTAAAAAAATAATTTATTTTTTTATTGAATAATTAGCATTTTATTTGCTATAATGTTAGCCCTAACAAACAGTAAAATGAACGTTTGAAAGCAAATAATTAAAAATAGCCCGGTCATACTAAAATAATAAATTAATAGCTTGATGATTAAAATTGAAACGATTAATAATGTATCTTTTGACAAACAATTGTCATTATAAGTTATTGTCTTAAGTAAGAAAATTATAAATAAAATATTTAAATACATTTATTTAATTTTTTAAAATTTCGAAGCAGTGGTTCAGTTTTTTGTTGTTGATAATTTGGGAATACAAAGAATTAAAGCAAACCAAAATTTAATTTTTAATTATTTATAAGCTACGCTAAATTATGAAACTTTGATAAATTATAGTGTTTATATACTTAATATTTCTTTTATTCAATTTTAATTGAAACATATTGAAAGACGGTAATTGTTTCCGTCGTAATAATTTGAAAATATTGGAGAAAGTGAAATATGTAGAGGATGTTAAATTTTTTTTATACAAGAAAGTAATTTAAAACTGGATAATAATTACTAGAAAAAGGTTTTAAAGCAGAAGGCTCAAAATTTGTTCCTTTTTATTGATAGATATAAGTATAAATATGCAATAATCGTTAAATCAAATTTTCATGTTATGAGACATAACTGCAAGCAATATTATTTTAAACTGGAAATATAAGAACCTTTAATAGATCAATTATTATTTATTATTTGAACGAATTGTATTATTTGTTACGTTATATTGCAGATCATTTCTAAAATAAATAACACTTAATTTTTTAAGCTGTCTTAAATATCAGTTTATTAGATAAGTTACATTTAAAATGAAAAATAACAAATACCACTTTAAGAAAAAAAAAAGCAAAGGATGGAGCAGCTTTTCTAACATGACATAAATCATACTTTACAGATACATATTTATGTTCATCATACTTAAATAATATAAAGTGAAAATTTTAAATATATTTTTGAATATCATGAATATCATCTAATAACACTTGATGCTCTAGAAGATTCTGAACGATTTACTATATCATTAAAACACTTGTCAATATCTGATTTTTGGAAATCCTAAGAGTAAAACTTATTTTCTCTTCTTGTTTAAAAATTAAAAAAGAATATTTTCCCTACTCTTAAAAGATCCTTTTGTTCCAGAGCTCATAGTTTTAGTTTTTTGTATTTTTGTTACAAGTAAAAGATTGTTTTTTGATTTTTTTAAAAATTATTAATTTTTCTACAATTTTGTGAGAAAGAGTTTTAATTTATATATATATATATATATATATATATATATATATATATATATACAAATATATACATTTATTAAAAGAGAGCCCTAAGAATGGCCATTGCATTACAGAAGTATTTGATGATAAAGTCTTATTTTTTCTGGTATTATGTGAGTGATAGTCACTACACAATATATACACATGGCACAGAGAAATAAATAATCAGAACAATGTCTTACTAAAATCCAAACCAGCTATCACCTCCACATACTTTCCTTGAATTGAAAAAACTCTTGAGGAATGTGTGATATGACCCTATCATGGCATATGAAATATGCACATGGAAGTATATATGTTAAGCCTTTATTTATACTGCTTCAGAAACACTGTTTCTGAAATTTCTCAACATAAAAGTTATATTTTAATCTCGTAACCAACCGGAAGTAGTGCGCCTCCTAAGTCAAATTGAAAAACACATTTTTTAGGTCTTAGTGTTACTCGTATTAAGTCTGTTTAATGCAAACTACTCACTTACGGGGCTTGTGTTTCATTCAATTTAAGCTGGCAACTTTGCTAATCGTTAGCACTCTCAAATACAGCAATATCATCCGCAAATAGCACCATCTTACCATCTGAGAGACATATGGATATGTTTTTGATAATTATATATACTTATATATGTATATATGTATATATGTATATATATATATATATATATATATATATATATATATATATATATATATATATATATATATGTAATTGAAGGTTTTCGGGCATCCCGCGTATGTGCTGAGTCCCTCTCAGGACTGTAAGGCAGCTGACGTGTCGGTGAAATCTCATTCACCATTTGGGATATATATATATATATATATATATATATATATATATATATATATATATATATATATAGAAACAGAATATATTTTGCATACTAAAAATTAAAAACACATAAATATTATAACGAAATATTGCAATACTTTGATTTCAGAGGCAGACATTTTATTTTTTACAATTATAATTTAAGAGTTATCTTGACAAATTTTATTCACTTTATTTTTTACCTCACAGCGAAATGGAACTAATATTTGACTTAAATATTACCAGTAATTATTCCACCAAAATTTCCGTTACAAAAATGAGCTAGGTTTTTTTTTATCAAATGTCTCAGTTATCGCCATGAGGCCTAAGTAAAGCGGACTAGCTGAAAATCTAGTATTGATATAACAGCTTAGGAATTGGGGCCAAAACGTTACTAATTTTATACCTTATTTGAAGAGAATGAAGATATATTTGTAAAATAGTAAAAAAAGTTCTTGAAAGTTTAAGTTTTGATCGGTTTTCACACTACACTCTTATCCGACTGTTGATGTCTCCAAAAAATTGGATGCTTTTTGCATTAATATATTTTAGTAGGAATTTTCACTATCTATGAAAAAAGTATTAAAATAAATAATTTTTTGTAAAAAAATATTTTTAACAAGTAATAATACCGAACTAAGGTAAAAACAATTGCAAAGTTATCTTATTTTATATTTTTATTTAAATAAATAATAAAAAAAAATATTTTCTATAAAAAGATAGAGAAAGAAATATGCTTTAAGATGTTTTTCCGCTTTGTTGTCAGTCGGATACAAAAATTTCGACACCTCTAAATAGATTTTCCACAGTATTGCAGGCGTAAATACAGCCATGTATAACTGACCAAAATAAATAGAAAATAGGAGAATTAGTGAAAAGAAAAACACAATCTACTTTTCCAAAGTATAATATCTAAGTTGACATGGGACTGTGAACAAGCATTAAGTGATCTAGAAGATAAAAATATATTGGTTTTAGCCTGGATTTAAGAGCATTAGAATTACTAAAGTAATGAAAAGGCTTATAACCTGGCGCAGGCGGATGCATCGCGACCCCTTGTATGATCAGAACCATTTTTTAATGTGGTCAGATTGATGGTCATTAGAAATAGTTTGCGAACAAGCCTCAACAATGTTTATACGACAAAGCTGGACACAGACAAGTGAAACAGTTTGTAGCCAAGCCCTTAAATAAACTAGTAAAAATCTGATTAAGTAGGATATGAAGATTATAAGATTGCCGAAAGGAAAAAAAGACAGAATACATCGTATTCCAGTGCGCAGCCCTTTCTAGGAGCAACCAGGAAACCTTGAAATTTCATTAATAAAACTTAAGCATGGTTCTCTAAATACAAAGAGGGCTTGAGATATCTGGCTCTAAATTTTATATATCTGTAACTACACTATTACATGACTGTTGATATCTTTCAACAAAATTTTGAAATATTATCTATTTTTTGGAATTTTTATTACCTACAAAATAATCGTCTTTTTTTCTGGGTTTGAGTCTGAGTCACATTTTTGGCATAATCTAATCGAAAAAATATTATTTATTATTTGCGATATCATAAGAATAATATATTTGACTCATAATATTGACCTAGAAAATATTGCGAAGCTATTTTATATTACATTTTTTTAACACCTAATGAAAAGAGACAGTAACTTGTAGGAAAACAATACTTATAAAAATAGACAAACTCAACACAAGTTATTTGTTTTCTCGCTTTACAGAAATATTTCAGGCGATTTCCTTTCTTTCAGCAATTGTTAATGCATCTAAAACCTTAAATATACCTATTTTAATTGGAATATATATATATATATATATATATATATATATATATATATATATATTTCTGAAATTTCTTGGGTATGAGGTTTTTTGTTTTTAAAACAATCTAATCAAAATTTGACGTTTCGCCCATTTTTTTTGGGCTTTATCAAAAATATATTGTCAGTCAGTCTATGGATAAAATCTACAGAGAAAAACAGAACAATCAGCCATCACTGAAACAATTAAATACACTTAAAATAGACATACATATTTTATAACTAACACACTGTACAATATTAAAAATGTAAATTTAAAATTCTTTGCTAGATACGCACCCGTTGTAGTTGTGCCGTATATAATTCAACTAAGAGTATACATTGTCAGTATGAAGGAATTTGGTATTATCAGTAAAAGTTTTTTTTTTAATATATTTTTATTAATTATTTGTGGAGCAATTATTATATTATTAAAGAATCAGATATTTTTTTTGGTATTTTAGTGTTGTATTTGTTATAATTTTTAATGCAGTTTTTAATTAATTAGGTTATTATAAATTTGGCTAAGATTTTTTATATCTTGTTTGTCATTTACGACATGCTTTTCTTTTTTAATATGAATCATCTCCTTAATAAGCAGTTTGCGGTAGCTTTGGTCCTGGGCTAATATCTGTGTGTTTGCGAAATCAAATTCGTGTTTTTGAGAAGATTCGTGCTTATGTAACGCAGTTGAAGCATTTTTGGTGTACTTGTGACCATTCAGTCTACTATCCAAATATTGCGTTGTCATGCCTATGTATTTTTTTGGGCAGTTTAGACAAGGTACAGCGTATATTAAATTTGACTTCTTTTTGGTTGCTACTTTGCTTTTTAACGGAGTGAAAAGTGAAGACAAAAGATTTTGAGATTTGTGGCATACAACAATGTCGTGTTTTTTTAAGGTGTATTTTATTTTTTCTGAAAGTCCTTGAGTGTACGGCATAGCTATGTATTTTTTGTTACCATCTGGGTTCGCTGATTTGTCTATATTACTAGTATTATAAAATTTATGAATTCGCTGTTTAATAATTTTATTAATTTGGTATTCTAAAAAGTTATTTTCAATCAGAATCTTTTTAACTTTCTTAAGTGTTTCGGCTCGATATTCAGGGGACGTTAAAGTTAGTGCTCTGTCTGTTAGACCGATGATAACGCTGTTCTTTTGAGATAGGGGATGGTGTGAATTGTAGTTCAAATATCGGCCAGACCATGTTTCTTTTGTATACCACTTCGTCTTAAGGCATTCATCAACATTGTTTCTTATTATTGTTATGTCCAAAAAGTTAATCCTACTGTTTTGTTCGATTTCTGATGTAAATTGTAATTAGGGGTGAAAGTTATTGAAACAATCTAAAATGTCTTGTACATGGATTTCTGGAACGGCAGTAAGGCAATCATCAACATACCTTTTGAAAAAGGTCATAGGGATATTAGTATTATTTAAGACGGTTTCTTCCAAATACTCCATTACAAGTTGTGCAACTGTGGAAGAGATGGGTGATCCCATGGCACAGCCATCTAATTGTTGGTAAAAAGTATTTTGGTATTGGAAGTAATTATTAGTTAACGTTAGATTTATAGATTCTATAAAAAGATCTTGATTAAGGCTGGTATGTTCCTTTAAAATTTCCCACTTTTCTTTTATTATTTGATTTAAAAGTTCGTTAGGTATATTGGTATATAATGATACTACGTCAAGAGAAAGTAAACTATAATTATTTGGAATTTTTGTTCTGTTGATGAATTCCTTAAAACTAAAAGAGTCCTTTATATAATACTCATTTTTACAAGTAATTTTTGATAAACAATTACTAAGATATTTAGATAATTTGTAGAACGGTGATTGTATGCACGAGACTATGGGTCTAAGTGGAATGCCTGGTTTATGTAATTTAGGCAGTCCGTAGATCTTCGGTGCAACTGCGTTATGTATTAATAATTTTTTGCCTTCCGTTTCAGACATGAGTTTTTTGGATATCAAAATGGGCGAAACGTCAAATTTTGATTAGATTGTTTTAAAAACAAAAAACCTCATACCCAAGAAATTTCAGAAAAATAAATATAGATGGTTTAAGAAAACAAAGATATTATATATATATATATATATATATATATATATATATATATATATATATATATATATATATATATATATATATATATATATATATAAAAACTAATTTTTGAGATCTTAAATTTATTTCAATAAAATAAAAGTTATGTTTTTAATAAGTAAACTAAGCATTGCTGAATTATTTAAAGAAAAAAATACAAAGAGACAATTTAAGTTGGGTATTATTTAACAAAAGGAATATAGTTTCTATGAGAGTAAAGGAACAAAAATGTTTATGCCCAGAGTTGTTCTTTTCATTCGTTTTTCAGCAATATTTAGAGGTTACTCTCTTATACGACTGTTGATACTTTTTGAAATTAAGAGCGCATTTGGAAATAATGTCTAATACTAGGAATTTTTAATGTATATAAAGAACTTTTATTTTGCCTTTGAGAACAACACTTTTTATTATGGTAGTTTGAAAGAAATTATTTACGTCTGCCGATTCTATAACAATAATATTTTTAACAACCGATAATGCTTAACTGAAAAAGATTGCAGAGCTATTGTATATTATACTTTTATTTAAACAAATAATAAAAAGGAATAATAAAAGAGACGTAGCATTTAATAGGCTACCTTCATTATAAAAAACTCGTTCATTCTGGTATTCCTACTACAGAGTTTTGTGGTTTCCATTTTATGGAAAAAAAACTGCGGCACAAAATTTAATATTCTAAATACCTCAAAAGGAAGTCGGACACGTTTCGGTATTTGAAAAGGTTGGTAAATTGAATATTGAAAACTTTTTGTTATTTGAAAATTTTAGATTAAAATATTTTTTGATTCAATAGGCGGCTTTTACGTTCCGTAACGGTTGTTAAATGGTGTTTAATTCAGACATAATCGTCGTAGTGTTCTTAATAAGTATTTGTGCAAGTAAACTCTCAATATTCAATAAAACTCAAATGTTAACTAAAGACTATTTATAATTTTTTACATTCTTAAATGAGATGGTGTGAAGGTTGCAACTCAGACAAAAAATATTGTTTAATAACTTCAATAGTTACTTAATAAAGTTTTATTTACATGCCTACTGGTTCTCCGTCACATAATTACTTAGGAAATAAATGAAAAATCACTACAATTAATAAACTTTTTGTTAAATGCAACTGATGCTACTTAACTTGACAGGGGTATGATTTGATCACGTCAGATATCAAACAGCTTTGTTAGCTAAAGCCAAAAATGCTCCTAGATCTTTGTTTTGTATCCGATTTAATTTGAAGTTATCTTACATACCTTACATTCTGCAGGGTGTCCAAGAAAAGGATGGGCAGTATGAGATTTCGGTAACAATAAGAGATACAAATTTGGTTATATAGTCATAATTTAAGGACCAACGATATCTTCTTCTTCTTCTTCTACGTTGACTAGGGATATCCCTGTTTGTCATTCCATCTACACCCGCCTTATTCTGCTGATGAAGGGAACCAGCTCTGGGCCCATCTCTTTGGTGGTCGTCCTGGTAATCTTCTTCCTCTTGGTCGTCCATACATACAAACTTTGGCTAGTCTCTCTTCACTCATTCTCTCAACGTGCTCTTTCCAACCTCTTTTTCTTTCTTTTGTCCATTTGACCACGTCCTGCACATTACATTTTTCTCTGATTAAGGTATTTGTCAGCCTATCTCTGATTGACACGTTCAGCATTGATCTCAGTACTTTCATTTCGGTGGTTCTCATTTTCTGCTTTGTCTTCTTAGTGTCTGCTCTTGTTTCCGTGGCATAAGTTAGAATTGGTTGTATCATGGTCTTATATATTTTTGTTTTCCCCTCTATTCTCATGTATCTGTTTCGAAATATAACATCTCTTAAACATCCTGTCACTTGTAGGGCTCTTGTATTTTGTGACAGTACTTCTCCAGTAAGGTTACGACAGCTTGTTGTGTCAATGCCTAGGTATTTAAAGTTCATGACTTGTTCAATTATGGCATTTTCTATCTGTAGCTTACATCTTCTTGGTTTCTTGGAAATTACTATACACTTTGTTTTATTCGTTGATATCTGCATATTGTACTTCTTAGTTGATACGTTAAATAGGTCATATATATTATAGTCACAAATTTTTGATATGACTTTTAGTGTTTGGATTATTTTTAAAAATCTACTTTTTAAATTTTGAATTATATTGTTTTTTGGCGTTAAGATGAGGATATCGAATTTTTGACGCGTCATCTTTGAGCAACCATGATC
Organism: Diaprepes abbreviatus; assembly: GCA_034092305.1. Lineage (NCBI taxonomy): Eukaryota > Metazoa > Arthropoda > Insecta > Coleoptera > Curculionidae > Diaprepes > Diaprepes abbreviatus. The sequence continues at coordinate 3,793,415 of JASJET010000085.1, read as the reverse complement.
AACCTCATTTTTTAACTACGGTCCTGATTTTATAATATCAAATTGTAAAAGCCTCTTTTATTCTAAAATCAGCAGTGTAGCACACATTATGGTTTAATTACAGTTTGAACCATTATTAAGAAATCTTTAAACAATAACAAATCTGTTGTTTTCGTTGTTTTAATTTAAAGACAAAAGTAATTTGATCTTTCTGGTTTCCAATTATAATGTTTGCCTATAAATAAGCCTACATAAGCAAACATTAATTCGTAACTATAAGACAAATTCATTCGATTTAACCCAGCTTGAAAAATTATGTCTATAAACAAAATTTTCAAACAGAAGAAGATTTAAGAAAAAATTGGTTTTTGCAGCATTTCACAGTATAAAGTGAGTAATCCTAAATAATGTGTTATAACATGTCATTTATGTTTAGTGGAAGACGGCAATATTTTTGAACACCTTCAGAAATATTAATTCCTTTTATTTTGATGTTCGTATTATATGATTTACAAGGCAAACGGCTTCGCACTCCCTCCAGGAATTATTCACTGATACCAGGCATACAAAGACACCAAAAGTATGAAGCTCTGTGGGAACCCTTTCCATGTTATCGGGTCCTAGGTGACGTTGTCTGCTGTATTTCTTACGAACTTTCGGACGATTCTCGCAGTTGCAAGGAGAACTGCTTTCTGCATAGGTTTATACAGATGCCCATTAAAGCCCAGTCCCTTGATGTTCTGTAGAAGGTTCATTGGTATCACTCCAGTTGTTGACAGTATTATGGAAATCGTTTGGATGCTGTTCATTGCCCATTGTCTTCGGATTTGGACGTCCAAATCTCTGTATTTGGCGATCTTCTCGTTGTATTTTGGCCTTAGGTTGTTGTTGTTAGGTACAGCAATGTTGATTAGTGTAGTTCGCCTAGAAATTTTATCTATTAGTATAATGTCTGGTCTATTATGAGCTACTGTCTGATCCGTCAGAACCGTTCGGTCCCAATATAACTTGAACTGGTTGTTCTCAAGAATAGGCTCCGGATTGTATTTGTAATAAGGCACTTTTCCTACTTGTAATAGGTTTAACTTTTCTGCTAACTCTTGGTGGAGTATTTTAGCGGCTGAGTCGTGTCTTTCCTTATACTCGGTTGTGGCAAACGCTTGGCATCCTCCAGTTATGTGCCGAATTGTCTCCGATGTTCGACAGCCATATCTGCATTGGTCATTTTCTATTGAGGGATTTCTAATGGTGAGTTCGATGCTGAGTTGTCGACATTGTCCTGGATGACCTCGTTTGCATGCCATTCATGATGTGGTTTCTGTAGCCAGACTTGTAACTTCTCTTGGTTTGTTCAGTGGTGAGAAGCAATATCCCGTTCGTTCAGCTGTAGAGGCGCTGAATCATCTGCCTCGCATATTGCTTTATGTAGTGTGAAAGAGTCCGCTAATCTGTGAAATAAGAACGTAAGTTTCTTATTTATTGATCGAGCTGCTTACCAATATCGACCAATTCTTCCTCCTTGGTGTCTTGAAAGCAATTATTATTATTATTAATATTCATATTCCTGTATTTTTTTTATTTATTTGTTGCTTATTGTTAATAGTTATTGGTTTGTAATTAAATTAAAGTTTTATGACCGTTCTGAAATGTATTTCTATATTGTAGTAATATTAGAGAGTTTAACTTACCTATTACTGCCAAAATAATAAAAATAACAGGTTCTCCCTTGAAAAATTTCTTAATAATCATCAAAAAAGTTTCATTATATGTGTTGTTGAATTTAAGATAAAAATTTTAAAGTTCGACATAATATCAGGATCGTATTTAAAAAAATTAAGGTGATGTTATAAAGTAAAAAAAAATCAATAACCTGAACTTTAAGTTAATTAAAAGATGCTGTAAAAAATTTTATGTAATTTATTCTAACAATAATATTAATTACATAAAAAATACAATTTAAAGTAATTTTTTTTTTAATTTCTCAAACAGTAAAAATTATTTCAAAAATTTCTTACCGTTGTGTCGTTGGTTTTTAAAATATGCATCTTTTTTCTCATATCTGTATCTTTTATTGTTACTGAAATTTCCATACTGTCGCTCTTTATCTTAGTCACTGTGATTTTAAATGTACTCTACATTTAATACAGAAATTAACGGAACGAGTTTAAATCTTGCGAGTATGAAGACTCGCATTTTTCATTTTTTTTTCGTTGATAATCTGTTTCAAATATCTAGGAATCGACATAACTAGTTATGGCAACATCGAAGATGAAATAAGAGGGCAGGTGGCCAAAGCAAACAAAGTGGCGGGTTGCCTCAACGACGTGATCTGGCGAAACAAACACTTACAACAAGAAACAAAGGTTCGAATCTACAAAACCACAATTAGACCTATTATGACATACACCTCAGAAACACGGCCAGAGACGACAAAAACGAAACAACTATTGGAGACTACAGAAATGAGAATACTTCGACGAATAACAGGAAAAACGCTACTAGACAGAGAAAGAAGCGATAACATCAGGCAATCATGCAACACAGACTGCATTAATGAGTGGGTCCTACAACGTAAGACACAATGGAACAAACACATAAGCCGAATGACAGAGGATAGACTGGTAAGGATCGCACGAGATAAATCACCTAGTGGTACACGCAGTAGAGGTCGACCACGGAAAAGGTGGAGCGATAATTTAAGTCCAGAATGAGGAAAATCGAAGAAGGAACAGGTCAGGGACCTACTATAGAAGGTAGAAGATGAAGAAGGAGATCTGTAAGTCAGATATATTAGTCAAAAACTTACAGTTAATGATACATTGGGATTCCTAGTTGACTTTCAAATAATCTAGGAAATTAAAAATTTGACTTGTTACGAATTCTACTAATTATGGGAACAGATGTTCAAAGTGGTATATCCAATATTAAGACGCTACAAAAATTTTTTAATACTGCTCTAAAACTAGAAAAATATTTTGGAAATTTCCGGATCGTAGATCACAAATATGAAAATTTATTTTAAAATTTTAACGACAGATTCAGTATGGGATATATCTAACTGCCCCTGATTTTAACTAATTTCAGTATTTGAAAGAATATTAAACATTTAAACTAAAATATTTAAATGTATAGTCTGTAATTAAATCGGGCTTTAGCAATATTTAGGAAAAAAATGCGTAATATATTAATGACGTAAATACTATTTTCATTTTCAATAGCTCCTTGTTAATCAGGACCCTTTATCCTTTTATTTATTTTATTCAGATGGAATAAAATTAATTTCTGAATGACTAGAATGACTGTAACAATTACGTTCGAAATGACAACAATTGAAACAAAGAGGTGGTTTCTTAAGATCATTAATTATTATTTTCGTTTTTCTTTGTGCATTTCGTATTATTTTATTACGATATAAAATAGCTATTCATTTAATGTTGCTGTTTGTATACAATTTTTATCAGTCAAGTTCACATTTTATCTATTACCCGCATAAGAGTTAATTTGTTTTTTAATTACAAATGCGACAAAATTATCAGTAGTAACTTATTTAGTTTATTTTAATTTAAGTGTTTAGTTTATAAAACGTTAATAGAATAAAATATGTGTCTTTGTTTTAACAAAATTTATTACAATAATTTATTTACAAGCGACCTGCCCTTTTCTTATTTCCCTTTGTTATAAAACTTCTCATAATCTTTCGAGGAAATACATTATCCTATTTTTATATCTCAAGGGTCTAGTTCTAACTTATTCCTTCACATCTATCACCCACCACAATAAAGGAAAATAACCATCGGATTCCCTATTTGTGGCTTCAGTAGGCGTCAAAAGAAGATAACTTCATCATCTTGAAATTTTATTATGTAAATAGACAGACAGTAAGGAATCCATATATTTGCTAATAGATTACGGTCTTTTTTTGGCATTCCTTTCCCCTTAGGGAGGCACCGGCAGCAAAAGAGAGGGCGCGACGACGTGTTAATTGTGAAAAATAATGAATAAAATAAATTTAGTTAAAACTCCAAAAAACTGCGTGATTAAACTGGTGTGGGTACTTGAACAGGGGCGGATCCAGCCTCTCTCTTTGGAGAGGGGGGGGGTGATATCACAAAAGTACAGTATGGCAAGCGAAAGCAAGTTGTCGAGGGGGGGGGGATACCAGCAACCTTTCCATTTCTAGTGTGAAATCAGGGTCGGGTCTATTTTACTGAATTTGAAGTTCTTGGAGAGGTGGGAGGCAATAACAAAAAAAAATGAGTTGCTGGTAGGGGGAGGGGATGCGAGCAGCATACACATTCCTAGTATAAGAGCCAGAATCGGGTCTATTTTCCCGAACTCAAAGCTCTTGGGGGGAAGGGGGGGAGCTATCGCAAGAAAAATAAATTGCCAACGGGGAGGAGTGTCAGCAGCATACACATTTCTAATATAAAAGGCAGAATCGGTTTTATATTCCTGAACTCAAAGCTATTGGGAGGGGGAGGGGCGATTGCAAGCATACATATTCCTATACTCTATTCAAGAACTGGAGTAATAAAACTGTTACCGAAACCTCCAACGTACCTGCTCCAGTGCCTCAGGTAATTGAGGACTGCTGTAAATCTAATTATATTTATTTTTATTTAAATATTATAAGCTTTTATAAATTTACTGCAACAATAAAATTCCTGATAGTTCAATTTAATTTTTGTCAGTGAGCAAAGTACACCTTACAGTGTGTCCTTGGTGATTTATCTTGTTTGTGCTTGTTTTTATATATTATTTGAGATTAATGAAATACCCAAAAGATATGGCTTCCACATTTATATTTATTCCAAAATCGTTAAACCAGGGCATTTTTCCCTCAACGAAAAACTTATTACGATTAATGTTTATGACACCTTAAGATATCAATATCTAGATAATAATGTTAAAAGCTCTGTTGAGATGTGTTCCAACATGACAGGAGTTGGAAAATCTACCATGTACCGAATACTGAAGGAGAAAAAAACGACTAGAATTGTTAATATCCCCAAGCTACATTCGATCACAGGTAGACGAAAAACCTCGTTGAAAAAAGAGATTTAAACTGCAATAAAAGAAGTTGTACATACATTTTATTATGAGTAGTAGATCCCAACTGTTGCCAAAATTCTAATTACAATCAAGGAAGATCGGGATTTACCTGAAATTAAAAGAACTGAGCTGTGGAAATGTTTCAGAGAACTTAATTTTTGCTGGGATAAACCAGATAAGAAATCTGTCCTTATAGATCGTCCGGAAAATGTCCGTTGGAGAAGGAAATATCTCTCTCAAGTAAAAGGTAGAGTTGCTGGAAATAACACAACATATAAAATTAGTAATGTAAGTGAACTTTTGAAAGATTTTTTTGAATAAAGTTACCGCAGAAAATTGGAAAAAATCCATATAATAAAATAATAAAAGAAAATGTGGAAACTCGATCTCATCATTGGTGAGATAGAGGAACAAATTATAATTAATTTGAGCGAAGATAGCTTCACTGACTTTGATTACGAATTAGATACGTAATGTTTACCAGCGTAAACACAATTTGTACTTTAAATTTTCTGTAACATATAAAAATTAATTACATTTGAATCCCTTTTTAGTGTTTAATTGTAATTCTGCAGACGGTTTATGAAATAAATAAACTGAAACGTCAAATATCCTAAAAATGGTTTTAATTAATAATGAAATGACCGATAGCCCCAAAAAATTTTGATATTATATGGACGAATTTATTTTTTTATATATGTTTAACTTCTTGTATTTTTGACAATGGATATCATGATATCATTAGAAAAAATTATATTATAAAAACTTTTTATTTTAAGTTTATTACCGAAATAATATTCTATGCCATAAATACTTAGTGATAAAATAAACCTCCTTCCGACGCCTATGACAAGAATTAAAATCCTTTTTAACACTTCACACTTCCAAATGTCTATTGTTAACAAACCCAAATAGTCCATTATTATAGACCGGTATTTTTGATTATAAAATTTCTAACCCATTCTTATGAAAAATATATGTGTCTAACAGATTTTGCCAAAGACACCGGACTAAAGAACTCAGGTAGTTTGCGAAGAAAAAAAGGGTAAAAAATGATTTATTACTCTCTCTAATTCTTGAATAAACTATAGTAAAAGAGGCAAAATCGGGTCTATTTTCCTGAACTCAAAGTTCTTGGGCGGGGGGTGGGTGATCGCCCCCACCGCCCTCCCCCCCTTGGATTCGCGCCGGTACTTGAATCTCAAATATAAAAAGGTTGAGAAAAACTGATGTGTGTGAAAGAATGTGATGATAAAATTATTATTGAAAATATTTAACCCGATGATTTCTGTGTAACAAATAAAATGAATTTATTGAAAAATAATCAAATTATTATTCATTTGTCGACATGCGTCACACATTTAAACGCAAAAAGATAAAATTTAAATTTTCGGTAGTTTTCAAGGTGAACTTTTAATAAGTATTTCGTGTCCCAGTGGATTTTTTGACAACCAAGGTTATGTCGATAACCCTATGAAATAATGCTTTGCTATCATACTTTAAATTAGCTGTTTTATTTTTGCATTATAATTACCCGACTTCCGCTATTTTTATTAGGCTTTTGTTTGGCTGGTCAAATTTCAATGTTGTTTGAATTAATTTGGGTAATGAGATGGTTTAATTGATTTATATGCAATCTTAAATTTTTCATTTTAATTGAAATGTGAGATTGTTTTCTCTTTAGGATAGGAGAAAAAAGTAATATAATTATTTTCTGAATGATCTGCATGCTGTTGATGGAATGTGATTTATGATATGCAGAGAGTGGATGACATGGTTTCATTTTTAAATGAGAATGTTAGATCGGTATTTGAAGTTCACGCGCCTATCAAAAGATCGCGCTTTACCAAGGCACCTGCTCCATGGTTGACGGAAAACCTTAAATTTATGATAAAACTGCGTAAAAAAGATCTATCGAAGTTAAAAAAAAAAAACAAAGACAGATGCTGCTTGAAATGAATATAGGGATCTTCGCAATTACATTACGATGGCTGTCCGAAATGAAAAAGAGGCGTACCTACAACAGAGGTATAGGGTGGATCCGGGAGCTTTTTGGTGTACTTTGAAGAGACTTAATATTGGCACATCAACTAGATCATTGCCTTCAAATATAGGTTCCCCTTCGGGTTATAATGATCATTTTCTCAACAGTATTCCTTTGACAGATATAACATCTAACAATAGGTTTTTGGATGAGTAAAGGAATTCGCATTTCGGAGATGTAAGCGATGATTTTGTTTTTACTGAAGTTGACGATAACCGCGTGAATGAAGTTATCTTTAAGATAAAGTCAAATGCTCTAGGAGCTGATGAGATAGACTGTAAGATGCTATTGTTGATCACCCCTTGTCTCACTTATTATTTAACTTTCATAATTAATAAGTGCCTTTCTACTTCTTTCTTTCCACTGCAGTGGAAATGTGCTAATATATTACCAGTTCCTAAGGTTTCTAATCCTACTACCATTTCTGAGTTTCGTTCTATTAGTATTTTACCGACATTGTCTAAGGTGCTCGAGAGGATTGTCTATGATCAGATAAGCAAATTTGTGAATTCGAGAGGCATTTTACCATCTACACAGTCGGGATTTCGCCCTTTACATAGTACAACTACCGCACTTCTTAAAGTGAGCGATGATGTGTTTGGTGCAAGTGATAGCAGTTTGACGACATCTCTTATATTACTGGATTTTAGTAGGGCCTTCGACACTTTGGATCATACGATGTTTTTTGCAAAACTGGGATACTTTGGCTTGGGGAGGAGTGCAGTGGAGTGGTTTAGGAGTTATCTTGAAGATAGAATGCAAAGAGTGTGCATTGGCAATGAGAGGTCTGACTTTGTGACTTTCAATAGGGGTGTACCACAGGGCAGCATTCTTGGGCCGCTGTTATTTTCGCTGTATACAGCTGATTTCTGTAAATTTATAAAAACTTGTCATTCTCACCAATACGCTGATGACTTGCAAGTTTACTGCTCGTTTAATTTAGTCGGTATGGCACAGGCTGCACAGCAAATTAATGATGATTTGCAGATCATTTTGGAGATATCCAGGGGTCATGGACTGTGTCTGAATGGTAAGAAGTCGAAACTTCTTCTTTTTGGTTCGCACAGACAACAAATTGTAGAGAGTAATATTTTTAAAATCAAAATTGGTGATACAGTGTTGACGCCGTCGGACTCTGTCAAGAACCTGGGGGTAGTGTTTGACGCACAACTTCGCTTTGAGGCACATACCTCGAATTTATTGCAAAGGTGTTATTATAAGCTAAAAATTCTTTATATGCATAAAGATGTCTTAACAACTGATATAAAGTTGAGACTCTGTGACTCTTTGATATTGTCTTCGGTGTCATACTGTGACGTTGTATATTGGCCAGCACTTACATTACGTGAGAGAAATAGTCTCCAGGGACTTCAGAATGCCTGCCTTAGGTTTTTCTACAGTATGAGAAAGTTCGATCATGTGACACCTTTATTTCGGGCATCCCGATGGTTTAATTTAGAGGAAAGTTTCTTTATACATTTAGCAACCCTTGTTCATAGGATTGTGTTGACAGAAGCACCTTCTTATCTGTCTAATAAATTGATTCGTGGCAGTGCTGTTCATGGGAGACAAACACGTTATAGTTCCAGGTTCATTGTCCCGAAACATAGAACTGCCCTTTTTCAGAGATCTTTCAGATATAATGCAGTGAAAATTTATAACTCACTTCCTAGGGATGTCGTAGCCCTTAAGAATGTCGCTAGCTTCAAAAGAGCTGTTAAATTATTTATTATTGGTACGCGTGGTCAGGGGTGGTGATTTTCTGGATCACTTGCACGTAAAAGCCCAAAAGTGTGAACATGAATGTTTTAGAATTTACATTTTTATTTTTTCTCAAATAATTTTATACTTTAGATTAGATTTACTTTTAGTTTATCTTAGATTTAATTTAAGAAAACAGACGGTTAGATGAGTAGCTATGCTAGATCTCGCCGTCCATTATTGTATTTGTTCAGTTTATATATTTTTGATGCTAATAAAAAGACATTATTATTATTATTATTAGTTGATTAAATTCACCAATAAGTAGCCCCCCCACTTCCTCTTGTTTTCAGGTGAACTCCCCTGTCATCTTTTTTTAGGTCCGCAATTGTTAGTTCTGCGAATGTTTATTCTTCACTTTAACTTATTATTTATGGCATATTTAAAAAAATATATAAAATAATTAACACAAGAAATTTAACTCACTTTTGCAATTTATAAGTGTTAGTGAATGTATAGCTGGAAGACGGAAGAACTTAAGCTATTTATAAGATTGATTGGCGTTTTAGTGTAAACATCTTCGTTTATTTATTTTATTTAGTTGTTAAGAAAATCTCGACTATTAAGGAATAGAGGTATAGGAAAATGTTTAATGACTTGGTATACAGAATATTGCAATTCTAGGGGAAGGTGGGGGTAATTGCGAACACTTAAGGGAGAACTGAAATACAATAAAACCAAATGAAGTTACAAGGCTTATTTATTGCTTAATATTTACTTAAACTAATCATTCATTAAATCAAATTTCAATAAAAAACAAAACCTCTGGTGTCTGGGATAACCCCACAGTTTTACGGATGGTGTATGATGTGGTTGCACCACTCGTGCAATTTTCGTGGGCCCACAATTTACATTTAATGCACATTATCCAATATTCTGTGATTGGTTCTTCATACTTCATTACAAATAAGACAATAATACTCTTCATCAACCTTTGCAGCACTTTTGTTGACTTTCTTTTTCTTGCGCTGTACGTTCCAGTCTTTAGCCTTCATATCATCTTCAAATGCTTTAAGATTCTTCATACCTTTCTTTCTTTCAGTGATTCGTACAGACTTATCATTTTCTTTTGCCTCTTCTTTATTTTTCTTCCTTTGTTCCTTTTCTTCTAAAGCGTCTTTCATAGGGATACTAGTGATTATAATTGGATGTTTCTTTCTGGAATATTGCCTACTTTTCTGTTGCGGCAGTTGGGGAACATTAACAACATCTTGAAGTGGAATTGTCCAACACAGGTAAAGGTGTTACTGATCGCTGCTGCACAACTGATAATGGAACTACTTGTGCATTAGGTAACACTGCTCTCTGCATAGATAGTGTCGGTGCAATCTGGGTATCAGGTGTTACTGCTCGTTGCACAGATGGTGTCGGTGCTATCTGGGCATCAGCTGTTACTGCTCTTTGCATATTTGATGTCAATGCTGTCTGCACATCAGGTGATGTCGAATCAAAGAAATGTTCATCAAATTTTGTTGTATCTAATGGCCAAATACCAGCTGCCCGAAAATCATTTGAAGCTTTTTCTATATTGCTGATTCGATTGAAAGCTTTAGTAAAAAGCTCGACAACTATATTTGAAGCCATATATAAGTCACATTCTCTGTTGTATGCAGTTTTGAGCGGTCAAAAATATATTAAGTCCATCGGTTGCATACGATGTAACGTATGTGGTGGAAGAGATAACAGTATTATTCCATTCTGGCGACAAAGCAGGTAACAAGCCAGGCTAGTATGACTTTCATGGTTGTCTAAAATAAGAAGAATAGGTTCTTCAACAGTTGGTTTAGCGTAAGAGATAAAATGATGTAGCCAATCTATGAATAGGTTTTCATTAATCCAACCCGAATCGCTCACGGCTGCATCCATATCAGCATTGCCTCCATGCAATAGATGAGCATTCATTCGCTTCCTCTTGAAAATAAAAAATGGGGGGACATACTTTCCTGAAGCACTGAATGCGCAAACAATTGTTGTGCCTCTTTCACCACTTGTAGCCATGCCGACTTATTTCTGGCCTTTAGAAGCTAGAATTCTAGAATTTTTCTGGACATTAGAAATGCCGGTCTAGTCAACATTGTAAATGCGATTGGCATCAAACTGATATTTACTTTGTAAGGCTTCCAAGTTTTTGAAAAAAATTCTCACTTCTGTTTCATTAAACGCTGTAATTCTATTATTAGAAGTGGACTCAGGTTTGTGGAGAGAAATGTTGGGATGCCTTTTTCGAAATCCATAAAACCAATCCTTTCCCGCCATTTGTAATGTTTGATCAAAATTATGCTTTAACTGATTCACTTCAGCAAATTTGAAAGCTATTTTCCTCACCATCTCTATAGTAAAGCCATAAAATAGTTTACTGCATTTTAAAATGTGTTCTTCTAATTCTTTTTCTTGGTCTTCAGAAGATATAGTCTTTCTTCCACTTTTTGGGGTCTTTATAATTTCTTTATTAAGATGGTCGTGTATAGTGCTTTTTGGTATAGAGTAAACGATAGCTGCTTTTCCTAATGAAAGTTTTTTGTTCTTGACGTCCTGAATAGCTTTTTGTAAATCTTCTAATTTGTATTGGGTCTCCGTCTTTCTTTGGTAATTTCGAGGTATCTGAAATAAAAAGGTTTATAAAAAATTATTTGAGTAGGTTTATAAAAAGTCTATATAACTGGCTATTCGGCCTATAATAACCCATATAGGGGTAATTACGGATGTCTGTGAATACCCCACACAAATGGTCCGCCATTACCCGACTCGCAAAAAAACGAAAAACTATATATTTATTTGAGGTTAGAATATCGTAATGCACTTGACGATTACTTACAAACGTTGCTTAATTAGACGTTAGTTCACTTTAAAAAAACGTGAATACTATGTTTAGCTTGAAATAATATACACGTATTCAATTTTACTAAAAAATAAGATGAAAATGTTGAAAAATAATCGACTTAACTTACCTTGTACGGCGAATGCGACCGCACCTCACCATTCACTGTTCGGCACTGCATTCGGGCGCGACTCGCGATTGTGGCGGTTAAAATATCTGCTATCTTTTTCTAACATAGCTATACTGGCGTGTCCGCCATTACCCGCCGTCCGGGATTCCCCCACTCTCCCTTATTATCCTTTTGGTAATTTAAGCGAATTATTTTTTATAGAGGTTATCTTTACAAAAGTATTTTGTATATAATTCATATTTGAAGTCGATAGTTTTCGAGATAGTAACACTAGAATAGTTTGACAATTTACAGTAACAAAATAACTTGTATATTTCAATCATAGTACTTAAAGAGTGCAAATATTTCTGATATTGACAATTTACAGTAGAATTGCTTATCACAAAATACACAAGAAGTTATTATTTTAGGCAGAAATAATTAGTTTTTTTATTAAGCTAAACTAATGAGTACCCAAAAATCGATGGGCAGATCAAGAAGCCTCTTTGCCTACCATTTTCTGACCAGATATTGTTTTATCTGTATTATCCATTGATAAAATATAAAAAATTAGAATAGAGGAATGTGCAAGTCATTTTCCTTCAGCTGCACCAATAAGATGGTGGATCTTGTCAAAGTATAAAAAATTAATAATATAAATACATCAATAGTAGAAGAGAAATATGTTAATAATTTTAAAAGGCTGTGAAGAAAAAAAATCATAGTGGATTTTTTTAATAAAGCATCAAACTGACATGACGCTGTCTATCATTAACCTACGCAGGTTGCGTAAATCAAACATACAAGGTGTTTCATGGTAAATACCCATTAAAATATCTCTGGAACTAATGTTTTGAATCCTGCAAATTTGTATACTGAGTAGCAGCGATATTGTGCGAATTCCGGTTATACCGGAAGTTGTCCGAAACTTACTTATTTTAAATGGATCACCCTATATATTATCTTTTTTATATTCCTTTCTTCATTTCCGATAGCTTTTACTCAATTTTTTTTGCCCTACTCTACTCGCTTTTGAAGAAATAAAATATTTTTTCCAAATTTTGACCTTTAACAGGGTGTCGAATAAAATTGAATATCATTTCAAAAATAAAATAGCGAATCTCAGAAATCCGATTTTGGCTTTAGATATTATTGGACTTGATAATGATTTGTCGGAAAATGACATTTTAGATATAGTACAGTCACTGAAGGTAAAAATCGGTTATTATTACCTTAGAATTCTTTGAATCTCCATCGATTTTCATGAAAATTTCGCATCAAGCTTATTTTACCCTTAACTTCAAAAGTGCCATGTACTCGACTTGCGCTTTTTGCATTTTAGGGGTGAAATCCACCCCTTCGGCAAGAACTTGAAAAAATGCAAATTTAAGCATTCTATCGGTGGAAATTTTATTTAGTTAAGTAAAATAAATATTATTTAACATTTTGAAACATGATTTATTTATGATTTCCATCAATTTTTCAACCCTTAAAAATCATCCCTTAAGTCAATGGAAAAATTGTTTTTAAAATATCAAATAAAATCGCACATTAACAATGCACAAAACATTTGTTTACTGCTTATGATATAATTTATTAAATACTGGGAATTTTCAACCCTTAGAAATCTTATCCTGAAAGCAATGAAAAAAATTTTTTTGCAGCTTTAATCGCTCTTCATCAGAGCTATAATTATAATCCACCTCCTCTTCTTAGTCAATTGGAGAGCAATTCTGACAATTGTCACCGCTGCATATTCCACATGTTGTATTGCAAAAGAGTCCAATTCTTCGGAAACCGCAAGAGACCCGCACCCATTTTAAGAAGTTCTTTTGGTGCTGGCAGATTTGCATTTTTAATGGCTGTAAAGATCCTTCAATAATAACCCACCCCCCGAATATTTTATGTATATTATATAAGCATTTACATACGTAAATACACACATATATATATATATATATATATATATATATATATATATATATATATATATATATATATATATATGAAGTAAAATGCGAACAGTAAATGCAAACTTCGTTCCATCATATCCTTTCCGTGTTAGAGGTTGCACAGTTTGAATAGATTGCTACAGAACACAATCCATCCATTTCCACCACCATCGAGATGATGGCATACCTGTACTACCATACCGAGAAGAAAGTTAAAACTTACCCTCCCCGCTACAGTGATACGGCAGAGGCACATGTTTCGTCTCTACTAGACTCATCAGGGTACCGACACACACAGAGGAATCTGTGAAAAGTCGCATAAACATATATATGCCATCCGGCGGGACGTCGGCGAAACCGCATTCAGTATTTGCATGCTTCTTTTCGATCTGTCCTTTGCACAGCCAGGTGTATGTCGGTACCCTGATGAGTCTAGTAGAGACGAAACATGTGCCTCTGCCATATCACTGTAGCGGGGAAGGTAAGTTTTAACTTTCTTCTCGGTATGGTAGTACAGGTAGGCCATCATCTCGATGGTGGTGGAAATGGATGGATTGTGTTTTGTAGCAATCTATTCAAACTGTGCAACCTCTAACACGGAATGGATATGATGGAACGAAGTTTGCATTTACTGTTCGCATTTTACTTCACTTATACGCGGAGTTGCATATAGTTGTACGTTTGCTGAATGTGATTTCAGCACTACATCGGTATAATGTGGATGTATCCAACTATTGCAACTCACACAGAGGAATCTGTGAAAAGTCGCATAAACACATATATATATATATATATATATATATATATATATATATATATATATATATATATATATATATATTGTAATATGAAGTAAAATATGTGCTCCTAAAATTTCTCTGGAAAAATGCCATTGCTTTTTTTATGATAACTTCGTTATTTTTTATGCTATCGGGTTCATCTAAAAACCATTTTAAAGGTAATTTTAAGAGCTATAAGATCACTTTTCCACTTTTTAAATCCCATCATTTTTAAAAGTTAGGGGGTTAAAGGCTCGAATTACATGATCCTCGCAATAAAATTTATACTTCTAACATTGATATCTCGGTTGTTTTTTATCCTACAGAGAAAAAAACAGAATTTTTGTTAAGAAAAAACCTAAATTTTTGTTATCAATTATTTCTCACGCATATTTAGTGGTTTTAGAGTTCTTATAAAAAAAAGAAATATTTAGAAAAATTTGGAAAATTCTAATTTTTTTTTAAATTGTACTTTATTTCAAAACTAAGAATTCTAAAATGGTCAAAGCTCGTGAGCTCATCATTTATACTAAAATAAAGTAAATCTTACAAGGATTACTATAAATTTCAATTTTAGTGGAAATGGCGTAGTTTTTATTTCTCACTTTTTCTTAGAAAATTCAAGAGACCCGTCTTATTTTCATCATAATTCGCTTAGTTATAATGCAATAGACTCCATTCGAAGCTTATTTAAAAGATCTTTCCAAGTACCTTGAAAAGTTTTCTATAGGTATTTTTCGAAAAATGTATCGGTTTCCCGTTATTTACCCTCGAACTCTTGGATTCGAGTATTCAAAAAAAAATGATCCCTTTAACTACTTACAAGTCGCTTTGAATTCAACTTATAATGTTCATAAAAAAATAAAACAATCTCTTTGTTTTCTTATTAGCTTCAATTTTGGTAAGTACAATATTTTTAGAACTCAAAAAATATTGACTTATAAAAAAAACATTATAGAATATATTTTGGTTAGAATTTGTCCCTTTATCAATTTCTTTTTTAACGAGCAAATATGTCTGGAATGGTTGCATTCTTTCTGGATACCTAACATGAACGAAAATGATCGCTAGATATGAGAAGTTCTCCTAATCTTCTTCTTCTTCTTCTACCTTTTATAATAGGTCCCTGACCTGTTCCTTCTTCGATTTTCCTCATTCTGGACTTAAATTATCGCTCCACCTTTTCCGCGGTCGACCTCTACTGCGTGTACCACTAGGCGATTTATCTCGTGCGATCCTTACCAGTCTATCCTCTGTCATTCGGCTTATGTGTTTGTTCCATTGTGTCTTACGTTCTAGGACCCACTCATTAATGCACTCTGTGTTGCATGATTGCCTGATGTTATCGCTTCTTTCTCTGTCTAGTAGCGTTTTTCCTGTTATTCGTCGAAGTATTCTCATTTCGGTAGTCTCCAATAGTTGTTTCGTTTTTGTCGTCTCTGGCCGTGTTTCTGAGGTGTATGTCATAATAGGTCTAATTGTGGTTTTGTAGATCCGAACCTTTGTTTCTTGTTGTAAGTGTTTGTTTCGCCAGATCACGTCGTTGAGGCAACCCGCCACTTTGTTTGCTTTGGCCACCTGCCCTCTTACTTCATCTTCGATGTTGCCATAACTAGTTATGTCGATTCCTAAATATTTGAAACTCATTTCTTGTTGTATTATTCGACCGTCTAGTTCTAGTTTGCATCGGAGCGTTTTTTTTGAGGTTATCATACATTTAGTTTGTTCGAGATAATCATATTATATTTTCTTCCCGTAAGATTAAAGGTATTTAACGATCTCTGGAGATCGTCTTCATTTTCGGCACATATCACAGCGTCATCAGCGTAACAGAGAATTTTTATTTCTATATCACCCATTTTATATCCTCTACCAAGTCGCACCTCCTTTATTATTTCATCCATTATCATGTTAAACAAACAAAGGACTAAGCGAGTCTCCCTGTCTAATACCGCTGTTGACTGGTATGGGTGTAGATAATTTACCGTTAGTGCGAATCTGAACTTTATTGTTTGCGTATATGTTTTCGATGGTCTGAATTATATTGATAGGAATATTTCTCTTATATAACAGGTGGATTACGTCATGTAGCTTTATGCGATCAAATGCTTATGTTAGATCTATAAAGCATAAAAATGTTGTTTTATTGTATTCTAGAGATTTTTCGACTATCTGTCGTAGAATAAATACTGCATCCACGCAAGACCTTCCTGATCTAAATCCCTGCTGTTCGTCTTCCAGTGTTGTAACCGAATTAATTTTATTTTTGATTACTTTCGTAACGAGTTTCAGAGTTGTAAAACACCTGTAGTCCCCTGGTTCTTGTTTATCACCTTTCTTAAACATAAGCATTATTGTGCTGGTTCTCCACCTATCTGGTACTTTGCATTGTGTCAGGATTTTTCGAATGAAGCTTGTGAGTTCCTGTGTTAGTCGCTGTACTCCGTATTTCAACAATACGTTATGAATTCCATCTTGTCCGGGAGACTTTCTATTTTTTAAGAATTTTATAGCTTTCTCTACTTCTTGAATGGTGACTTTCACATTATTCCCTATTGCTGGTATGTTGTTTTTTCCAATGTTAGCATCTCCCTCAAATAATTTTGTTAGGTAGTCTATCCATTTCTCCTCTGATATTTTGTTTGTTTCGGAGAGTTCAGATATTTCTTTGCGCTGTTGTCTTATCAGTCGCCACATTTGTTTTTGTACACTATAGAAGTCTCCTTCCATTCTTTTAGAGAACTTCTCCTTATGTTCACTTTTTAGTGAAAAAAAAAGTTCTCCTAATGATTACGCTTTAAATACATTACCTATTGAAATATAATTCAGAAGCTTCTTGAGGAGTTTCATTAATTTGTATAAAACATACCAACATATCATACTTTTCATAATTATCATAAATGCAAAAAAAAAATAAAAACACCTACGAAACAAAAATATTTCATAAATAATAACAATCTGATAAAACTGTGAAGTTTTGGACATCTACCTTTTGTTTCTTACAATTGGCTATAAATAAAGTAAATTATCGAAAATATCGAATTCTGACCTTGTTTTTCAAAATAAAATAAACACATTATATATTTTTGAAAAGCATAAATTAAACTCAATCAAGATCTAAAATAATATACAGGGTGTCCTACTTAAACAACCATAAATTTAATTAATATTTCAAAAACTAAACTTTTTAGAAAAAAACTGATTGCGCCATTGAACTCTATGTAAAAAATTCTATAAAAACCAGTTTTTACCTTTTCGATAAATTAATACATAACGGAAATACGAGATGGGCCTAAAAAACGAAAATTTTCAAAATCACCCTGTAGAATAAAAACTAATAGAGCCATGACAAATTTGACACTGGAATTTTTCGTTTCGTTAAAAAGCAGGACACTAAAGTTAAAACCATTGCTCTATCTTTGGTAATAACTCCAATACCCCCTAAAAGTGTCGAAAATGAGACACCCTGTACATTTATAAAGGGTGTTTTTTATAGAGGTATAGAACTTTTAAATGGAATAAAACAAAGATGAATTTTTTAAATTGACATGAAATTTACTTTATTCGAAAGATAACCTTCTGGCATTATAATTTAAATATGACTTCTGGCATATGACCGCCACGGCTCGCTCGGACGTAGTCTAATCTGGAGGTCCAATTTTCGATGACTTTTTCCAACATTTGTGGCCGTATATCGGCAATAACGCGGCGAATGTTGTCCTCCAAGTGATCAATCATTTCGGGCTTATCGGCGTAGACTAGCGACTTCACATATCCCCATAGAAAATAGTCTAGCGGCGTTAAGTCGCACGATCTTGGAGGCCAATTCACGGGTCCGAAACGTGAAACTATGCGGTTACCAAACGTTTCCTTCAATAAATCAATTGTGGCACGAGCTGTGTGACATGTTGCGCCGTCTTGTTGAAACCACAGCTCCTGCACATCATGGTTGTTCAATTGATGAACGAAAAAGGCCAGTAATCATGGCTCTATAGCGGTCACCATTGACTGTAACGTTCTGAGCAGCATCATTTTTAAACAAGTACAGACCAATGATTCCACCAGCCCATAAAGCACACCAAACAGTCAGTTTTTCTGGATGTAACGGTGTTTCAACATACACTTGAGGATTATCATCACTCCAAATACAGCAGTTTTGTTTATTGACGAATCCATTCAAACAAAAGTGAGCTTCATCGCTAAACAAAATTCGCTTATGAAAATCGGGATCAACGGCAATCTTGTTTTGGCCTCATTCACCGAATCTACGCCTTGCTAGGTGATCGTGTATCTTCAATTCTTGCACGAGTTGGATTTTGTAAGCACGTAAACCAAGATCTTTCCGCAAAATCTTCCATAAAGTGAATGGACACATATCCAATTCCTGTGTACGGTGGCGGATAGACTGATTCGGGTCTTCCTCTACGCTACGCTCTACAGCAGCAATGACTTCTTCTGTACGCACTGTACGACGTCTCTGTGGATGCGTATTATCATTTAGAGTAAAAGTGGTGCGAAAACGTTCCATAGTTAATCGAATTAATTGCTCTGATGGACGATTATGTTATATGGACGTAGTGCGCGATACATATTTCGAACAGAACCATGATTTTTAAAATAATTTTGCACAATGTGGAAGCGTTGTTCAGGCGTCAGTCTATTCATGTTGAAATGCCAAACCAAACTAAACATAAATCAGTTGACAGCTGACAAAAAGGCCGCCAGTTAAAAAAGTGTTGCCAACTTAAAGTTTTATACCTCTATAAAAAATACCCTTTATACTATCTCTATATTTCAAATTATGTGTTAGGATTCTATAAAAATCCTCATATGCTAAAACTCCTTTTTATTGCGAAACACATCAACATGTTGTAGGTAATTTTCTACCGCATACAGCATGGTATTATCCGAAGTATCTGGGTCTAAAAAATCTATTTAATCAATGATATTGAGTATAAAAACTTTAATTTACATCATTGCGCAGAAAAAAACCGCAGTGTATATCAAACTTAATAATTAATTCCCCGTATGTTTACATGAAGAACAATGATAAATCAATAATATAGAATTAAACTATATAAAATAGGACTTTTTATATTCTTATTATAACGTATTATAATTAGTTTATTTGGAACAGTAAAGTAGAAAAACAAAGTTGGCGGTGATTAGATCTAACAAATTTTGCTTGAGCGTGTTATTAGTAACATGAAACCGAAATTTTTGTTGTTTCCGATCAAAATTGGGTCTTTCAAATATGTAATTTTGATATTTGAGATAGTAGTAATATAAGCAGGTCAGTATTTAATGAATACCTACCACACACAAGACTAAAAGTAACGACGCAAAGAAATAATAAAAGTTTTAGTCCGTTTTGTATTTCTATATTAATTTTAGACTAGTAAGCTGTGACTATGGCTAGCTGAACATGTCTCTTTTTTACAATTTAGCAAGTATATATATATATATATATATATATATATATATATATATATATATATATATATATATATATATGTTATATCGTAGATTTTCACGGATGGTAGGATAAATAGTTTGGTTATTCCGAGTTTTAATCCGTTCGTTCAAAAAATCGTTTTCACGACATTTCGCCAAAATCTCATTTGGCATTTTCAAGTGCGGTTCGTCTCGTTACTCGCTGAGAACTCAACGAGACGAACTGCACTTGAAAATGCCAAATGAGTTTTTGGCGAAACGTCGTGAAAACGATTTTTTGAACGAACGGATTAAAACCCGGAATAACCAAACTATTTATTCTACCATCCGTGAAAATCTACGATATAACATATATATATATATATATATATATATATATATATATATATATATATATATATATATATATATATATATATATATATATATCTTCCGTTGTTATATGTCCTACTCTGATTTCTTTTCTGCACTATATATTATGTTAATTAGCCTATGGTTTAGACCTTTTGTTCTCATTATTTCTAAGACGTCCTTTAAGCATACTCTGTCAAAAGTCTTGGTCATATCAACGAAACACATGTACGCAGGTTTATTGATTTCTAGAGATTTTTCAGTTATTTGTTTGAAAATGAATATTGCGTCAATAGTGGATCTGTTCTTTCTGAAACCTTGTTGTTCTTCTCGTATACTTATGATTTTGGTGATTTCTTCCAGTATAGTTTTTGTGAATGCTTTGAGAATGTTATCAAGCAGTGTTATTCCTTGATAGTTTTCTGGGTGCGTTTTCTGTCCTTTTTTAAAAATGGGTATTGTTACACTATTCTTCCATTCATTCGATATTTTTTGTTATTCCATGATATAGGGTTAATATTTCATTCCATAGCTTTTTCCCTCCGTATTTAAGCATCTCATTAGTGATCTCGTCTGGTCCAGGGCTTTTTCTATTCTTAAGGGACTTTAAGGTGTTTTCTATCTTGTCATTTGTTAGTTCAATGCTTTCGTCCTCCTCATATTCATTATGTATCTGTTCCATGTTCTCCTCTTCCTTATATAGATTTTCAAAGTATGTTCCCCACTGCTCTAATGTAATTTTATTAGTTCTCAAGGTATCTTTGACTTCAAGCTTGTTTCTTCTTACCATTCTCCATATTTTTCTCTGGCTTCCGTACCTGTCTCTCTCCATCCCTTTTGTGAACCTTTCCCAATAATTTTCTTTTAGTTCTTGTATTCTTGCGTTTATCTCGTTCCGTTCCCTACGGTAATTGTTCCCCTTTTCAGGCGTTTTATTTCGTAAATATTGAACGTATGCATTTTTCTTTTGTTTAGCTAGTTACTTTACTTCCAGCGTAAAACAAGGTGTTCTATTGATTGTATTGACATTAACCTGTCTCTTTCCTACTGCTTCCATGGCGGCGTCTAAAACGTGTAGTGATGGATCTAAATCTCACCCACATTTACGTATCTGCTAGATTATGTTTAATCGTCGATAAATACTGCTCATAATATTGGGTGGGATGTTGGCTATTTTTGGGAAAGTGTTTAAAACTATGCATAAGTACCTAATGTAGCCGAAAATATTAAAAAAATTTTTAATACAACTACTTTAAAAATTGTAAATTTTAAATTCTGTTTAAAATTACTCGTGAAAACGCCAATATTTTTCACTTTATATTAAATAGTGAAGGCATTTCAAAGTACGTCCCTGATTTTATATTAGCGCGATGCAGATTAATAAAACATATAAACCAAGACTATTCAGGGATCTCATAAAAGTCATATGTAATTTGTAAGTTTATTCAGTACTTTGATAATTTGCTTTTGACATTATCTTCAGAAAATATTAGATTGGATTTAGCGCTGTACATCCATTCATTTGAAACCTGGATAACTTTGATAAAGAAGCATATTTTTGCCAAAGTTGCTTATACTCAAAAGTTCTTCTAAATGTTGTGAATAAAAAACATTCCTCGATAACCATGGTAACGCAATTCTCTTACTAACTTTTGAATATTCATACTGGTAATTAGCAAAAAAGCAAATTTTACTGACTAATTTTTACAAATATAAAATTCTTCACATTTTTTAAAAACTGCCAATTTAAAATAAACAATTTAATAAAAAATTTAGAGTTGCAATCTTATGGTATTAAAATAAAACTAAGAAAGGGTATTTTAATGTGCCAGTAAATATCTTTTTCGTCCTTTTTTGATGTAATTGATGCGATTAATAGAGTCAATTGATCGTTATTTTATCTGAGACATCTTTAAAAAACTTTAACGAGGTATGTAAGTTACTTTATGAGATAGTACTCAATATTATATTTTTCTTTACTAACAATTTAACAATTTTTTTAACTGTAGTATAAAGATTCTAGACAGCGGTATATGATTTGTAGGTCAAGAGATCCCCGAACATTTTAAATTAGAGTTTGTATATGTATTGCATATCGTGCTACGTTAAGAAAATATGCAATCAAATATTTAAACTTTAGGTTCAAAATTCACTTATTTTTCTTTTATACTTTTTTCTTGTAACAGAAGTAAAATTCCGAAAATTTTCCAATCGATTAAGGAATCTCTGAGTATTTTGCTGTAGTATAATTGATGATTGTAAAAACATTAACTTTCTTGAAGAGCTATAAAAAAATTTTCATTTTCATCAATATCGGTGAAAAATTGATAGATCTACAGAAGAAAATTTGACTTTGGACTGTGCAGCCCGTCACTTCATTTATAATTAAAACTAGTGAGATAATTTTTAATATTGAACATCCCAAAGACTCAGGAGTGACTGGAAATCGCGCCTGGGACCTCGATGATGGAAAACTATTCACTTCTTTATTACACCATCATGATCGTCCAAATTTGATTTTCTTTGTATAGAATTAGTGAATTTATTTACCAGGGCTTTATTTACGGAAAAATTCCAGTTGATTTATGGATTTGTTATGTACGTTATGTATTAGCATTTTTTTAAATCGATTGGATGATCAAAAAGCCAAACTAACTGTCAATTTTATCACGACATTTTAACATATGGTGATCCGTCTGCATATTTTATGGTCCGTAATTTTGATGCTAATTGTAACGCTTAAACCTAAAAATGTAATTTAAAGTTAATAAGGATGGGAAATAGCTTTATTTTCTTCTAAAATAATATATCTTTCATCCTCAAAATTCACGAAAACACAATGAAATTTTTATATAGATCAAGTAAATATATTTTTTGATTACGCAGTACCACCCTCATCATATCTCGGTAATGCAGTAAGATCAGTCGTTTTTTAGTCTTTTTGCGATTAATATCGCATAGCACCTTCAGATAGGTTTCTCACATAAGATCCTGTGCACCTGTGCCTTAAGAATTACTATGAAGAACATTATTATTTTAATAATGATCTTTAAAGAATTGTGGTTATTAGTGACATTTTCCATGTAGTATATAGAACATGCAGTTCTTGGTATTTAAAGCCACCTATCAATAATTACTTACATTATGTCTCCTTCTTTTTTTGAGAAAAAACTAGGTTACAGAGAAATATTCTTTTATAAACAAAATAATCTGAACGAATAAGATTGCTTATCAACTATATGTTTTATAAATTTGGATCGAAGTAATTAGATTTCCAAGAAAAAAGTGAATATTTTTACTTCATTTTGGACAAAAATTAGATAAATTTTAATCCGCAAGTGAATTTTTTTAAAAAACTTTTTATTGTTGTACCTTGTGTGTTTAACTATTAAATCATAGCATAGTATCTGGAAATATCCTAATTATTTTATATGCATAAGGCAAAAATATTTGTATTTTTTTCGCAGCATTTCATTAATTACACTAGATAACAGCCAAAATGTATCTAAAATAAAATCGACTAAATCTTATCATCTTAATATTAGTTCAAATTTTAGAGATACGTAATGTCATATCTCTCTAAATATTAACAATATAGCCACAAGAGTGCACATGGTATATTTGTATTGTTTTAACAATAGAGGAGTGCTCCGTTGCCAGATTTAAGTTTCTCTAAGTTAAGGAAATTTTGTACAATTTGGTAACACCGCATTTGAGATCTCTAAGGATTACCTCTCATGTACGAAGTCTCAACCCCCCCCCCCCCAGGGCTTAAAATAACGCTTTAATCAGGATATATCAACAATGGAGAAAAGGTACCAGGGATATTGGAATGATTTCATGCCTTCCAACTACTGTTGGACTCTTATTAGAGATGCGCTAGAAACAATTTACAAAAGAGAAGCAAAAAGACAGGATATTTAGTTTCTCTACAAGTGTAAAAGTACGTATTTTTTATTAATTTCTTAAAAATAATCATTATTATTCTCATAATAAAATGTATATACAACCCCTTTAATTGAAGTTTTCATCTCTTCTTCCAACGAGGTTTTTCGTCTGTGGCTTAGGAGTACTAAAAATTCCAGTCGTTTTTTCTTCTTCAGTATTCGGTACATAGTAGATTTTCCGACTCCTGTCATGTTGGAACACATCTCAACAGAGCTTTCAACATTATTATCTAGATATTGATATCTTAAAGCATCATAAACATTCATCGTAATAAGTTTTTCGTTGAGGAAAAAATGCCTTGGTTTAACGATTTTGGAATAAATATAGAGGTGAAAGCCATAACTTTTGGATATCTCACTAATCTCAAATAATATATAAAAACAAGCGCAAACAAGATAAATCACTAAGAACAAACTGTAAGGTGTACTTTGTTCACTGACAGAAATTAAATTAAACTATCAGAAATTTTATGTTGCAGTAAATTTATAAAATATATTTAAATATAGTGAAATATAATTAGATTTCGGCAGTTCTCAGTTACCTGCGGCACTGGAGCAGGTACGTTGGAGGTTTCGGTAACAGTTTTATTACTCTCTAGTTCTTGAATAGAGTATAGGAATGTGTATGCTTGCGATCGCCCCCCCCCCTCCCAAGAGCTTTGAGTTCATGAAAATAGAACCCATTCTGTCTTTTATATTAGGAATGAGTATGTTGCTTGCACTTGTTTTTCTTGCCATACTGTACTTTTGGATGGGAATATTTCTAAATAGACTGAAACCGTAAGGATAAAATTTGGCACTAAATTGTCTTGTAAAAGCAAAAATGCAAAGTTTTATTGAAATTAATTCTAAATACAAATGCTAATGAATTAATTATTTTCACGATGATTAGGCATATCAACTAAAACTTGAAGTATTCCGTTCAACAAATGAGCTCCTTCGTAGAAATAATTAGATGTCTAATCGACGTTTTTAATGAGAATGTTCGCACTTGTCCTTTATAAGCAGTATAGAGGCAAATAAAGAAAAAAAATCAAAAATTCAAATTGCTCGGGTAAGCCCTAGAAGCAAGTTTAAAAATGATTGTAGAAGTTTAAAAATACCAACTAGGGTATCCCATTTCGTTCATAACCATTGGTTATATCACAACGGATTTCTATTGTTACAAAAATTGAGTTGAACGCACCAAATTTATCAAGACTTTTGTCTTATACACACTTACAAAAATCTATAAATTATTTTCTAACAAACCAAAACTAATCAAATTTGTAGCTATTGTCTTTGCCTTAATAGACAAAAAACCCATCATCTTTTAACCACAATACACTAAAATAGATTTAGAATTTAGAATTAGATTTTTTTGTAGAAAAAAACAAGTTTTAAATAACGAAATTCTTGGTAAGTAAAATAAAAATCGCCGTGAGAAATAAACAATAACATTTTAAAAGCCGGACGGCGATTACTATGCAAAGTAGTCGACCAAATGAACTGAATTCAACACTTTTTGCTCGTTTATGTTTTTTTAATGGTAGTGATTTGTTTGGGCTGGCATTTCCCGACTTTTATTCCGAGGTAATTGTGATAAAAACCTTGCTCATTTCCGGCCGGGTCGACATTTGTAGGCCCTAGTGGGGGAATCTGAGTGCCATCACTTTGTGTGTCATGGATCTTTGTTTATTTTTAACAGTGATTTTTTAACGATTTTCGTGACGTTCTCTTTTAGGAAACAAATTTAAAGTAGCTATAAATTACTTTTAAGTTACTTAATTTTCTTCACGATTTCCCCCTTTACTAATTATTTAGTTGCAATAAAAATTTCATACATTTTTCTGTAAATTTAAGAAAAGTATTTCCATTGAAAAAATTTTCAGTATAATCATATATTCAGATTTGAAAACTTGAATTCATTTAAATTTCATGACTGTTCTTTTTAGTACTAGAAAAATTATTTTTTTATTTCAGAATGAATTAGAAAACGAACATTTTCCACACTATCTTTCAAAGCTAATTTTACTCTTTTTTGTATAAAACTATATAACTGGCCCATTTAAAAGTTTTAGAGTTAGATTCACTAAAAAATTTACCCCCTAATTCATCAACATGATCAAACTTTAAAACTAATCTGAATTGATAATGAAGGGTTTAAATTGAAGAATACAACAATAAGTCACAAATAAGAATAAAATAATTATTTCCTTTTAGTTCCAAATCAGTAAAAATGAAAAATGTTTTTTATTTTGGAGACGTAATTATTTCTTTGACCAATTACAAGCCTTTATTTCAAAGTTTCCATCTTTAATTTGACTATAAGGAGGTTTGTTTTTTGACAGCTATAATGCAAATTATAATAATTTCATAAACCAAATAGAAGATCCAATTTCTATGGCAACTACATTCGTTTTCAAACTTATACCTTTATATTGAATTAAGCTGTTAACAAACAAACCTTTTTTTTGGAGGGGAAATCTTGCATAGACACCCACACGAAGTGTGAAGGTAGTGTCGGATTCTTACCGGCTAAAACCCCCCTGGACTGAGGGTCCCCACGATCTGCTTCTGTTTCCTATAGTACACTGTGAGTGTCTCTTTGGTTTCTGGGCCGTAGCCTTATAAACCTCCGGTCTTCACTCTTTGGTGTTTCCGCTCCAGGAACCGGTGTTCTTATTGCTTGGCACTTCCTTGCATTTCGCATACAATGCAAGGTTGGTCTCTCTGCCATTCGCACGTCGTTCACTCCGTCTCATTCATGCTTGACAATTGGACTTGAGGCTTTTAGCTCCCTAGTGCATTCAAAGTAGTCCTTGAGGGATATTCCTCTGGGCTCTATTTTACTCTTACCTATCCTTGTGTTCTTCTCTCTTCTTTCTTATCTTCTTTTTCATTTAGTCTTCTGTTTCTCTGGAGTTTCCTGCTTGCTTCGCCAAAGATTTGTAATCTAGGTCTTTTATGTTTTTTGGCTTCTACTTCCGGGTTATAATCCACTGATTGCCTAATCAGTGAATTTTCGTGGAGTTCAGCTGTTTGGAAGGCTTTTACAGCCTTAGGACTTCTCGTAGAGGAGTCCATCTCATCTCTTTAGGTATTTGTTCGTTCCTGACGAACCACGGGGCGTCTAAGGCCATTCTCAGTACTATGCTTTCTTGAGCTTCTAGCCTTTTGATGTGCGTTGCGGCAGCGGGGCCCCACGCTACTGACCCGAATGTCAGCACTGGTCTAAGTACTGTTTTGATTATCATCAGTTTGTTCTTTAGGCTCATCTTGCTTCTACTGTTTAGCGAGGGGTATAGTTGTTTCCTTACCATTTTATATTTCTTTATCGTGGCTGTAGTATGTTTTTCCCAACACAGTCCTCTGTCTAATATTATTCCAAGATATTTGGCTTGATTCGTCCATTCGACGGCTTCGTCTTCAATATCTATTGTCTCGCCCTGTGGTCTCCTTCTTTTCGTCAGGAAACGTCCTTGGCTATTATCAGGATTGACCGCTATTTTCCAGGATATGAACCAGTCATTGACTAGGTTCATTTCTTCCTGTAGGTAGCTGCTTACCATAATGGGATGGGTAGATCTTGCCATGATGGCAGTATCGTCTGCGAATAGGGCCATATTCATGTTCCTGGTTTTAGGAATGTCGTGAGTGAATATATTATAGAGGTGCGGAGAGAGTACGGAC
Source organism: Diaprepes abbreviatus (assembly GCA_034092305.1). Taxonomy (NCBI): domain Eukaryota; kingdom Metazoa; phylum Arthropoda; class Insecta; order Coleoptera; family Curculionidae; genus Diaprepes; species Diaprepes abbreviatus. Next base: position 3,765,497 of record JASJET010000085.1, on the reverse strand, counting down.
CCCTGTGGTACTCCTACCTCTGGTCTTCTCGATTGCAATATTTCCTGCTCTACCTTGACTGTGAACTCACGTTTTTCTAGATATGAGTCTACAATTTCGCAGATCCAAGCCGGGTATCCAGACCTCCGGAGTTTGTAGTTCAGGCAAACAAACCTTTAAGTAGGAATGTTAAAGATAAAAACCTAAATAAGTAATCTGAATAGTTGTCTCCCGACAATATGCATCCATTTTTGTCGATATGGTAACAGAAGAAAACGATTTTTTTTTTGTATTTTTAAGTTTTAGCACGTAAATTAGATGTTTATCATTTCGCTAAATTTATGAGAATGTACTAGACTAAATAGTACAATTTTTATAAGTGGATTAAAAATTTTTATTTGGTCACCTTTCTCTTATTTTCTTTTGAATACCATATCCCTTCAAAGGTTGAAAACTAACTTATACATTTAGTAAATTGAACACCATGTTTTGGGACGCCTCATTGGAAAGATTACTGCAAAAGAAAACACATAATCGTTTTGAAACAATTGAACCTTACTAGATTTCAAACTAAAATTTTTTTTGTTCTATTCAATATATGGATTGAAAGAGATACTACAATGGGATCACCGGTAAGATCAACAAATCTTAATTCACTAGAATGTTTTATAAAGTCACCAAAAACAACAATTTTTGAAACAAAGTTGACTATTTTAAGGAATGTAATAAACATCAGATTAAGTCAATAATATTAAAAATGATATATAATAAAAAAGATCAATGTTATTTTCGCTTAGAGGTTTGTCAAAAAAAATGGTAAATATTTACCACTTTAAATATTTCAAAATTAAAAGGTGTCTTGAACTTATTTTTTGTGACTTTTCAAATGTTATATTCACCAAATAGTTTGTGTTATTGGATATAATTCGATTAAAGTGTTCACTCTGTATATTGTATAAAGAAAAATTATTGAATTTTTTGACTTGACTAGAAAAGCTAACGTAGATTATTTTCAAAGACTTTTGAGCTGTCCTTCGTATAGATAATATCTTCGAACTACTTCAGATATGTACAGGGTGAGTCAACGATTGGATGAAGTAGGTTTGTGCCTTTTCGGTGAAATTAACAAAGAAACTATATTTATTGTTTGATACAGTTTATTTTTACGCAGATTTTAAAAATATTTAGGACTCTACAAGGTGAGCCAAAAAACTAGGACAGCATAAAGTTGTATTTTTTAAATATAACACCCTATATACGAATCGTATTTTCGATTTAGCTTATAATTTTAAATCTTTTTTATTAGGGGTTTACTATAACAAAACTTTATAGTTTCTGAGATAATTAAGTTTAAGGAAAAAAAGTCACATTTTCAAGCATCAATTCAATCCTAAATAACGTTTTCAATTTTGTGACAAATATATTCAAATTTGGAATTTAGCAAGGCCAAGGACAAGTTAACATAATTTTTACCTAATATTTACAATAAAAGCTACAGGGTGTTGAACACATCGGCTCAAATTTGAACAAGTTTAAATGAATAAATATCTTTTTTTTAAATGGTACACCCTGTATATTTTCATGTTATTTAATAGAGTAATAAAAACCCTAAAAGTTTTGTTCAATATATCCTATACCTATTTATAATAGTTTTTGAGATATTTCAGTTTTTCTTATTTTCCATACTTTTTTACAGAAATAGTCTTCATTATCCTAGTAGCCATGGCAAAAACAAGGTAAAAGAACATTTTTCTGTGTGTGCCAAATTTATAACCGCAATCGCTTCTTTTGGTTTTTATGTAGTGTAGTTTGGTTTTTTTTTGCATTCATCTTATATTGTAAAATGAATTTTCCAAAGAATGAGTTAATAGATATGATTTATACAATAGGAGAGGCTCAAAAAAATTGCCTTCTTGCTCAAAGAATTTACAAAATGAAGTATTCTGATCGACGCCAGCCTAATACCCATACTTTTCAAAACTTAATGCAAAGATTTGATTCTTCTGGTACTGTTGATTATCCAAAACGTAAAGTGGTCAACAAACCAGTAACTAATGAAGAAAAAGAACTACAAGTATTGTTAAATGTTCAGGAAAATCCTTATATTGGTAGCCATCAGTTAGCAGCATTATGTGAAACATCACAATCCACCGCTAATCGTACTACCAAGAAATATAGGTATCATCCATATCACATGGAATTACACCAAGAATTGCATGGACAGGATTTTGAAAGTCGTGTAAACTTTTGTCGTACAATAAATGCGGAGATTCAATTAAATCCAAATTTATTATGCAAGGTAATGTTTAGTGATGAAGCTACTTTTAAAAGTAATGGTGCCGTAAATAGACGCAACATGCATTATTATGCCACAGAAAACCCATTTTGGATTAGAGAGGTGCAACATCAAAACCACAGGTCATTAAATGTTTGGTGTGGTATTCATCATAATCGAATTATTGGACCCCACTTTTTTAATGAACCACTAAATGGCCATAGTTACCTGAACTTTCTACAAGAAGAACTACCCCAACTGCTTCAAGGTCTCGATAGGGATGAGCTGGACAGTATGTGGTTCCAGCACGATGGTGCGCCTCCGCATTACCATCGTGAAGTTCGTGCGTTTTTGGACCAACGATATCCGCAAAAATGGATTGGACGTGGGGGTTTCATTGAGTGGCCAGCAAGGTCTTGCGACATCCCCCATTAGATTTCTTCCTATGGGGTTATATTAAAAATAAGGTGTATGTTAATCCATCAACAACAGTGGAAGATATGCGAAACAGGATTAGGGATACCTGTAGAACAATAACGCCACTAATTTTGTCCAGAGTCCGAGAAAATCTGCAAAAAAGACTAAATTTGTGCATTGCACAAGAGGGTCGTTTATTCGAACACTTATTAAAAAGAAATAATTAATCTCAGTATTTAATAGGTAATTTTTTTGTTTCAATTTAGTATAAAAGTAAATATGTATTTGCCTTGTCGTTATTGTTGTGTTAATTTTTTCACATTATGTTTAATTAAACTATTGCCGTTGTAATATAACGAATAATGTATTTCATCATATTGAACCACATTCTGTTTGTTTCTGTAGTTTCTTTTTCTATGATAATGAAGACTATTTCTGTAAAAAAGTATGGAAAATAAGAAAAACTGAAATATCTCAAAAACTATTATAAATAGGTATAGGATATATTGAACAAAACTTTTAGGGTTTTTATTACTCTATTAAATAACATGAAAATATACAGGGTGTACCATTTAAAAAAATATATATTTATTCATTTAAACTTGTTCAAATTTGAGCCGATGTGTTCAACACCCTGTAGCTTTTATTGCAAATATTAGGTAAAAATTATGTTAACTTGTCCTTGGCCTTGCTAAATTCCAGATTTGAATATATTTGTCACAAAATTGAAAACGTTATTTAGGATTGAATTGATGCTTGAAAATGTGACTTTTTTTCTTTAAACTTAATTATCTCAGAAACTATAAAGTTTTGTTATAGTAAACCCTCAATAAAAAAGATTTAAAATTATAAGCTAAATCGAAAATACGATTCGTATATAGGGTGTTCTATTTAAAAAAATACAACTTTATGCTGTTCTAGTTTTTTGGCTCACCCTGTAGAGTCCTAAATATTTTTAAAATCTTCGTAAAAATAAACTGTATTAAACAATAAATATAGTTTCTTTGTTAATTTCACCGAAAAGGCACAAACCTACTTCATCCAATCGTTGACTCACCCTGTACTGCCCAAAACAAAACCCACGACAGTTAATCTTTAAGCCTTGAAGGAAAATTTATATTTACTATATTATTTACACTAATGCGTTCTGTAATAAAAGAAACCGTACTATTAAAGTTAGTGCTAACAAAAAAAGGAACTTAAAATAGTTTGAAAGTTATAGCATGTTATTACATCTATCCGCTGTAAAATAAAATAAACTTAAATATGTGAAAGTATTCAGATGATTTAGTTAGAAATTTCTTTGGTTTTTGCTACATTTAAAATAATAGCTTTTTTTTAGTTCAAAAGCAAGTCTATTTTAAGCTTAAAACTTTAAATCGATTAAACTGGGATATGGCGGATTAAATTTATGGCGGTTTTTTGCTGAAATATATACCATGTCCGTAGTAAGGTATGCTATATTGTTAATGATTTAAAATAGAAGTTTGCTGTATTTGACAATAAGTGTAAGATACTCAATATGAACTAATATTTTAAATTTGCACTTGAAATTTATAAAAATAGATGTTTACTATTTTTTTCTGATTCTCTGTTAAGTTTTTCTAAATAAACAGTGCCATAATTTCGGTATGCGTTTAGATTGGTAGAAAAAATGACATTCTCAAAGATATTTTAATTCTTCTTCTTCTTCTTCTTCTTCTTCTTCTTCTTCTTCTTCTTCTAGGTAGAACCAAGTTCTGTTATCTATACAATGCCTCATCGATCTTCGTTTGAGGTCGAAATCCAGCTGTCTCTCCATCTTTTGGGGGGCCGTCCAGGCTGCCGTTTGGTGTTTGGTTTCTCTCTCATCACGATTTTTGCTAGTCTGTCATCGTCCAATCGTTCCACGTGATCTCTCCACTGCCTACGACGGTTTCGAACGCACTTCACAACATCCCCCACTCCGCTGTTCTCGCAAATTTTTGCGTTTCTTATTCTATCTCTTAAACTTGTTCCCGTGATCATTCTCAGCGTTTTCATTTCTGTGGTTCTCATAATTTGTTTTGTCTTTGTTGTTTCATTTCTTGTTTCTGCGCCGTAGGTCAGTATCGGTCTTACGCAGACCTTGTAAATTCTTGCTTTGCTCTCAACCGTCATATGTTTATTGTTCCAGATTATGTCTCTTAGTTGGTCTGATATTATGGCCGCTTTGTTGGCCTGTGCGCGTACTTCTTCCGTTACTGCCCTGTTACTTGTTATATGTAATCCTAGGTATTTAAACTTCCCAACCTGTTCGATATGTTTGTCATCAACCATTAGTTTGCATCTTACCGGTTCTTTTGCTATTAACATTGCTTTGGTTTTCTCCACAGATATCTTCATATTATACTGTTTGGCTGTTCGATTGAGATGGAAAAGCATTCTTTGTAAGTTGTCCTCGCTATCTGCTGTCAAGGCAACATCGTCTGCAAAGCATATAATCTGAACTGTGTTGTGTCCCATTGGGTACCCAATATTTGTGCTTTTTACCTCATCAATGATTTCGTCCATGATTACATTGAAAATTGTTGGACTTAGGCTATCAGCCTGTCTTATTCTTATGGATAGAGGGATTTCCTCTGTTAGAGTGTTATTTGTTTTAATTACCATGGTGTTTTTGGAATTCAGTTCGTATATTGTGCGTATGATTGCTTCGTCTACTTGTTTTCTTCGCAGTAATTCTGTTATGTGTTCCAGTTTGACTCGGTCGAACGCTTGTGTAAAGTCCACAAAACAAATGAACAGCGGTTTATCGTATTCGATAGATTTTTCAACCAGCTGTCTGATAATAAATATACCGTCGATAGTATAGCGGTTATTCCGGAAGCCCTGCTGTTCTTCGCACGCCCCTAACTTGTCTACGATCCGTTGTGACAGTATTTTGGTTAACAATTTGGCTGAACTATTCAGTAGGCTGATTCCCCTGTAGTTTTCGGGTTGTTTCTTTGATCCTCTTTTGTGGATCGGAATTGTGATGCTTTTCCGCCATTCGTGGGGTACTGACTTTGTGCGGAGTATTTTTTGAAATAGAACAGTGAGCTCTATGACAAGGCTGGGGCCTCCGTATTTTAGCATCTCATTCGTAATTTGGTCGGTACCAGGTGATTTTCTGTTTTTTAATTTCTTAATTGTCAGGTGCATCTCTGCTTCACTGATATTTTAATTTAGTAGTAAAATCTTTTAACTAAATTCTTTTAACATTTTAATGACAAACTCAATAGACTGAAGACATTTTTGAAATTCAAATTTATTGGGTTTTATATCTGGCATTACAATTCATTTTCTAAACAACATATTTTTCAAAAATTGAATCGAGTTTTACGTGGAACTGGCATGGTATTAACAGGCAAAGCATTGTTAAATGATATTCCTTAAAAAATCCCTACATATCTCTATAAACAGAGCTAAAGTAGCCGTTATTGTATTCGCGAAAGGAAATTTGTTATTCATACAGTTACTATTGTTAAACAATACTTGGGGATCAAAGTGTATCTTAATCTTAAATTCTTGAAATTTGCCTTTTTCTATCCGCAAAAAATATTGTCTAGGCTACATTCTCAATGTAGTACTCGCGATTAAAACTTATTTTATACTTATAAAAACACGTTGCCGATCATAGACCACTTTGATTTTTCCTTATAAATATGTTTTATTCATCTTTATTTACTTAGTAACCAAGTTATATCAACTTTAAACAGTGGCGTAACTAAGATAATTTGCCTCCCCCGCAGATTTTTGAATGCGCCTTACTATTTTGCCCCCCTTTTCATCCTTCACATTTTTACACTTTGATAAAAAATTGTTTCTTGATTTTTTGGAAATAAACGTCGGTGTCTACTTAATTAATCATTTTCATTAAGGGACTTGAGGGTGCCGCTGGTTTGGTTGCGCCCCCCCCCCCTCGCACCACGGGGTCCGGGGTCGTTATTTACGCCCCTGAATCTAGATTAACCTTACTGAACATATTTTTTACAACTTTGACGAGGTGTTACTCTCTTTACCGCTTGTTGAAGGTTCCAACAAATAAATTGTGTCGGATCATTGTAGTGCGATTTAAATATTTTTGGTGGGGATTGTACTGTATATTTACTTATATTATATTGAAGCATTTCTTATATTGATAAAAAAAGTTTATTTCATCCTTTATTTCAAACAATTTTGTTTAATTGTTTCTCTCTGACAATGTCAACGAAAGCCAACATTGAATTAAGCAAAATATTCTTTCATGGTTGGTTAGTTATTCAGCAGCATTGAGGGGGCTTTTTTTTTAACTAATAATCAGATCTTTTTGTATTGAAAGTCGCTTTTACATTCGATAATTTCATATAACTTAGATTACTTTTAATAACATTTTATGAAAAATGTATAATTAGGAAATCGAGAATTTATCTGAAAATACTACCTAGTAAGCTCAGAGTACAGCCATTAAACACTCCGGTTTGAGTGATGTAACTCATCCAGAAGGGTTATTCTGGCTCCAACTACGCCGTTTTAGTCAGTAGGGGTGTCTATTAAGATAGATGCAAAATATGTTTAATTTACAGTTAGTCACAAATGTCAACATACACCATACTAATTTTTAAAAATTAATAATAATTTTATTTAATCAAGTTGATATAATAAAAATATTTTTGAGATAATGTATGATATATATATATATATATATATATATATATATATATATATATATATATATATATATATTATTTGGAGGGTTTTCACTCCTTTTTTTAATTAAAATACAACAAACAAAGTTCTCCTAGTTTGGAACGTACAGAGTGTTTGACACATCGATTGAAAGTTTGGAAGAGGTGATAGAGATGGTCATTTTGAATAATTTATGTCATATATGCCTTAGTACGAAAATACACGATTGTCGAGTTACAGCACATTTTATAATTTTTCGGTTTCCTGGCAATTGGTGATTGAAAATTTAATTTTTGTGTTACTGCTTTCAGGCAGAGAATATGAAAAATATATATACAAACAGTTCTTCTTCTTCTTCTTTAGGTGCCATGCCTGTATTCAGACGTTGGTGGTCATCATGTTTACAATTTCCTGAAATCTTTCTCTATCGGCTGCTGCGCGAAATAGTTCTTCTACCGTGCAATCACACCACTGCCTGATGTTACGCAGCCATGAAAGCTTCTTTCGGCCTATCCATCTTTTTCCTTCCACTTTTCCTTGTATTATAAAGCGAAGTAGCTGGTATTTAGGTCCTCTAATTATGTGACTGAAGTATTCTGTTTTCCGCTTCTTTATAATGTTCAAGAGCAGTCGATCTGTATCCATCATTCTGAGAACATCCTCGTTGGAAGTGTGAGAAACCCATGATATCTTTAGGATTCGACGGTAGCACCACAATTCGAATGGTGGTTTTTAGTGTCCATGTATCGCAACCGTATAATAGAATAGACCATACATAGCATTTCAGGACCCTTTTACGAATATGCATTGATAGGTTCCTGTTGCATAGAACTGGTTTCCATGTCATAAAGGCCTTCCGCGATATTTCTATCCTAGCTATTATCTCTTCATCTGAGTCCCCATTTACATTCAACCAACTGCCAAGGTATTTGAAATGGTTTACACGCTCTATCCTCTTCCCATCGAGCCAAAGTTGACATTCATCTACAGTAACCTTTCCAACGGCCATCCACTTTGTTTTTGAGATGTTGATTTTAAGGCCTCTTCGGCAGCTCGCTTCATTGACTAGATTTACTAATGTTTGGAGATCCTCGATGCTTTCCGCAAGAATGACCGTATCATCAGCAAATCTAATATTGTTGATTACTTCTCCGCCTAGTCTTACTCCTTCTTGTCTGTCATCCAAAGCCTCACTAAAGATTTCTTCGGAGTATACATTAAAGAGACAGGGTGACAGAACGCAACCCTGTCTTACTCCACGTTTGATGGGTAGGTTTTGAGTACGACTGTTTTCAATTTGGATAGAGGCTACTTGATTGTAATATAGATGTTTTAGCAGTCTTATATCGTCGTGGTCTAGACCTGCCGCTTGTAGGCACTCAAAAAGTTTATCATGTTGTACTCGGTCGAATGCCTTTTCAAAGTCGATGAAACAGACGTGGATGTTCTTTCGGAATTCACAGCTCTTTTGTAGGAGGACGTGCATACAAAATAGTGCCTCTCTTGTTCCTAGACCATTTCTACATCCAAATTGCTTATCACTCACTCTATTTTCGCATAAAAGGAATATTCGGTACTGTATAATTCGTAGCAGTATCTTAAGTGTGGGGCTCATTAAACTAATCAGCCTAAAGTCGCTGCATTTGGTGGGTCTACTTTTCTTTGGTAATGTTACAAACAGCGATTCTAACCAATCATCTGGTATTATTCCTTCGTTGTAGATTTTATTAAAGAAAGAGGTTAGGTAAGAAATATTTTCCTCATCTAGAAGTTTAAGCAACTCAGAAGGGATCTGATCTGGTCCAGGTGTCTTATTATTTTTGGCTTGCTGTATTGCTTTCCTGACTTCCGACTTCAATATACTGGGGTCCCTGTCTATCTCGCTGCTGCATATAGTATGTGTATGTGCAGCGTTTTCTCGAGTAGCATCGTCAAAAAGGTCACTGATGTATCTCTCCCATTCTTTGCACTGTTGTTCGTGATTACAGATTCTTCCGTCGGCGTCCTGCAAATATCGCTCTGGTGCTGAACCATAAATTTCAAGGTATGTCGGCAAGATATTGCACCTGCCATCTACCAACTTCGATGTCAGACTGAAAAATATCGCCAGTCGAACGACATCTATGAATCATTGCAGTAACGTGAAATTTTTAATAAACCAAAATTTCAATAAGAAATAAAGAAATCTTTCTGCCGTATTTAAATATTTTGTTATATATGTAATTCTGCTTTCAGGCAGAGAATATGAAAAATATATATAGAAACAGTTTATTTCCTGCAAATATCGCTTTGATCCTCTCTCCATACGCGTTTCAATCACCTCATGATCTCGTCAGTGGAGCTGTATCGGACCGAGAGCAACATTAGCAGGAAATAACTGATATATGAACCATAAATGGAAAGAGGACCAGAGCGATATTTTCCGGAAATAAACTGTTTGTATATGTATTTTTCATATTCTCTGCCTGAAAGGAGAATTACATATATAACAAACTATTTAAATACGGCAGAAATATTTCTTTATTTCTTACTGAAATTTTGGTTTTTTTAACCCGAATACTTTACTCGCGTTCTTCAATTGATCATTTTATAGCTATGCAAATTTTTTGTACTTTTCAAATAAATTTTGCACTAAATAAAAATTCTTAATCAGTCACAAAATCGGTAATAAAGAAAGAAATATTTAATTTTTGTCAAAAAGATAATTTCATATTTGATTTTAATTGGATATTCGAAAGAGGCGCTTGAGTTATATTCTGCAGGTGATATGATTCTTTTTAAAAATGTTTGGAAAAGCTAGAAATACTGAATTAAAACAAGACATATTTTGCTGGCTCGAATAAAAGCATGGAACCTTAGTCATGCGTGCCGTGATGCATATTTGATCGCTTGTTTTGAATTATTGCACAACGTGCTCTGTATAAATTATAATCTACAACATTATATAAAAATCCTATTAAATTATCTAAAACGAAACATTTTATTCATCCATTAAAATCATTTTTTCTTATATTCACTAAAATAAATTTCCCGAGAAACATTTTAATCTCTTTTTTATACGAGATACCAATTAGTAGCTTTACGAAGTAATGCCTCTTTCGTGCATAAATGGAGTAAACTATTGCAAAAAACCTCTCACTCTCGTTTTTCTTAAGTTATCTCCCTTAATTCAGTTTTCGTGTTCTTCACTTATTGATCTCGACATCACTCAGTCGTTTCTAAGATATACGTGTCGGTTGCATTTAAATTTAAGTGTTGTTGACATCTTGTGTTGTTAATGTTTCTAAGGTAATTAATTATTATTTAATACATAAATATAGCCGCTAAAAATATTAGGGATTGACCAATCAGTTTTTTTTTGACAATACAATTTGGCGGTAAAATACCGATTATATCATTATATTGGACCGGCAAAGTATTGACACAAAACTATACCTAACATAATAAACACAAAATAATTTAAATTATTCTTATAGTTAGGACACTGTTCTGTATAGAAAAAAGCAATTCCTATTATTTTACGTGTGTATATTGAAAATTAAGAACAAAATGAAGCACTATTTTCCCACACGCACTACTCCTAGAGAACCTTAATGATTTTCATATAAGAAATACTTAAAATTAAATTCCTTGGTCTCTCGAAACTCGTCACAATTTTGACACTTGTCAAACTAATTCAAGTTGCATCAACGAACTCTCAAAATCAGTGTCAACTAGAAACGAGTCTTAATATTCACCACACGATGTTGCAACTAGTTGCTTTAAATGATTTTAATTTGTTAGTTCTAGAATAACATAATAGTCACAGAATTTTAAAAAATTAAGCTAATTGTATCCCGAAGCTTGATATAGAAACTTTTGTACTTTATTTGCGACTATAAAAAAGTGACTTAGGTTGTATTGTTGGGAACGAGAGGCGTTGGAAGACGAACGAAGTGAAAGAGATGCCGGATTGGTGACTATTCCAAAAAAAATCGCTTTGGTGCAGTTTTTTTATGAATCGAAGGCAAAATGGAAATAAAACAGAACAAATTAACATTTTAAAAATATTTTTTTCGGATCATTCATGAGCATTTAAGTGGAGTTGCTTTAGAATAATGTTTCGGTTCATATAGCTGTGATTAAGAGGGCCACTGTGCGCCAATACAGCTGCACCAAAATCAGTAGCCCAGTATTAGCTCCTTCGGATTATTTTTTATTTAAAAATGGAAGGGTAAAGACAAAATTAAAGAAGCTGTCTATAATCGTTTGGACACCAAAGATTGAGAATACTTTTCGAGTCATATAGATATGCTAATTAAATACTGTGAAAAGTATAAAAAATAACGTAATACATAGAATACTTAAAACTTTAAAATTTACATCATTTTTAAGTAAAAATTATAAATATAGTGCATTGACCAAGTTCTCGCTAGGAGCTAGTGCACATACAAGGATCCATTCATTCTCATTCATTCCGGTAGAATATTTATTTTTTTTATTTGCATTTTTGTCTTTCATATTTTTATATAGAAATGAATTAGCAAAATATTTGTGAAATAATACAAAACAATTAATTGGGTATTTTTCTTGATTGTTACAAATATTATAAATCAATAAAAATCTATTGCTATAATGTGTTAATTATTTAATTGAGACACTTTTAGTATTTAGAATATACTCTAACGTACTAACGATACCTAAATCTACCAAAATTCAATGGTTTTAAAATATAACCCTACCATGGATTTTCTTGTACAAGCTGATAGTACAATTTGATAAGTGTACTAATTAATAGATTGTAGTTTACGAGTGTATCGTTAAGGTGTTTCTTGCCCCTCTACAGTACCTCGACCTATAGGATCTTTTGTGCATTATTTTAATCTAAGATAAGCCCGTAATATTTAGGTGTAGATACGTTATTTCTTCGGACGTCAAGGTGTCAAGGTGACACCTTCCAAAAATTTAAGTCTCTTGCAAGACAGTGACATGCATTTTCATGGCAGATGTTCCGTTGTTTCAGCTCTACGATCACAGAAACGGCAACTCTCATTCTAGGCTTTGCCCATCGTTTTGAGATAGCATCTCGAAGGGCAATGTCCTGAGGTTGATTATTACTAGAATATTCCTTTTTGGAAGTCGCTTTTTTTGATGATGGGTTTATATATTTTTTTTGCTTGTCTGAGATCAGGGTTATGTCTAACAAAGTTTGAGATTTTCTGTTGGAAACAGGCTCAGGAATTTGCCCCTATTTCCACTGTGGGGCAAAAAACCGTAGTCTATTTGACTGCTGCCTAGTTTGCCCTTGGCCACTATACTAAGGAAGCATATATGACCATGGATTTGACGATCGTTTTATAAGACCTTAAGATCATTTTTAGTCTCAATCTGAAGGTTTTGCCAAATATTCTTCGACATATCCAGCTTGCCACTATTGCCCTTTGGAGAATCTCTTCATTAAGGCTATTCCAGCTCAGTTTTTGATTGGTTATTAACCCTATATATTTGACCTCTGTGGAAAAGCTCACTATCTTTCTATTTAAAGTTGAAGCTTTTATGTTTACTTATCGTCATCTCACAAATGACACTAGGACTGTTTTGTTAAGATTATGGCATTTTGACCGTTAAAAAAGCAGATTTGTTCTTATTACCAAACTGGCAAAAATGTTTTTTTTATTATTAATAGACTATTATTCCTCTAACTGGTTCCAAGTCCATTCCTAAGTTTATATTCTTAATTCTTCTAAATAAAAATTTGTTTCTTGGCATATGTAAAACAAATTATACTATAAAAAAAATCATCTAACTTCCATAGCATCTATATCGGCTTTAAAAGTTAATTATTCTTAGTGAATATGTCTATCTATAAACGTTTAATAGTAAAATTAAAGTCGTAAGAAAATCTTGCAAGCTAATTAGCTGACGAAATAAACGGCAGATACAAAGCAAATAAAAGCATCATTATGTCAATGCCATTTAGACTATATAGCAGTCGTAAAACCAAATCATCGAACATTTCTATGATTAAAGAGCATGAAAATATTTATAAAGTTTTAATATATATCTTCTATCGACTGTCAGTAATTGAATGAACGCTAAAAATGCGCGGCACGTATAGTTCTTGTATGCCAAGCGAGTTAAAGTCTGCCAATCACATTTTAATGATTGACAAGCTTTCATTTCTACGATCTACAATGGTGTTAAAGTAATATGCATATTTATTAATAGTGATATTTTGTTGGAGGTGTTTTAAGACAGGTGCCGCGCTTCTTGTTAATACTCAGTTAAGGTCAAATATGGAAATTGTAGTCATATATAACCAGTTCTCAAAGGAGTCAATGATTTTAACTCATTATAAAATGGAATTAAGTTATCTAAATCATTAAGGTACAGTTTCGAGTATTGATTAAGAAAAAGTACAAATTCTGTTTACAAAAACGTATTTTCTATATTAAATACATATTATTAATTTAATGTCGACATATTATATCTTTAAAATTTAATAAAATAAACGTTATTTTCTATAAAGCTGCCCTAACAATATTTTTACCTATTTAACAATATTTTAAAAATAAGAAAATTATGGTAGATCTTAAAAAGTGCAACATTCAAATTTTTTCAGAATAACCTAAAGAGCTGGGACCATTCTGTGAATACTATTGAGTGGATTTAAAAATAAAATTTCACTGGTTCACTCATATTTTCAATGGATCCGATTTAATTAGAAAACATCAAAACAGAACAATTTTTGGAAAAAATATTCATAAACAAATTTTATTTGCAAATGTACAATTTAGTACAATCATCAATATTCAGGAAGGTATATATATAAAAAAAGAACAAACCAATAAAAATATAGCTATTCAATTACAAAACTTTCAAATCAAACATAACAACAAAATAATAAAATTTCTCATTCCTCTAGATGAAAATTTATGGTGTGTCGGACAATCTAGGTCTAAAAATGGTGTTTAACGATAGCAGTATATAAATATAGAGATTGAATTTGAATTTATGTACTAGAGGAAATGGTATGCGGACTTTCAGAGACCGTAAATAAGGTATGGGCGAAGCGGCTGCTCTCCTACGCTTTAGTTTCGATATTTAAGTGATTTTATTCAGGCTTATTTAGATTCAAAGATTTTTTCTTAACACGAACGTATTTTCCCAATAATTTTATGTGAAATAATAAACAATACTAACAGCAGTACTGTCGTCAGATATCATCGATTAGTTCGTTATAAATTAACATTAAACGTATAATTCATAGATTATGTTTCATTTTTCCCAAGCAATCGTGCGCAGCTATTCCTACTGTTTGATATAAAAGGGCAAAATTAAGTTATACGACCGGAAGACTAAAAATATGATATTTTTAAGAAAAGTGACATTTTCTTTGTTGTAACAGTAATATTAAAATAAAATTTTTATAAAAAAAATTGAACCGACTTTTGAAAGTGCGCTAAAAAGCGAAAAATAACTATAATTTTTTATATTAAATCGAAATTTTTGAAAGCGGCGCCAAACTAATACCTGACAAAATGTGATTCGCAGAAACAGATTAAAAATACTTTATTTGTAATCGCTTTCTTACCATAATTTGTATATATTAATAGTTATTTATTTTGTTTGTAAATAATTTGGCACAGACTTCAAAAATTTCAATTTCATATAAAAATGTATCGTTATTTTTCACTTTTTAGCGCACTTTTAGAAGTCGGTTCAATTTTTTTTACAAAAATTTTATTTTTCAATATTTAGTATTGAATTCATTATGGTATCCATAAATTATTTGAATTAAGTACTAATCGAGATTAGTGTACCTCGCAATGACTCCAGGGTGGCAAAAAAGTACCCATTTTACCCAAAGTTGTAAATCACCCTAAAATGAACCACTAAAAATTCTTTGATTCATAGAGTTTTCCAAATACCAGTGAAATTGTGTCAAACAAATATTTAGTCTGTCATAGTAAATCCACTATCTTCAAATTAATTTTAGTATAGTAATATAGGCCCCAAACCTTCCAATATCGATACTTAAAGAACTTGAGACGTAAATTTCTTAGCTTGATATATTTTATACGCCTTAAGAACCCTGCAATATCAATTTTAGACAAAATCGGAAAATGTAAAATTTTTAGTCCTTCATATTGTATTTTATCAACCTAATAGTTGTAAAAAATTAAATTCATATTCGTAATACACGACCCCGAAAACCCCTTATTACCAAATCTGAAAAAATGCGAATAAGGTAAAATTTTCAACTCACCATATTGGATCCGCCATATTGAATTTTAAAACAATAATTTTAACGTCTTAAAATTTCTTTACCATCATATTGCATCTGACATATTAGATTTCCTTAAAATAATTTTATATTCGCTATTTACATCATCAAAAACGATCCAGTCCCACCTTTGAACAAAATCAAAAAATGAAAAATTTTTAATCCGCTTTATTGAACTCGCCATATTGAATCCTGAAAAAATATTTTTAAATTCATTCAAGAACCTCCTATATAATGTTTGGAGAAAATCGAAAAGTATAAAATTTTTAGGACGCCATATTCAATCCGCCAGTTTGAGTTTTTCAAAAAATATTTTAAATTCGTAGTTAACACTAACAAAAATCCCCCAATACTGATTTTAGACAAAATCGAGAGATGTAGAATCTTTAGTCCGCCATCTTAGATCCTCCATATTTAATATTTTTTAAATAATTCCAAATTCATAATGTGCGATTCCAAAAACTCCGCAATATCATTTTTTATCCGCCATACTGTGTACGACCCGAAAATTCCCCCATACTAATTTTGGAGAAAATTAGACAAAATTGATTTTTTTGTCCGCCATATTGTATCTACCATATTGAATTTTTTAAAAATATTTTGGAATCTTATGTGCGACCTCGAAAAGTTCCCCACACCAATTTTGGAGAAAATCGCACAAAATTTAATTTTTTTTGTTCGCCATATTGTCAGCGCCATCTTGGATTTTACTGCACCAATTTTGTAAAAAAAAAATATGGGACCACCGCAGCAACTTCCTGAACATAACGTAAACCTCAAATCGGTGTCGCTGTGACGGAGTAATAGGTGTACATACGTAAAAAAAAAATACATAGTCGACGAATTGAGAACCTCCTTCTTTTAGAAGTCGGTTAATTAAGTTATACCACCGAATAACTAAAAATATGCTATTTTTAATAAAAGTGATATTTTCTTTGTTGTAATAGTAATATTAAAATAATCAATAGGTTTACTAGGCTTCGCGCTAGCTGAAGTTTTCCGTAACCTCGAAAAGCTGAATTACCCACTGTCTTTCAAAAACAGTCCAGTACTGTAACGGAACCTGCAGCGATATGTTAAAATGATGATAATATTGTGAATGAAATAAAACTGGCGAAGATGCTTTTCGTAAATAAAAACAAGTTTTGAATTCTAATAGACATCCTAGCAAAGGATGCCACCTGAGGTGACTACCGTATACAGAAGAATGCAAATTTTACGAGAAAGAGGGTGAGAACCATAGTCCGCATTCTCTCAGAATATATACGATACCCGGGAGTGTATCGAATAGAAGAGGAAGATCTACCTAATCTGAAGCTATCCCACTTTTTGAGTTTCCTAAGGGAAACCGGTTTGGAGGACCTCCGTTAGTCAACCCACACATAGAAATCATATCAAGAGAAATATATTGCTGAAATGACGATTTTCATTTGATATGATTATCCTTAAAGTCAGAAATAAATATTCAAGTGGGTAATTATACTGGACAACAGCCAAAATGTATCTAGAATAAAATCTTACCATTTTTGGTATGCTAAGACCTAAACTAAACTTTTTTTTAATACTCGTTTATTTATATTAACAATATAACTGCAAGAATGCACGCGATATATTTATATTTATAACAATAGAGGGATGCGATATTGCCAAATATACGTTTTCTTCAAGTTAAAGAAATTTTGTACCACTTGGCAATCCCGCATCAGAGTTCTCCAAGCATTATCACCATATAGGAGCAAATCCCGAAAGGAAAATTTGTATTCTACCTAGTTTTAGGCAGGAAAATGAAAAATGATTGATGACATGATATTTTCAAAATTTGAAAAATAAAAATTGTTAATTTTGCTTTATAAATCTGTAACTTTGGTAGTAAATTACAAATAAAACACCATGTCTTTAAAATTTTCCACAAAACGGAACCATCATCACAATCCTTAATAGACAGTTCTTTATTTTAAAGACAAATCCTTAAAATAACCTTGTTGAAATATTATGTTATTTCTTGATCTGTTTTAAGCATTTGATTCAATTACTAATGCCAAAAATTTTATATTTTTACATATTGATTATATGTATTTAAACATTAAAAATGGGTATATATAAAATGCGAAAACCATAATTTTTCATTCAATTAACTTAAGATTTCACAACAAAACAAAATTAATAGGTTACGATAATCACGCATTTATTACGCTTAAATTTTATTAATATCTACACAATTACCGTATTACCTAAAAATAAAATTTAAAAACCATTGTGTAAAATCGTCGGAATTTTTAGAAAGCATAACATTTTTGCAAGAAAACATGTAATTAATATTATTTTTTGTACGTTTTGATATTAGGTAATCAAATGAATATTAAAGTAATCAAAATATATAAATAATGTAAGTCAATACAATTACTTTACGGGTTCCACACGAACATAATGAATTAATAACGTTTATTTCTTACAAGATGCGATTGATATACTTGATGAGACTTTCTCTCTCTCTCTCTCTCTTGGCTATATATATATATATATATATATATATATATATATATATATATATATATATATATATATATATATATATATATATAGCCAAAAATTTCTCCTGTAAACGAACCACGCATCATTAAAGTGGCTTTACAACTTTAAAATCCTGAAGTTCCAATAGCACTATAATTACAACGCTTGCAAGAGTACGATTTTAAAATTGAACATAGCAAAGGCTTGAACCACAAAAATGCAGACGCTTTGTCAAGGAGACCATGTTCAGAAAACTGCAAGCACGATACCAGACACAAAGAGCGAGAAAATTCTGACGATTTCCACTGCCGAAAGACACACTACAATGCTCTTTGGATGGGGATCCCAAAATCATCTCCAAGGAACAACAAGAAGATCCAGATCTTAACATTATCATCAAATTAAAAAATGATAATTCAAATCGACTCACGTCTCAAGAAATCTCATCAAAATCTCAAAAAGCAAAAGGTTACTGGGCCTTATGGGATTCCTTAATTATGCACCATGGTCTTTTAAAAAGAGTTTAGGAGAGCTCTGATGTCAAGGACTACAAATACCCGAGGATATCACCAACCAAAAAGATTCCAGAAGTACTGCACGCTTTACTTAATGGTGTAGGCGGTGGACATTTAGGGGTTATGAACACTCTTGAAAAAATTCGAGAGAGGTTATATTAGCTGGGGAGCCGCTTAGATCTTAAAGATTGGTGCAATACCTGTACCGACGGTGCTGTCAGTAAAACACCAAGGACCCGTAGCCATTGTAAAATGAAGCAATACAATGTAGAAGTACCTTTTGAAAGAATTACAATAGGAAAAACAGGACCATTTCCTATTAGTAAATTCGGAAATCGCTATATTTTAGTAGTTGTGGATAACTTCAGTAAATGGCCAGAAGTCTATGCGATACCAAATCAAGAAGCCACCACCGTTGCTGAAATATTGTTTGAACAGTGGATTTGTAAATATGGGGTGCCAGGAGACACACTCTGATCAAGGGAGAAATGTTGAATTTGATCCTTTTACGAACCTTTGCAAGATTCTGTAAATCCATAAAACTAGAACAACACCCCTACATCCACAGTCAGGTGGAATGGTTAAAAGATTTAGTAGAATGTTAGAGAATTACTTCAGAATACAAGTAAATGAACAACAAAATGACTGGGATAAATACATTTAGCTATTTTTACTAGCCTATCGTTCAGCCATTCACGAAACTACAGGAAAACATCTGCTAGCATAATTTTCAGAAAAAAATTACGTCTTTCAATCGACTTGCTTACTGGACGTCCATCCGATTCTGAAGCAACTTGGGAAGACTACACTAACCAATTTAGTAAGCAGCTGGAGTGACAGAATGAAGACCCGCTAGAACCTCAAAGCCACTACTGGTGGATTCATGGTTGGTGAAAATGTTTGGTTGTACAATCCGAAAAGAACCAAAGAGCATTCACCAAAACTTCAAAAGCCATGGGAAGGTCCGTACAATGTAGTGACCCGACTAATCGACCTGGTGTACCGAACTCAGAAAAGCTCTCATGTAACGATGAAAGCCGTGCATCTTGACAGATTGGCCCATTGTCAAGATCAATAAGATTGATCGGGACGATCAAGGCTTGGAAGGGGGCAATGTAACGAACTTTATAGCGTTATACATTTTGTAATATTAGTTTGTGTTGGTAGTTGTTAGGGTTTTAGGTTTATTTTCTACGAGTTCATAATGTATTGAATTAATTTTACCTTTGTTAATTTCCTCAGGACACGTCTATGAAAGAAGGTGTGGAACTTTTTAGAAAATACTATTTCCTTATTTTTAACATGGAACGCCTATTTTTTTTTATTAAATTCCCGGGTCCGTCCTAAAGGCGGATGCACTGCGGCCAGAGTAGGCCTATTGTGCTCACCCTAGACATTACAGCCACTCTGTCAACCTAGCCCCCTGGCTCAATCTGTACAGTCCTGCTAAGGAGTGAGTATTTCTCCCGGTTCCAGACTTACTGACCAGAATGTTTGTTGTCTAAATCTCACCAGTGAGTCACAGTCACATATGATATGCTTCACCGTTTCCTCGGCTTGTTCACATAGTCTGCTGCCGAGGTTTCCGTTATATAGATTCATTCTATTCAGATGTACTTTGACGGCCATGTGTCTTGTCATTATACCCGTAATAGTTCTTAATTGGTTCCTACTCATTTGTAGTCATTTCCTTGCCAGTTTCGGGTCACGAGTCCCAATAAATAGCTTGCTGTGGTTTAAACCCTGTCTGGTCATCCAGTGGTTTTTCTGGAATGGCTATGATAGAAGGTGTAAAAATCGCCAGATTGCTCATTTTTTATTTTTATTACATCATGTAGTATGAAAATCATTCTAGAAAGATGCGAAATCTTCTGGGATCCGGAAAAAGGGTATATAGAGGGTCCGATCCAGTCGTTAAAATAACATGAATTGTTTGACAAGTCTCGGAACTGAAGTTTTAATAAAAGGTTATTAAATAATTCAATGTGTACAGTGTGCCGGGCTGACTGGAATTATATATATATATATATATATATATATATATATATATATATATATATATATATATATATATATATATATATATATAAATAGACAGTCTACAGATATAAAGTGTTTTCATTTCGACTTTATTTCCTATGTTCTAAATTTATTTCTAAACTTGAGAGCGTTTGTTAATTTTATTGAACATTAGGTTATTAATAAAACTTTTCAGAGAAGCACGTTACCAATTTTTATCCCTATTTAAAAAAGTAAATAAATGCAATTATTCATTATTTTAATTTAAAATAAAATAATAAACGTAGAATTATCTCCTTTTTAACCGACTTCTAAAAGAAGGAGGTTCTCAATTCGTCGACTATGTATTTTTTTTTTTTTTTTTATGTATGTACACCGATTATTCCGGAACGGCTTGACCGATTTGAATGAAATTTTTTACGTTATGTAAAGGAAGTTGCTGCGGTGGTCCCATATTTTTTTAAATGAAATTGGTGCAGTAAAATCCAAGATGGCGCTTACAATATGGCGGCCAAAAAAATTAATTTTGTCCAATTTTCTCCAAAATTGGTATGGAGGAATTTTCGGGGTTGTACCCAACGAATCTGAAATTATTTTTCAAAAATTCAAAATGGCGGATCCAAGATGGCGGACAAAAAAATTTAATTTAGTCCGATTTTCTCCAAAATTGGTATGGGGGAGTTTTCGAGGTGCCACATAACTAATTTAATATTATTTTTAAAAAATTCAATATGGCGGATCCAATATGGCGGACGAAAAAATTAATTTTGTCCGATTTTCTCCAAAATTGGTACAGGGGAGTTTTCGGGGTCGCATATGACGAATCTAAAATAATTTTAAAAAAATTCAATATGGTGGATCCAATATGGCCGACAAAAAAATTAATTTTGTCCGATTTTCTCCAAAATTGGTATGAGGGATTTTTGGGGGTCGCATATAACGAATCTAAAATAATTTAAAAAAAATTCAATTTGGCGGATCCAATATGGCCGCCAAAAAAAAAATTTTTTGTCCGATTTTCTCCAAAATTGGTACGGGTGAGTTTTCGGAGTCGCATTTGACAAATCTAAAATAATTTTTAGAAAATTCAATATAGCGGATCTAATATGGCGGACGAAAAAATCAATTTTGTCCGATTTTCTCCAAAATTGGTATGGGGAAGTTTTCGGGGCCTCGCATAAAGAATCAGAAATTATTTTTAAAAAACTCAATATGGCGGATTCAATATGGCGAACAAAAGAAATCAATTTTGTCCAATTTTCACCACGGGAGAGTTTTCGGGGTCACACATGACGAATCTAAAATTATTTAAAAATGGCGTATCTAATATGGTGGATAAAAAATTAATTTATTTTTTTTAAATATCGATATTGGAAGGTGTTGGGGCCTATATTACCAATCTAAAATTAATTTGAAATTTAAGATAGTGGATTTTCTATGACAGACTAAATATTCATTTGACCCAATTTGATTGGTATTTGGAAAACTCTAAGAACTAAAGAATTTTTAGTGGTTCATTTTAGGGTGATTTACAACTTTGGATAAAATTTGTACTTTTTTGCCACTTTGGAGTCATTGCGAAGTACAGTAATTTCGATTAGTTTTTAGTTCAAATAATTTATGAATATCATAATGAATTCTAAAACTAAAAATAGAAAAATAAAATTTTTATAAAAAAATTGAACCGACTTCTAAAAGTGCGCTAAAAAGTGAAAAATAACCATAAATTTTTATATGAAATTGAACTTTTTGAAGTCGGCGCCAAATTATTTGTAAATGAAATAAACAACTACTAATATATACAAATTATGGTAAGAAAGCAATTACAAAAAAAGTATTTTAAATCTGTTTATGCAAATCACATTTTGTCAAGTATTAGTTTGGCGCCGACTTCAAAAAGTTCAATTTCATATAAAAATTTATGGTTATTTTTCACTTTTTAGCGCACTTTTAGAAGTCGGTTCAATTTTTTTATAAAAATTTTATTTAATACATAAATTATTTTAAATTGTATTTCTTTAATACACGTAAAATAACTATTTTTTCAAATATTCAAATTATTCCAGAAATGCAACAGAGCGACCAACACATTTAGAATTCTACTGGCTTGCATTGTTAAAAACACGTGTACAAGATGCAATCTTTGAACAATGTGAATTAAAAGATATCTTTTAAAGATACTTTAAGTTGTTTGAAATTTTAAAGACGTCTTGACTCTGCAGTCAAAGATCGATTAGTATGAGATATATATGTAGCAGTAATTAATTTTTCTTCTGCGAATTGCAAATCTTATAATTGATTTTACCTATCTTTGATCAATAGTAATGGAAAATTTGTTTAAACAAGCCTTTATTTAATAGAAAAATTAAACGTAAACAAAAAATTATTTGAAAAGATAAATATAACTATTTTCAGTTTTATAAGAAAATCAACAAAAATAAATAAATAACATATATATATAAAGGGGATGTAATGACATCTAGAGGTCATTTCAAGGTTAAATATCCTTTTTTCCATATAATTGATATGAAATCAACTGGGAAACAAAGAGACAGGTCAAGGTCATCAGATGCGCCGTTTGATTTCCTACAACTTTCATCTGAAACATTTCTTTCTAAAATATTTTGCTGAGAAAATATTTTGCTGTTCTTTGACCCTGAAATGACCTCTAGATGTCATTAAATCCCCTATGTTATTTATACAGTTGGAGAGAAAATTTTGTCTGCTTGTCATTTTTGCAATAAAAAAGCGTTTTTTTTTAAATTTGAAACACTCAATCTTTAAATGACTTTGAAGGTCAAGGTGAAGGTTAAGATCACCATCAGATGTGTCGTTTGATTTCCTACAATTTTCGTCTGAAATATTTTTCTCTCAATTGCTTTGCAGAGAAAATATTCTGCTGTTCCGGTATTTTTGGGACACCCTATATATATATATATATATATATATATATATATATATATATATATATATAAACCACTCTCTTTCAATATTCCTTCTTCTCTATATATGTTACCTAACATTTCTACACATGGTTTGTTTACTCCTTGATCGACTAGAGCTTCTATAACTGCTCTAGGGTATGCTGAGTTTACTTGTTTCCCCAATTCCACATATTGTTAGAGTATCTTCTAAAGACGTCAAAAGTAGAGCAACACTTTCTAAAGATGTACAAATCCGTATACCGCCCACGTGCGAACTAAAATTAGCAACTCTCTTTTACAAACATTATGCTTTAATCTCCTAAATTAATTTCCTATCTTATAGACCTATGATATATACTATCAAATACTCGCCTGTTTATAGGGCAGTACATCCTTTAAAATGAAATAAGATCAACAAGGATAATAAATCGAATACTCTTGGACTACGACTGAATGTATTGTTCTTTCCGCATGCGGGAGGTTAGGCCTCCTATGGGTAACTACGCCAATTATAATAAATTACATTTAAATATATTGTTTTCTAAAATATTAAAATAGGCTAGTCTTATCGAAGCCAACAAATGTAATGATATTTATGTAAACTTTTAAATACACGATAGTACTGCGTCAAATATTAAGCAAAATATTAATATTTTCCTAAAAATTCTTTGTGAAAGTAAAGATTATAAAATATTGCTTGAAAATAATAATTTTTTCTGAAAAATTCTTATTTTAAAATTAATATTTGTACAACTCAACATTTTTTAAATTAAGATGAGAAAAATCAATTGGACTTTCCCATTTTTGAATTTTATATATTATCAGAACACTTAAAAGTATAAGCAATAGCTTAATCTCCCTCAAGTGTCATGATCTTTACAGAGTGTAGGCAACCTCTCGCACATATTTGTGTTGCGAGTCGGCTATTTTGGGCACAGAAATGCGAAACCACCAGTTGTGCGTACGTTCCAAAACACATCTGAGAGGCTTTTAGTAGACAGAATAGAGCAGAATGGACTGCTATTGCCTACTGTGAGGCGACAAGAATAAATAATTTTCAATATTTCCCGAGATATGAACTCGGATCGCCTGGGTGGTTGCCACGACAGCTCTATACCATCTCATATTGCATCAACATTAATTTATCATTTTTTGTAGTTGAGTATCTTCCTTATACACTCTTCCTCAATATGTTATTCTATGTCTAATATTATATTGTCATATCAAATAACATAAAATAATTTCCATATAGAAAATTCAATTATATAATTTTATTCACTCCTAGACCTCACTTAAACTCATAACATACACCATGTTACTTCTCGTTTTCTGGTGTTAAGCAATAATCTTACCCATGAGCAATTTAAGTCTAACACCAGCAATTTTCGTGCCAAAGTCAAATGGTATTTACAAAAGTGTGCTCTAACCTAGTATCATGTTGATTCATCTAAATATTTCAAAGTAATATGGTGGATGCCAACTTGTAATTTCCTTTAATGCATAACATTTTGTCTTGGTTCGTTATGATATACCCGGAAGATGCGAGGTTCTGAGAGTTTTTGAGATACTCTTAAGGTAAAAGAAAATATGCACACAAAATTATTTCAAATCTGTCTATAGGTGATTTCTCCTTATATTTTTTTGAAATAGAAAGTAATTCTTAATACTTTGCGCATTATATCTATGCTTCAAGGTTATAAAAGTTTAAAAGCCAGATTCACTTAGAAGGTAAAAATTTTACACCTGATGGAAATTGCAATGGAAACTTGATCATCTAGTTCACGATTTTTGTTTTTCCTATAATTATTGTGATATAGATGTTAGCAAACTTTTATAGTCACAGAAAAATATAAAATAAAATCTTTGAGATGAAGACAGAAGTGGTTAGAAAATAACTGTTTTCAGAAAATAATGAATATATTTGAAATTTTATGGTGGGCGTGGCATTACTGTAGATATATTCCAGTATCTGTATATAATTGCTGTCTATTTTGACGTTTTTTAAAGCTTTAAATATAAACCAATGCTTCACAGAGTCAAAGATTGCCTGGAAATCGACATAGACTGGATGGATATCTAGATGATATTCCACAGACACTCTCATAGTCAGTTAGCGTTAACTAGTATTGTAAATAAAATATATCGATATAAATATCTAAGATTTAATTTCAGTGGCAAATGGATATTTCTGAAGGTTTAACCAAGTCTAAGCTCAATAAGTATTGAAGTAAAGCTGTGATAAAAAGAGTTAATTTTTACATTCTTATCATGCATATCATTTCATTTACTAGTTTGGAACCTTTTGCACATAGAAACAGCGGTTAGTCCCATAGATTATCCAAGCTTCTTGGCATGTATTAGATTTGACAGTTAGATGCACTTTCTAATCCTCATGTTATATATGCTCAGACAGTAAGGCTGCGATATTGGCACTGAAGTTCAGGTATCTAAGTACAAAGATATACTAAATAGTTTGACAAGGAAAGGCTGCACAGACTCGTATGGATTCCGGGTCACTCCGGCATATGCGGGAATAAGGAAGCAGACCATCTGGCAAAGTTGGGTTCGGTAACTGAACCATATGGACCCCAACCAATATTTCCTGTCCCAATTGCTATTGGCAAAAGGGAATTGAAATCGTTGCTGGAAAGTAAATTTATTGAATTGTGGAGGGAAGCTCGTGGAATGAGGTGTGCTAAGGAATATATAACTGGGCTTAGTGCACAGCGTACTAAGGAGCTTCTCTCCTTGGGAAGGAAAGAGCTGCGAATTATGGTGGGATTGTTGACAGGACATTGTCACCTCAAGGGCCATCTTCACAGAATCGGTGTCGAAGACGACCCGAAGTGCCGATGGTGTTTAGAGGAGGATGAAACTATTGACCATGTCCTCAGAGAGTACCCAGCACTCAAGTGACTGAGATAGAGATATTTCGGAGATACAATTTTGTTATCTGAAGCAGTTAGGTAAGTACAACTAACGAGGCTGCTCTTGAATTCGCAAAGGTGATCAGCCTCGAATAACCTGCGACTATGGTGGGATGTAAAAAGCCCCATGGAGGCCTAGGCATCGATGATCTAGTATCATCACCCCTTTTTCATTAATTCATTCATTCATTCAATCGTCATATTAATAAATATTTCTAGTTATTCAGTTTGAAGGCAAGGTTTTGAAAATGTTCGATCAACAAACTTATACACAGGAAAATCATGAAATATAACACCTTTGAGGAACGGTATTGGGTCTGACCTGAATATAAAATTTATTCCTGAAATAAGCAGTAAAAAAACCACTATTAAAATAACAATTCAACTGAATATACTCTAAAATAACTTCAAAAAAACTATATAGAAAATATTAACGATAAAAGTAGAAATAACGTAATATCTCTGAGCGCAAAAACTCACAAGTGTTCCATCAAAAATCATCATTCGCGTTATAGGAACTCGGTTGCACGATACGACTAATTGCAAAAGGCAGGGCACAGACATTTTTCTCTTTTTCACTCTTCCAAGTCGGTAGTTAATTCAAGATTGCTTCCATAACTGTTCTCGGGTCAATCGGGTGCTAGATTAGACAATAAAATTTAAATCGGAATTTGGATCTATTGGTTTGTTGCGACGGAAAAAAGGATGTGCAAAATTAGCAACAAAGATATATATATATATATATATATATATATATATATATATATATATATATATATATATATATACAGGGTGATTCAAAAATCGATCACGAAACTTAAGGGGGTGATTCTACTTGACAAAATAAGGGTAGAGCTTCACATAATTTTTTTTCAAAATGTCATTCGTTTTCGAGTTACAAGCCGTCCAAGTTCAAGTTTTTATTTTTTGTTTTTTGAATTACTCGCTTACAGGAAAACCGATTTGACTAATATTTGAAAGATAGGCTAAGTCTTCTGCGCTTCATCATTTTAGTAACAATTCACATTGATTGTTTGCCGCTAGAGGGCACTTTACCTACATTGAAAATTGTTTTTTTGTCATAATTTTTTAGTGTTGACAGCTACAGTAGTTTTTGGCATAATTTCTGAAAGACTGATGCCAGGCCTTTAAAAAAGGTGCTCTTTATTTACATCGCTAAACCCAACGGTTTAGACGTAAATCACCCTTAAAAATTAAGTGGTAAATTTACTTTTCTCATTTCATTACCACCAGCTACCAGGTAAATAGCTATCAAAGTATACTAGAGCTGTCAGTTTAACATCAAATAAATTCGTTTTTTAAACTATTTAATTTATAATCTTAAAATAACTAATAATGGCTAATCACAAATATTCAAATATCGAATATTGTGATATCCATTTTTGTTATGGAAAAGCAAATGGTAATGCAGAGTTGGCAAGAAGATATTATATGGAGAGTTATCCGGAAAGAAATATCCCTCATGCTCAAACATTTTCCAGTGTGCACAGGAGACTTGCGGAATGTGGTTCCTTTAAAAGTTATAATGGAAATAGGGGAAGACCTAGAACTGCTAGAAACGTGCAACAAGAAGAAAGAGTGCTTGAAATTATTGAAGATAATCCAGGTATTAGTACTAGAAAAATTGGGAATGAAGTGCGGCTCTGTTAGGCTAGTTCATGGAGGATACTAAGAGAAGAACAACTCTACCCGTTTCATTCAAAAAAGGTGCAGGCTCTTTATGACGATGATCGGCCGAGACGGTTGGAAATGTGCAATCAGATCCTAGCTAAGTATGAACACGATAATCGATTAATTGGCGTCATATTATTTACTGACGAAGCTGGTTTCACTCGTGATGGCATAACAAATCTACACAACATCCACACATATGCTTACGAGAACCCAAACAATGTGGTAGAAACGAAACATCAGCGTAGATTTTCACTAAATGTGTGGGCAGGGATAATAGGAGATTACCTTATTGGTCCTCATTTCTTTGATGGCCCATTAACTGGTGACGTATACTTAGATTTTATCCAAAATCGTCTCCCATTGTATCTGGAAGATGTGCCATTGGAAGTAAGGGCCAACATGTGGATCCTCCAAGACGGAGCTCCGCCCCACTTTAGTATACGTGTCCGACAGTATTTGAATGCAACATATCCTGAGCGATGGATAGGACGAAGTGGACCATTGGCATGGGCAGCGAGGTCACCAGACCTTAATCCTATGGATTTTTTCTTTTGGGGTCATTTGAAACAATTGGTGTACGATATTCCAGCAATCAACGTCGTGGATCTTCGCTTCAGGATAATCGAAAAGTGTCAAATTATTAAAGAAACACCAGGAATTTTTCATCGAGTTAGGCGACATTTTTTGAAGAGTGTTAGGAAATGTATGGAAGAAAATGGGGGACATTTTGAGAATCTTTTTTAGTTTGTTTAGTACTGTTTCATTAATTTTTATCAATTAAATGTATATCGCAATAATCCATAATATGAATATTTACTGATTAGCCATTATTAATTATTTTAGATTATAAATTAAATAGTTTAAAAAGCTAATTTATTTGATGTTAAACTGACAGCTCTAGTATACTTTGAAAGCTATTTACCTGGTAGCTGGTGGTAATGAAATGAGAAAAGTAAATTTACCACTTAATTTTTAAGGGTGATTTACGTCTAAACCGTTGGGTTTAGCGATGTAAATAAAGAGCACCTTTTTTAAAGGCCTGGCATCAGTCTTTCAGAAATTATGCCAAAAACTACTGTAGCTGTCAACACTAAAAAATTATGACAAAAAAACAATTTTCAATGTAGGTAAAGTGCCCTCTAGCGGCAAACAATCAATGTGAATTGTTACTAAAATGATGAAGCGCAGAAGACTTAGCCTATCTTTCAAATATTAGTCAAATCGGTTTTCCTGTAAGCGAGTAATTCAAAAAACAAAAAATAAAAACTTGAACTTGGACGGCTTTTAACTCGAAAACGAATGACATTTTGAAAAAAAATTATATGAAGCTCTACCCTTATTTTGTCAAGTAGAATCACCCCCTTAAGTTTCGTGATCGATTTTTGAATCACCCTGTATATATATATATATATATATATATATATATATATATATATATATATATATATATATATATATATATATATACGTGGTATCGTAGGTTTTCGCAGATGGTGGAATGTTCATTGGTGTTTTTTCGGTTTTCTACCTAACAGCAGATTATGTGCTTTATAGATCTCACTAAAGCCTTTGATAGAGTGAGACTGGATAATATTCTGCAAATAATGCGAATTAAAGGCATCCCAAACTATTTAATTAACATAGTTGAACAGCTAAACTCCAACACTATAACACAAATCTCAGTAAGCGGCAACCTAACTAAAAATGTACTGATAGCGTCGGGCATACGACAGGGGGACTCTCTGAGTCCATTACTGTTTAACATAGTAATGGAACGTCAAAAGAGCGGCACCAGGGTACAGAATGAATACCGGGGAAATAACAATAATATGTTACGCTGATGACGCCGTCATACTCTCGGAAAATGAAGACGATCTCCAAAGACTTCTATTTGCATTCCACACCATAAAATAAAATATCCATCGATAAAACTAAGTCAATTGTAATAAGCAAAGTGCCCTTAAGATGCAAACTAGTAGTGGATGACAAACCAATAGAACAACTCATGACCTTTAATTACTTAGGAGTTGAGATATCCGCAAACCAAGACAGAACAAGAGAAGTAAGAAACCAAGTAAACAAGGCAAATAGAATCTCAGGAAGCCTGGCGGATATAATATGGCACGACACATACATGAGCAAGGACGCAAAAACAAAATCTACAAGACCTGTATTCGACCGATAATGACGTACGCAATAGAGACGAGAGCTGACAACACAAAAACAAAATCAATTCTAAGAACTGCCGAAATGAAAGTACTAAGAAGAATATCGGGATACACATTAAGAGATCACATACGCAATTCAACGCGAGGAACATGGAATGCAGGATATAGTAAGATGGGGACGGAAGCGCAGAAGAGCCTGGAATAAGCACGTAGGAAGAATGGCGCAAAATAGGATAGCGAGAATCGCCCGAGATGGAACACCGGAAACCAGAAGACCAATAGGTAGACTACCTAAAAGATGGAGAGAGATTAGATGAATGATTGAGTTGGAAAAAACAGGCTGTAAGCCTATAACAAGAGGAAGAAGAAGAAGAAGCAGATAAAGGGAACCCTACTGTAGTCATGAACACAGAAGAATACAAAACCAAGGTGAGAAAAATTCTTCAAGACCACATCTACAAGCAACTTACAAGAAATCTAACTACATATTTCGAAGAAACGACAAAAAACATAATGAAAACCGCCAAACTAGGAGATAAAATCGAAAAGCCCATCGTTCCTCGGGAAAAAGAAAGCAGATATCCCAAACTATGTGGACTACTAAAAATCCATCAAGAAGGAACATCGATAAGACCCATAGCAAGTGCAATAGATTCACCTACTCAACAACTGGAAAAATACCTGGCACAAAATATGTAACCTGCGACCGAAATTGCAGCATCATACCTGAAAAATTCGAATCATCTGCTCGGCATACTTCAAGGGATAAAACTGCAAAAAGATGACATTTTCGCTAGCCTGGACATCAAATCCCTGTACCCAAGCAACCAATTGAGGAAGCTCTAGAGCAGATTGCTATGAACGAGGATTTCCCACATCCCTTCATAAACCTGTCCGAGAACTGCCTCAAAAAGACATACTTTTCATATAAAAATAACTTCTACCTATAGACAGATGGTGCTCCTATGGGATCTTCGCTATCACTAGTCATCACAAATCTTTTTATGAAATATTTCGAAACAGACGCCCTAAGAAAAACCAACACAAAACCGTTCCTCTGGAAATGTTACGTGTATGACATCTTCATCATATGGTCACACGGAAGATCCAACTTAGACATATTCTTAGAGGAAGTAAACCACCGCATACACTTCACATCCATCACAGTTACAATCGGTTGCCAACACACTGATCTCCAGATCCTGGCGACTAACCAAATCCATGAACAGTTAAGAAGAACTCAACAATATCACGATAGCTCTAAAGCAAAACAACTAAAAAGAACACAGTATCAAAAAGTCTATAAAACAGAATACAAATTCAATAGCAGAGAAAAAAGAAAAAGATGCAAATCCAAACCAAAAATCACACTGCCATAAATAAAAGGTGTAACAGACGTAATTGGAAGAATTCTGAGGAAGTATGGCATCTGCACAATTTACAAGCCACAAACAACAATACACAAATTATTGGGCAATCCCAAAGACAAAATACCATTATGAAACCAGGGAGTGTACAGCATCCCATGTACAGACTGTGAAAAAGAATATATCTGCCAAACAAACAGAAGAGTCCAAGAACTTAAAAACAGCACAAAGAATAAGCGAACCTCATCAGCTTTATTCCCACATCATCAGAAGATAGGATATACTATAAATTTCCAAGAAACTAAACCGATCGTACCCATAAAGCATTATAGAACGCGCTTCGTCAGAGAGGCTCATGAAAATAATATATATATATATATATATATATATATATATATATATATATATATATATATTTAAATATATAAATGGTTTATTAACGGCAATAAATCATACAAATTCCATTTTATATAATACGTCAAATAAGAATAAAAAATCTGAAACGAAACAATCACAAAATATCACAAATCACATCAGTAATAAAAGAATAACAATTAACTAAAACAATAATACTGTCACTACAGTCTGTTATGTATAAAACTCAATTACTTAAAAATTCTTTAATACAACCCTTAAATGAGTTCAGAGAGAGTATAAATGGGTCAACCTTCCTAGGCAGTGAATTCATTTCCCTACTCATTCTGGACATTGCGGTGTTAAACGCATAGTTTGTCCTATGGTATGGTTCGTTAAAAAGACTATGGACCCGAAGCACCCTCTGAGGTACAGAGAATCCAACAGCCCCCAACAATTCAGGAGCATCAACCATAGAGTTTATGATCTTATAAAATAATATTAGGTCAAGATAGATGCGTCTATTATATAATGATAACAAGATCATATAATCCCGTATTACACTGAATGGCACATCTTGCTTAAAAGCAACAAATTTCAAGAAACGGGCCTGTACCTTCTCAATTTTATAGTTTGGTGCCCGGACTGGAGATGCATACTCCAAGACAGATCGAACCATTGCGCCGTATACAGATTTAAAACACTGCACACTACTGAAATCAGCTAGTGTGCGTTTAATAAAACCAACAAGCCTCAAACCACGGCTCGAAATACTATTAACGTGCAGGTCAAAAGAAAGACCCTCATCAAATATCACCCCAAGATCCTTTATATGATCTGAGCGAGTCAGCATTGTATTGTGCAATGTGTAATTATAAATTATACTATCTTTTTTCTATATATATATATATATATATATATATATATATATATATATATATATATATATATATATATATATTATTTTCAATTTCAAGCCGATCTGAAAACATAGAAAATGTACAAGTTCTTAAGGATAGAGATATTTAGGGATGACAGATCTTATTGAGATATAATATTTTAAAAAATTTTTTGCTTTCTTTGACCAGGCAAATTTTTTAAACTTTAATATATTTTCTATTCAAAAATTTATGTTATACAATTTAACTAATTTTTAAAAATATATTTTAGTTTTTCAATAATACGATTCTTAGGCGAATGCTATGGAAAATAATTCGGTACCTGCGTTACTTTTTTGTTTCAAATACCATAATAATTAAATAATACGTTACACAACTTATTCCCATTTGAATTTTTATCCCACTAGTGATGATTACCAAACCTGTATAATTAAAAACAAATTTGTAACGTCCTTTGAACAAGACGAATATTGAGGTATGTATAAACGCAAGTATTTTTAATGTTTTATTACCTACTAGCGACCCGCCCCGGCTTCGCACGGGTGCAATGCTGATACTAAATACACTACAGAAAAACTGTGACTATTTATTTTATTTTTACAACAATTATTACATCGGCCTCCGACGCGCTATTTATAGGCACGCTGCCGCCGCCCCGGTCGGCCAGTACCGCCGCAAGCGCTACTTCCCGCAATTTTAAAACTGTAATATCTTCGAAAATATTCATTTAAATCTTGTGCTGTAAAGGACCATATAGATCTATATTAAATCAACAATGTATTTAAGCTATTTAATTGGATAAGGATTAATGCTGTATTGGTTAAAATCGCTTCAAAATTTGCCATTATTTGTCGTAAAAAGTAAATGACAAAAAAATGTTATTGTGGGATATCCATGAGAGATAGACATATACCATCGCGGAGTTTTCTGTAGACCTTTTCAATGTGTACAAATAATTAGTACATTATTTTGATAAATCTCGTAGGGTTCAGCCTGCGTTTGCAATGTAAGCGGAAAAAAATATGATAATTAACGACATCACATTAGAAACCTCAAAAATAACAGTATTTCTCCACTATTTAATGGATGTTATTATACATATAAACCTTCCTCTTGAATCACTCTATCTATTGAAAAAAAACCGCATCAAAATCCGGTGCGTAGTTTTAAAGATTTAAGCATACAAAGGGACATAGGGACAGAGAAAGCGACTTTGTTTTATACTATGTAGTGATTGAAATATTTTAGATGTTTATAGATAAATATTTTTAGACGCGATGATTTTAAATATAAAATCTTTTTCGCATGTAGAAGGACAGCAAGTCAAAAACTTACTGATAATCAAACATAATCAAAATCTCGACCTTTCATAAAACTCCATAATCTATTACCACACAATCCCAATTTTTTTCACATTACCCGTCGCCTACAATTATCTCGAAAATAGTATAAAAGGAAACCGTACTCCATAATTTCAGCGGTGGCAGCAAATTTAAACCGACGATTATCGTTGTGAAATTAGAAACAGCTCCTGACCACAGTTAAAATTACAAAAACCACAGCCCGGTTATTAAAACCAATACGTTGTACAAACATATCGATTTTAAGACCTTTGCAAGTTGATATTGGTTTTTAAATTGTCTGTTTTTGGCTACCTGGTAATTGTATATTAACACTTCTGATGTATGCCGATCGATATAAAAAAAGAAGAAGAGAAACTGGTATTGAAGATGGGAATTCGTAGAATTCTAAAAACATAAAAAAATAGTAATTTTGGATTTGGGTTAAGACCCCTTATAGCTATTAGGCAAATTATACATACTTGCACCAATAATGAAATTTTTGGTTTTTTTGCATGCAAAAACTATCTAGATCCACTGTAAGTTAACTAAGTTTTCACATTCAAAATCATTGTTTATTTATATCTTTATTTTCAGCATTTTCTGGTCAAGTTTTATGTGAAAATTAATGAGTCTATTTTAATTATGAAGGCCGACGATATAAACAAGTCGAGGGAGCCCCGATGGGATCGCCGCTATCTCCTGCACTAGCTAACTTATTTATGGAAGACTTTGAATCAAAAGCTTTGGAGACCTCTTCACACAAACCAAGACTGTGGCTACGTTAAGTAGGTGACACATTCGTTGTCTGGCAACATGGGGAAGAAAATCTCAAAAGTTTCCTGGAACACATGAACAGTATACATCCCAAAATTAAATTCACCATGGAGACAGAACAGAAAAGAAAACTACCGTTTCTGGATATCCTACTGAAAAGAAAAGAGGATGGCTTGCTTTCGCACACTGTCTACAGAAAGCCCACTCACACCAACAGGTACCTCAACGCCGATTTACATCACCACCCCGCCCAATTATTTGCAGTAGTGAAATCACTTGCGTTTCGATCGCAGTCCCTTACAGATCCAGAAAATTATCACACAGAGATGAACATACTGCAAGACGCCCTAACAAAGAACGGTTATAAAAAAGAACATATAGACAAGGCTCTAAAAAACAAACATTTGGCCCCAAAAAATCGCGAAAACCAAGAGAATAGCTCCAAAGCTTTTGTTCCTTATGTGAGAGGCACCACAGACAAGATCACAAGAATTCTCAGGAGACACAACATTGAAACCATTTTCACCACAGACCGTAAAGTAAAAAATCTCTTGTCAACACCTAAAGAAAGAAT
Source organism: Diaprepes abbreviatus (assembly GCA_034092305.1). Lineage (NCBI taxonomy): Eukaryota > Metazoa > Arthropoda > Insecta > Coleoptera > Curculionidae > Diaprepes > Diaprepes abbreviatus. The sequence continues at coordinate 3,729,822 of JASJET010000085.1, read as the reverse complement.
CCCTCTAGAAAACCAGTGTACGAAATTCCATGCGGAGAATGCAGCTCGTCTTACGTAGGCCAAACCAATCGTAAAATAAGCGCCAGAAGAGACGAACATATGAATGCTGTCAAGCAAAAAACAACTTCTTCTGCTCTGTCCCAACACTGGTTAAACACAGGACATAAGATAAATTTCTCGGGAACAAAAATGCTATCGAGATGTGAAAACTTGTCCACAAGAGTTATAAGGGAAGCCACTGAGATTGCAAAGAGGCCCAACAATTTAAATAGCAGAGATGATAGCCAATGTGTGCCTAATACTTGGAAATATCTGCTTACAAAACATCAACCAGTACCACTTAGTAACGAAACAGATTACAACTCGGTAACGCAACCACAAACACTGGCAACAGGGCCGATGACGCGCAGCAGGTCTCACAACCTGATGGGCAGGAACCATTCGGAAAACGAACGCGTCCGACGCGCACACGGTACCGACAGCACCGGAGTCGCAGGCGTCAGTTCGCTCGTAGACGCCATACAGTGAGCTTTGAAAATGGTGAATGACACTTCACCGAAACGTCAGCTGCGTTACAGTCCTGAGAGGGACTCAACACATACAAGGGGTGCCCGAAAACCTTCAATTACATATATATATATATATATATATATATATATATATATATATATATATATATATATTTTAGTCTGCCATATTAAATTTTTCAAAAATAATTTGATATTCGTACTTTACACCCTCACAAATAACCCAGTCCCAGTTTTGGACAAAATTAAGAAATAAATAAATAAAGATATATGAAAGAAGTTTCTAAACTCGAAGTATATATATATATATATATATATATATATATATATATATATATATATATATATATATATATATAAATAAAGACATGTGGAAGAAGTTTCTAAACTCGAAGGATATTTATATATATATATATATATATATATATATATATATATATATATATATATATATATATATATATAAATATATATCGTTCGAGTTTAGAAACTTCTTTCACATATATTTATTTATTTATTTCTTAATTTTGTCCAAAACTGGGACTGGGTTATTTGTGAGGGTGTAAAGTACGATTATAAAATTATTTTTAAAAAATTTAATATGGCAGACTAAAAATTTATCATCCCTCGATTTTGCACAAAATTGGTACTTTTGGTAATTTTCTTTTAATTCAATATGAAAGACTAAAAATTTTATATTTTTCTAATTTCTTCCAAAATTGATAATGGGTGTTTTTGGGAGCATAGATTATAGCTTTAAAATTATATTTTTCGGATTCTTCCAAAAATTGGGGGGGAGGGGGCGAACCTTACAGATGTAAAAATAAATTCTCCAAACTCAATAGGCTGAAAGCAAAATGTCAGACTAAAAATGTACATATATCAAGTTTTTTCAAAATCGGTATTGGGGGTTTTTGGAGACGTAAATTAAGAATCAAAAATTAATTTCTTAAAATTCAAGACGAACTAAATTTTTATTTTACTTTTAATCTACTTAAATTAAAACGTATACCCGAGACAAAGCTAACATAATATTATGTAAAATAACCTTCTTAACACGTAAAAAATGGCAACGGTAGATTGACAAGAATCGTCTTTCAGAGATTCGAATCTCGAAAACATTCTTGGTCGAGCTTTGCATGTTTTCGTTGCAAAACTACTGCTAAGTAGAAGGTTAAGAGTCGTTACAAGTTGACTTAAGTACACCTAATTATCGGAATGTTTTAATAAAATACATATAAATTATATTTATACACATTTCAGTATAAGTTAAATATTAGATTTTAATGTATTAGATTTTCAAAGTATCGAATAATGTGTTTAACTTTATTTTCTTATTTACAAGTCATGAATTACAAAAAATATAAAACTTATCAAAATATGACCACAAAACCTTCACAAACTTCTTCCCTAAAAGCAAAAATTTTTACTGCGGATACTATGTATATAAATTTAAAATTACAACGAATAAATAGAGTAAAATATAACCAAATTTGGTAGTAAACTATATCCGTAAAAACTCATTCCCAAAGTCGCCAGACATTTTGTGATTTCGAGTGGTGTCATTATAATGAATTTCAAGGAGAATACGGGAATTAATAATAAAATACCATAGTTATACTTTCTTGGTTAGTATGGATAGTACTTTTGTTAATTATTTAATTATTAACACCCACTAAAAAGGTTTAAGGATCAAATTTTTACGAAACCTAGTTGGTTTAGTTTATGATATTGCTCTCTCTCTCTTTCTCTCTCTCTCTCTCTCTCTCTCTCTCTCTCTCTATATATATATATATATATATATATAATTTTTTATTAAATTTTATTATTTGTAGAAAACTATGGAGAAACTGTGAAGTCAAGAGGCTGGGAAACCTGCTGTCTTGTATTTTTATTATTTAAGATGGACAAAATTACCGCTAAAATAAAATTAGACATTTCTGACATATCCCATCTATCAAAAAAACAGTGTTTCAAGGATTTTCTTATGAGATAAACCTACATTCAGTACAACTAAAATGACCCACAAGATAAAATTATATATTAGTGTTTTTAAAAAACCATTTTAATAATAAAATGTAATAAAAAATTATGCAAAAATCAACCGTGCCTGCATGGATTTTCGGTTTTATTTTCTACAAGCCATTAATGGACTCATTTTGCACCTAAATCTTTGAATTTAGAATCATATTTTTTTATTAAACATCTTACATTGTAAATTTTAAAACAATTAACAGACCTGTTCTGTACTGTAGCCCTGAAGAAGGAAATAATAAACTTCCGAAAGCTTGGCGTTTGTAAAAAACAGAGTTTCATTCAATCCTAGGGCCGTTATCCCAAGACTTAGAATTTTCCTTTATATATATATATATATATATATATATATATATATATATATATATATATATATATATATATATACAAAAAGTCTGGAAGTAATAAGAAGAGCAATTGTGGCTTGGTAAGACCATGTTAATAATTTAGCAGAAAAACAGTTTAGGCAATTACGTTGCGTACCATAATAATTATGCTTCTGGATGGAAAAAGAAGTATGTCAAGACCATCTTAAGAAATTTTGACAAGTTGTTATATTTGCATATTCTGTGGAGGGTAGGAAATTAAATTCTTATTTTTAGATTTTAGGTTTATTCTTTTATTGTGTCGTTATTTTATTATGGACATAACTTATGACAAGACTATATTAACGTACATAAACATATAGACTGTTATCGCAGGATTCTCAGACTAAAATCTTGTTGGCAGAATCTTTGGTTTCTACTGAATGTTTAAAACCTTCTATCTAGTTGCCATGAAAATAAATCTTCTAGTAGGTTGTTGATATGTAATAATTGAAATTACATATAACAACAAATAAATATTGATATAAGGATATTTAGGATAAGAACCTACCGCTAAATGAATTGAAATATCTAAGAAAAATATTTGTATCCTGCAAATAAATATAATTCTCCATTTCTGCCTGTTCAGTAATAACAATAAACAAAATGATTTTTTACGCTTGTATTTTTAGGATTTAAAATTTGCTTGACTTATTGTTAAATTTGTCAGTTTAAACACTATGCTGTCAATAGTTGAACGGTTTTAAGGTTAAACTATGTTAGCAAATCGGAATTGGCAGTTGTTATACTGTACAAGACATCAATATTTAACTTTACATAGAATTTTGGCATAAATGTTCGTTTTTCTTTTTTAATATGACAATCAATTATTGTGCTTTACGTCACTCATAAGTGTAATTTCCTATAAAAACTTGACAATTTCCCTATTATAAAAATTTTCTTTTTGAATCTTGCATAAATGTAAGTGCAAAATTTATTCTCTTTTACACCAAAGTCCAATAATTCTTATAAATAACCATTTTTTATTTTAGCTGTATTTTAAAAGGACAACAATATAGCAAAACTGTCAGACTAAAATATTTTTGATAAATGACCTGAACGCAGAAAGCAAAGATTAAAATTACCTCCGAACAAAACAACATATGGTGTTGATATAAAGACAACCACCAGAGATCCGCCCTCAACGTTATCCCTTATTGTTATCTGTCAGTTAGTCATTACCTGAAAGGTAGACCTTTATTGTGGAAAAAATAACCTACTGTTATTAATGAAACAATTATTGGTTCCTTATGTCGCCTTTGATGTTTCTTGAAAAGATTTTATCTTTAAAGAATAACAGAATGAGGATATTCAGTTGAATCGGCTCGTGCCATCGGTATACCTGAATTTTTATTTAATATAGCTCTATTAAATAGTTGATACAGTAGCTTACTGGTAAATATTTATTTTTGCTAAAAGTAATTTTAATGCAAAATACAATATATAACATGTGAATGAAAGATCTTATATATATATATATATATATATATATATATATATATATATATATATAAGAAAAACAAGTTTTCAACGGGGGGGAAATGCCAGCAGCATGCACATTCCTAATATAAAAAGCAGAATCGGTTCTATTTTCCTGAACTCAAAGCTCTTGAGAAGGGGAGGAGCGATCCTAAGCATACATATTTCTATACTCTATTCAAGAACTAGAGAGATATAGTAATAAAACTATTACCCAAACCTCCAACGTACCTGCTCCAGTGCCACAGGTAACTGAGGACTGCCGTAAATCTAATTATATTTAAATATTATAAGCTTTCATAAATTTACTACAACAATAAAATTTCTAATAGTTCAATTTAATTTCTGTCAGTAATTAAAGAACACCTTACAGTGTATCCTTAGTGATTTATCTTGTTTGTGCTTGTTTTTATATATTATTTGAGATTAGTGAGATACCCAAAAGATATGGCTTCCACATCTATATTTATTCCAAAATCGTTAAACCAGGACATTTTTTCCTCAACGAAAAACTTATTAAGATGAATGTTTATAATGCCTTAAGATATCAATATCTAAATAACAATGTTAAGAGCTCTATTGAGATGCGTTCCAACATGACAGGAGTTGGAAAATCTACTATGTACCGAATACTGAAGGAGAAAAAAACTACTGGAATTGTACTCCCAAGCCACGTTCGATCACAGACAGACGAAAAACATCGTTGGAAGAAGAGATGTAAACTGCAATAAAATGAGTTGTACATACATTTTATTATGAGAAGCAGATCCCAACCGTCGACAAAATCTAACTAAAATCAATGAAGATTGGGATTTACCTGAAATTAAAAGAACTGAGTTCCGGAAATTGCTCAGAGAACTTAATTTTTGCTGGGAAAAACCAGATAGGAAATCTGTTCTTATAGATCGTCCGGAAAATGTCCGTTGGAGAAGGAAATATCTCTCTCAAGTAAAAGGTAGAGTTGCTAGAAATAACACAACTTACAAAATTAGTAATTTAACTGAACTTTTGAAAGATTTTTTTGAATAAAGTTACTGCACAAAATTGGGAAAAATTCATATGATAAAAGAATAAAAGAAAATGTGGAAACTCGATCTCATGATCGTTGAGATAAAGGAACCAATTATAGTTAATTTGAGCCAAGATAGCTTCACTGACAGTGATTACGAATTAGATACGTAATGTTTACCAGTGTAAACACAATTTATTATTTAAATTTTCTGTAACCTATAAAAATTAACTACATTTGAATCTCTTTTTAGTGTTTAAGAAATAAATAAATTGAAATGTCAAATGCCCTAAAAATGTTTTTAATTAGTAATAAAATGACTGATAACCCCAAAAAAATTTTAATATTATATGGAGGAATTTATTTTTTATATATATTTAACTTCTTGTATTTTTGATAATGGGTATTTTGTAAGTATTTTAATTATAACTTAGAATTTTTTGAGAGAAAAAGGCTACGTTTTAGTCTGAATGTGCCTAAAACGGTTTCTATGCCGAAATTAAAAATAATAAAAATACAGTTGTGATTTGTGTCAAATATGTCAAAATTATCTATATTTTCTAATGTATGTGAATTATTAAGAAATCATAAGAAATATTACTAAAAAATGATTTATTACTCTCTCTAGTTTTTGAAGTCAAAGCTCTTGGGGGGGGGGGGATCCGCGCCTGGACATGATATTAGTAGAATATATATAAAAATTAAAATAAATAAAAATTTTTTAGTATTTCAAAAAGAAACTTACCGTCGTATCTAAATAAATATAGATAAATAAAACTAATCCTACATTTTGATTTATATAAAGAGGTATACTTAATATATAAATCATGGAATATGTAGGCCCGAAGCAGTCCGCTAGAATACAAGCTGTTGACAACTCTTATCTATTGGTTGTTTGTATTGGACAATTAGTAAGATGATTTAGGAGCTTGATCTGTTAATAAGTAATAATATATCTAGTTGACATTTTAAATTTAACGAAATTATCTTAACATCTGATTAAATAATTATCATAAAATTTTCTAACCGGAGTAGCGGTTGCTGTAATTAAGGATGCGGTAAGGGTATTCTTCAAATTGAAAATTATTCTTCAGTTTTGAAGAAAAACAAGTTTTAAGAGTTTATTTTTTTTTCGGATAAATACGTGTTTGAAATAAAGTCGAAGGTGCTTCTCGTCCAGACGACTATAGCGAACCAATAATGCAGCCCTTGCAGGAGTTATTCACTGGTTTACCTCCATACCCGCTTTAATTTTATCGCAGTGAATATCCCTAAAAAAAAGTGGAGTAAAGTTGATATCTGTCTCCATGTATATAGAATTTGAAGTTCCTAGGTACACAGAATAGATTATGAATTATGACGATAATTGAATATTCATAGGGTTGTATTTATTTGACTGTTCAATGAATAAATGAATTTTCGTGATGCATTGATAAAGCTATTATGAGTAAAATGTCTTAGTTCACACAACGAGAACTTGTCTAACGTAGCATAATGCTCTCAAATTTGAGTAATTCTTATAAAAATTTCAAATCGTTATTTTAAATGGAATAACGTATATATTATTGTATTTTTGATTTCTATTTCTATACTAAGTCTCATCGTTTTGTACATATTCAAATTTTTATGTCAAAAATAATTATTTCGTATCAAAACTTAACTATAAATTTTTCCTATAAGAAAATCTTTATTATTTAATTCGGGTTAATTTTCTTGCAGACGAAGATCGATTTTAGTAGTCATTTTATAATATTTTGAAAATTATTACTACAGAGTGGTCAAAAAAGAAGAATAAAGATTATATTTAAAAAATCGTCAAATAGAAGCACCTATTTTTATAATTTTATCATACTAAGTATTAAAAATTAGGGTAACTTTGTATAAGGTTGTCTATTCCAAAAATTTTCAGTTTTCAGAATATTGGCAATTCAACATTTTTCTGTTGTAAAAATATTATACTACTGGCTATGACGGCAAGGCGAGGCGTGGCGAAAATAAAACAATCGAACCCTACAGAATTGTCACTATTTCTTGCCATTTGACATTCATTAATAATAATCATGGCGAATTTCACGCACGGAGATTATTTAAACTTATTTTTTATTTATGAAGAATGTGTTATTTCAAGAATATGCGATACATTCGCGATCCGATATCCGAAACAGAAACCAACACTACCAACTGTTAAAAAGATTATAAAAAACGTCAAGAACTTTGGATCTATAAAAGCAAAAAGAAATAGAAATAAACCATTTGTTAATAAAATAAAGTTACAAAAATTATTTGAGTAAATATTCAAATTGACGCCCTTGAACCTCCAAATATTTTTCGCACCTAAGCAGGAACTCTTCATGGGTGGCTCTTCTTATTGACTGAGGATTACGTTCTTCAAATGCTTTTCTGATGCGCTACATGCAATCTTCCATAGTGGTTAATTCGGTGTTGTATACTTTATTTTGATTGCCCTCTAATAAAAAAATAAAGTACTGTTAGGTCGGGGGAGCGAGGTGGCCAAAGATGTGGCCCATTCTTGGCTATCCATTGTTCATAAAACAAGTTTTGCAGATGATTCTCAACTAAATAATTATTATGTGGAGGCGCCTCATAATGTTGATAAAATAGATTTCTATGATGCGCTAGCGGCAAGTTATTTAAACAGTTCACTTCCAGATTTCTCATGATGTCGAAGTAGCGATTACCTATAAGTTAAAAAACGTATTTTGTATCTATGAGTCTTTAAAAATGGCTAACTTACCATTCAGTTTATCTTAGTAGCATTCTAGGGCGACGACGCCATCATTTCTTATAGCACAATACACGTTACACTGCCAAGACTTTGTGAAATTGGCTTCGTCTGACCAAATAATATTATCCAAAAAAACAGCATTTTCTTGTGACCGAAGTAAAATAAATTGACAGAAATCTACTCTTCGTGGAAAATCAGTGCCTTTTAAATGTTGTACTATGAAATATACATAGGGATTTGTGTGTCCTTAAAATCCTTAAAACTCATGTTTGAGGTAATCCAGACTCTAATGCTACTTGCCTTGTAGATATTTTCCTAAAATTGTAGTTTCAATGTTTTCATGATTACCAACTGGTTTATTTCTATTTCTTTTTGCTTTTATGAATTCAAAGTTCTAGAAGTTTTCTGTAGTCCTTTTAACAGTTGGTAGTGTTGGTTTCTGTTTCTGCGGATATATGATCGCGAATTTATCGCATGTTCTTGAAATAACTCTATCACATTCTCCATAAATAATAAATAAGTTTAAATAATTATTAATGAATGTTAAATGGCAAGATATAGTGACAATTCTGTAGTATTTGATTGTTTTATTTTCGCCACGCGTCGCCGTCATGGCCAACTAATAACGAAACTTAAAATCCATATAGCATTTTTATAATAGAAAAATGTTGAATTGCCAATATTTTGAAAACTACAAATTTTTGCAACAGACAACCTTATTCAAAGTTATACTTATTTTTAATGCTTAATATGATAAAATTATAAAAATAGGCGCTTTCTATTTAAAAAAATTGACTTTTGATGATTTTTTAAATACAGTTTTTATTCTTCTTTTTTGACCACTCTGTAGTAATAATTTTCAAAATATCATAAAATGACTACTAAAGTTGATCTTCGTCTACAAGAAAACTAACCCAAATTAAATATTAAAGACTTTCTTATAGTAAAAATTTATAGTTAAGTTTTGGTCCGCAAACGTCATTTTTGACATAAAAATTTAAATATGTTCAAAAACGATGAGACTTAAATATAGAATATTATACATGCAATATGTCTAGAATTTCACGTAGATATCAAAAATGCAATAATATATAGAATGTTCGACTTAAAATAAGCAAGTTGACATTTACTTCCGGTATAACCGGAAGTGCTGCCACCTAGAAAATATTTTAGCCGACTGTCTCCGATGCACGTTAGTACACTGTCAAATTTTCAAATTCTTCCTAATTATAGTTTTCCCACAATCGATCGATAAAATTCCCGGAGCATCATCCTGTATAGTTAGTTTTACTGTTCGTATAAGTTTTATTAAAAATGACCAAGTAATAACTGAAAAGGAATGTAAAATCATTAAAAGAAATACTCAGTTGAGCTACTTTTTATTGGTAATGAAAAGTTTTGCTTAAATATGATATGAGAAACTATTACCTGGGTCATAAAAATACGTTTCATTATTTTATCAGGAAAATTAATAGATATGTCATTATTTTCTTCGAGTTTAACTAAAACTATATATCATTAAACTAAACCAACAAACCTATTAAATACCAGTTTTCCTAATTAGATTAAAATTATTGCAATTCCTAAAATTTTCATTTAGCAGCTTCCACTTTAAATAATAGTGTTGAAATAAAATTATTTGTTTAATATTTTATTCGCCTTTAAACGAGAAATATGTAATGATCATAAAGCATCAAAATCCTAGATAAGTATATTACATAAACAGTTATTATAAATAAACTTGGAAAACATAATAATTCCGCTTCTGAAGGCTTAAGTAGTCGAACAAACTGTGTTGCGGTTTAAAAAAATGAGTTTTCGCAATGAGTTGTTTATTAATGACTTTGTAGAACTGGTATGCACATACATACATCTTGGCTTAAACCAATAGAACATTAAGAGATAAACGATTGGCTATGATATATTTTCAATGGTATAGATTCGATTTGTTAACCAAGGAGATCTATCCTTTTGGGGCATTAGCAAATGATCTAAAATTAATTTAATATAATATCATGGGTCCAATTTTCTTTTTTGGCTTTGAGTCAAGTCAAGGCAGTTATAGGGTTAAAAATGTAGTGTCCATTCTTCTAACTGGACTTTTAAAAAATACTTTTGAAAAGTGAATATACAAAAGAGTGAGTGATTACAATTGGTTTGTGATGTAATTAATTTTTGTTTAAAACAAAAATCTCTGTTCTTAATGCATCCGCCGAAACCCTCAGTTGAAAAAGATTCGAAAGAATCGAAACGTCCTGAAAAATAAAAATATTTATATACAATAAGTATGACTACTTTATATATGTAGTTTCAATATAAAAATGAACCATATTCCCAAGAAAATAACCAACTAAAAATATATTTAATGGTTCAAGGAAAATTAATTATATATATATATATATATATATATATATATATATATATATATATATATATATATATATATATATGTAAAAATACTTGTGTTACTGTGCCTAGACAGGTATAACTGAATATTTTTATTTTACTAAATTTTTCTTTCCGTGTAACTAACAACAAAAATACATTCTATGGAAAAATCATTCTTTATATAACGAAGACTGCTCGCCAATATATAAATTAACTATTATCCGGGCAACTGCCGATATATCTAATCGGAGGTCTCGAGCAAGAGCTTAGTCGCTGATGATATTGCAAATTGGACATTTATTGCAATGAATTGCCTTGATCTTGCACGCTGTTCTTTTCTCGTATAACATCGCTAAAATCAACAAAGAAATTCGTTTTGGTATTTATGTATCTTCAAAGTTTTAAATAATAGCGTATTATCGAGTGTGATAGGGGGTTATTTCAATTTTTTATTACACTTTACCTTGACAAAACAAAGCTAGATTTTAGGTTAATACTAAGAAATTAACAGATGCAATATTTTTAGATATTAACAGTTTAAAGTGATTGAATGTTTGTATCAAATGTAGCTGAAAATTAAATAGATTTAAAAAGTAGAATTTATTTGCGAGAAATTTTTAAATGATAAGAAATACAGAAATTAAGAGAAAAATGGAAATATCTGAAAAAGCTTTTGCTTCTCGTTTGCAAAAATTTTAACAATACAGACACATTTTTTGAGATAAGAGATGTCTACTTCTATATTGCGTCTTCTAAAGTTCATCATATAGTACTTCTGTACATAATTATCCCGCCTTTTTATAATATTTCTGAAACTAAGACTCCTTTATATAACCATATATCTGATATACCTTTCATTAATTTAATCGGCCACATGCAAAGTAAAATATTATTTTCTTAAGAATTAATGTTATTATTTTGGGGTCCATATCACTATACGAATTTTTTGTAATATTTCTAAAGCAACAGATTTTTAATAACAAATTAGGAAATTGCCGACATTTCAGTATTTAAAAAAAAATGATTTGAAAACACCAATTATGATGGGTATAATAAAGATGATCTTCCAACGTTGCCAAATTTTTAACACTTTTAGTAATCGAAAAATATTATTATCAAATTACAAATTGTTTTATTAATAAATACAAAAAATTAAGAAAGCATGAATTAATCTGAATTGACCTGAATTAATATAACTAAGAAAAACAAGAGTAATGTCAAACTCAGACGAACAACAAGTTATAACAGTAAATGCAACCGAAATAGAAGAGGTGAATGAATATATATATATATATATATATATATATATATATATATATATATATATATAATATACTTAGGCCAGGCCATAAGAGCGAGTAAGGACAGCCGAAATAACACGAAGAACTCGATTGGGATGGACGGCGTTTGGAAAACTCTCCTATATTTTGAAAAATCAGAAAATTCCCTTATACTTAAAATCAAAGTATTTGATTGTTGTATATTGCCGGCTCTAACATACGGAGCGCAGACGTGGGCCTTTACAAAATCAAATTTGGACAGAATCCGCAAAACTCAAAGGGCTATGGAACGACACATGTTAGGAATATCACTCAGAGATAAAAAACGAAATGAGTGGATAAGAAGAAAAACCAACGCAGTTGACGCTATAGAAAGAGCAGTATCACTAAAATGGAAATGGGCAGGCCATAATGAACGAATAAAAGACAACCATTGGCATTCAGAAATTGGAAAATGGCGCCCATATGAAGGGAAAAGATCCAGAGGCAGGCCACAGATGAGATGGAAGGATGACATAGTCAGACATGCCGGCTTGATGTGGCAAAGAAGAGCCCAGAATAGAGAGATTTGGAAACAAATAGGGGAGGCCTATATCCAGTTTTGGAAGGATGAAAACTAGGCTGAAATGAAATGTAAATCGAAGTCAATTTGAAATAACGAGAGCAAACTTGAACTAACCAGCACCTATCTGAACTGATCAGGACAAAACAAAACAGAACTAACTGGAACTAATCAGGATAAATCAGATTGCAGCATGATGTTACGTGCGCACTCAGTACTAAATGCCCCTGCAGTAGTATATGCCCAAATAACTAATCCGACTAACGAGAATAAACCAAAATCAACCTAACTTATCCTGAACTGAAATAACTTTTCGAGCATATACTACTGAAAACTGCTGCCTCCAGTATTATATGCCAAAGAAACTAAACAGACTTACTTAATCAATATATTTAATATCCATTTATTGCGTTCCTAAACCTGAATATTTAACAAAAAAACTAAATCATGCAACTCTGAAATTAATTACTTTAGATAAAGCAAGATTTCTATGTTGTACATATGACATTAGACTTCAAAATATTTAACATGGAGATAAAAATAAATAGAAATTTGCCTTTTTGAACTTTTTTTAATGTTTTAGAAAGTTTTTCACATAAAAAGTGACTATTTTCCGCACTAGAATTTATTTAGAAGAGTAAATATTAAAATTTTATTCAAGAAAATATGTGAAAAACATCTATTATTTAAGGTGTTTTTAAACAGCCAAACTAAAATAAACTGCTGTTAAATGGATTTGTCGAAATGACAACGAATAATCACAGCCACCTCGTAGTTTTTGTAAAAATACTCTAGGACTCGTAAAAATAGAAATTTTGTCATGTTTTTTTTTCATATATTTTTTCTGGTTCATGGCTATCTTTGTAAGTTTTCCATAATAAAAACAAACTCCTATTGCAGCTGAGGAAAGCTCAACAGTCAGAAAAGAAAGAAACCCGTTTATCTACGAAAATTGTGTTTTAATTTTAAAATCTAATATTCCACTACGTAATTGTTGACGGGTGTCAACTAGGTATTAGTTTTATTTGAACTGATTTTAATGTAATATTCATATACTAAAAATAGTTTTTTATCAATTAAAAAGGTGAAATTTAAATGCGTTTAATTTTTATATTGTGATTTTTTTATTAGAAAATTTGAGTCTTCAATTAAACTATTTTCTTAGTATTAACGTATATTACTTTAAGACACAAAGCACGTTTTAAAAAATAGTTATTTTATGAAATTACCTTATTCAGGGTCAAAAACAAATGAACATGTGACCAAATTCTAATAGCCCTATTTGGATTTTGTAGAAAACACCCGTTGAATACGGCGCTACATTAAACAAAATAAATCTGGGTTGAAGCATTGTCAAAACTAAAAGGTTTTATGTAGGTTTCGTTGAGTCTTATTTTGCAACAATGGTCCAATTTACAAAAAATGGAAAATTAATTATCTTATACAGCTGAAATTTTGCATATGGGTTAAAAATTGCATATAGAAAAACTTTTTCCAATAACTTTTTTCGATATTTTGAGATATAATTCCACTTTTGAATATTTTTTTGGAAAAAAATTAAAATTTGACAGATAATGCTAATTATGTGCTTACTATTTTTTGGTTAATTTTCATCTCGATCGGAGAAAAAATTGTTACCAAAGTCAGATATTGAATAAAGATAATAATAAAAAAAAATCCCATATTTGCGGATTTTACTGGTCATAGTATAGATACGAATCGATAAACAATTTAATTATCTACAACTCTTGTTTCAAACTGAAAAAAGTGACATTTTTTAATCTGTCATTTCGTTAGCACAGGGTTTCCAATATTAACATCGAGATATGTTATTTAGGACGCCAAAATATATATTTTTCAATAATAAAATCGCAGGTAATTATTTTTCCGCGACAAAAGTCTAATTTCCATGGAGTATATATATATATATATATATATATATATATATATATATATATATATATATATATATATATATAGATATATATATATATATAAATGTATGGTAACTTCTTTGGATTAGGTTTCAAAAATTAATACTACTATTCTGTGCTTGACGTTTCGCCCAACGTAGTGGGCTTTTTCAAAAGCATAATCTAAAATAAAAATAAAATACAACTAACATGGTCACAAACGCACACTCACAAGACTTAGAATTAACACTCAAATGGTACAAAGTAAATAAAAATATCAATTGATAAAATAATGTGACATTAAAAATCAAAAATTAAAATTAAAAATTACAAAATAATCCCAGATACGCACCTCAATTTACCTTGGCCATGTTTCTCAGTGAAGTATTTGACCGACTCCTTCAATTACTATCAACTTAATATTTTTTTTTATTTGAAAACCTTTTTACTCAGTTTTTTCTGATTTATAAATAAATTTTATCGATATTGACTATACAGTCTGTTACAAACAATAAGGGCTACAATAGGTGGTTTAGTTTATTAGGTTAAAATATATTTGGCTCAGCTTTTTGATATCTTGTTTGTCATTGATTGCTTGTTTTTCTTTTTTTATATGTAGCATTTCCTTTATTTGAAGTTTATGGTAGTTTCTTTCCTGGGTTAGAATCTTTGTGTTTGAAAAATCAAATTCATGTTTAAAATTTGTCTCGTGTTTGTGTAATGCTGTCGTTGCATTTTTTGTGTATTTATGTCCGTTCAATCTGCTGTCTAGATATTGTGTTGTCATTCCAATATATTTTTGTGGACAATTTAGACATGGTACGGAATAGATAATGTTAGATTTCTTTTTATGGGTCACCTTACTCTTTAGCTTTGTAAATAGTGGTGACAAGTGGTTGTATGTTTTGTGGCAAACTATAATATCGTGCTGTTTGAGGATGTGTGTAACTTTTTCTGACAATGAATTTATGTATGGTATTGCAACATATGTTTTTGGGTTGTTATTATTATTATTTTGTGTAAGAGCGTTCTTATTATACAGTATGTAGGTTCGTTGTTTTATTATTCTGTTTGTGAGTTTTTCGGGGAAATTATTATCACGCAGGATTTGTCTGACTTTTTTAAAGCTTCTTGACAATATTTCGGCGAAGTTAGGGTTAAAGCTCTGTCAGTCAAACCTATTATTACGCTGATCTTTTGGTGTTTCAGATGATGTGATTGATAGTTAAGAGAGCGTCCCGACCATGTATCTTTTGTGTACCACATCGTCTCAATCTTTTTACTTTCGTAATTTCGAACTAGTGTGAGGTCAAGGAAATTTATTTTTCCATTTTGTTCGACTTCTGATGTAAATTGCATCTTTTGATGGAAATTGTTGAATGCATTTAGTATGGTGTTTATTTCAGTTTCGGGGACAGCTGCTAGACAGTCGTCAACGTACCTCTTGAAAAATTGAATCGGTATATTAAGTTTTTCTCTGACATTTTCTTCCAGATATTCCATGACCAACTGTGCTACTGTAGATGATATTGGTGAGCCCATTGCGCAACCATCAATCTGCTGATAGTATGTATCTTGATATTGAAAGTAATTGTTGGTTAATGTCAAATTTATGGCTTCAGTGAAGGTTTCTAGGTATATATATATATATATATATATATATATATATATATATATATATATATGCTATATATATATATATATATACATATATATATATATATATATATATATATATATATATATATATATATATATATATATATATATATGCTATATATATATGCTATATATATATATATATATATATATATGCTATATATATATGCTATATATATATATATATATATATATATGGCATACTCTTAACCGTTACTGCATGATCGAGTAAGAGTGTAATAAACTTTTCCATTTATAAAATTAGTAAAGAATTCATTTCCTAAATAAACTAAATGACGATTTTATTGCTGAATTTTGCATAGATCAGAAAAAGAATAAGATAAAAAGAACAATAAAATGAAGAACACCTAAACCGTTACCGCGTACCATGCATGATTAAGTTTGATATTGGATTCTCACACCTTAAGAACTATTCTGAACGAACCGTAACTTTTTTCCAAAACAATCATCGAACCGAAAAGAATCCAAAAGAAAAAGCATCATTTCATTCACAAATCTTCGATCGAACGGTATCTATTTTAAGAATTATTTGTCTATAGAGGAAGTGGTGAGGAGAAAGAAATATTTTATATTATTTTATTATGAAAGAAATTAGCTGTTGTGTCCGATCTTTCTGCGTCTACAATACGAGAGAACAGTCTGGTTTAAAATTTTTGTCTTTTCGTACAAATTGACCTCAATTAAAATTTTTTTATTTGATATCTTTTGAATTTTTAAGGTGCTGTTTTACATGGTACGTCAAAATTTATGAACTTTTATGTTATTATATATCTTGGGTATGTTTATTTCTTTTTAGCTAAGAGTATCATTTCTCAACCAAACGATTTGATATAACATTGTAAAAATATGTTATAATGTGTTAGAAACTGAAGAAAAAAAAAGAAAAAATCAGTACAGGGTTGTCCCTTATATTTTGACAAGCTCTGGTGGTTTTATTATAGGCGTTAGAAAGAAAATTTTAAATATATGAGATATTGGATTTTTTCTATGTTGCAAAATTGTATTTTTTTTATTTAATGGAACACCTCATATATTACTAAGCATTCAAATAGAGCTTAAAATTCTCTTTTCAAGGATAAAATTGAATAAAATATTGGCGAAGCGGTACTCCAAAATATGGAAAAACTCCGGGTCCGACAGATGGCGACAGCGCTGTTTCATCGTAATATGGGACTCGTCAGGTCACCACATTCGGTACAAACCATCATCTCATGGTTTCTTGGACCATCGAGTTGTGGCCTTTGTCGTCTTGTTTGCTGTTTTTTGATTTTAAACTCAGCTTTATAGGATGCAAAGGCGAGATGATGGTTTATACCAAATGCGGTGGCCTGACGAGTCCCATATTAGGACGTAACAGCGCTGTCGCCATCTGTCGGACCCGGAGTTTTTCCATATTTTGGAGTGCTCCGCACTTTTTAACACGAGAATCATATAGATTGCCAAATTTTTCATGTCCGCTTCGCCAATATTTTATTCTATTTTATTTTAAATTACACGGACAAAAACATCTATTTATATATATATATATATATATATATATATATATATATATATATATATATATATATATACAGTGTGACCAGTGAAGTTCGCATCATATGGGAATTTTTTTATTAATAGCTTTATTCGAAATTTGACCTTGGCAACAATTTCTGCTTCGATCGAGATTAAAATTAAATAAAAAAATAGTCACGTGATTAGCATTATCCATCAAATTTTAATTTTTTCCTAGAAAAATTCAAATGTTGGATTACATCTCAAAATATCGAAAAGAGTTATAAAAAAAGTTTTTCTAAATGCAATTTTTAGTCCATATGCAAAATTTCAGCTGTATTCTTATCTTTCATTAAATTTTTTGCTTATTTTTTATAAATTGCACCACTGTTGCAAAATAAGACTCAGCGCACACGCAACCTACATAAAACTTCTTAGTTTTGATAATCCTTCATCCAGGGGCGGATCCAGCCTCTCTCTTTGGGGGGGGCGGTGATATCAAAAAAGTACAGGTTGACAAGAAAAACAAGTTGTCAACGGGGGGGGGGGGGTGCAAACAGCATACTCATTCCTAATATAAACGGCAGAATGGGTTCTATTTTCCTAAACTCAAAGCATACACATTCCTATACTCTATTCAAGAACTAGAGAGAGTAATAAAACTGTTACCGAAACCTCCAACGTACCTGCTCCAGTGCCGCAGGAAACTGGGAACTGCCGTAAATCTAATTATATTTCATTACATTTAAATACATTTTATAAATTTACTGCAACATAAAATTTCTGATAGTTTACTTTGATTTATGTCAGTGAGCAAAGTACCCCTTACAGTTTGTTCTTAGTGATTTATATTGTTTATCCTTGTTTTTATATATTATTTGAGATTAGTGAGATATCCAAAAGATATGGCTTTCATCTCTATATTTATTAAAAAATCGTTAAACCAGGGCATTTTTTCCTCAACGAAAAACTTATTACGATGAATGTTTATGATGCCTTAAGATAACAATATCTAGATAATAATGTTAAAAGCTCTGTTAAGATGTGTTCCAACATGACAGGAGTTGGAAAATCTACTATGTACCGAATACTGAAGGAGAAAAAACGACTGGAATTGTTTGTATTCCCAAGCCACATTCGATCACAGGCAGACGAAAAACCTCGTTCGAAGAAGAGATGAAAACTGCAATTAAAGGGGTTGTATATACATTTTATTATGAGAAGCAGATCCCAACCGTCTACCAAATTCTAACTAAAATCAATGAAGATCGCGATTTACCTGAAATTAAAAGAACTGATCTCTGGAAATTGCTCAGAGAATTTAATTTTTGCTGGGAAAAACCAGATAGAAAATCTGTTCCTATAAATCGTCCGGAAACTGTCCGTTAGAGAAGTAAATATATCTCTCAAGTAAAAGGTAGAATTGCTATAAATAACACAATTAGTAATTTAACTAAACTTTTAAAAGATTTTTTTGAATGAAGTTACTGAGGAAAATTGGGAAATATCCATATAATAAAAGAATAAAACAAAATGTGAGAACTCGATCTCATGATCGGTGAGATAGAGGAACCAATTATAATTAATTTGAGCGAAGATAGTTTCACTGACTGTGATTAGGAATAAGATACGAAATGTTTACTAGTGTAAACACAATTTATTATTTGAATTTTCGTTTTTGTTGTATTTTATTGTTTAATGTTATTTATATGTTTTTTTATTTTTTTATATATTTTTATTTTAGTGTGTCCCACTCTTTAATTTTATATATATTTAATTCCAATTAGCCGTAAGTTTTTAATTATTTTATTATTGTATTTGTGTTTCTGTAGAATTAACATGTTTATCTTATTTTTTTGGGACTATCGTATTTCCATATAACAAAGTAAATTAAATTAAAATATCAGTACAATAGAAATAAAAATAAGTAGGTCTAATTTTAATTACAATATATAAAAAGTAATTACATTTGAATCCCTTTTTAGTGCTTACTTGTAATTCTGCACATGGTTAGAAATAAATAAACTGAAACACCCTAAAAATATTTTTAATTAATAATAAAATGACCAATAGCCCCAAAAATATTTTAATATTATATGGACGAATTTATTTTTTCATATATGTTTAACTTTTTGTATTTTTGATAATGGATATTTTGTAAGTATTTAAATAATTTCCAATTTTTTGAGAGAATAAGGCTACGTTTTAGTCCATTATTATAGACCGGTATTTTTGGGTATAAAATTTCTAACCCATTCTTATAAAAAATATATATGTCTAACTGATTTTGCTAAAGACACCGGACTAAAGAACACAGGTAGTTTGCGAAGAGAAAAAATGATTTATTACTCTCTCTAGTTCTTTAATAAACTGTAGTATAAGAGGAAAAATAAGGTCCATTTTCCTAAACTCAAGGCTCTTGGGGGGGGGGGCGATCGCCCCCACCGCCCCCCCCCCTTGGATCCGCGCCTGCCTTCATCCCACTTTTTTCAAGGTATGTTGTTGGATCTCTATTTGTTTGTTTGTAAGAGGCGTCTTTGAGAGTTTCTGATATTTTGAGCATATATGCGTTGGTGTTCATTACAACCGTTACATTATCTGCTGGTATTATTGTTATTTCCTTATTCTTCTTTGAAAAAACTACGAAAGTCAAGATCAGAGCCTTAAAACTATACCCAGAAACTGAAAAATCTATAATACCAAGGGAAAAATCAAGCAGATATCTAAAACTGTATTGCCTATCAAAAATATACAAAACAAATGCATCACTCAGACTAATAGTGAGCGCCGTGGGATCTCCAGCACAAAAACTGGAAAAACATTTAACAAGCAACATGCATCCAAGAGTCGAACTGGCCGATTCTTCCATGAAAAACTCCGAACATCTGACCAAAATAATCAAAAACATTCAATTCGAAGAAAATTACATTTTAGCAAGCCTCACATAAAATCGCTATATCCAAGCATACCACTGGATGAGACTTTGAACAAAATCGCCATGAACGAAGATTTTCCAACCTACATAATTGAACTTGCAGAACACTGCCTAAAAACCACATATTTCATGCTCAATAACCAAATATACAAACAAATACATGGCACCCCTATGAGGTCCTTACTTTCACCAGTTATAGCCAAACATTTTATGATATATTTCGAACAAGAGGCACTGCAAAAAGCACCTTTAAAATTGAAATTTTAGATGATATTTTTATAATATGGTCACACGAAAAAGAACACCTGGACGATTTCCTCGTGTACCTGAACAATATCCACGATAGAATCAAATTCACGCTAGAAATCGAGCAAGAAAGAAACTTCCATTTTTCAACCTGTTATTAACTAGGAAACCCAACAACACTCTGGGTTTCAGCGTATATCGGAAATCCACACATACTGACCGATATCTCAATGCAGAGTCACATCATCATCCCTCTCAAAAACAGTTACTAGTGCATTTTCTATACATACATATATATATATATATATATATATATATATATATATATATATATATATATATATATATATTAGTTTTCTTGATTCTTGAACCATAGATTATATCATTTTTCTTAATTTTGTATTTTCTTGGGTTTAGGTTCTATAATTAATAAAACACAAAACGATTGACGTTTCGCCCTTTATTTAAGGCATTTTCAAAATTTTTTCCCTGACATTTTGCTGTTCTGTTTCTAAAATAGAACAGAAATAAAAACAGAACAGCAAAATGTCAGGGAAAAAATTTTGAAAATGCCTTAAATAAAGGGCGAAACGTCAATCGTTTTGTGTTCTATTAATTATAGAACCTAAACCCAAGAAAATACAAAATTAAGAAAAATTATATATATATATATATATATATATATATATATATATATATATATATATATATATATATATATATAGCAGATGACGTAAAAAATATTTTCAGTTTAATTATTTTCCCTTTTCTGAAAGTATTCCTAAAAAAAATAACGAACGAAATATATCCTAATATAAATTAAAAAAAAAAACGAGCACTAAACTCGACATAAAATAGTCATTAAGGTCGTTAGGAAATAATATGTGAGATTGTTTTCTAACCATCTTATCGTTAAAGACGTAAACTATGAGCTCCTGGTTCTAGACAGATGGTGAGCGCGCGCCATATGAGACTACCTGGTGACGATTTTTCACTTTTAAAGCTTGTTGGCTGCTGTCAGTAAGGTTTTATGTCATCTCTCTGACATATCTGGTACGTTTTTGTGACATATGTTCCCAGTTAATATCTTGGTAAAAGTATTTTTTTAAAAATAAAATTAAATGTTGTCCAATGTTTATAGATCATGTTAGAGTGAAGGAAAATTTATTAAAACTATTGAGCAAATAAGGTTGATCGATCTGGTATATGTTAAAAATGTAGATTTGTACTTCGTAAAGCTTTAAAAATTAAATTTATTACTCACTATCTAGAAATTCTGCCTTAAGACGTTTGAAATTTGAAATATATGATAAACCTGAATTTTATTTTGCGGAAAATGTATTTCGAAGTATTTATTACTAAATTATAATTAAAATAATTCGAAGTGTTTCGACATAAATGTTCTTAAGTATTTTTAACGTAAGTATATACTCAACATTTCTTGTTTTATTGGTAATTAAAATATGTCTATTAATTAAGCTTCTTATCAGAGAAAGAGGAAACCATATAAAAGTTTAATTAACTCAAATTAAAAGCATACTGACTATTGAAAGTTGTTGATTACTTTGAATAATAAACAACAACAAAATGTACGTCTACAGATAAACAACATAAAGATTAGTCTGTCTATATAGGGTAATTGATAATGGGTCTTTGTAGAAGCCAAATTATACAAGATCTCTATACGTTTGGCAGTATATCTTCAGCGTATTTTGTGGAGAATTCACAATTTTAGAATTCGTTTCTGTTGAAACTGATAAAATTATTAAAGCTAAAAACAAACCAAGAAAAATAGCTCAGAGATTGTATTAAAAAACAGATGATGAAATTATATGAAGTCACCGACAGAAATTTTGCATCCAAATTTTGATTAAGCTTTTCGAAAAATAAACTGTATAGCAGGTCATCTTTACAAACACTGAGTATGAAAACAAAAATTGAAAATCCCACCATATACAGGATAGGGGCAAAACCTTTACTTTTTCTTAAGAATAAAGTATCCTTGTTTGAAAAATTAAAAAAAAAATTTGATTCATTGTTATATATATATATATATATATATATATATATATATATATATATATATATATATATATATATATATATATATATATATATATATATATAAAACGATGCCGCTGATCGATTTCCGACCCATTTAAATATTGTAAGTATTACGCTGTCCGCCGAAAAGTGGTAAAAAGTGAATATTCCAATATGCCACTAAGGAAGAAGAAGAAACGGAAATCAACGAGATTTCTATTGATCCATCGCAAGAAGTGCCAAATTCAAAACACACAGATTCATCTGATCATGAAATAGAAGATCAGGAAAAAAAAGCGCAAAAAGAGGGTATGACAGATAAACCGGAAATAATCATAGAAACTGCAGAGGTCAAGAAGCAATCTATAAGAGAAAAACGGTAGCAAGAAAAATAGAAACACGAACAAGAGCGTAATAAAGTATTCATGGAAAGACTGGGTCTTCTGCTACAGATTACCAGTCCAATATCAGAACTGAACAATACAAAAGAAGAACTTATACTCAAAGAAAATGAGCATTTAGACATAAAATGACAATAGCCGATCAACTAAAAACCATATCAAAATTATAAATAGAAACTTTAAAATAAAATACAACACAATAGAAGCAACATATAGAGACATATATAAAAGAAAATCTTACACTCAAAGAAAATGAAGCGTTCAGACATAAAATGACAATAACCGAACAACTACAAACCATATCAAAAGTAGCGATAGCAAATGCAAACTTTAAAATAAAACACAACAAAATAGAAGCAACATACACAGACATTCCAGCAAACAAATATGGAAATTTCAACACAAACAGGGCAGTTTTCCGAACAAGAAGAAATGGAAACACTAAAATTTCCAGCACTACCGAAAAATAATAAATCATTGTTTGACTCAGCACTGCCAGAATTGAAAATCCAAACCATCCAAAAAAGAAAGGAAAACAAAGTCGTTTATATAGTAACAAGGAACACAGAAAAATGGACAGAAGTAAGAAACGAAATTCAAAAATAAAATATCAAAATTAGACACAAGAAAACAAATAGCCTAGTAATACAAATCCACCCATCAATAGAGGAGGACCATAAATATTAACCAAATACCTAACAGAAAATAACACAGAATACCTCACCTACTACCTTCAAGAAGAAAGACATTTAAATGTTGTATGAATGACCGCCTATAGGTACAACATCTTACCTATAGATCCCGTTAAGGAATGACTTCAAATATAAGATCCAAAAATAATAAAGTACGTAAACAAGGGTGTATGGGAAAGACATACTGACGAGTTCGCCACCGGTGTCAGGACAAAACATGCCTTAAAAATTTTTAGTGGTCGAAAATTAGCTTGTTCTTATGTCGTAACATCGCCGGAATATTTACAACAATATAATAATGAAATGTTTACATAAGGACATACTAACTGAAGACGTAAAGGAAGAGATAGAAGCTGTGGGATACACCCCACTAAAAATCTTCAAACTAAGATCTGGCCCAGACTTCACCTTCAATTAAAGTACTGTTACTTAAAATACAAGGAGACTTTTTCAATATAAAATACTTCTCAAATTTATCATTAAGGTCCAGAAATACAATCATTCAATGCCATCGATATCAGGAATATGGCACAGATGCTTTGCTAACTGCTGATACCATCGGTGCACAGGCGAACACCATTACAGAGATTGGACGAAGACCAAAGACACACCGCCAAAATAGAAAGCGCTGTGGGAAAATGAAGAAGACTATGTCCAACACTAGATAAAAGAAGTCATTGGATAAATAGATAAAATAATTAATTAAGTACTTTTTAATAGATGTTTTAAACACCTCTTCAAATAAAATCCTTACCAATATAATGAAACAAATTTTATTTATGTAAAGTAAACGATCGTCGAGATATATCGAAATCATATACATTTGACACTCCCACATAAAATAAATTCGCGGTAATAGCATAAAGAACATGTAATTACATTATCTATGGCCAATTTATTGTTACTACATGAATGTGGTAGTTAATCTTTGTAAAATGCTTAAACGTTTTGGTACTTGCTCTTATTGGTTAAAGGTTAATGACATTTCAATAACTGTATAGGGTGTTCCAATACCAGGTGACCAAAAAATCGATATCCACGACATTCACGTGGTATCAATGATCTGATAATAACTCATGTGTGTTTTGAAGATACAAAACTGTTCATTTCTGGTGTCACGAGAACAACGAAAACTTTGCTACTTTTAATGAAAACTTCTTTACATTTTAACGAATAATTATATGCTACAAAAAATTGCCTTTCTAATAAAGAAATATTAAAAATAAGCTATATCATAAGTATGAACACAAAATTACTTTTTTAATAAATAAATCAGTAACTTCTGACTATTACTTCACAAAAGAGTTATTGCTCCTGCTTCTGATTCTAAATATCATTTTGAAATAAAAGAGACTAATTTGTATATTTTGTTTCAGTTCAATCATAGATAGTAGTATGATTACGATGGAGTGCCAGCCAGGGGGTCACGGGGGACACCTGGGGCACTCCATGATGATGGACCCCTCGATGCATCAACAGGATCAAGATCATAAGAAGAAGCGTAAGTACATATTGACGATTGAGTTTTAAAAATATATGTATATTTAATTCCAGTACAATATATTAAAATTTCTTCTCCATCATGTAATGTAAAGAGTTTTCTTTGATGGGACTGTCTATGCAATCGATGGGCCGTGTCCTTAATTTTTCCCTAAAAAGGACAATTTTTATAATTTAAATAAATTAACTACCTGGGCGCCCCCCCCCCCGCCCCCACTTGGAACTGCGCCTGAACGTTATTAGCTATATTTGTTTTTGATTCACCATAATCTTGGGTTCCATTTTCGGTCTAAAATGAATATGTGTGTATGTCTTTCCCTTAGAAGTTTATAAGGTTCGTGGCTAAAAAGAATTTTACTTTAATTAAATTTGAAAAGTTTATTACAATTATTCCAGTAGTCAAAAATCAATCTTTCAATTATTTTTTTTTATTTATAAAATAAATATGATAAAAAGTCTATTGTTGTTATTACTAGGGTGTGAAAAATTAAAATTAAAATGTGTTAATTGGAATTTACACTAAGTATAAATCTGATCCAAAATTGAAAATAAATAGCTGGATTCACTAAGAAGATTTAACGTTTATATAGTGATTTAAAGGATGACAACCTAGACCTAAAGGATTGAAATCGGTAAGAGGAGTAATTGTATCCTGAAAATAAATAAAATTTTCCATTTTTGCCGGTTTAGTAATCAAAGAAAATATTTTTTTAATCTTTGTATTTTTAAGGTTCAAAACTTGCTAAACTTATTGTTGCACTTGTCCCTTTAAACCCCCATTGTCAACTTAGCTTTTTGAAACCAGATATACTATATTTCGTTGTGATAGGGACTTGCAAGCATTGAATGTATCAAGAGGGGACGGTGCCTTATTGGCTCTGAAAAACAAACTTCAATACTGTCCCCATTTGCAAAGGATTTTGAGATGTCGATATATATTAACACTCTAACAGAGGAAATCCCACTATCCATAGGAATAAGACAGGGTGATAGCCTAAGTCCAACACTTTTCAATGTAATCATGGAAGAAATCATTGATGAGGTATAAAGCACAAATATTGGGTACCCAATGGGACACAACACCATTCAGATTATATGCTTTGCAAACGATGTTACCTTGACAGCAGATAGCGAGGACAACTTACAAAGAATGCTTTTCCATCTCAATCGAACAGCCAAACAGTATAATATGAAGATATCTGTGGAGAAAACCAAAGCAATGGTAATAGCAAAAGAACCGGTAAGATGCAAACTAATCGTTGATGACAAACATATCGAACAGGTTGGGAAGTTTAAATACCTGGGAACACATATAACAAGTAACAAGGCAGTAATGGAAGAAGTACGCACACAAGCCAACAAAGCGGCCATGATATCAGGCCAACTAAGAGACATAATTTGGAACAATAAACATATGGCAGTTGAGAGCAAAGCAAGAATTTACAAGGTCTGTGTAAGACCGATACTGACCTACGGCGCAGAAACAAGAAATGAAACAACAAAGACAAAACAAATTATGAGAACCACAGAAATGAAAACGCTGAGAATGATCACGGGAACAAGTTTAAGAGATAGAATAAAAAACGCAAAAATACGCGAGGACAGCGGAGTGGGGGATGTTGTGAAGTGGGTTCGAAATCGTCGTAGGCAGTCGAGAGATCACGTGGAATGAATGGACGATGACAGACTAGCAAAAACCGTGATAAGAGAGAAATCAAACACCAAACGGCCGCCTGTATGGCCCCCCAAAAGATGGAGAGACAGCTGGATTTTGACCTCAAACGAAGATCGATGAGGCATTGTGTAGATAACAGAACTTGGTTCTACCTAGAAGAAAAAGAAGAGAAGAAGATATATGAATGTATATTGAGTCAAGTGCAAAAGTTGATATTGCCAGAACAGCATGGATTTTTTAAGCGCCATAGTACTGTTACCAATCTGGCTTCCTTTGCCCAATTTATCGGTAGGGTATTGGATAAACGCAATTGGGTTGACATAGTCTATACTGACTTCTCAAAGGCATTTGATTGAATCGATCACTACGTTTTATTTAACAAAGTTTCTACTATGGGTTTTAGCAATAGCCTACTGTTATTTTTTAAATTATACCTACAAGTCAGAATGCAATATGTTGAAATCCTGAATTATCAATTCTATAAATTTAAAGCTACAAGCGGGGCTCCACAGGGGAGCAAGCTAGCTCCACTAATATTTTTTACTTTTCATTAACGATATCGCGGTTGGAATACCGAGCAGTGTCTTGCTCCTTGCAGATAATATAAAATATTTTGGATATTTGATGTTGTTCGGAATTGATACTGAATATTGATAAATGCACCGTAATGACTTTCTCCAATAAAACCAACTCTTTATATGTTGAATATGCTCTAAACAGTCAAATACTTGAACGAAGTAATTCTTTTAAGAACATTGGAGTCACTTTTGACCCAAAACTTTCATTCGAGAAACATATCAGTTCGATTTGTGGGGTGGCGGTAAAAATGTTGGTTGTTCATATTGCGCAATTCTAACGATTTTAGCAATTTGTAGAGCTTAAGAACTTTATATGTTAGTCGTGTTCCGTGCCGTCATATCACATCCTATCTATGATAAGTATATTAGTCATTTAGAGGGGGTGCAAAGAAAATTTTTTAATGTAACTATCATTTAAAAGTGACGGTTTTTTTTTTCAAAGGGGTATAGATGAAGAGCAGTTTTAACGTTTTATCTTTAATTAATCACAGACATTACATGATAGATCAGTTTCTGAGCAAGTTATCTAGGTCTAATATCGACTGTTTTGATTTATTGTATCAAATTAACTTTCATGTACCCCCGAGACCTGTTAGAGCCTGTCCCATTTTTTCATTACTTAGCACTGAAACAAATTTTCTTATAAAAACGCCTCTATTTCAAGCCATGAGTATCTTCAACAACACTTGCAGTGACATCGATGTTTACAGCCTACCCCCTAAGAAATTATCAAAAGCTTAAAAGTTTTATTTATTTATTTATTGATACTCTTACAAACACCTAAACATAACATGCTACAAGGTAATTATAAGTAAGAGAAATTTTACAGACTTAACTAACACAGAACAAAGACAGCACAGACGAGAACCTGAATAAATCTAAAGGTCACTGCATAAGTTGCAATAGCAATTTCTTGGTACAATTAAAAAAGTCAATATCATTATTCTTATATAGTATGTTGCACTCAGTTAACATTAAATTCATTGGAGAACGACTACCAATGGAGACATGAAAGAATTTTTCCTTTTGTATCCTTAATCCTATCTTTGGTACATGAAGAGGTATATAATTAATCAAAGAACAATTGGTAAATTTTATATTATTGATAATACAATAAACAAATATCACAGACTGAATTTGCCTTCTTTTCTGAAGAGTTTGAAATTTAAAGCTTTCTAACATACTGCTATAAGAGATCAGATATGGATATAAGTTATTTTTCCTAACATATGAATATCTCAAAAACCTTTTTTGAACACGCTCAATAGCATCACAATGCACATTTGCACTCGGAGACCATATATTAGATGCATATTCTAGATGAGGACGAACAAGTGCATAATACAATTTTATTATTATATTATGGTTCTTAAACTGACTTGTATTTCTAATCACAAAACCAAGCACCCTAAAAGCCTTATTAATAATATTGCGGTAGTGGGTATTAAATTTCAAATTAGACTGGAAGTGCACCCCCAAATCCCCACATTCAGTCTTTATTTGTAGTTTTGCTCCATCAATAAAGTAATTAAAATTAATAGGATTTATTTTATTTGTATAAGACATAAAGAAGCATTTATTAGTATTTAAAAATATTTTTTTAATTGAAACCATTCTGTTACTGAATTTAAGTCTGCTTGCAGTACACTACAATCATTACTGTTTGTTACTTTCTTAAATATTTTAAAGTCATTCGCAAATAAGAGACCATGAGAATGTTTAACACTATTAGGTAAATCATTTATAAACATTAAAAATAACAGTGGGCCCAGGTTGCTACCCTGCGGTACACCAGATGTTGCCATAAAAGCCTGAGAAAACGACCCTCCCACTCTCACCATGTGCGGCCTACACGAAAGATAACTTTTCATGAAGAGGTAAGCATTCCTAGAACAGCCAAACTCGACAAGCTCAGCCAGCAACACCCGATGGTCCACCTTATCAAATGCCTTTGCACAATCAATATACACTGTATCCAACTGCTTCCCGCCATCAATAGCCTCCGCGGCATGATTTGTAAACACACATAAATTTGTTACTGTGGACTTTCCACTTACAAATCCATGTTGTTGTTCTACTATTTTATGAGTGATGTTGGTCACAATGTCATCTGAAAGGATCATCTCAAATATCTTAGCAAGTGAATTAAGTATACTAATGGGTCTATAATTTTCAACATTTGTTTGTTTACCATCTTTAAATATGGGAGAAATAATTGCAGTTTTTAGTTTATTTGGAAAAATTTTTGTTTTTAGGGCAACTTGAAAAATATGAGCAACAGGGGCTGCTAAAAAGTCTGAGCAGCCTTTATAGATATATGAGGGAATATTATCCTCTCCTGTGCTTTTTTTTTTGGTTTTAGTTTTTTTATACTTTTCTTTACAGTCTTCTCTGATATTAAAGAAAATTCCAAGTCTCCCCATCTATTAATATCTATAGGGTCTAATAAAAATGTAAAGTGTTCACTTTTATGTGAATTAATCACTGATTTTATTTTTTTCGTATAATTTTATTTAATAGCATAGTAAAGTTATATGTCATATTGTCTTATAAATGGATGTAATCTGTTAGACAATAAAGATTATTATTTCGATTAATTATTAATCCCAGAATTTTGGCTGTGTTATTTTGTTAAATACCCACTGCATTTAAATGGAAACCAAATGTAAACATACTTATATTACATGAGAAAATAAATATATTTATACTTGGCTTCCATTTAAATGCAATTTATTTAAGTTTGCTGCATCATGCTCAACATCCTCGTCATGTAACACTGTAAATCTCGTGATATCACTGTGTATTAAAGAAAATAGTAGTAGTAAAGGAGCTTAGAGAATTTGGAAGGTGACTGTACCAACTGTAAACAATGAAAAAAAAACTACTTTAAGTTACGTGATTCATTTATTTGATTTCAAATAACGGATTTTAATATTCGTATAGGTTACAAATTTGAGCAAAGTATGAAACACAAAATTCCCTATAATTTTTAAATTTAATTCGAAAAATGATCTTAAATCAATTTACGTGTTGTGTGCTTTGTTACCATCCATATAATTTCGAGCGTTACGGACAGTATGGGTTACCCGAAATTGGTTTTCGAAAATAACAACGCATGATTAGCGAAAATCAATCAATACAGGATCGGTTGACACGACGGGTACCCCCAAATTGCCATCACAGCAATATCGGGGAAAATTACCACCATAATGTATAGGCTTTAAGAAAAAGGTATGATTTTTCTTTCATATTTAATCTTTATTACAAGGCGGTAGATAATGTACAAATTTTAAGGAACCTGATATACAATAATGTAAAAAAATAGAGATATTAAATACTCAGGAATACATTTTAAATTAATTTAAATCATTTAAAATCTTTAAATTCTAAAGGTTATTTATTCATTAATCTAATCCTGCTTACAAAGCTAAAAATTTTATTTATCTTTTGTCAATATTGCAAATTTTGTTCTGGTATATTCAGTCGAATTACTTCAGTGACATCTTCATTCATTGTCTCGATAAGTGGAATTGATTTCTTCTTTTGGATGGAGAATGATTTGTTAGCTTGCTTACTATGTTTTATTATTATAATATGAAGACACTAAAAACAAATAATAAACATAATGTAGAAGTGGTGAACACCACTATAAGTGTTATTAAGAATAAAAAATTACTTGCGAGTATATAATATACAGGGTGTCTCAAAAGAAAGTTCACATTTAAAAAATCGATTTAAAAAAAAGTCACGACTTTATTGAAAAATGTTTATTACATAATAAAATACATAGTTTGGGAATGTATTTTTTAAAAATGATATCGTCCAAATGTAATCCGTTGCTTTCACGGCATTCATTTAATCGAGCACTAAAATTGCCCATGACGGCTCGGCAGGTATTCTCCGTGATGTCTGCAATTTCGTTGCGGATATTTTCTTTTAATTGTGCCAGGGAAGTCAGTTTGTTGGCGTAAACTTTTGATTTGACATAACCCCATGTTGTTGGACGTGTGTGAAGTTGCTCCGTCTTGCTGGAACCATGTTCTTTGGTTATAGCCAGGAAAATTTTGCAGTTCAGGCACGAAGAAGTCGTCTAACATCTCCACATACCGCTCTGAAGTCACTGGTACTGTGCGTTCCCTTTCATCTTCAAAAAAGTACGGGGCGATAATTCCTCGCGCCGACATCACAGCCCATACAGTCACTTTCGGCGAATGTAGAGGTTTCTGATGTTTGTGTTTTGGATTGTTTGCACTCCAATAGCGGCAATTTTGCTTGTTTACATGACCGTTAAGATGAAAATGGGCTTCATCCGAAAAGAAGATGTTGGTAAACGTTGAAAAGCGTTCAGTCATCTGGTTTACGAAGTCAAGCCTCTGACCAGCGTCCTGAGGCTTCAATTCTTGCACCAACTGAATTTTATAGGGGTTCAGCTTTAAATCTTTGTGTAAAATGCGGAATAATGATGACCTATGCACATTTAAAGCAACAGCACGCTTACGAATCGAAACGTTTAGGTCGTCACGAACAGACTGAGTACCACTCTCTACATTTTCGACCGTTCTCGAAGACCTCGGACGCCCGGATTTTGATTTATCTAGTGTTGAATCGGTCTCTTCAAACTTCTGGACCCATTTTCCAATAAGCCGAGCGCTTGGCGCATCATTTAAGTGACGAATATGTCGAAAATTGCAGAATTTTCTACGCGCTACAGTCGCCGAATTACCGTTTTTGTAAAACTCACGTACGCACAAAGCACCGTCCGCTCCCGAGACACGCTCCATAGCGACTAAATTCCCAAGAGCCAGGCTACCGATTGACATACCCCCCGCGCCGCTCGGAATAGTTGCGTTCACGCAATAAGCAAAACAAATGTGGACTTTCTTTTGAGACACCCTGTACTTTAACAATTTGTTTTAAAAAAAGGGACTGTAATTACTCATTGTAACTTTGAGAATATTTGCAGATCGAGAGAAAAAATAAACTATTTACAAAGAAACAAATACTGAAATTGATATAGTAGAAAGACGGAAGTGAGGGAATTTGAGTTTAGAGTAGAACTGTGATAGCATCCATAGGAGACAAATTTACTATGTTATTTTAATGGATTCTTTAAATTCTTGATAATACTGATCATTAAAGATTTTTAAATTAAAAAATGTTTTTTTCTTTTTTTGGAAAAAGTACCAGTATATCTTTTATGTACTGAAGACTTGGTCATACGGCTGTCGCACTCCCATCAATGTCACATTTACTCATCCCAAATATACTTAGATATCATAAAAATAGAGCTCTATGGGGGCCCTTTCCATATTATCAGGCCCTAGATAATGTTATAAACATTTGCATTTCTTATAAATCTCCAAACAGTTCGAGCGGTCCCAAGTAGCAGTGCCTGATGAAAAAAAAAATTATTATGAGAGCTAGTGGCTGACAGACAGGTTCGCAATTCATCAAAATTGGCAGAGAATTTGTTAGGTAGATTAGCAATAATGTTAAAAATGGCTTGTTCATCGATTGGCCTAAGAAAAATGGTGTGAAAGATACTTTGAAGTGTAAAGTTGTATTAGTTCCTGGTGTGAGAGGAATATAGAATTGTTTATTAAAAAGTTCACTGGCTATCTATAGGCTTGTCTGTCTCCAGATGTAGTAAAATGTCTGAGTTTGCTTTCTTCTTGTTAGACATAACATTAAAAATGTTCCAGATGGTTTTCTCCTTGTTATTTGGATTCACAATTTTGGTATCATTTAAATTTTCCTATAGTTTAATATATATTGTCTTTAATGCTTTCTTTCGGTGATCGCTAAGCTCCAATCCCGTGATATTAAGCACAAGATTTTCGGTATTACGAATTATGGAGATCGCCCGGACAATACTCGTTCCCTACTATTTGCGTCTGTGTTCCTCCAGGTCCCTGCATTAGAAGATCTTCTCATCTTACTTGTTTAGATGTTTTATCCACTAAAATGAAGTTTGGCCCGTTATGTACAACTGTATGAGCACAATTCGATCCTAGTACACCTTCAACTCTTAATTCTTCAGTACAGGTTCCTGGCTGTTTTCATAGTATAGCGCTTTCTCTACCTGCAATAGTTTAAATTTCTCTGCGATCTTTTGATAGACGATCTTTACGGCTGAATTGTGTCTCTTCTTGTACTCTGATGCAGTCACCCTGGATCAAAGATTTTCTGATTATGTATTTCAGATACTTTCTCGTTGAAATAACCTAATCTTAAATAGCTACTAAGAAGTCTTCAGTTTCAACAAATATATGCCTTGAAATCAACCAGTTTTTCGTCGGTAATTTGTCGACATTTTCCTGGTTATCTTTATTTGGGCGTCGTCCATGAAGAGGCTTCTTTAGCCAGACTTAAAGCTTCTCTTGGACTGGTTGATAATGGGAAGTCGGTTCATAGTCCTTCAACCCCAGCGATGTTAAGTCGTCGCACAGAAAACTAGCCTGTGTAAATATGAGCGTAAGTTTGTAGGTTGTTGATCCAATTGCGTACCAATGATCTTCCTCCGTAGTATCTAGGTAGCATTGTACGTTCATTAGTACAACGCAGATGATGTTCACGTGACTTTGTCAGAAATATTCAGACTGCAGAATTGCCATGTCTTTATTACCTAGTGACTTACACTCACCTCAGGGGAATCTCATCCCAGATATTCTCTGATATCATATAAGGATGAAGCTCTGTAAGGGCTCTTTCCATGGTGCCGAGCTCTTAGTGATGGTATGGTCCTCTGCGTTTCTCATAAACTTCCAAAGAATTCGAGCAGTTCCAAGTACCACTACCTTTCGCACAGCTTTAGACAGAAGACTTTTCGGTACTACGCATATTGTTGACAAAAGTATAGGGATCGTCCGGACGCTGCTCATTCACCACTGTTCCCATATTTGTAACTCCAGGTCTCTGTGTTTGACAGTTTTCTCATTACGCTTGTCCCTTAGATTACTGTTAATGGAGATGGCGACTTCTATTAATGTTGTAAGCTTTAATGTTGTATCCACTAAAATGAAGGCAGGCCTATGCAACTCTATGATTCGCAAGCAAGTTCGATATAATTATTTTGTTTCATTCTTTTCCAAGTGTGAATTAGTATATAAATTGGCTGCAATGCTTTCTAGATATGTAAGAATTAAGCAGTTTTATTTTACTGCAGGTAGATAAAGGCAAATTTTTTTTATCAGGGGGATTTTTAATTTACTTTGTAACTATGGTAATTTTATATATTTTCCAAGACTGCGGCATTATAAAAAAAATAGTTCTTAGCTTTGGCAAAATTAAAGCAATCTATTTCTCATTGCTAAAGACTAACAAAACGGTTTCCTATTAATCATTGATAAAAAGAAACACCTGCTACAGGACATAATTATTGTTAATTTAAATAATTTAAATCGACACTCAGTAAAAAAAGGAACACCTTCCAAATAAAGAATTTGCTTACAACAACAAAACCTGTTCTTCCAATAAATAAATTACAATTTATAAACATCTCAATCGATCTAAAATTACACTAAAATTTAGCTCAATAAGATGTACTAATTTGTAAGTGTCAGCTACTGGAATCTCCGATGTGTAATTTAAATAATTTTAAAGATCATTTTGGGCCGTTAGCTATTGCCTGTCAACAGAAAAAAATAAGCTTGTTTAAAATGTACAAGATCTTTTTCGGAAATATTTTTTAATAGATGCAATGCAAATGCTCTAAAAATACACAGCATGAAATGTTTTTGATTTTTTAGGATTCTTGTGACATTTAATGTTAATTTTTCCATGTACTTAAATATACCATAAAGGACTTTTAATTACCATGTTCACAATTCTCAAAATTCATTGATACATGCATATGGAAACAAAAATTCTGTGTGCATACACACAAAACTACTTTCAAGATGTAAAATAAATAAATCAGCTCTTTTGAAGCTTACTATGTAGAGACAAACGTCAGAAAAATTGTTGTGCTTTGTTTCTCTAATGGAAAAACTTATACCCAAGAAAATATTAGAAAAAAATAATTAACAAAAGGTTTAAGATACAAAAATAATATATATATATATATATATATATATATATATATATATATATATATATATATATATAATTCAGTATTAATCCGGGTGTCAAAATCAATTTTGTGTCCTGTCTCGTGCTGGTGTTGAAAAAACGCCGATGTTGTCCGTTTGTTTCTTATACTAAGTTTATGTTCTTCTAGTCTCGCTGATATTCTTCTGTTGGTCTGGCCAATGTAGCTTTTATTGCAGGTGCCACATGTGATTTTATATACGCGTTAATTTTCTAAATAGATTTTGTCTTTTGGATTTCTTAAGGAAGAGCCTATTGTTTTAAATGGTCTGTAGGCTGTAGATATGTTGTGTTTCCGGAGTAATCTGCCGATTCTGTCTATTGTGCCTTTTATGTAGGGAAGAATGGTGATTTGTCTATCCCCGGCGGGTGACCTTGATTCTTGCGATGGTCTTTGTTGCAATTTTATTGCCTTATTGATTGTTGGTGTCTTGTAGCTTTGTTGTTGGAGGGCGCTTTTTATATGTGACAGTTCCTTTTCTTTTCTTTGGCTATCAGTTAGGCGAAGGGATATATATATATATATATATATATATATATATATATATATATATATATATATATATATATATATATATATATACGCGTCGTACGAAAAAATTAGTAAGAGACTTTTTGTTTAAGACTGATTTGTTTAAAATGTTTATGATAATATTATTCCCAATTTCAAAACTTTCACCCTAAAAACTCTTGTCTGATTGGAACCCCTTTGGCTCCTATACTACTGAATCTGGAAACAATATCAATCCAATTTTTTTAGTTACGGCGTAGCAGTGCGAAAAAATTAAGCTGGTTATTTTAGAGCAAGACACCTTTTTATAATCAAAAACTGCATAATAAGTCTTAAAACCTGTAAAATTTTTATT
Organism: Diaprepes abbreviatus; assembly: GCA_034092305.1. Taxonomy (NCBI): domain Eukaryota; kingdom Metazoa; phylum Arthropoda; class Insecta; order Coleoptera; family Curculionidae; genus Diaprepes; species Diaprepes abbreviatus. The sequence goes on along the minus strand of JASJET010000085.1, from coordinate 3,693,321 downwards.
AGTCCATCTGTATTATACAGAATGCATATTTTTATTTACTTTAATAGAAGCCTAGTTGCTTTCAGTATCAGATTAATTTTCATAATAATATAAAATTCCATTTCAAGATATAGTCTCACACTTGTCACTATAATTTAACACAATGAACAATGCAATGAAAGAAACAAAAAATAATGTAAAAAGGAGAAAAACTGTGAAAGAAAAAAAATTTTCAAACATTGGCAAAGTCCAAAGTTACCTTTTCGTTTGCTGGAACGATGTAACGTCATTTTTCCTGTCCATTATTACGAGCCGTCTGTAACAGTCGCAGATCCAGGGGGGGGGGCGGTGAAGGTGATCCTCTAATACAGAAAAAATAAACTCAAGCAGAAGTGGACATATAGCTTTGTTTGCAGATAATATTTTTATTCAAAAACTTCATTTTCTAAACAACAGTACATAGGAATAACTCAGCATTCCAGACCAACAAAATATCGTACAAGCAGTACCACTGCAAAAAACTAATCCGAGCCATAATAACCTATAAAAAATACCTAAAACTTTGGAGAGAATTTAAAATACTAAAAGAAATGCCTTGTAAAAGCACAACCTTATTTTAATATGACTAATTTATTATGCTCCGTATGGACATTGGCTTGAAACAATAAAAAGTCATCAAGAAGTTCAATATTTACCAATTGATTTGTTTTGGTTACGATAAATCTATAACATTAAACACTAATTATAAATTTGGAATTATTTCCTAATTTTTTTTTTCATTTTTAAATTAAATAAATACATTTCACATACGTATTATGAAAAACCAACCTCACACTATTATATGTTTTACACAAAATTTATTAAGTTTTTAAATTTCCTTACATAATAACAAAAATTCTAATTATTTAGCAATACGTTTACTTTCAAATCCTAACCTTACAAAAACTAAAACCAATTATTCTCCTTGCGCGTGCTAATAATATTAGAATTTTAGAAAAAACTTTGCCAAAGTGTGGCGAACACAAAATTCTGTACCAAAAGTGTTATAATTATAAATATTATTGACATTTAGAAAGTCTATTCACGTACGCCAATTCGATATGCTTTTGCTGTATATCAATTTATGTACAGAGTGAGTCTTGAATAAGTTACAGAATTTTGCTATCAAATACACCAAAATATATTAAAGAAAAATGTTTCGGTAAATATAGCAGAAAAATAAATCTCTTCTCCCTCAAAAAAAAAACTTCATATGCCTATTATAATTATTAGTAATGCAAAATAGACTCTCTACCAAAGAAAACATGCAAGTTAACTATACCGTGTTCACCGTCAGAAAAAAATACGACTGATGAAGAGGAGAACGATTTCTTCACGAAAATAAGTATTTTGACTATCGTTGACCTTGATAAACAGAGTATCACAGCTTTCTGATATACAGAAAAATGTTTTACCGAAGTCTCGAAAAATAAATACCCTAACTGGAGACGCGATACTTGGTTTCTGACAAATAAAATTGGGAGAATTATGGATAATCTAATGGAAACAAAAATAAAGTCGCTGAGGACGAAAGAGCCTTACATTTTATCTTCAAATGCGAAGCTTTCATCTACTGAAAACACCTTCAAGGATCGATCAATCTTGAAAGTTTATATCTTCTTTTCCTGGTCTTACAGTTCTGGGTGAGTCTTAGCCGCATCCACTATCGCCGTCCATCTCTTACGGTCTTGTGCTTCTATTTCACACTGTTGGACTCCAATCCTATACAAATCAGCTTCGACGGCATCCTTCCATCTTTTCCTGGGACGCCCTATTGATCTTCTACCATCTGGTCTCTCAAAGAATACTGTTTTCAATAATCTGTGGTCCCCTGATCTTACCACATGGCCTGCCCATTTTATTCTGTTGGCTTTGATACAACGGACTATGTTTTCACTGCCATACAGTGTCGCCAATTCAGCATTGTGGCGTCTTCTCCAATTTCCTGTCGTTTCATCTCTTTGGGGACCAGATATCATTCTAAGAATCTTTCGTTCAAATATGAGTAATTTATTTATTTCCCGTTGATTGAGGGTCCAAGTTTCACTGCCATAAGTAACTACCGGGCGAATAATTGACCTGTACCGAGTTCGTTTGGATTGTATTTTTAACAGTTTAGATCTCAATAATGTTGTGAGGGAGTATAACGCCCTATTTGCTGCCACTATTCTTGTTGAGACGTCTTTTTCAACTTAATTGTCGTCTGTGATTACCGCTCCTAGGTACATGAATTCCTTAACCGCTTCGAAGTTGTGTTCATTCAGTGATATATTCTGCCCGATTCGAGGTCTTGGATTCTTGGTTACTACCATGTATTTAGTTTTTTCTTCATTTACTCATAGACTGATATTACCTACTTCTTCCTCGAGCTGTGAAAATACCTCTCGCACGTCTCTTGTTGAATGAACCACTGTATCAATATCATCAGCAAAGGCCAGCACCAGTTTTGAACCTTGGTTCGCAAAATCCTCTGTCAGCCCCGACGCAACCCTGCTCATTGCATGTTCCAAGGCAAAATTGAAAAGCAACGGTGACAGAGGGTCACCTTGTCTAAGTCCTGATGTCACACTGAACGGCGTTAATGTTCTATTTCCTACCCTTACCTATGCATATGACTTTGTCACACACATTTGAGTTAGATCGACTAATTTTCTTGGTACGCCCATTTCGAGCATTGCTAGCCATAGTCTGCTTCTTTTCACGGAGTCATATGATTGTTGGAAATCCACAAAGATTTGGTGGACATCTCGATTAAATTCCCAGTTTTTTTCCAATATTTGTCTGATAGTAAAAATCTGGTCTATTGTTGACCTTCCAGCACGAAAACCGCATTGGTAGTCGCCGATAATATCTTCCGCATAAGGCGTCAGTCTGTTTAGTAGGGTAATTGCCAGGATTTTGTATGTTGTGTTGATAAGAGATATATAATTTTGAAATTGTTCCTTGTTTCCTTTCTTATGTATAGGTATTATGACGGTTCCATTCCATTCCTCAGGCATTTTCTGTTGTTCCCATATTTTCAAAATGATTTCATAAATTTTTTGATGTAGACCGTTTCCTCCTATTTTTAGCAGCTCTCCATTTATACCATCGCTGTCTGGAGCTTTGTGATCTTTGAGTGATGCTATAGCATTTTTAACTTCTTGAAGTGTTGCTGATGGCACTCTTATATCTGCGGAATGGAATGTAATGTCCTCTTCCTCTGTCCCATTTTCAATACTTAGTAACTGCTGAAAATATCCTTTCCAGAGCTCGACAATTTCTGTTTCCGTCATTATTAACTCTCCTGTTTATTTTCTCAAGGCTGTTATTTCTCCAACATTTCCACCCCTTCTCACAGTCTTTACCTCCCTAAAGAATTTCCTTACTTGGTTCATGTTCCTATTTCTGTCTATTTCCTGCATCTGATGCTTCAGGTAGCTCTTCTTTTTTTTTTCTCTATGTAATCTTCTTGTCTGTGCTCTTATTCTGTGAAATTCTTCTTTGTTCTCCTCCTGAAAGTTTATATCTAGAGGATAAATTAGTGAAGGGGCTGTTGAATTTTATTAGGGTAACCAATCTGATACAATGAATCACTAGACTGAAGTGTAAAGGGTTCCCAACCCTAGCCTGCTATGCTATTCAATTCAATCGATTAGAGGAAAATATTTGAAATGCTGTAGATGACACTCCTTCAACTAACACTTAAAATTTATCAGCGCCGTTTAATATGTCGAAAGCAATAGTACATGAAGTTCTTCAAGAACAGCTGTTATATATATATATATATATATATATATATATATATATATATATATAACATTTGAAAAAAGTGCATGAACTGATTCCTGATGATTTTCCCCATAGAATTCAGTTTGCAAACTGGCTATTGCATCAGGAACAAAATAATGTAAACTTAATTAGCATTATTCTCTTCACGGATGTAGCAGTGTTTACCAATGAAAATTCTCATGCAACTATTGTTTCGCATCATCAACATCATTTCCAATTAATTTACGTCTGTGCAGGAACAATTGACAATTTTTTGTTTGGACCATTCGTATTACCAGCACGACTGAATGGAAAAATTTATTTAGAGTTCATCCGAAATGCTTTTTACGATTTAGTAGAGCACTTACCACTTAAAACCTACCGAAACTTGTGCTACATGCATGATGGGGCACCACTTTATTTCAGCGTTGCTGTGCACCTAAATAACGTTTATCCAAACCGTTGGAAATATAGAGAAAGACCTATTACCTGGCCTCCTCGATCTCCTGACCTAATGCCGTTGGATTTTTACCTGTAGGGACACCTTAAAACCTTGGTGTATTCCACTCTGGTCGATAGTAAGGAGGAATGTGTTAATGTGGCGGGTAAAGCAGTCCTCAATTAATCGTGCCCGTGAGTGTCAGACTTCCCGGATCCCATGTTGAACCCTTTTACGAAGTTTTAAACTAAGCAATTAGTTTAACTTTTTATTGAAACTATGGTGACAAAAAAAAAATCCTACAGGACTGGCAGTGTAAATAAAATGATGTTTTTTCGGAAACGGTTAGGATCAGCGACATAAATGAAGAGAACTTAATTTTTAGTCAGTGCTTAAAGGTATGTAAAAAACGTTGTCCAAAGTTCTTATCATACAGGGCGTCAAAATATGGGGTCATGAGTGTCACAGCTAGTCTGTCCTTACAGCTGTGAATAGTTCACAATACTTTCTTGGATAGTCATTTTAAGGACCTTACCTGGTAAACATCATATTAAAAAAAATTCAAATATACCTGGTGGTTCCCTAATTATGTGTAAAAAAGTTGATTCCAATGCAGCTTTTTGAGAGCCCTATCTCCGAAGAAAAGACCTATACGAAAAAAGTTTTAAGGAACTTTTTCATATCCTGGAGATTTTCCACATTTTCCGGGACACTTTGTATATCAGCTCTTCATGAAAATGTTTTAAATTTTGTTTTGCTACAGATAATGAAATATTCCGACATATTCATTTACGGGAAAATATTAACATAATAAATTATTTAATTATAGATACAGTACTAAAAATCCTGACTTTAACACTCTGTATATTAACAAATCATATTGGATTTTAATAATTTAATAAATTTTAATATTATATAGAGGCTCAAGTAATTCAATTAAATATAGTTCATAACAAAAAAGTAATATGGTAAGAGGATTATTTTAGATTAGTTGTTTTTTTCTGTCACATTAAATATTGTATATATAATATGCTAAACGTCACGGTGTGTCAAAAATAATTATTAATATAGTGGTAATTGCATACTTTTATTTAAATCATATTAGAATATTTTTCGCTTATATCGCTTGATTGTTGATGTTGCCCAGTCCGGCAGAGTAACAGAATTCTACATATATGAATTACATCCTTGTTTGTTACCATAATACTGAGAATAAACTTAAATAGATTGAAACTGGTACTGTGAGATTCATGTATGAAATGTATTAAAAGTATTTTTTACCCTGTACCGATCTTTCAAAAGTATTTGTACTAAATTAACCTAAAATTTGATAAATGCATATTTTTTAGAAAAATTTTCTAAAGTATTGATAAAAATTATTTTTCAGGAGATGGTGGATCACACGTAGGATCTTCAACTGATGGTGAGTGATCCATAAATATTATATACAGATTGTTATAAAAGTGAACTGAACAAAGATAATCTAAAATTATAGGTTCTTACATTTAAAATGCGAGTGCAAGAAATTGTGTTGAATAAACTAAATTAAAAATAGTATTTTCAAATATTTATTTTTGGTACATGTTTTTAAAAGTTTATCGCGAGAAATTAAAAAAGGGAATTCTGATTTGTTTAGGTTATATTAAATTTTTACGAGCATAAAATTCGCATCTCTATATTTTATTAATTGATATGAATAGTGGACTTGAGTTTTCTTAGAAGCTAGCTTAGTATATTTTGATGAGACTCGAAAATTAAATAATTTTAAATAATAAATCTTGATTAAAAAGTTACAAGAATTACCACCAGGTCGCGCTCTGAGCCAGCCGATTTGAATTTTGTTTTTTTTGGTTAGGTTGCCACATCTATCATTGAAATCTTCACAACTAGCTGATTTGTGGCTCCCCAGTTCTTATTTCCTCTACTAGCTAACAAACATTAAAAAACTGGTGGGTTTTCAGTTTTTAAAAATAACTACGAACTAATTCTAATTAATTCACCTCTATGAATAGGTCAATAGTCCATAATTTTTCTTTAAGATCGGTAAATATTTTTCTTTTATCTAAATATCATGCGTTTAATCTCGTACCATAAATTCCCTATAATGCATTTATACAATTAAATTTTGACATATATAATGTCATAATTTCATTATAAAATAATTATACCAAGACATTATCTGCATACTGTTTGAAATAAAATTAAATTTATGAAGTCTACTTTATGAAATAATTGTAGAAAATCTTGCTTAAAACATATGCGATTATTAAAATAAATTTTATTTATTATAAACAGTATTATTTCTCGTTTAGATTCATGTCAGAGTGAAAATGTCATAAAATCAAATGAAATCTAGATTTCAGGGTTCAAAATTCTAACAATTTTATTTGATGTTGTGGTATCGTACAATCAACATGTTTTGGTATGTAACGCCGACATTAATTTCCATACCATACTTTTTCAATGGTGTTTCTGTCTTATTCGCTTCTGCGACTCATAACTCCATGGAAAATAGGCTTTCGTCAGTAACAAAAATGTAACATTGTTTTTTTTTGCTAGAATGCGTTCATTTCGGCATCTTATAAAACATATCTCGATGGTAACTGTGAAAGACCTGTGCAAAAAAAATGGCGGACCAAAAATGGTCAAGATTTTCGTTTTTTTTGAGTTTATCTCAAAAAGTAAAAGTTGTATCGAAAAATGTTTCAAACAAAAGTTGTAGAGAATTAAAACACCTATCGATTCATATAATATAAATTATAGGTGGCGCCACTAGTTATGGAGATATATTTTTTTTCGACAAAATTTACGGTTTTTTTAAAAAAAAATACATTTATTAACAAACTACCGATTTAAAATTTAACATAAATATAGATATTATCATTCTAAAATAGTATGTCAAACCCGGAATCTGTGAGTCTTTTACTTTCCGAGAAATTCGATGTCAAAGTTGAAAATTCAACCTCAATATTCCGCTTTCCTAATTAAGATACAATGCTCTATTTTAATGGAAATCGTTTGTATTGTTTTATGTTTTGAAGATCTATTAAAAATATTTTTTGTTTCAATCGTGGGCCGAGAAATTTTGCAAAAACCAATTTTTGCACCAAAAAAATTGAGATAACATTTTTTTTTTCAAAAATTCGTAATGGCGTCGCAAATGAATATTAAGAGCTCAAATTTACAGAAGATGTTTTTTAATGCTTGTGCTTCACCTGTGAATTTTTTGGATCCTAGAAATACACTTCCATACGATCTGTGAACCTTCGAAAATTGGACCGAATATAATCAAAAATAGCTGCTGCAGGCCGCTGTGGGCGGGTTGCCAAAGTTTAGGCGCATTATTTATCGGTGCTTCAAGGAAACTTATGCATTACAAGTAATATTAAAAAAATTTTATCTCCTTCCGGTGAAAAGTTATTGCAATTTTTTGGTGCAAAAATTGGGTTTTGCAAAATTTCTCGGCTCACAATTTCAATTTTTTTTAACAGATCTTCAAAATATAAAACAATACAAACAATTTCCATTAAAATTGAGCATTGTATCTTAATTAGGAAAGCGGAAAATTGAGGTTGAATTTTCAACTTTGACATCGAATTTCTCGGAAAATAAAAAACTCACAGATTATGGGTTTTGCACACTTTTTTAGAATGATAATACCTATATTTACGTTAAATTTTAAATCGGTAGTTTGTTAATAAATGTTTTTTTTTTTTTAAATCAAACCAAAACCATTAATTTTGTCGAAAAATAAAATATCTCGATAACTAGTGGCGCCACCTATAACTTGTTACTGACGAAAGTCTATTTTCCATTGAGTACATAGCCAAGAAAAATATATGTTTCTTCTAAAGAATTTGTTGTGAATTCATACAATTAAATGATTAAAAAAATGGAACTTTATAGATTTTTTAAATATATAATGCAATTTTTTATAATGTACACAGACATTTATCATGGTTTTTAAGGACTTAAGCCTTTTAGGGCATTTTTAAATTTATCTTTTCTAGAATTACATTTTTAACCTCTTTCTTTAAAACTATGTACTCGTAAATATCAATAAATACACTTACTTAAACATAAATTTGTTGTTCCTATTAATTTTCTTTAAATAAATATTTGTGGCTAATAAATTATATGCTTCGAAGTTTGAATAACCTCTACCATAATAAATTCTACCCTGCAATTGGCTATTTAAGTTTCCAATATACAGGGTGTCCCACGACGAATTGCCGCGATGGGTTTCTCGAAAAATAGATTTTCAGCAAAATAGTTCAGTTTTTATAATCCATGGCATCTAGGGTCACGTTAAATTATTAAGATTAGCGGTAATATTTTATATTAGAGATACAAAACGTTACGCATTTTCGAATTAGTGCCTTTCGTCATCAATATACTTTGAGAGTCGGGATATTCCACTGATGAAGCAACAATGGTTTATGGCAATGTTAACCTTTCTTCTTCTGAAGTAAAACGCCAACAATGCTGATTTTTTTATGTTAAAAAAATAGCCAGAAATTCCACATTGCTAGATCTGGTAAATGGGGAGAATGTTCTTTAAATTTAATATCACTCTGCCACAAAAAATTCAAAGTTGTCTCGGCAGTATGATGAAGTATTAGCCCTCTGAGAATTAGACTTTAAAACACTTTTAGGTGAGCAGTGTTGAATATAATAAGCTTAATTGTCTCTACAAGTGTTTTTAAAAAAATAAAACATCCATAACTTAATTATAACACGTTTTCTCTTGGTATTGGGCATTAGTGTTTTCATCTCACAAGTTTAAGATTGACACTCGTAACTCATTTATATATAACTTTTATCACTCCTAATTGGCCAATCGTTACAAAAGGCGAATTTCGTTAATAACTACTTGCTAGAATGTACGTTATGATTATAAAAATAAGTATAAAATTAAACAAAAAAAAAGGATGTCTGTACATATTTCGATTTGGGATAAATAAAGTAAAAAATCTCTTTTCATTTTTTTGTCACATTACCTTTGGTCATTAATTATATTAATAGTACTAAATGTAAGTTCTAATAAAATAATATTTGTTACAAAAACTGTAAAAATCTATTGCATTTATTCGAACCAAAATCCAAATTTTACCACACCCAAGAAGTCATAATTCACATACCTAACATACTGTACGAGTAAATTCGCCCACAAAACATTTACTAGATTAATGTTGGCCAATCAGAATGTAGTAAACAAGTGGTAAACCTAAATTTATTGGTCCAAATGACAGCTTTAAATATGCGAAAGCGCTATAAATATTCTAATTTGCGTTTTATACGTACGCAATTTTGCCATTTTGCAAAGTGGTTAAGGCTTGGTTGGTATGGAGGTTATTGCAACGAAATTTGATACATCTTTGGATAATTATCGAACAGAAAAATAAATAAATCGCTTTTCCTGTTATTTACAAGAGCCGTGGAGCGGTTTTGCATAATGTTTTATATACAAGCATCAATTACTTTTTTTATAACTCATATTATTTGATTTACGGCAAGACATTGTTTTATGGGTTTTTATTGCTGCAAATGGTAGTAACATTGTTCATATGCAATTGTTTCCTTAGAAACTATATAAATATAACTATTACTAATTGTATTATTTTTTATCCAGAAACAAATACGGTAAGACTTTAATAATACATTTCCATACTTTTCACAATACCATCGAAATCACTCCTACTCCATGAAAATTAGACTGAAAAAGAGCCGTTTTGGGAAAAAAATGTAACTAGCGATTTTATTGCTGAAAAGGGTATATCTTGGCATCACTAAAAACATACGTCGATGAAAATTCATAAGGTCCATGGCTTAGAAAATGGCGGCCAAAAAATGGTCACTTTTTTCAGTTTTTCCAGCTTATCTTGAAAAATAAGGGTTGTATGAAAAAATGTTTGAAACAAAAGTTGTAGATAATTAAAAAACTTATCGATCGATATAATTAGAGTTATATGTGGCCCCACTAGTCATCGAAAAATAATTTTTTCCTCGGAAAATTTAATTTTTTTTAAATTTATAATTAAATTATATTTATTAATTAACTATCGCTCCAGAATTCTGGGAAATGATAGATATTTTTGACCCAAAAAAGTGTGTTTAATCCGAAATTTGTGAGTTGAATAGTTTCCGAGAAAATCGAACTCAAAGTTGAAAATTCGATGTCGATTATTATCCTTCCTAATAAAGATGCAGCAACCAGGTTGACAGCAATTTGTTTGAAATGACGTATACATCATTTATTTCATTAATAACATCAACTTCAGCCTCATCATCGAGAATGATATGAATGTTGACGAATATAATGAAATGTAAGGACGGCTGAACCATACTAATGTATATTTTTTATATTTTGTATTATTATATTATATATGTACACTTTTTGTTTGTACTTTTTTTGTAATAAAATGATGTATTGCTAATAAAATAAGATATAACTTTTGTATTATTATATTATATTATGTATACTTTTTGTTCAAACTGTATTTTCTTAATAAAATTATGGATTGCTAATAAAATCAGAAATAACTTTTTATTAATAATATAATCTAAATATTACAATTTTATCACATACTTTACTCCAAAATGTTACCAGTCGCTCAAAGCGATATGTGCGTGTAGTCTGTAGCTGAGCGGCACACGCCTGCAGCATAGCAGCCCGCTGACTAGCTGTATCCGCGCAATTTGACTACCGTCGGATAGATTCTGTGGGTAGTTTTCAAAGATCCAAAGATCTGACAGGGATGTTTTTCGTGAAACCGAAAAATTTCTCGATAAACTACAAGTATTTAATAATATCTTCTGTAGATTTCAACCCTTAATATTTACAAACTGAGACGTTGCGATTTTTTTTTAAGAAGGTAAATTTTATCGTAAGTACACTGACAAAAAAGTTATGGCAATTTTTCTAGTGCAAAAAACTGTTTTTCGCAATTTTCTCGACGGAAAACCAAAAAAAAAAATTTTTAAAATATATCTTGAAAATATACGTCATTTCAAACAAACTGCTGTCAACTTGGTTGCTGTATCTTTATTAGGAAGGATAATAATCGACATCGAATTTTCAACTTTGAGTTCGATTTTCTCGGAAACTATTCAACTCACAAATTTCGGATTAAACACACTTTTTTGGGTAAAAAATATTTATCATTTCCTAGAATTCTGGAGCGATAGTTAATTAATAAATATAATTTAATTATAAATAAAAAAAAAATGAAATGTTCCGAGAAAAAAATTATATTTCGATAACTAGTGACGCCACATATAACTTTAATTATATCGATCAATAGGTTTTTTAATTATCTACAACTTTTGTTTCAAATATTTTTTCATACAACCCTTATTTTTCAAACTGGAAAAACTGAAAAAAAATTACCATTTTTTGGCCGCCATTTTATAAGCCATGGACCGTATGAATTTCCATCGAAGTATGTTTTTAGTGATGCCAAAATATACCCTTTTCAGCAATAAAATCGCTAGTTACATTTTTTTCCCTACAAAATTTAATTTGCATGAACTATAACATAATAAAACAATTATTACCCAAATATATAATGAGGTTATAATTGTGCCATCGGACCATAGATATAAAAGTTAAATATATAGATTGGGGATCCTATAGAGGCAAGTTGGCTCACGCTTATAAAGAGATCAGTGGCGTCTGATGTATTAAAAAGTAGGGGTTGCAATTCAAATGGTACATTAGAAGCATAGATATGTATAAAACCAAATTATCTTTCTACCCTTTGACTGTGCGACTGCCTTATATGTATAAATGTACTTTATTCAATTAGTGAAATTATTTAACTTAAAAAAGTGGAAGAAAATTGTTTTTATCTCGGTGATTGAACCATATTATTGCCAGTGGCCGAAAAAGTAGAAACGTAAATTTGTAATTGATTTGTTTTTAATGAGTGAAAAAAATATCAATCAAGAAATCGTTATTATTAGCTTTATTTAATGGATTGTATGTCTTATAAAATTGCAAAAAATTGTTCCAACTATTAATTATTAAATGTGAACCGCCTTAATTTCTATCAAACGAGAAGGATCTCTGCATTATGTTTTATTGAAAGTTTGAATTTTAGACGATACACGTACTCAGAATGCTTTGACATAGTACCCTATTTAGGTTGTTTACAGTAATTTTAAAATTTCATCTCGGTAAAAAATGAACATTCGGCGTGGTTAATTTCAACAAGAGTGCAACCCAATTCTTTATATAACTATGAAACACCTACAAAACCATCGTATATCGATGATTTAGTAAGTTCAATTGTGGTTATCGTTCGCCTACGGACGAGCGGCGTGAATGTCGTCCTAATAGGTTTTAGTGTATGAAAATATGGATGCTGTGCGTGAGATAATAATGCAAAATCGTCATCGGATATTCCGTGAGATTGAAGTAGCTCTGGTTATTAGTAACACCATCCTATATAATATATTGTATGAAAATTTGTCAGTGAAGAAGCTATGTTCAAGTTGGTTCTCGGCGAATTCCAATTTGACATGGTCCAAACCCAAGAACCATGATTTTCAACAATGTAAATATTTAAAAGCTGTAGAACAATAGTTGTTAAAAATTTTAGCAAAAATATATAAAATTAATTAATAAAAAAAATCAAAAACCAGCAAATCTTGGTACTTTTTAATATACCGTTAAGTTATATATGGTTATTCTCGAAATGTTTACATCTAAAATAAATATTTGTTACATTCTGATAAACTGCAACATTTCAATGATGCATTTTGAATAAAAATGACTTGCAATTCCTATTCTAGTTATTCGTGCAAGAATGTCGACGTCTAGCGTAACAAGAACAACATTTTTTTTCACACCATTGAAATTGGATGCATAGTATAGAGTAAAAAACATATATCTACTTGTATATCTGTGAGTAGAAATTGTTGGTTATCGAACTTGTTAACCGATTTTTTTCGCAGATAGCTTTTGATTGCGTTTAAATAAAGGGTTTCCAAAAGAGTGCCCCGATTTGATTCACAAATATTGACAGTTTGGCAACATCGCAGGTTGATAAAATTTGGTTAGTTTGTTTCTATGATCTAGTACAATTTTAATCATGGAACGATACACAGTGCAAGAGCGTATTCATGCTCCTAAAACTTATTATGAAAATGGGTCTTATCAAAAACAAACCTACAGACAACTTAGTGAAAGAAGAATATGTATATGCAACAACTACACAAGTACACTTTTACCTAAGACAAGAAGAAATGGAACACAGATCAAATTCGGTTAAGAATGCGAAGCTACCTAAAATAAATTTAATTTCTTCAACTACTTCGGCACGGACTTCAAAAAAGTGCCAAGAGAATTAATAAATCTATAATTAATAATTTAGTTGCAATAAAAAGCGGTTGTTGATTTATTTATTAACTTTTAGTGTATTATTTTAAAGTCGGTTTAGTTTTTTGTTTAAATAATAACTTTTGCGGTTGCTCTCGCTTCTGTAGGACTGTACAAAATTCAGATTATAGCATTTAATAAACCTGAAATTTATAAAGTATTATAAATAGTTTAAAATGGCAGTATTTTACAATAATTAAAAATTTATGTGGTTCAAATTATAGCTCTAATTTCCATTTGAAATTGTTTGTATTGTTTAAAGTCTTGCAAATCCAATACATATCAAGAGACTACGTTAGTGATAGTTAATATGAATTAAAAATTCACGAACGCCAATTTATTTCAAATCATCAGTTCAATTTTCCATTACTAGCCAGGACAGTAAGCCAGTCCAGTTGGATATGCCAGCAGTGTTGCCAAACTTACCGTTCTAACGGTAGATCTACCGTTTTTCAATAAAAGCTACCGTTCTACCCGTTTTTGTAAGTGATCTACCTTTTTTTTACTCACGGTTTGGATTATAATTTAATACATATTTATTTAAGGTACAAAAAACTATTACTATTGCATAATAATATCCGTATAAAAATTATAAAATAGGTACGTTATAGAATCTAAACGATTTCATACTTAAAGGCCCACTAATTTTCTTCAATTCACTAGGTGGCGCTAGCCCGTTGCTATTCTATTCTTGTTTACCAATGCATTAAAAAGGAACATTACTATCTTGAAAAGTTAGATTAGCATTCTATCTACCATCTTGTCTCGATTACTGGCTTGCAGTGTTGCTAACCCTATCGTTTAAGTAAGTCCGTTATTTTTCTATTCTTGTTTACCAATGCATAATAAAGAAAATAGACACAAATCTGATTTTTCACATATAGAAGAGATTTTGTATACAGAAAGGTTGGTAGAAATTTTGCAATTAATTTTACTTTTTCGCTCAAAAACAAAAAAAAAACGAGAATAGTGAAATTAATGTAAGTCGGCAAATGAATTTAAAAAAAAATCAATAAAACCGATTTGTATTCGTATTGCTTTCCTTAAGTTTGACGAGGTATATTGGCAACACTGCTGGCTTGAGACAGTTGCGCTATCCTATGATTACCGTGCTCATGGAGATAAAAGTGGCCTGGCTTACTGGCCCGGCTCAGCTACTAGCTTAGTGTGCAAGCGGCTTAAGAGTGTTTTTTAAATTGCATATTAATAGGAAATTCTATATTTTCTCCGAACGATTGAACATGTTTTCTTTTTATATTTTATTTAAAAACTTCAATTTGCAGTTTTAAACATTCTAAATTTTTTGAAACGTATAAACATTCTTAAAACAAAAGAAATCTCCCTAGATTTGTGGTCTAGCCAAACCGTAGGTCAATTATCCGGCCCTAATTGCTGGAAGCGATGCACATTTATTCCGTGATTAGCGTGCGTAAGCCATGTCCGAGATCGCAGAGATAACGCGTATAAGGCAGGCGAGACACGCATTCAATCTGTGTGTTCGGGTCGTACAGGCTGAGAATATGAGATTGAGCGGACAAGAAAAAAAGGTGCAAAGGAAATAAAGTTTCCTTTTTTTTAATAATTATTTATGTTATTGAATAAGTACGTTTGGTCCCGAACTGAACTAAAATAATTTTAAAGTACATAGTTGTATATATATATATATATATATATATATATATATATATATATATATATATAATATTTTCCAGATTCTTGAACCATAGATTATATCGTTTTCTTGGGTTTAGGTTCTTTATTTAACAAAAAATCAAAAACAATTTGACGTTTCGCCCTTTATTGAAGGCATCTTCAATTTTTTTTATTTATTGATTTTCCTAAAAATATTTTTTATATAATTAAAAACATTCGTACACAAACATATTTACAGTTTTAAAAAACAAACAAACAATTTAAAAACCTAATCAAATTTCTAAAAAATTATTGAATTTTACACAGTACATACCTTGACATTTTGTTTATTTATTAATAATGAAATGAAATTTCAACATTTTCTATTTAGGTACTTAGGATACATGGAATGTGAGTGTGTTTTATTTTAACAATGGACCAAAAAACCGAAAGAAAGCATACATTTAATTTTGTGTTTAAGAGGATATTCAATTTTTGATGTTTATTAACAGGATCGAATACTTAATATTTTTCTTTAAATTAGGCTGGTGTAAATGTGACCCAAATTTCCTATATCCGTTCTGTCGTTAACAATGTTTTTATCTTTTTAATTTCTAGCATTTCCTTTATCTGCAATTTTTGATAATTCATATCTTTGTTTTTGATTATAGTACTGTCATAATCGAAGGTAATTTTTGATAATTCATATCTTTGTTTTTGATTATGGTACTGTTATAACCGAAGGTATGTTTTTCATCCTGTGTGTCTTTGTTTAACGCTGTTGAGGCGTTTTTCATATATTTTTGGTCCATATATATATATATATATATATATATATATATATATATATATATATATATATATATAAAAGCGTAGGAGAGGATTTTCTAGTTGTACCTAACCTCAAAATGATTTCAGTGGCATGAAATAATTGCAATAATAGCAATATCCTAATAAGAGGTTCTTGGAGTCGCTGAATTAAAATCGGATGTCTTTTTCCAGAAATTCAAGATGGCGGATCGAAAATTGATTTTGTGTACGTAAAAACCCAGTTCAGTAATAAAAGAAAATAGTTTTTTTATACTTGTATTTTTAAGGTTAAAAACTTGCTTAATTATTGTTGCTCTTGTCAGTTTAAACACTCTGCCGTCAAATTAGAACCGGAGATTAAGGTTTAAGGATTTGGATATTAAGGGTTTACGGATCAATATCTTAGGTGTTTAGAGTTTAAGACTATAAAGTTGAAGAAATTGTGTGTTCAAGTGTTTATGGTTAAAGGGTTTGAGATTCAAGGTCTTAGGGTTTTATGGTTTAAGAACTTAGGGTTATATGTTTCAGGATTATTGAATTAAGTTTCAAAGATTCAAAGCTTAAGGATTTCGAGGCCAAGAATTAAGGATCAATGACTTAGGGGTTAAAGAGTTTAGTGTTTAAGAGCTAATCTACTCTTTTTGTTTATTATTTAATAATTTTTACCTGAATATTCGCCATTTTAGAGCTCAGATCTAGAATTTCTGAAAACAGACACCCTATTTAAATTCATCTACCCCACAAACTCTTTTCTAGAGTACACACTATCGTTGACTTCGTTTTATGTCTGTGAGAGAAAGATTTGTTTTTTTAGATTAGGTTCTAGGAGTTGTCTAGATTATGTCATCTAACTTCTAGATAGAGACAGATTTATTTTTAGTAACATTTTAATACCTCTTTGTGACTAACATTTAATAGTTTTTACGGACACAGCCTCATTTTCTGATCCGCCATCTTGAATTTGAATTTAGCAACCCCAAAAACCTCTAAGTAGAGTACATACAATTCTTGCTTTTATTTGATGCTACTAAAATGATAATTTTCAGCATTTTGAGGTTAGGTTCGACCCTCCTCTCTTATACAAATAATGCGGTAGCACGCTTCGTGCCAATTACCAACTTTCGGCAGGGGATGCGCGCATCAATTGCCTCCTGGAAATTTTCTACTTACAATGAAAAATATTGTTATCTTCGTTGCAAGTTTGCCTAATAAATTTAGTTAATAACAAACCATTTAAACAAATTATTTTTCTTATCAGCCAAACAGCACGTCAGTATTTATTTAACCTACTACATATAATCTATTTATTTTATTTTTTCCAACAAGATATTTTCCAAATACAAACCCCATGATTTATGCGAGAGACAACACAACATCGAAAGTGCAGGTTGTCTGTACAAGAATGTATCATAACCGAGTTCACGACTTGTCGAAGAATTGCAGATCCACGTAAATCAAACGTTTTGCCCAATTGTCTTACAAAACTGTCGCTGTCTCTTTTTAGCACGAATTCTCAGTTGAGTTATTCTATTTAGATATGTGTAGATATGCATATCAAATGTTAGTATATTCTATAGAAGTATTTGCTTTTTATTTCTATTATCTACTCTTTCTTTCAGTATTAGTAATCTTATCATTTGATTAATAAGTGTGTTTCAATGAAACCGTTTGTTGAAAATACTTAAAAATAAAAATATATTAAAGTGTTTAATCAAGAAAAATCAACAATTAAATAAATGCCCAGAAAGTATATGTTTCATGACGGTGTCTTATCTTTTTTTGATGCCTAGGGTGTGAAAACACGCTGTCTTATATACATACATATAACTCTAAATGTAACATATTTGGGATTAAACCTTATAGTGATTAATCGCCTCATATGATTAATTCATCAACATTGATCAGAATTAAAAATCTTGTAACGTGTGTGATCGCTAAATAGGACTTTTTTCCAGCTTAAATACACATGTGCAAATAAAGAGTGTTTTTTATAGAGGTATAAAACTTTAAGTTGGCAACACTTTTTTAACTGGCGGCCATTTTGTCAGCTGTCAAGTGATTTATGTTTAGTTTGGTTTGGCATTTCAACATGAATAGACTGATGCCTGAACAACGCTTCCAAATGGTTCTGTTCGAAATACGGATCGCGCACTACGTCCATTTTACGGTCAACATAAACGTCCATCAGAGCAATTAATTCGATTAACTATGGAACGTTTTCGCACCACGTTTACTCTAAATGATAATACGCATCCACAGAAACGTCGTACAGTGCGTACAGAAGAAGTCATTGCTGCTGTAGAGCGTAGCGTAGAGGAAGACCCGAATCAGTCTATCCGCCATCGTGCATAGGAATTGGATATGTGTCCATTCACTTTACGGAAGATTTTGCGGAAAGATCTTGGTTTGCGTGCTTACAAAATCCAACTCGTGCAAGAATTGAAGCCACATGATCATCTAGCAAGGAGTAGATTCGGTTAATGGGCCCAAAACAAGATTGCCGTTGATCCCGATTTTCATAAGCGAATTTTGTTTAGCGATGAAGCTCACTTTTGTTTGAATGGATACGTCAATAAACAAAACTGCCGTATTTGGAGTGATGATAATCCTCAAGTGTATGTTGAGACACCGTTACATCCAGAAAAACTGACTGTTTAGTGTGATTTATGGGCTGATGGAATCATTGGTCCGTACTTCTTTAAAAACGATGCTGGTCAGAACGTTACAGTCAATGGTGACCACTATAGAGCCATGATTACTGACTTTTTCGTTCATCAATTGAACAACCATGATGTGCAGGAGCTGTGGTTTTAACAAGACGGCGCAACATGTCACACAGCTCGTGCCACAATTGATTTATTGAAGGAAACGTTTGGTAACCGCATAGTTTCACGTTTCGGACCCGTGAATTGGCCTCCAAGATCGTGCGACTTAACGCCGCTAGACTATTTTCTGTGGGGATATGTGAAGTCGCTAGTCTACGTCGAGAAGCCCGAAACGATTGATCACTTGGAGGACAACATTCGCCGCGTTATTGCCGATATACGGCCACAAATGTTGGAAAACGTCATCGAAAATTGGACCTCCAGATTATACTACGTCCGAGCCAGCCGTAGCGGTCATATGTCAGAAGTCATATTTATATTATAATGCCAGAAGGTTATCTTTCGAATAAAGTAAATTTCATGTCAATTTAAAAAATTCATCTTTGTTTTATTCCATTTAAAATTTCTATACCTCTATAAAAAAAACACCCTTTAGAAGTCTTGGGACTATATTTCTTCTGAATAAGGGGCTATTTAGCTGGGGCTCTACTCAATAACTTTGCGTCTAGCAATCTTCTCTGAGCTGTCCGCGGGCTAACAATAATTTTTAGAAGTTCAGTAGGTGCGGGCGTCCAAGAACCGTTTCGAAAAATTTTTTTAATGCCCTGTCGGTCCATTATTGTCTATTTTCTTGCTCTTTATTTGGAAACTATCGCTTTATTTTGTTCAAATATTTCATTCATCAAAAATTTTCGATTTTAGACACGCACTTGTATAAATTAATAAATCAAATCAACAGGGATCATTATTTTAATTAACGTTAAGTATATCATTTGATTTTAGGCGTACTTTTCCTTTCACAACGGCTGTGTTTACGCTACAAAAATCATTAAAATAAGCTATAAAATTGAACTAGTAAATTCACGGTATATGTGAACAGATTAACCATCGAATGTCAAACAAAATTCAGATACGATCTTTTCAGGAGTACATAAAATGTTTATTTAAATGACTTTATCGGCGATCTGTATTGGGTAATGTTGGTACTAACCTATTTATACTCTAGTATTAAACTAAAGCTTTATAAATAATACGTAATATAAACTCTTATTAGTGTCCATCAAGGATCAAGTATTGATAATTTAGATTATATAACTATTGATAGTTTATTATTTATATTTTTTGGAGTTCGTGCAAAAAGCTATATTTAAAGTAATTTGCAAACATATAGAACCTTGGTTACTTTACATTTAAGTTGCTATAAAGGTAATATTCGCTATTGTTTTTCGAAATCGTAGTATATAGTTGACATAATTGCCTATATGTATTCTCTTTTCAAGCAGAGAAATAAGAAACAATTTATACATCGGAAAAGGGGAGAGTACCCTTTGATTCAGTTTCCATAGTGAATTTTATGCTAGGATGTTGTTGGTTTAGATGATCCAGGAAATTATGGGGGTTATCTGTGCCATGCGGCCAAACTACAAACGTATCTGCATCAAAATTTAAGATTTTAGAGAAGCAGAAGACAAGGCGATTTCTTCGAAAGCTTTCATGAAAATGTGACGGGTGACAGCGGAGATCCCATGACCGCTCCTAAAGTCTGCTCGTTAAAAGTTGTTTGAAAAGTAAAATAAGTGGAAATCAGACATGCTCTAATTAATTCTAGTATGTTGGAGTTCATGTTGTTATTTCATAATATGTCAGATATTATGGAAACTAAATCATAGAAAGGAACATTTGTATAGAGAGATTCTACATCAAACCTCACCAAAATGTCTGCGGGCTCTAATTGGATGGTTTTTAATCTCTGGACAAAGTATCCAGGGTTTTTAACAAATGATTCAATTTTTCCTGTAAGCGGATGTAAAAGTTTGGTCACATATTTATTTATTTTGTAGATTGGTGAGTATATTGCGCTGACGAGTGGATGTAGAGGCACATTTTCTTTATGTATTTTAGGCAGTCCGTAAAGTCGTGGAATATTGGAGTTGCCTTTCCTTCTAGAGCGAGGCTAGAGACATTGATTAGAGATTTGGGGGTTCCTTTCGATTTTGTTTGTTGAATCCAAATGATTTTATAAGTATTGTCATCCTAGACCTGGTTTATTTTTTCAGTATATTTGTCCTTATCCATAACAACCGTTGCATTTCCTTTGTCAGCTGAGAAAACTAAGATGGTGTTGTTCTCGTTCAGTTTTTAATAACTTTCCTTTCCGTTGATGTAGTATTTGATTTAAGTGGCTTTAAGTGTTTTATGATCTTTGCTGTTTCGAATCGAATTGTGTCTGCTTGTTCTGAAGGTGATTTTCTAATGAAGGCCTCGATACTAGAAACTATTTCTTTCACTGCTATGCACCTTGGAGTGATGGCAAAGTTATGTCCTTTAGATAAGATTGTTTTCTCTGCTTCGGTAAGTTGTGTACTTGACACATTGACGACTGTGTTCATTGGTGTACTTACTGAATTATTATTGCTCAAAAGTCCTTCGAAATTCTTTTTTGTTTCATAGAGACTTGTTTGTTGTTGGATTGTGTCTGCTTGCCACATAACCTCCAGGAGAGCAAAGAATATCTAAAAACATGCAAGCACGGCCCTCGCCAGAGAAAGGATTAAGGCAATTCGTAGTAATTTGAAAACAAATGTCCGTAATCTCTATAAAATACGTCTAAGACCATCATCTATTATGGAACTGGACAAATTTGCAACACTGGATAAAATCTCCTACTCCCAAGCAGTTAGAGTATTACTACTCTAACTTCCAGATAACCATGTATATATAAAGATGACTTATACTGTTATTTTATGAAAACTTATTTCTTGGTATACCACAATATTAAATTTAGTTAATGTGCACACGATGTGCAGTGTCGTTCCAGAATTTTTGTTTCAGTACTCTGTAAATTCTGAAGAAGTTAAAATAAATTACCGATACACCAACACTATTACCTAATTTTTTTACGGAGCATATACCCAAGAAAAACAAATAAATAAAAATATATTAATAAAGGTCCAAGACAAAAGTAAAAAAAATATACTTGACATATATATATATATATATATATATATATATATATATATATATATATATATATATATATATATATGTATATATATATATATATATATATATATATATATATATATATATATATATATATGTATATATATATATATATATAATTATATATATATATATATATATATATTTATATCATTTTTCCTTTATTTTGTCTTTTCTTGGGTTTAGGTTCTATATTTAATAAAAACACAAAACAATTGACGTTTCGGCCTTTATTCAAGGCATTTTCAACAATTTTTCCTCCTAAAAATATTTTTATATAATTAGAATACACCACATAAAAAACATATCTACAATTTCAAAAAACAAACAAGACACTTAAAAACAGTATTTAAATTTTTAAAATTTTTTAAAAATATTTAATTTTACCGGTACACACCTTGACATTTTGCTACTCTATTATTAAATAAAATTCAAAGTTTACATCGTCTACTGAGGATACATGGAATGCGAATGTGTTTTATTTTTTTTATATTTTTTATATTTTACAATGCATAAAAAAAACAAATAAGGTATTTGTTTAGTTTTATGTTTAAGAGGATATTCAATTTTTGATTCTTATTTGACAGGATCGAATACTTAATATTTTTATTTAAATTAGGCTTGTATAAATGTGGCTCAAATTTCCCATATCTGTTCTGTCGTTAACAGTGTTTTTATCTTTTTTTTATTTGAATCATTTCCTTTATCTGTAATTTTTGGTAATTCTTATCTTTGTTTTTTATTATGGTACTGTTATAATCAAAAGTATGTTTTTCGTCCTGTGTGTGTTTGTTTAACGCTGTTGAAGCGTTTTTCGTATATTTATACCCATTTAATCTGTTCTTCAGCAATTGGCTCATCATGCCTATATATTTTTTGAAACAATTTGTGCAAGGGATCGAATATATTACATTTGATTTATTCATGAGAGGAAATTTACTTTTTAAATTTGTGAACAATGTATTTAATTTATTATGTGACCTGTGGCATACGATAATATCATACTTTTTTAAAATGTATTTTATTTTTTCTGACAGCTCACTAGTGTAAGGTAATGCTATATATTTTTGCTGTTTATGTTCTATGTTTTTTGTTTTTACGTTATTATAACACTTATATGTTCGTTTATCAATTATTTTGGTGATAGTCTTTTCGTTGAAATTATTATTTATTAGTGTTTTTTTTACTTTTTGCAGTATTCTTGGTCGGAATTCTAGAGACGTTAGGGAGATAGCACGATCAGATAGACCGATTATAACGCTATTTTTTTAAGTTTTTGAATGATTAGAGAAATAGTTTAGATATCTACCTGAACAAGTTGGTTTGGTGTACCATTCAGTTAAAATTTTGTTTTTTCTGGGTATAAGTGTCATATCTAGAAAATTTATTTTATTATTATTCTCTGTTTCGGAAGTGAACTGTAATTTTTCGGTGAAACTGTTAAACTCAATAGTTTCATTTATTTTATTTTGTGATCCAACTTATATCAAAAGAAAAATAATACCTTCATAAAATGTATATATATATATATATATATATATATATATATATATATATATATATATATATATATGAATAGTTTGGTTATTCCGGGTTTCAATCCGTTCGTTCAAAAAATCGTTTTCACGACGTTTCGCCAAAATCTCATTTGGCATTTTCAAGTGCGGTTCGTCTCGTTACTCGCTGAGAACTATATATATATATATATATATATATATATATATATATATATATATATATAAACTACGCAAATACTTCATAAGAGTAACAAATAATTTGGCTTCAGAAAAAACATGTGCAGGTTGTTGTTCATAGTTCAGGCTATTCTAGTGGCCAAATTTTATTTTGTTGAGAAAGTTTTCTATTCAAAAAATTAAGACCAAAAGCTCCTCATTGTTTCTAATAACAAGAGAATATTTTAACACCGTGTAAGAGACAAAGTGTTATCGTAAAGTTTTACTACAAAGTATTAGTGACGTTCTGATAGCCGTTTCATTAAATTCGCTTGTCGAATGACTTAAATGAGGCATTTATTGATAACAGGCTTTAGATAATGCATCTTTTAATTTGCTTTATACTCGTACATGGTATAGCGTTTGTATGTTGTTAGTTTTGGTTTATGTATCGTTTTATTTAAATATTGTGGTTGCCCATTAAGATGCAAATATTAATAAATCTAATACAAATCTATCTAGAAAAGGAACTCCCTTTTTTCGCGAGATATATAACTCTTTTTATCCTTGGCTGGACTTTCCCATTCTCCAGAAGATACAATGGAAGTTTATTTTCTGTGTTAAATATCATACAATCATATTCGAAATCACCTAATTTTAAAAAGGATGTATCGTTTATAACTGGTCTATCCATACTTTACAGAAATGCTACAAATTAAACTCTATTCTTAAATCAAAGGAACTGCATTTTGGAAAACTATCAAAAAAGTCCAGAACCCATTTATACGGGATTTAAGTTTAACAGTTTGACAAACTCAGTGTTGAGTCAATGACAAATGTCTTTTATATTACTATAGAAGATACTCAGTTAACCCTGAAAAATGCAGGTGCAAAAGGAAGGTAATCTTTTATTATATTCAAATTTTTGCATGATTTCATCAGCTTTATTTCAAAAGGCAACATTGACACATATTTTGTGTTCCTTTATTTACAGCTACCATTGTTCTGCAAGTTGTCATGTATATTAAATAGAAATTATATACCACGTGGTTTATAACACCTGGCCAATGTCAAATTTTTATTCATTCATCTTTCAAATAACAAATATATTTTTTAACCTATATATATATATATATATATATATATATATATATATATATATAATAATAATAATAATTTTATTACCACTAAATAAGATAGTTACAATAATTTTCTACATCCATGTATTTTTTGAATCCATAAGCTACAAGCAGCTTGTCTGGATGTCAAATAACAAACGCTTATTTTCTAATACACTGTCACAAAATAAAACAATTAAAATTCAAGTCAAATTAAAATTAATTAAATAAATTAAACTTATACCTATTTAAAGAGAAAACATCACATACATACATATCAATCATATTAAAAAATATTAACACAAAAAAACAATACCTAAAATCATCTTCATTTCCTATACTAATTTAATAACGGCACTGCATTAACAATCTGATGTTGGTTTGCCTTTATCCACGTAGATATTTTCACACAAAAAGAATATACATTTACAATAGATTTTATTTCTAAAGGTAACAAATTAAATAACTTTGGACCGATATACATAATATGCCTCTGCGAAGCCGTGTATAATGCCACAGGAAAGGTAAGGCGTCCATTGTGAACAGACCTGGTATGAACATTGTGCATAATCGGACTTTTATATTTATCACACTTCTTCATAAATTTTAAAACATTTTTAAAATACAATTGTCTAATAGTTAAAAGATCAGCTTGTTCAAATAACAAGTCTGATGGAAACCGCCTTGATTTATTTAAGAATATTTTTATTATATACTTTTGAGTAACAGTCAACGGGTAAAGAATGCTACCACATACACTGCCCCAAACATTCAAACCATATGCGAGGACTGACTCAATCAAAGCCTGGTAAGTCATTCGCAATAGCCTCAAAGACAGGAATTCTCTCAGTTGATAGAACTTGTATATAGTCTTTCGAAGTTTCTTAGTGATATAGTTTACGTGAGCATCATATCTGAGATTCCGGTCAATGAACACCCCCAAGTATTTAACCTTGTCCGCCGCTGCCACAGACTCAATACATCCGCACTGTTTCTCACCCATAAGACATTCATAATTATGTACTAAAAGATTAGGATATACAGTATTAACTCTATTATTCATACAAAAGGCCATGTAGACAGTTTTATTGACATTAATAGTCAGAAGATTCTGATCCATCCACAATCGTACCCTCGAAAAGTAATCCTCTGCTCTCTGAAATGTCTCCTGCCAAGATTTACCTTTAATTAAAATAACTGTATCATCGGCATAACAAATACATTCACTATTTTCATTTGGAAGAACAGTAAAAAGATCATTTATATATAGAGAGAACAGGACAGGACCCAATACTGTACCCTGCGGTACTCCAACCTCCACATTACCTGTTTTACTTAGTGTATCATTTATTCTCACTTTCTGTGTTCGATTAGTTATATATGACTCAAACAGATCATACACGATACCTCGAATGCCAATACTTTCAAGTTTACTCAGTAATTTTTGGTGCGTCACCTTTACAGTACACCTTGGCAATATATATATATATATATATATATATATATATATATATATATATATATATATATATATATATATATTTATATATATTGCCAAGCTTTATTCTGTTACTTCTTTTTAATTGACACTGGTATAAAATGACTAAGGTTCTTCAACACAGTTCCAAACAATACTCTAACTCCTTATCTTCGATCTTATCCAATTTATATTAATTAAAAGATCTTAATTGATCTTTATAGGCCCTCGTCATTTTGTCTCGATAACTTAAGGAACAGAAAAGAACATGAAAAGCACATGACAAAACTGTGTAGATGTACGTTTTTGTCTCTTTTAATGATACCACGTGTGTTAATAGCATTATTTCTGATAGCATCAGCTTTTCTTTTAATGGTTTAAAACCCCAGGGCTTTTGCAAAAGTTATATTTAAAAAATGTTTAAAAATTGATTTTAAGAACGTGAACTGTTCATTTCGGTAATTCAAAGCCTTCAAGATGACTTCAAAAGAGCTAAATATTCTTCATTTTAAATCTTATATTTAGAAAACAAACGGATTGTAGACACATATCAACCTGAACTAAAAATAAATGAGTCTCACTCTAATCATCTGATTGTAAAGTAGACATTTCAAATATGCCAAAATATTTATGATTCATTTACTTTCATCTAGAAAAGAACAAGAAAACTGTGGAACAGATGGAACAGAGCGAGTGAAATTGTTACTGGTTTGACAAGAAAAATGTTATGATCCAAGCAATTTTTTAGGTATTTTTACAAGGACTACAAGTAAATTTTTCTCTCGCTCTCTCCCTACAGCAGCCCAATTTAGTCCAGTCTTGGACATAGGCTTCCTCTAGTTTCTTCAATTTCAACCTATTTCTGCAATCCGGTGCCAGTTTCTACCTGTTTTTCTTTTTATGTCGTCTATCCATCTTTTTGGGGGTTTTCCGATACTTCTTTTGATGACCTGGGTCTCCATTGCAATATATGTTTTGCCTACCTTGTATAGTCTTGCCTAGCGACGTGTCCCACCCAGGTTCATTTCAAAGCAGCAATGCGTTTTATCACATCCTCCACTTTTATGAGTCTTCTTATTTCTTCGTTCCTTATTTGGTCACGTATTGATTTTCCAGCATGATTCTTTCTCTAGCTCTCCGTGTAGTACGCAGTGATTGGCTGTTTGAGGTGTTAATGTGGTTATCTCCATTCCATAGATCATTACTGCGAGAACGCACGAGTCAAATACTCTTCTTTTCAAATTAATGGGAATATCGGGGTTTTTAAGAGCATATCCCAATCTTCCAACGGCTGCCCATGACATTCTAATTCTTCTATTTATTTCCGCTTCTTGATTTTCTTTCCCAAGTCTAATTAGATGACCTAAATACACATATTCCTCGACTTTTTGAATTTCGTTGTTTCATACATAAAGTAGAGTATCTTCTGGAGACATTATTTTGGATTTTGCTAAGTTCATGCTTAATCCAACTTTCTCTGAAGCATTTTTCAACTCAGAGACTATTTCCTGTATCTAGTCTAAATCTTCACTTATTAGTACCATGTCATCCGCGAAATATCAATGATTGAGATATCTACCATCGATGCTAATGCCCTTATGTTCCCAGTTTAGTTGTTTAAAGACATCTTCCAGTGTTAAAGTCAATAGTTTAGAGGAAATTGTATCTCCTTGTCGCACCCCTCGAAAGTATTTATCTTCTGTGTTTTTAGGTCCTCTGTTATCTTTACTTGCAGTGTGGTCTTATCGTAAATACATTTCAGAAGATTTCAGTATCTGGAGTCAATCCTTACATTATTCATTGCTTGAAATATGTCTCATAGCTCGACAGAGTCAAAAGCCTTGGTATAATCAACAAATGCTTCTTCTTCTTCTTCTTAAAGTGCCTATCCTCTTTGGATGTTGGCTATCACATTGGTCCATATTACTTTATTCACTGCTGCTCTGAACAGACCTGTTGATGTCATTCCAGTCCATGTTCGTAGGTTGCGCAACCATGATATTCGTCTTCGTCCAGCTGATCTCTGGCCTTCCATCTTCCCCTGCAGGATAAGTTGGAGCAGGCGATATTTCTCATTCCGCATGATATGTCTAAAGTACTCCAATTTTCTGCGTTTGACATTTGTAAGGTATTCCAGTTCTCCACCGATACGTTGTAAAATGTTTTCGTTTGATACGTGGTGTATCCAAGGAACCCTAAGCATGCGGCGGTAGCACCACATCTTAAATGTATCTATACGTTTACATGAAGCATCGGTAAGGGTCCAGGCTTCTGCTCCATATAAGAGAGTTGAGAGTACATAGCATTTCAAAATCCTGATCCGCGTATGTATATTGAGGGATAGGTTGCAGAGTATGTTGCGCAGCTTATTAAAAGTACCTCTTGCTTTCTCGATTCGGCTTCTTATTTCTCGAGAGTGGTCCCAGTCCTTATTCAACGTGCAGCCTAGATATGTGATCGTCTCGGCCATTGTGAGAGTTACGTTGTTGGCAGTAAACTGTATATTATATAACAGATGCTAGGTGGATTTAAATATTCTATTCGGTGCATTTTCCAATTAGTAATTTGATGTTCTGTATCTGCTCTGTTGTATTAAAACCCTTTCGAAACCCAGCTTGTTCTGATTGTTGATAGGAGTCAAATTTGTTTGTTAGTTGACTAAGAAACAAACTAACAAGTGAATGCAAGTTTCCAAAATGCTGTAAGGGATTAATCAGCTTTACAATGAATTTGTAGGAATTAAAACTTTTGAAAAACGAATTCCTCAAGGTCAATTAGAGAACTTAGACCTTACACCATAATAATATTAAAATATTGCCAATTGAAATGTATATTTCTTAACACACTTCGAATTTTATAATGCCTATGTTTAAAATAGTTTTTTATTATCACCGTGTAGTAGCCTAGCCTATTTTGTTCACCTGGTATAAATCTAACTACATCCTGCATGGACCGAATAGCAGCAAAACAAAGATAAAATAAACAAAAAGAATGAAACACCGGAGAAAAGCAAATGTCCGGCAAGTGTAGGAGGCAGCGACAGCATGTCTAATTAACGGTATTTAAAATTATCAGCATTAGAAAGTGCTGCATGAAGTATTTTAGATCGAAGAAATGCCATAAAATTCGAGCCCTAGAGTAGCCGATAGTGAGAGTTGTATTAGAATAATTTTTTTATAATTTTGGGAAAAATTGAGAACATTAAAACTCTGATAGAAATATTGCATCGTTATTTATAACGTTTGTTTAAAAGTTGTGGACAATTTTGAAGATCGACTACAATGTGGTTGTTAGACTTGCATTGTCTTTATTTTTATTTATTTTATTTACGACGTTTCGATTAGGTTGTTTCTCTAATCCTTATCAAGTATAAACTGAGAGAAATACCTGACATTTGTTGACATAAGTTCAGAAATATTGATAAGGAAATCTGATTTTTCTGCCACACTAAACAAATCTTTAATAATTGATCTCTGAAATATCTTATCTATATCTAATATTATGTGATTGATCTAATAGGAATATCGGATATATAACACAATTAAATTAGGTTTAAATGAGGGTAAAACAATCATATTTCAACTTTAATCAAACAATATTTTGAGGACTTTTTTGAAAAAAGCAAAATTTTGACACGTGTTGAAAGATATTTAATAAACAATACTTGCAATCTTTCACATCACCACAGATACCTCTTGGATATACCCTAGAAACCAAGCCAACGAAGGGGAATCGATGGAGGCTACCACACTCTATTTAGCCGTCGGAAATGTATCCAAATGCATGTGTTAGCATTTGTTCGGTGGGAATCCAGCTTTACTTACGAGGAAATGGCGGTGAATGATGAAAGAGTAAATGCAAAAAAAAACAAAACGGAGGTGGTGAGAGACAACTTTTTTAGTACATTGAATACTTGAATATTGTTACTGAAATGGTACATTCGTTTGTTTACCGTTTGATACCTGTGTTCTGATACATAATAGAATATGGTTATTGGATGATTTCATGCAAATCTTGCCCACTTTCTATCAATATGATCGTTCTCTCGAGAACAAGAATAGGCACTCTGTCCATACCGCTTTCTCTGGAACGCTCAATTTCTTTTGATAGTACTGCAAATCCTTGGTTTACGAGCGAGAGCCTAGCAAGTTTCTTTGGCCTTACATTATGTTCAGGAAGTTGCTGCGGTGGTCCCATATTTTTTGGAATGAAATTGGTGCAATAATATCCAAGATGGCGCTGACAATATGGCGGCCAAAAAAATTAATTTTGTCTGATTTTCTCCGAAATTAGTGTTGGGGAGTTTTCGGGATCGTGCGTAATGGATCCAAAATATTTTTTAAAAATTGATAATGGCGGACAAAAAATCAATTTTGTCCGATTTTCTCCAAAATTGGTACGAGGGAGTTTTCAGGGTCGTACATAACTAATCTAAAATTATTTTTAAAAAATTGAATATGGCGGATTCAATATAGCGGACGGAAAAATCAATTTTATCTGATTTTCTTCAAAATTAGTACGGGGGAGTTTTCAGGGTCGCACATAACGAATCTGAAATTATTTTTAAAAAAATCAATATGGCGGATCCAAGATGGTGGATTAAAGATTCTACAACTCTCGATTTTGTCTAAAATCAGTATTGGGGTATTTTTGTTAGTGTTAATTATGAATTTAAAATATTTTTTGAAAAACTCAATCTGGCAGATTCAATATGGTGTCCCAAAAATTTTACATTTTTCGATTTTCTCTCAAAGTGATATATGGGGTTCTTAAGAGTGTAAATTACGAATTTAAAAGTATTTTTTCAGGACTCAATATGGGGAATCCAAGATAGCGGATTAAAAATTTTACATTTTTCGATTTTGTTCAAAGGTGGGACTAAATCGTTTTTGAGGATGTAAATAGCGAATATAAGTCTAGAAATTTTAAATTTTTGGAATTCATCCAAAATTGGTATTAGGGGGCTTTGAAGGGTTTAGATTTAGATTAGATTAAGACTTAAAATATTTTTTTGAAATTCAATATAGCGGATGCACTATGATGGATTGAAAATTTTACCTTATTCGCATTTTTTCAGTTTTGGTATTAAAAGGTTTTGGGGGTCGCGTATTACGAATATGAAGTTAGTTTTTTACAACTATTAGGTCGATAAGATACAATATGAGGGACAGAAAATTTTACATATTCCGATTTTATCTAAAATTAATATTGTGGGGTTCTTCTAAAAGCGCGCTAAAAAGTGAAAAATAACTATACATTTTTATATGAAATTGAGCTTTTTGAAGTCGGCGCCAAATTATTTGTAAATAAAATAAATAACTACTAACATATAGAAATTGTGGTAAGCAAGCAATTACAAATAAAGTATTTTTAATCTGTTTATGAAAATCAATTTCATCAGGTATTAGTTTGGCGCCGACTTCAAAAAAATCAATTTCATATAAAAATTTATAGTTATTTTTCACTTTTCAGCGCACTTTTAGAATTCGATTCAATTTTTTTTTAATTTTATTTCAAATAGAAAGCACCTATTTTTATAATTTCATCGTATTAAGCATTAAGAATAAGGGTAACTTCGTATAAGGTTGTCTATTCCAAAAATTTGTAGTTTTCAAAATATTGGCAATTCAGCATTTTTCTATTGTAAAAATACTATATGGCTTTTAAGTTTTGTTATTAGTTGGCTATGACAGCGAGGTGTGGAGAAAATAAAACAATCGAACCCTACAGAATTGTCACTATTTCTTGCCATTTGACATTTATTAATAATAATTATAACGGGGCGATTAAATTACGCGCACGAAAATTATTTAAACTTGTTTATTTATGGGGAATGTGATAGAGTTATTTCAAGAACATGCGATACATTCGTCATGGCCAACTAATAACAAAATTTAAAAGCCATATTGCATTTTTACAACAAAAAAATATTGAATTGCGAATATTTTGAAAACTACAAATTTTTGGAATAGATAACTTTATACAAAGTTACCCTTATTTTTAATACTTAATACGATGAAATTATAAAAATAGGTGTTTTCTATTTAGAAAAATTGACTTATGGCAATTTTTTAAATATAATTTTTATTATTATTTTTTGACCACTCTGTACTAATAATTTTCAAAATATCATATAAAGGCTACTAAAGTCGATCCGCGTCTACAAGAAAACCAACCTAATTTAAATAATAAAGACTTTTTTATTCATAGTTAAATTTTGATTCGCATTTTTGACATAAAAATTTAAATATGTCGAAAACAATGTGATTTAAGTATAGAATATTATATATAAAACATGTATAGAATTTCACGTAGAAATTAAAAATGTGATAATATATAGAGTATTCTATTTAAAATAAGCAAGTTGACATCTATTTCCATTATAACTGGAAGTGTTGCGATCTTGAAAATGCACATTAGTACACTGTCAAATTTTCAGATTCTTCCTAATTATAGTTTCCTCACAATCAATCGATAAATTTCCCAAAGAATCACCCTGTATATTTGAAACTTTTGTGGTGCTTTTTTGAGAAATAGCTCTTGCTGCGAAAATATATATTTCGGTGCCTAGCGCGCCATCTCTTGGATTTTCTAAGGACTTATTGATTTCCCCTCGTATTAAAAGGCTGGCCCAGACTATAAGAATGTAAGTTTCCTATTTTTTGGTAGTTTTAGTAAATGAAATTGGCAAATACAAATGATATAATAACCTGAATTTTATATTAATAAATTTAATGTTAAAAAATTTGAGCAAAACATAAAAAATCAGTATTAAAATGAGTAAGCTATTTTGCTTCAAAACCGTCAAAGTGTAAAAAAACAGCATAATTTATTTCAAACGTAAAAGTCTAGGAAATTATTGAGAAGCGTCAATTAATTATATCTCTTTCCTAATATCCTGCATAGCAGGCCGAGTTAGTTTTAAAATAAATATTAATAAAAGCTTTACCAAAAACGCAACTTAGATTTTTTCAATATTTTTAATTAACTTCAAGTACCAAGTATAAACCGAGTGTTAACAACCTATTAGCAACGGAATTGAACTTTTTAAACTTTTTTGTAAAATTCCTCATTTTATAGCACAAGTTGTCGGATTTAAAACAAAAGCATTAAAAGCCAATCACTTCGAAGTAAAAGTGTACTCCACTTTCGGTTTTTTTGTTCTTTAACTTGAATTGAATTGAAATTTAATTACGTTGGATGGAGACTAACAAAACCAAGACTTTTGCTTATTTGCCAAAGTGTGAAGCAATTTATCATTCAGCGAT
This sequence comes from Diaprepes abbreviatus, assembly GCA_034092305.1. NCBI lineage: Eukaryota > Metazoa > Arthropoda > Insecta > Coleoptera > Curculionidae > Diaprepes > Diaprepes abbreviatus. The sequence goes on along the minus strand of JASJET010000085.1, from coordinate 3,659,926 downwards.
AAATTTCTTTTAAAATATGGTTAATCTTTTGAGTTAGCAATAAATCGCTAAAAATATAAATGTAAAACAGGGGATATAACATTATTTCCTGCATAATTAGTTTCATTACCAGGGAACTACAGGGGTATTAATCTACTGGACACAACTCTGAAACTCGTTACGAAAGTAATCAAAAATAAAATTAATTCGATTACAACACTGGAAGATGAAGAGCAGGGATTTAGATCAGGAAGGTCTTGCGTGGATGCAGTATTTATTCTACGACAGATAGTCGAAAAATCTCTAGAACACAATAAACCAACATTTTTATGCTTTATAGATCTAACAAAAGCATTCGATCGCATAAAGCTAAATGACGTAATCCACCTGTTATATAAGAGAAATATTCCTATCAATATAATTCAGACCATCGAAAACATATACGCAAACAATAAAGTTCAGATTCGCACTAACGGTAAATTATCAACACCCATACGAGTCAACAACGGTATTAGACAGGGAGACTCGCTTAGTCCTTTGTTGTTTAACATGATAATGGACGAAATAATAAAGGAGGTGCGACTTGGTAGAGGATATAAAATGGGTGATACAGAAATAAAAATTCTCTGTTACGCTGATGACGCTGTGATTTGTGCCGAAAATGAAGACGACATCCAGAGATTGTTAAATACCTTTAATCTTACGGGAAGAAAATATAATATGATTATCTCAGCCGAAAAAACTAAATGTATGACAACCTCAAAAGAACCCCTCCGATGCAAACTAGAACTAGACGGTCGAATAATACAACAAGAAATGAGTTTCAAATATCTAGGAATCGACATAACTAGTTATGGTAACATCGAAGATGAAGTAAGAGGGCAGGTGGCCAAAGCAAACAAAGTGGCGGGTTGCCTCAACGACGTGATCTGGCGAAACAAACACTTACAACAAGAAACAAAGGTTCGGATCTACAAAACTACAATTAGACCTATTATGACATACACCTCAGAAACACGGCCAGAGACGACAAAAACGAAACAACTATTGGAGACTACAGAAATGAGAATACTTCAACGAATAACAGGAAAAACGCTACTAGACAGAGAAAGAAGCGATAACATCAGGCAATCATGCAACACAGACTACATTAATGAGTGGGTCCTACAACGTAAGACACAATGGAACAAACACGTAAGCCGAATGACAGAGGATAGACTGATAAGGATCGCACGAGATAAATCGCCTAGTGGTACACGCAGTAGAGGTCGACCACGGAAAAGGTGGAGCGATAATTTAAGTCCAGAATGAGGAAAATCGAAGAAGGAACAGGTCAGGGACCTATTATAGAAGGTAGAAGAAGAAGAAGACGACTCATGGTAGCTTCATAAAACTGTAAATCGTTTAATTGATTTAAAATCACGTAGGAGATACATTACGTATTAATAAGGATTTGTGATTTGGTATTGCGAGAATTCATGAATTAATCCTGTGTAGTTTGTTATATATGTAATTATCTTTTCAGGCAGAGAATATGAAAAATATACATACAAACAGTTTATTTCCTGCAAATATCGCTTTGATCCTCTCTCCATACGCGTTTCGATCACCTCATGACCTCGTCAGTGGAGCTGTATCGGACCGAGAGCAACATTAGCAGGAAACAATTAATATATGAAATATAAATTTCAAGATATGTCGGCAGGATATCCCACCTGCCATCTACCGACCTCGATGTCAGACTGAAAAATATCGCCAGTCAAACGACATCTATGAATCATTGGAGTAATATGGAATTTTTAAAAAATCAAAATTTCAGTAAGAAATAAAGAAATCTTTCTGCCGCATTTAAATAATTTGTTATATATGTAATTTTCCTTTCAGGCAGAGAATATGAAAAAAATATATATACAAACAATTTATTTCCTGCAAATATCGCTCTGGTTCTCTCTCCATACGCGTTTCGATCATTCAAAATAAATCCTGTGTACTTTCAAACAGCTATGTAAATTTTAATACAACTTCATTTTTGCGCTTTTAACGAGTCTACCGTCCTCCTTTCTCCCTATATGTTTGTTCCAGAATTTTCGCCTTTGTCTAACCCATCTTCCTATGTCTTGTATCCCGCATCGTTGTCTGATATCTACATTCCGTACTCTGTTGTGTAGAGTTTTGCCTTGTATACTTCTTAATGTTTCCATTTCGACTGTTCTCATCATTTGTAGAGTTCTGCCTGTAGCTGGTCTTGTGTCTACCGCGTATGTTATGATGGGTCTTAGAGCCGTTTTATATATCTTAATTTTGCTTTCGGTATTAAGGTATTTGTTCTTTTCTTTGATCTTTTAGGCATCCAAAAATTCTAGCCGCTTTCATTGTTTACTCTCTCACTGCGTTAAAAAGGTTTCCATGGCTTATTATTTCTGCTCCCAGATATTTGAAGTGATTTACCTATTCGACAATTTTGGAGTCGATTTCCAACTTGCACCGTATTGGTTCTTTGGATGTTACTAAGCATTTGGTCTTCTCGGTGTTGATGAGCATATTTAATTCTTTCGCTTTAGTGTTAAAAGAGTGCAGTAGTCTTTGGGGGTTATCTTCAGAGTCTGCAATAAGAACAGCATTGTCCGCATAGCAGACGGCATGGAAGAATGTGTTTCCCATTTTGTATCCAGCTGTTCTCGGGAGATTTTCTATTATTTTATCCATTATTAGATTAAATATGAAGGGGCTATAACTAATCCTTATAGTCCTAGAGATCAGGTATCGCGTTAAAAAATATTTGGCTCCCTTAAATTAAGTATATCTCCAGATTCAACTTCCAAATATTTTTGCATCTCCCACTTAGTTCATCATGGGTAGCGGCTTTAATAGTCCCAGAGCTGAGAACAAATTTTGAGCCGGTATTTTAGGGCGTTAGAAATTTTTGGACTATTAGACTGATGATAAACTAACTGGGAGATGCGAAAAATATTTGGAAGTTCAGGTTAGTTCTGGTTAGTGGGACACACTATATTTGGTAATTTGATTACATAATTACTACAATTTATTAACTTAAAAATAGGATAATGGTATAAAAATGTTTATTCAGTAATATTTTTTATGACAGTTAATAGGAAAACTGAAACAAAACTATCGAAGTTATAGATTTGCAGATATAATTTTTTATTTAATCGTGATCTACTAAATTTGTATTTATACTTTATCTTCCAGTTGATTTGTAAATCCCATGTCGATTTTACATATTAACTCATTCATTATTCTAGCAAACAAGAGTTTTGTAACAAACGTAGCCCTAGCCATTATCAAACAAATATCAATTTATGCTAAATACACATTGATTTTCATAAGACATGGCTACTTAGGAATGATGCAAGGCATCACAAGTGCTTATTTTCTCGTTGCTTGCCATTAAAATTGCGGTAGACGAAAAGATGCAACTTCAGAGCAATTGCACAAGTACAAATTTTAATGTTTATGTCACGACGAATTTTGAATCGATCCTAGAAGTAATTGATGTTAGAGGTTAATTGTTTCAAGAATCAAAAATTGCGGTTTTGTGAATGAACCCACTGATTTTTAAGTACCGTGGCGTATATGGCGAAAAAAGACCTTGATAAGATGAAATTACATCGTTTTTTAATGGTATTGCAAAAATTTCTATAGAGCGATCTAGAAGTGCGGAAATTATATTCGTGAGGAAACACAACGCCAAAAAAAGTCATTCCAAAATGACGATCTTCAATGAATAAAAGGTTATACATAAAGTGATACAGAGAGTTAATATGGATCGCTTTAGAAGGAATTAAGTGATCATATTAGTCAAGTATCTTCTTTGAACGTATCTGCAAATGAATAGACGTATTTTGGGGTATCCATTGTAAAAATGACAATTAAAATTTACATAATTTTGAAGTTGTTAAGTTTACTGTTTTTATTATTAAAATTATCAAATTTATCCTTCTTTTGCTTCACAAAATTTTGCTGATTAACGTTGATTATTATGAGAATATGGTTTATAAGTATAAGGGAAGAAATTCGAAATGTTAAGCAACGATTTTATATAAAATGGCGGTAAAGCGGTTTATCAACAAAAAAAAATCTTTTTTTAGATGTAGTTATTTACTATATCGAATATTCGACCTTTTTTGTTTTAAAAACAATAAAAGTAATTTTCCATTATTTGTGGAAAATGGGCAATTTTTATGATTTTACCAACAACAAAGTGATATTAATAACCTAAGCTGTAAAGTGGGTATATTTTAGGAAAAAAATATCTTAAAACTCCAAAATATATTTGTTTTAAAAAAACGACAAGTTTTAGCATGGTGTAGTATAATTAATTGTCTAAACTTAGCCTTCTTATTTAATATTATTTAACAATACCTAACAAACAATGCACGCATGTGAAGTAATTTTAACTGAAATCTACTCATTATAGTATCAGTCAAGGTCGTAGAAATCCCAGCGACTAAATAAATGAATGCTTATGGAGAGGTGATGACTCGTTTTTTTGGTTATACTCTGAAAAGACAGCTCTAATTTATTTAAAAACTATTGTCTGCTTTACTTAAAACTGAATCAAACTTAGTTGCTGTCACTTCTAGTAGGTTTTAATTAAAAATCTAATGCGAATATATATATATATATATATATATATATATATATATATACAGAGTAAAAAAGGACAAGATATAATATGGAAGCCACCGGAACTGATAATGAAGCTTTCAAAGAAGAAACCATCGATCGCCACTTGCGGACACTAATTAATTAGAGAAAATCAGAATAAATTTATTGTTGTGTTTTCCCTGGTCTAAATTTTATTTTCAAAAATGCTTTTTCGGTATAGTTTCATAGGAAGTAAGCATAAAATAAAAACAATATACTTTAGGGTTTCTGTCTTATTTGACTGTTGATGTCTCAAAATTTCAAGGTATTAATGACTTACTTATGAGTTGTTTTTAAATCCTAAAACATATTTATTGTAATAAAAAGTAGCTTGAAGTAATTTATTCAATAGAAATATGAACTATATCGCATAAAATTTTTAAATTAATCAAGTTAGATACCAAAAATTCTATTTAATTAATTTTTTTTCCAAATGTTAAAAATTGTCATGTTTAGTATTTATGCTTATGAGAATTTAACAAAGCCATAAAATTTTTAAGAAATTTTATCTTGTTAAGATAAGTTGTATAATATGGAGCAAATTTTGTCAGTTAAACTAATCTATAATAAAAAATATTGTATATATTGCCCTTTCTAAAATTATAAGGCTTTAAAACTAAACATAAATTATTAGTATTTATATTTTAGCAGCAATAATGACGATAATGATAAATTTAATTTTTAATTAATTAGGAAAAATAAGAGGATGATTAAAAATGAAGGCTAGATCTGTACGGATATATTTACTCCTATCCTGCGCTTGCCACTACGTGACCTTAAATAAGTGTATAAAAAATAGCATCATTCAATGATCTATAATAAATAAACAATAAGATATTTAAATTAATTAAAGAAAAAACATGCATAATACTCTCGGCAAGTTAATGAATAAGTAAAAAAATAACGTACGAATAAATAAACATAAATTTTTAGCCTCATACAAGAGATAATAATCTTATCACTAATAGAAATTTAATTTTAAAAAAATATTGTGAAAAATTATTGTGCAACACACTTTTAACATTGGAACAAATAGCTCGGCAAAATTTATAAAGTTCAGGTTTTAACTGCATATATGATATTTTATTAGCTTTTATTTATAAATTAACTCTATTTTTAGGTAACAACCAATTGACAATGATCAGAGGTATAAGCGTATTCAAAATTGTCCAAAGTACACAACACATAAGATACCAGATATTTTTATTATTAATTTTTTATAAAATTTATTTTATGGTGGAGTATCTTAGCAGCTGAATCGTGTCTTTTCTTATACTTGGCAAAGGCTTGACATCCTCCAGTTATGTGCTGGATTGCCTTTGATGTTCGACAGCCATATCTACATTGGTCATTTTCTATTGAGGGATCTCTGATGATGAAGTTCCGATAGTTCTTCGTCGGAATAACCTGGTCTTGGATAGCTAACAAGAAGCCCTCCGTTTCCGGAAACATTTGTCCTAAAATCAACCAATAGTTCGACGATAAGTTGTCGTAGCCAGACTTGTGACTTTTCTTGGTCAGCTCGTAAGTTTATTATTTGTTGATCGAGTTGCTTACCAATATCCACCAATCCCCTTCCTTCTTGGTATCTTGGAAGCATAAAATTTTATTACTATTAATACTTGATAATTGACGCTATACTTAGTATAAATATATTTCTTGACCCGCGGTTATGAACGCTACTGGCGAGAGGAACAAGTTTTTAAAAAAACTTTTACATTAAAAATAAAAATTATTCGGTAAACATGTGGCGATGCACTGCATTTCTACCTTTTCTAGGTAGTTTCTTGCAATCTAAGACAGTGCTTTGTCTCTAATTGTCTTAGAACAGAATCGGCCTGTCCTTATAGCAATATGGTCTTTTCACTTATTTGAGAACTATGCAGTCATATAAATATATTTCTTATTTTAAAAAATTCACTATAAATTTAAAATATATCATTTCCTTCAGCAAGGTACCAATTGTAAACATATGTGTGTAATATGATCCAAAACTATACAAACACACTCGTTTAACATATCGACTAAATTTTAAATATAGCCGATAAGAATCAAGCAATTTGCATAGTTAGTTTTGCCTTAATTAATAACCGTAACCAATTTAGACCATGTAAATTATAGCATGTATTGAAATTACTTCACACATAAACCCATAATATCAACTGTAAAAATCCCAGTTAATATTGAATAATATTTAAAATGACATGTAGATATAATTATTAAATCCGTGTATAATTTATAAAACTTGTATAATTTTTTTCCGAAGTTAATCCAGAATTAATGAAAGAAAATATTGCACATAAAGACTTCAAAATGTTTTCAATTAACCAAAATTATTTGCAATTAAAATTATCCTAGAAATAATTTAAGAGGTATTTGCATATTGGTTGTAACTCCCCCTTAAGAAACTAGTTATTTTATAAACGGCTTAATGGATGGTAAACATGCCATGTTGTTGGTGGTCTTAAACAAGACCTTTAGGCCTTATCATCTATTTATGTTATTTTGTAAGATCATCTTCCAATTGAAATAAATAAATACGGAAGTTGCAATAATATGGCGACCCGCCTGCAGTTTCACCTAAGGTACGTTTATTGTTGATGCTATATATTGTTAGAAAACAAAGTACGTTTGTGAATCTCCATTAAAGCTGATTTAGAAAAAATATTTTTTAACCTATATATATATATATATATATATATATATATATATATATATATATATATATATGTATATATATATATATATATATATATATATATATATATATATATATATTTATAGGTTAACAATTTAACATGTGGAAAAAAATGTAATTAAATAGAATTTTTGGTATCTAACTTGATTAATTCAAAAATTTTATGAATATTTCAATTGAATAAATTACTTCAAGCTACTTTTTATTACAATAAATATGTTTTAGGATTTAAAAACAACTCATAAGTAAGTCATTAATACCTTGAAATTTCGAGACATCAACAGTCAAGTAAGACAGAAACCCTAAAGTATATTGTTTTTATTTTATGCTTACTTCCTATGAAACTATACCGAAAAAGCATTTTTGAAAATAAAATTTAGACCAGGGAAAACACAACAATAAGTATATTCTGATTTTCTCTAATTAACTAGTGTCCGCAAGTGGCGATCGATGGTTTCTTCTTTGAAAGCTCCATTATCAGTTCCGGTGGCTTCCATATTATATCTTGTCCTTTTTTACTTTATATATATATATATATATATATATATATATATATATATATATATATATACATTAGATTTTTAATTAAAACCTACTAGAAGTGACAGCATCTAAGTTTAATTCAGTTTTAAGAAAAGCCGACAATAGTTTTTAAATAAATTAGAGCTGTCTTCTCAGAGTATAACCAAAATAACGAGTCATCGCTTCTTCATAAGCATTCATTTATTTAGTCGCTGGGATTTCTACGACCTTGACTGATACTATAATGAGTAGATTTCAGTTAAAATTACTTCACATGCGTGCATTGTTTGTTAGGTATTGTTAAATAATATTAAATAAGAAGGCTAAGTTTAGACAATTAATTATACTACACCATGTTAAAACTTGTCGTTTTTTTAAAACAAATATATTTTGGAGTTTTAAGATATTTTTTTCCTAAAATATACCTATTTTAGAGCTTAGGTTATCAATATCTCTTTGGTGTTGGTAAAATCATAAAAATTGCCCAGTTTCCACAAATATTGGAAAATTACTTATTTTCTTTTTAAAACAAAAAAGGCTGAATATTCGACATAGTAAATAACTACATCTAAAAAAAGATTTTTTTTGTTGATAAACCTCTTTTATCGCCATTTTATACAAAATCGTTGCTTAACATTTCTAAATTCTTAATCAACGTTAATCAGCAAAATTTTGTGAAGGAAAAGAAGGATGTTGATGCTATTTATTGTTAGAAAACAAAGTACGCTTGTGAATCTCCATTAAAGCTGATTTAGAAAAAATATTTTTTAACCTATAAATATATATATATATATATATATATATATATATATATATATATATATATATATATACTCTTAAATTAATTTTTTATTTTTCTTTTCTTCAACCGCTATTTAGATATATTTTTTTCTTTTTTCTTTGGTTTTGGTTTTGTCAGGGGAATAAAGATTAATTTATTTCCTCATAGATGCTTTATTGTTTTTCTGTCACAAACGTTTCGACCTTATTATTAGTCTTCATCAGTGTGTTTCCTATAAATAATTTTCGAATAGTCAGCAGTTAGTTAACATGAAATTAAAGTATTGTGAAACTTACCTATAACAATAGCAATTCCCGAAACATAATTATATAAATAGTAAATTTTTTTTTCACAAAAGATCATCACATTTTTAAAAGTTATTTACAATCAAAGTGCTCAAAACATAACAGTTTAACAGGTATTACTATATTAAGACCAGGAATAACTGCGTTCAGTATGCAAAATAAATCTATTTTCGACAGTGTTTGTGTGCGTGTAAAAATGACTTTTTAATTTACAATTATTTATACAAAACAAACCTGGTCTGGCAGATACCTAAATTATTTTTACAGCATCCCATGCCCCAAAAAAATCAGTTGTGGTTGGTTTGGCAGACCATGCTTTGGGACTCGTGACGCTCTATATGTGAACGCAGCAATAAAAAAAAGCAAAATATATACTTTTAAAAAACAGTTATTCATCAAAACTTATTAACTTATTATTTAATTCAAGAAAGCAGCATATTTTATCCAAAAAAAGAAATCTACAAGAACTAAAACATAAACAGAAGATCACATATTGAAGTCTCCCACAATATATACAAGGGTTATCTGAAAATTTACAAAGTTATTTCAAAAAACATAACATCTTAGTGGCTCGTAAAGGTCAGAATTTGTTGAGACAATTTTTTGTTTCTATGAAGAGCAAATTACCTAAAATCGACAGACACAATTAATATATGAAATACCTTATAACAAATTTCTAGGGATTTACATAGGGCAAACAATCCAATATTTATAAAACCGTTTAAACTGACACCGATATGATAAGAAGAACACTACAGCACTAACTAAACACCAAAATGAAAAAACACATATTTTCAACTTTCAACAAAAACAGAGTTTCTGGAAATGATTTTATTAAGAACAATCCTAACGCAGTGAATGACAAAATGGACATAAAAAACCTCAGTAAAATATATTTTAATATTTTAAATTAAAAAAGTAATTTTTACATGTCCCCCGTAAAATAAAAAAAAACTAAAAAAAAACACAACACACAGTTGGAACAAACTGTAATAAAACACAATTCATCCTATTCCACCATCATCGATATGGTGGCCTACCCGTACCACCATACCGAGAAGAAAGTCAAAGCTTACCCTCCCCGCCACAGTGATACGGCAGAGATACAAGTTTCGTCTCTCACTAGACTCATCAGGGTACCGACATGCACCTGGCTGTGCAAAGGATAGATCGGGAGGAAGCATGCAACACTGAAACGCGGGATATAACCACTGCTAGTGCATCTCACACGAAGGAATCCGTGAAAGCCGTAAAAACGTATATAAGCCATCCGACGAGAGGTCAGCGAAGCCGCGTTCAGTGTTGCATGCTTCCTTCCGATCTATCCTTAGCACAGCCAGGTGCATATCGGTACCCTGATGCGTCTAGTGAGAGACGAAACATGTATCTCTGCCGTATCACTGTGGCGGGGAGGGTAGGCTTTGACTTTCTTCTCGGTATGGTGGTACAGGTAGACCACCATCTCGATGGTGATGGAATAGGATGAATTGTGTTTTATTACAATTTATTCTAACTGTGCAACCTCTAACACAGAAAGGATATGATGAAGCGAAGTTTGCATTCACTGTTTCGCATTTTACTTCACTTACATACGGAGTTGCATATAGTTGTACGTTTGCTGAATGTGATTTCAGCACTACAACAGCATAATGTGGATATAACCACTGCTAGTGCATCTCATACGGAGGAATCCGTGAAAGCCGTATAAACATTTGTTTTTTACGTGCTAAAGTGCATAGCTAAGGGGTGAATAAAATAGAAGGTAAAGGGTAGTTATCCCCGTAATATATTTTGTCGTGGAAAAAGGTGGTAAACGTCTACTATTTTTTTAAATTTCATAAAAGCTAATTTTGTTTTGGCCGTCTTAAGTGAATTCAGATATTTATGGAACCAAAAAACTAAAAACAAATTTGGTTTTTACCCCTATGTAAAAATGCGCAGCAATCTCTTTATAAGAAAGAAACATTTTCATTAGCATTTCAAAACATAAAAGAAAAAAAAAACGTTTTTTGGGATCAACTAAGGGGGTAGTTTTCGACCCATAAATATGCAGTTCAGGATGTAAAAAAAATAATATCGAATATGTTGAAGTGTACTTTAACGTGTCACAGAATGAATAAAATTGGAGGCAGATATTTAAGAACGTTCCCTTATTAGTTCAACTAGACGCTTACTAGGTTAAAATATTCCATTCTGTTTTAAAATTTACATTTGCGTCAGTGTTTATAACAGGTATTTAATTCCTGCTCAATTTACTTAAACACACATTTTAGAAAATGTATTTTTAGTACCCAAATCGCTTTTACGATTAATATTATAATCGTAAACGTTTTTGTAATCTCTCTATAAAAATAAAGGTTCGTTGTAAGTAGGACAAAAATTGTCTAGTTTCTACATAATTCATGTAATAACAATGAACATTACTATCCATTAAAGAACCTAATAATTTCAGTTAAGTAGCATTTTGTCTGTACAATTTTCATAAAAATAAAAAATTATCCTGTATATGGAATCACACACAGCTCGTGCTATACCTAAAACGAAACAATGCAGAAGTATGTGTTTGCTTGTATGTGTTATGCAATTGCAGAGGTCAAGACATTGTTTGAACATTGGTTTAGATTGCATTTCAACGGCTGTTTTAAATAGATACTAGAAAAAGGAATAGGGTAATATATCATACCAGAAAAGTTATTTGATTATGTTACGTTTAGTGAAAGGCGGGTGGAATCCAGCGCCATAATCAATTTTAAAATCTCATTTTTATGTAATTATATATTTCTTTGAAAATTATCGTTGTCAGGTCTAGATTTATAATATCAATATTGTGCTTAGTTTAAACGAAAACTAGTGTCCACAGTAAATAGTAAGAAATCTATCCAAGACACTAACAAGGAAACCATCTCTGGTGTGCTCTTCCTAATTTAATAATATTTAAATATATTATTTTTTGTAAAAAAAAAACTAAAAGATGGTGAAAAAAGTTTCTAGTTAAAAACCTATGGTAAATTTTTGCATGGGTATATATTTGTATTTGCTATTATTGAATTGATGCAACTACAAAATAACATTTGTAAGAAATAATTTAAAATTCACTTGGTAACAAAGGCGGATCGTAGAGTAGTACCACAGTGCCATGGCACTACTTAACATTTTCTAAATGAAGCATATCTCGTTCTGTTAATAATTTCCATACCATATCAGTTAGTTTCATCATTGCATCCTAACCCATTGAAGGGCTAGTTGCATAATTAACGGGATCTAACCAATGGTTTTAGTACATGTCGATCTATAATTTTCAAAAACGTCAGCTACTCCCTTTTGCTGGAAATAATGAAATTGATCAACATTTGATAAAAACTTTTTAATATCAATACATTGTACATCTTATAGAGTTTCTAAGAGCTATTCTGGAAATTGGAGGAAAAGAATGTATAAAGCTCAATCTCAAAGCAACTGACGTTAACTTGAGAAACATAAGTATTTTATTATTTTTATTTTCAATTATTTCTTTTCTATTTTAATAATTTGGGCATCTGGCAACAGAGTAACAGGTTAGAATGAGCAGATCAGGGCTATAATGAGGACTATGATCGGATAATGTATATTTAGTGTCGAGAAAAGTCATTGTGTTATACGTGGTAAAATTGTTTTAACAACTAGAATAAAAAATATTGATTCATCTTTCCAAAAATTAGAAGAATATTAGTAACTCCAAAGCTAAATTCTTAATAAATATTAGCAACAATAGATCCAAATAGAACCAAAAAAAAAATATAATAATTTTTTTGACTATTTGTTCTAACGTTAAAAGTTATCTATATATTGAGAAGATAATTTTTCTAGAAATTTTAGAATTTTTTCTAACATCTACGAAAGTAGAAAAGATTTGCCGTCATATCACAAGTGTACCTCAAAAATAGAAAGGCAACTTTTCCTATTTAATCGACCTCGTATGAGTTTCCGTTTCACAAATAGCAATAGAGGTTAGAGAGATTTTTTATTCCCTGACACAAGATATCACGCCCGTTTCTCATTCTGCTGCTAAGATATTTTGACAAAGAGCTACATATTTTAATCTTATTAAAATTAGAGTAGGACACCAAAGATGGTTTTCTTGCAAGTCAAGATGTACAAATACGAGGGGGGACCCAAAAGTAACGGGAATTGGGCGACGGCGGGGAGGGAGAGTGGGGAATCCTTTGTTCGACCAGGTGTCAGTTAGGGTCACGCCTCCTGAGTCAGTGTACGAAGTTGTGTCGCTGTGAGTTCGTCGGGCGAACCCGTCAGAATTTTTTTTAGTAAAACAACTTTTTCATTTCGCCGAAAACGTGATGGTAGATTGTCGAGAGCAACGCGCCGCTGTGAATTTTATTTCCTGTTGGGGAAATCGGCCGCGGAAACTATTGTCATGCTTAAGACTGCTTATGGGGATGCTGTTCTGAGTAAAACCAGAGTCTACGACTGGTTTTCACGTTTTAAAAATGGAAAAATGTCAATTTTAGACCAACCCCGTTCAGAACGCCCCTTAACGTCAAGAAGTAACGAAAACGTCGACAAAATCAATGCCCTCGTTCGGGAAGACCATCGCCGAACCATTGATCAACTCTGTGAGATATCTGGAATATCATGGAGTTCAATTCAAAGGATTATATCCAAAGATTGGTACAGGAGAAGGGTTGCAACCAAAATTGTCCCACGCCTTCTCACAGAAGAGCAAATGGAGCGTCGACTTCAGGCATGTTTTGAGCTTCAAAATCAGCTCGAAGAGGACCATAAATTTTTTTCCAAGTGATAAATTGTGGTGCTATGAATACGACTTCGAACCAAAGCAACAATCAAGCCAGTGGAAGACAGCTGGCCTTCCTCGTCCCAAAAAAGCACGCCAAGTGAAGTCAAACATCAAACAATGCTCATTTACTTCTTCGATTGGAGAGGTGGTGTGCACGCAGAGTTCGTTCCCCCAGATCAAACTGTCAACCAGAAGTTCTACTTGGAAGTTTTGAAAAGATTGAGGTAAAGTATCCGGAAGAAAAGGGCAGATTTTTGGCCCACAGAGGACTGGTTCTTTTTGCCACTATGGAGGAGGTAAAACAAAAATCACTTGAAGGCCTAAAGGACACCCCTAGAAATGAATTTAAAAACTGTTTCAAACAATGGAAGAATCGTTTGGAGAAGTGCGTTGTGGCTAATGGAGAGTACTTTGAAGATCATCAAAATTTGGTGTAAAAATGTTAAGAAATAAAGAAATTATGACGAAATTCCCGTGTTTTTTTGAGCCCCCTCTCGTATATTAAAATATGTATTTTATATATACAACCATGGGGTTATTTACGTACCATTATACGTTATAAGATGAACTAAACATGTGTATGAGAGGCGAATGAAACTTTCTGGGCATGCCATATAAAAATTACATATGGTACATCCTACCTAGCTTTTCACGTTTACATGCTTGACATGTTGTATTGTATATCCATCTATACAGAAATAAACAAACATCAACTGAAATAGCGGTAAACTAAAATAAACAAACAAAAACACATAAAAAAGATTTACGCAGAGAATTCCTTTGAAAATCAATACTCGCCCATCTATAATTGCCACCCATCAGGTTGATCTACGGCACCGTGCTACGATTCTTCATATCGTATATACTTAGAATGCCCAACCGATAATCATACACTCCGACCCACAGTAACCCAATCGAGATTTAACTTCCAGATAACGTCCGGTTAACTGCAATATTTGTCTGAGTGATCGCGATTCATGTATGGGATTACTCAAAAGGTATATTTTTTGAATTTTGTCCGCGATTTATGGGTTTTATAGGTAGTTTTTGCTGCTTTGACGGGCAGCAGAAGTACGATAAATGTCGGGTGTTGAAGAAAACTGGAATTACTCTAATTTCGTGTATTCGAAATTAGAGTAATATATATATATATATATATATATATATATATATATATATATATATATATATATATATATATATAGATAGATAGATAGATAGATAATTTTATTTCATTACATTTTGTACAGAAAAATACAATTGTAATATGTCACAAAACAAAAAAAAATAAGATTAAAACTATCGGTAAATTACATTAAAAAAGTCCTAACAATAAGCTCTAGAAGAAGTCTCCATGTACTCGTCCACCGAATAGAATGCATGCTCTAACAAAAATTCCTTTAATTTAATTTTAAATCTCATAAAATCTAAATTTTTAAATGTTTCAGGCAACGTGTTGTACATTGACACATTCGGTGTATTTTTCTTAGATCTCTCCAATCTATACCTCGAAGGCCTAATTAAATTAGCTGATCTAGTGCTATAAGAGTGAAAGTGGGAATTTTGGTGGAATTTTCCACGGTTTTTATGAATATCCAGTAGTTGGTATAAGATAAATAAACTAGGCAACGTTAGTACCCGCAATTTTATAAAGTGTGGCCTACAGTGGTCCCTATAGCCGATACCAGAGACAAGTCGAATAGTCTTCTTCTGCATTCTAAAGATTTGAATCGCGCCAACACAGCAACCCCAAAGGTGAACACCGTACGAAATATGAGAATGCAACAAGGAATAATAAACAGACAGAAGGGTGTCACAGTGAAGAGACCCACGAAGTTGCCTGAGAACAAAAATAGAGGATGCCAACTTATTCCTCAATAATGCAATGTGAGAATTCCAGTTCAAACCATCGTCCAAACTGACATCTAACAATGTCACCGAAGAACCATCAATCACTCCACGTCCATTCATGAAAAACAAATTCCGTGTTTTTTCTTCATTTAATTTAAGGGAATTATTAGCAAACCAACATCTCGCACGCTCTCCCATAACAAACATTTCATTCATTAAACATTCTGGGTCTCTACTTTTACAAATAGCGCCGTGTCGTCAGCGTAACAAATACACAGACCTGGCGACAAATACCTAAAGAGATCATTGACATATATAATGAAAAGAAGAGGTCCCAATACCGAACCCTGCGGCACTACACATCGTACCGTCGTAGGCTCAGAAAGCTCTCCACCATATGCGACTGTCTGTCTTCTATTTGACAGGAAAGATGAAAGCAAATCGAGGGGAACGCCTCTTACACCGTATCTATGAAGTTTTCTAATCAAAAGTTCATGAGAAACACAATCAAAGGCACGACTGAGGTCACACAGTGAGAGCCCCACGCTTTCCCCACCTTTTATTCCCTCAACGGCGCCCTCCGCAACCACAGCAACTACCTGAGTAGTCGAAAAATTCCGGCGAAAACCAAACTGTGAAGGATGCAAAAAATTGTGATGTTCAAAATAACGACTCAAGCTGTTTTTCAGTATTACCTCAAATATATATATATATATATATATATATATATATATATATATATATATATATATATATATATATATATATATATATATATATATATGAAAAGAAAATTACTCCAGGTGAGACTATACGGCCTCACCCTTCCAACAGTTCTCGTGCAGGTGTAAACATCGGTCGCCAACGCCATTAGGTGTAGGAAGCATATTACTGACTTACACTACCTATGTTGGTTGTAGATGAAAATACCGATATAGAAGACATCCAACATTCAGGCTCCGTTTTCCCGTGCAGCATGTGCAAAGCTTGCTTTATCTTCCGGGGAAGGACAGGAGTAATGCATTAAATTTTTATTTAATACATCTCCCGATCCTACCCAGATGACGCAACGCGTTTAAGTTCACCTGGGTACCTATTCTCGTTCTTGAGAGAACGATCATCTTGATGGAAATGGGCGTGGTTCTCACGAAAAAGTACGAAAACGTATTCAAAATAAGGTTTCTTACTTTTTCGTGAGAACCACGACCACTTTCCATCAAGATGATCGTTCTCTCGAGAACGAGAAAAGCTACCCAGAATACGGTTTCATACTTTTTTGTGAGAACCACGCCCTCTTTCCATCAAGTGATCGTTCTCTCAAAAATGAGAATAGCTACCCTGGCGGGGTCGTCGGGTCCTACGACATTCGACGGCTGTGAGAATGTTTTTGAGAATGTTCGAAAGAATGTAGACTCACCAATGTAGACTCATAAACCACCGCAATCATAGGTTACCTCACTTGACGGTAGACACACCTTCTACAACCAAATAGGTAGTGTAAGTCAGTAATATGTTTCCTACCTAATGGCGTTGGCGACCGACGTTTACACCTCCACGAGAACCGTTGGAAGGGTGAGGTCGTAGTTGAAAATTAAATTATGTCTTAAGATGCCTGGAATGTTCTTAAAAAGCTGCTTAAGAAAGTATATAGAAACTTTTATCGGAAAACTTTCGTGTTATGGGGAAAAAAAGATTTTCCATTTTTATTTCAAAATTTATATCACACCTTATTAATTCTTTTAAAATTATCAAATTGAGTAAAGTTCAATCTGGACAATTTTAGTGACTCAGGCAGTTAAAGTCTTGTTGTGAATGGACATTCCATATTTTATGAAAATATTTCTCACACTTCTGGATACATTCGAAATTAATAATGTAACAATCGATAGTGTGCTGAAGTCTTCGCAAACTTTCGACAATCAATTCAAAGTGGTTCTCTAAAATACCGTAAACATTAAATCCGTATACGCAACGATGCGAAACCTACTTAATAATTTAACCTGTAAGATAGGTCATGGATTGAGACGTATACAGATTTTTGAAATTGAAGATTTATGAGAAAAATTGTTGAGTAAACATCGAGATGGGGTAATTTCGGTATAAATCTTTATGGTGGCCTGGGGTAAGATGTGGGTATGATTTTAATTTTCTCTTGTACATAGAAGATTCTTTATAATATGTGGTTGTAAAAGAACAAAGAATCGTTCTTTGAATTCATATGAAAATTTAATTTAAAAATATTTAGTTATGTTCGGATTATTGTGAATTTTGGGTTAAAACTTAAAGGGCTTTAAGACACTCATTTTAATATTGTGAAGGGATACGTAGATATTATTACGTGGGTAATAGTGGAATGAATGCGTACAAAAAACATATTTATCAAAAAAAAATCATTTTCTTAGTATTGGTTGAACGAAATTATTATTTTAAAGAGTCTTAAAAAGTATCAGAGTGTGAAAAATAAACGGTCCTTAATCGTCTTGCATATTACAAATCATAAATGAAAAAGTAAACCTTAGAGAATTAAGTTTATTAATGCAAAATAACATATTTAAATGATGACTTTAGAAAGGCAATAAAATCTCTAATCAAGACAAATCACTGCGTTCATCTATAAAATATATCATATCTCAGCGAAACTAAATTGCGAAGACATTACCCTAAAAAGCTTATGTCTGTATATGGATGACAAGTGTTTAATCTTTCTTAGGATTGATAAAAGAAATCTAAGTGTTAGTGTTGGTTGGTAAATTTGTTTTGATTCATATTTTGTAATATATTTATTCGGAAATAAAAAAAGCTGACAATGACCTTTCTCTTGTTGAAAATATGCTGTCATCGTATCAAAAAATAGGTTGCAATATGTCTCTAAAGATCCATTTTCTACACACATATCTGGACTTTTTTTCCTGACAACTTCGGAGATGTAAGTGATAAGCCTCCATCACAATATATCAACAATGAAGGAAAGGTACCATGGAATGCTTCCATACTTGCCGATTATTGTTGAACTCTTGTTAGAGATGTTCCAGAAACAATTCTAAAAAAGAAAAGCAAAAGAAGGGGATATTTATTGTATCTACAAGTGTAAGAGTATATTTTTTTATTATTTTGATAAAAATTGAACAAAAAACTTGTTCTTAAAAATTGCAATTAAGTTTTAATTCCTTTAATTCAAAATTAACAAAAAAATGCACCTTCCATTCATTAACATTCATAAAAATCGATGAGATGTTTAAACATACGCGACTCTTGTTTTTAAGCCTTAAATTGGAACATTTACCTATTTTGTTTGCAAATTTATTGATTTTTGCCTTTAAAAAACGCCTTAGAAAAATTAAGGTACAACGTTTGCAAAATAACTTTACTTTCTAAATTAAAATTTATCCCATATTTTGATCGTTAAATATAAAGTTTCAATTGAGCAATCAATTTGCAGCAATACAAACATAAAAACAAACTTGAGCTGTTGAAATGGCCTAGTAAATAATTTCCAAGTCGCCATTTATAAGCGAACACCTTGTCTAGTCGCCATTACACTTGTCTGCTCTTAATGTTGTAAATTCGTATGTCCAGTACTACTTATTGCATGGGTAGTACTGGTGGTAATACGAGTATACTGTTTCTACAAGTCTTTCGATGCTTATAACTTTCTTTTTGACGTGTACAATAGACACATTAAGGTAAAGCTACGGATAACGTTTCGAGATGGTATAAATAAGTTTCAGAATTAAGATTGTATGCATCTGTTAAGAAATATACTGAATATTTAAAAATATACATAATTCCCTTCATTTTTCTGGAGTTTTGGATAACTCCCACTAATATTTTACCAAATGCGTACAAAATATTTTTTAAAAATGGTTCCCCAAATCAACAATTAATGATACTGACGAGAATCAACGGGTTCGAAACCGGTCTACAGATGGTGGTGCACCACCATGGAAAAGGCTTCCACCCTTTCCTGATATTCTTGTAATCTGAGATAGTACTTTGTCTTTAACTGTATTAGAACAGAGTACGTTTGTACTTATAGTAGAGGGTTTTTTCAACTGGTTGAGAACTAAGTTTTTCTTACAAAATTCTATTTTATACACCCAACATATTGTATCCACTATTCCACTAAAACATTTTTTGAAACACGAAACATTTGAGGAGGGGGAGGGGCAGATACAAGAAATAATAAAACAAAGAATAATTTACAAATGTTGCGAATAAAATAACCAAATATTTTAAAAATTATATAAACCAGCCCAGGGGTGGATCCAGCCTCTCTCTGCAGGGGGGGGGGCGGTGATATCAGAAAAGTACAATATGGTAAACGCATGCAAGTTGTCGACGAGGGGGGGGAGACACCAGCAACATTCCCACTTCTAATATAAAAAGAAGGGTCGGGTCTATTTTTCTGAATTTAAAGCTTTTAGAGAAGGGGAGGGGCGATTACAAAAAAAACAAGTTACCCGCAGGGAGGGGGAGGATGCGAGCAGCATACACATTCCTAGTATAAGAGGCAGAATCGGGTCTATTTTCCTGAAGCTCTTGGGGGGGGGGCTATAGCAAGAAAAACAAGTTGTCAACGGGAAGAAAGTGCCAGATGCATACACATTCCTAATATAAAAAGCAGAATCGGTTCTATTTTCCTGAACTCAAAGCTCCGGGGAAGGGGAGGGCGATTGAACACATTCATATACTCTACTAAAGAACTAGAGAGAGTAATAAAACTATTACTGAAATTAATTTCTGTCAGTGAGCAAAGTACACCTTACAGTGTGTCCTTAGTGATTTATCTTGTTTGTGCTAGTTTTTATATATTATTTGAGATTAGTGAGATACCCAAATGATATGGCTTCCATATTTATATTTATTCCAAAATCGTTAAACTAGGGCATTTTTTCCTCAACGAAAAACTTATTACGATGAATGTTTATGATGCCTTAAGATATCAAAATCTAGATAATAATGTTAAAAGCTCTGTTAAGATGTGTTCCAACATGACAATAGTTGGAAAATCTACTATGTACCGAATACTGAAGGAGAAAAAAATGACTGGAATTGTTAGTACTCCCAAGCCAGATTCGATAACAGGCAGACGAAAAACCTCGTTGGAAAAAGAGATGTAAACTGCAATACAAGGAGTTGTACATACATTTTATTATGAGAAGCAGATCCCAACCGTCGACAAAATTCTAACTAAAATCAATGAAGATCGAGATTTACTTGAAATTAAAAGAAATGAACTCTGGAAATTGCTCAAAGAACTTAATTCTTGCTGGAAAAAAAAACAGATAGAAAATATGTTTTTATAGATCGTCCGGAAAATGTCTGTTGGAGAATGAAATATCTCTCTCAAGTGAAAGTTAGAGTTGCTAGAAATAGCACAACTTACAAAATTTAGTAATTTAACTGAACTTTTAAAAAATTTTTTT
Source organism: Diaprepes abbreviatus (assembly GCA_034092305.1). Lineage (NCBI taxonomy): Eukaryota > Metazoa > Arthropoda > Insecta > Coleoptera > Curculionidae > Diaprepes > Diaprepes abbreviatus. The sequence goes on along the minus strand of JASJET010000085.1, from coordinate 3,638,904 downwards.
GAATAAAGTACTACAGAAAATTGGGAAAAATTCATATAATAAAAGAATAAAAGAAAATGTGGAAACTCGATCTCATGATCGGTGAGATCGAGAAACCAATTATAATTAATTTGAGCGCAGATAGCTTCACTGACTTTGATTAAGAATTAGATACGTATTGTTTATCAGCGTAAACACAATTTATTATTTAAATTTTCTGTAATATATAAAAATTAATTACATTCGAATCCCTTTCTAGTGTTTAATTGTAATTCTGCAGATGGTTTAAGAAATAATTAAACTGGAACGTCAAATGTCCTAAAAATGTATTTATTAATAATAAAATGACTGATAGCTCCAAAAAAATTTTGATATATGGACAAATTTATTTTTTTATATATGTTTAACTTCTTGTATTTTTGATAATCGGTATTTTGTATGTATTCAAATTATAACTTAGAATATTTTGAGAGAAAAAGGCTACGTTTTAGTCTGAATATGCCTAAAACGGTGTCTATGTCAAAATTAAAAATAATAAAAATAGAATAGTGATTTGTGTTAAATATGTCAAAATTATCTATATCGCCCCCACCGCCCCCCCTTGGATTCATGCCTGCATTATCTAGGATTTTGAAAAAAATTCAATATCAGTATTTGTGCTTAGGAATTTAATAGATATTTAATACGATAGCGTGTATGGATTTTTTAAGTTTAAATAAGAGTCGCAAAACTGTTTGATTTTAAGAAAACGGTCAATACAATTATTGTACTCTATAACTATAATAAATAACTTCTTCATATATAAAATAGATAAGAAAAGAAATACAATATAATTAAAATTAAACAGGTCCAGAGCTCTATTTATTTTATGAGCACAAACAGAAAAGGAAGGCAACCAAATTAATCACCAAAAAATTAATTTCGAAGAAACGACCAAACTTACAACTTTTTCTTTTTCTCAATAAAACCCTCTCCAAATTTAACTTTTTTCCAATTTTATATACTTGTGTGGCCCATATAATTGCTCGATTTGAGTAATAAAATCTGTGTTTTTATTGATAATATTAATTTCAAAGACGCCGCCATTCGTTTTTACTGGCTGATTCTGAGAAAAAGAACATTAATCAGAGTCAGATAATTGTATCTCTAAATTATGCAAGATAATAAGAGAACAAAGAATTGATGGCTCAATCTATATCAATAATGTAATTTTTGTAGTTATCTCAAAAAAAGTACGGTTGAGAATTTAATAGAATCTTGTCTAGTTCCATTTGGTTATTTTCTGAAAAAATAATTACAAATAATACAACTACGTAACTTATATAAATTTATATATACGGGGTGTCCCATTTTCGATACTTTAAGGGGGTATTGTAGTTATTATCAACGATATAGTGTTGCGGTTTTCACTTTAGTGTTAAGCGGAACGAAAGATTTCGATGTCAAATTTTTCATGGCTCGTTCAGTTTTTAAACTATAGGGGATCTTCGTTTTTTAGGTACATCTCGTATTTCCGTTTTGCGTTAATGTATCAAAAAGGTAAATACCGATTTTTATACAGTTTTTTACATAGAGTTCAGTGACACAGTCAGTTTTTTTCTAAAAAGTTTAATTTATGAGATATTAACCAAACTTATGATTGTTGAAATTGGACACCTTGTACAGGGTGAGTCAACGATTGGATGAAGTAGGTTTGTGCCTTTTCGGTGAAATTAACAAAGAAACTATATTTATTGTTTGATACAGTTTATTTTTACGCAGATTTTAAAAATATTTAGGACTCTACAGGGTGAGCCAAAAAACTTTTTTTTAAATAGAACACCCTATATACGAATCGTATTTTCGATTTAGCTTATAATTTTAAATCTTTTTTTATTAAGGATTTACTATAACAAAACTTTATAGTTTCTGAGATAATTAAGTTTAAAGAAAAAAAGTCACATTTTCAAGCATCAATTCAATCCTAAATAACGTTTTCAATTTTGTGACAAATATATTCAAATTTGGAATTTAGCAAGGCCAAGGACAAGTTAACATAATTTTTACCTAATATTTGCAATAAAAGCTACAGGGTGTTGAACACATCAGCTCAAATTTGAACAAGTTTAAATGAATAAATATCTTTTTTTTTAAATGGTACACCCTGTATATTTTCATGTTATTTAATAGAGTAATAAAAACCCTAAAAGTTTTGTTCAATATATCCTATACCTATTTATAATAGTTTTTGAGATATTTCAGTTTTTCTTATTTTCCATACTTTTTTACAGAAATAGTCTTCATTATCATAGTAGCCATGGCAAAAACAATGTAAAAGAACATTTTTCTGTGTGTCAAATTTATAACCGCAATCGCTGCTTTTGGTTTTTATGTAGTGTAGTTTTTTTTTTTTTGCATTCATCTTATATTGTAAAATGAATTTTCCAAAGAATGAGTTAATAGATATGATTTATACAATAGGAGAGGCTCAAAAAAATTGCCTTCTTGCTCAAAGTATTTACAAAATGAAGTATCCTGATCGACGCCAGCCTAATACCCATACTTTTCAAAACTTAATGCAAAGATTTGATTCTTCTGGTACTGTTGATTATCCAAAACGTAAAGTGGTCAACAAACCAGTAACTAATGAAGAAAAAGAACTACAAGTATTGTTAAATGTTCAGGAAAATCCTTATATTGGTAGCCGTCAGTAAGCAGCATTATGTGAAACATCACAATCCACCGCTAATCGTACTACCAAGAAATATAGGTATCATCCATATCACATGGAATTACACCAAGAATTGCATGGACAGGATTTTGAAAGTCGAGTAAATTTTTGTCGTACAATAAATGCGGAGATTCAATTAAATCTAAATTTATTATGCAAGGTAATGTTTAGTGATGAAGCTACTTTTAGAAGTAACGGTGCCGTAAATAGACGCAACATGCATTATTATGCCACAGAAAACCCATTTTGGATTAGAGAGGTGCAACATCAAAACCACTGGTCATTAAATGTTTGGTGTGGTATTCATCATAATCGAATTATTGGACCCCACTTTTTTAATGAACCACTAAATGGCCATAGTTACTTGAACTTTCTACAAGAAGAACTACCCCAACTGCTTCAAGGTCTCGATAGGGATGAGCTCGACAGTATGTGGTTCCAGCACGATGGTGCGCCTCCGCATTACCATCGTGAAGTTCGTGCGTTTTTGGACCAACGATATCCGCAAAAATGGATTGGACATGGGGGTTTCATTGAGTGGCCACCAAGGTCTTGCGACATCACCCCATTAGATTTCTTCCTATGGGGTTATATTAAAAATAAGGTGTATGTTAATCCACCAACAACAGTGGAAGATATGCGAAACAGGATTAGGGATCCCTGTAGAACAATAACGCCACTAATTTTGTCCAGGGTCCGAGAAAATCCGTAAAAAAGACTAAATTTGTGCATTGCACAAGAGGGTCGTTTATTCGAACACTTATTAAAAAGAAATAATTAATCTCAGTATTTAATAGGTAATTTTTTTGTTTCAATTTAGTATAAAAGTAAATATGTATTTGCCTTGTCGTTATTGTTGTGTTAATTTTTTCACATTATGTTTAATTAAACTATTGCCGTTGTAATATAACGAATAATGTATTTCATCATATTTAACCACATTCTGTTTGTTTCTGTAGTTTCTTTTTATTATTTTACATGGCTACTATGATAATGAAGACTATTTCTGTAAAAAAGTATGGAAAATTATAAAAACTGAAATATCTCAAAAACTATTATAAATAGGTTTAGGATATATTGAACAAAACTTTTAGGGTTTTTATTACTCTATTAAATAACATGAAAATATACAGGGTGTACCATTAAAAAAAAGATATTTATTCATTTAAACTTGTTCAAATTTGAGCCAATGTGTTCAACACCCTGTAGCTTTTATTGCAAATATTAGGGAATAATTATGTTAACTTGTCCTTGGCCTTGCTAAATTCCAAATTTGAATATATTTGTCACAAAATTGAAAACGTTATTTAGGATTGAATTGATGCTTGAAAATGTGACTTTTTTTCTTTAAACTTAAAAGTTAATTTTAATGTTTTGTCTATATTTTCAATTGTAAACACTTAATTACTATTACATTTTTTACTTTAAACAATACTGTTATAATAAAACCAGAATATTGAAATTTAATTGCAAAGAGACAAGAACAACATTATTTCATAAAACTAAAGTAACAAAAGCAAAAAATAAACAAACACTGAAGCTAAAAATAAAGACGGTTTTCAAAATGATGGCGGTTTTCTCGAATGCAATATCGGCACAGTTTTGTTATGTTTTTAATTACATTGAAAAGAATCATAGGTCTATTATGAAGAGTTTGGAAGGCCAAACCAATTGCTTCACGAAGTTCCATTATATATTCATGTCGGATTGTATACACTTGATTTTGCATTAAACCCCAAAAAACAAAATCCAAAACGGAAAGATCGGGAGAACGTGAGGGCCATCTCACTGGCCCATTGATACCTATCGATCTTTGAGGAAAGATTATTGTCCAGAAAGGGCCTTAACAGCCCAGAGTTGTGGCTCGGTGAACCGTCTTGTTCATTATAAATGGAACTAAAATAGGCCAAAGAAACATTTTCAAGAAATTCTGGAATAATTTCTTTAAGGATTTCTAGGTATCTACGTACTGTGAAACAATCTTCACTGTTACAAATAAAGTAAATTATTGAAAATATCCCATTTTAGCCTTGTTTTCCAAAATAGAATAAATACATTATATATTTTTGAAAAGCCCAAATTATATTTAATCAATAACTAAAGCAATATACAGAGTGTCGTATTAAAAAATCATAAGTTTCGTTAATATTTCAAAAAGTAAACTTTTTAGAAAAAACTGACTGAGCTACTGAACTCTACGTAAAAAAACTCTATAAAAATTAGTTTTCACCTTTTTTATAAATTAACGCATAGGTGCCTAAAAAATGAAGATTTTCAAAATCACCCTTTGGATTGAAAACTAAAAAATCCGTGACAAATTTGACCGCGGAATTTTTCGTTTTGTTATAAAATAGGATACTAAGGCAAAAACTGCAACACTCTATCTTTGATAATAACTCCAATACACCCTAAAAGTGTCGAAAATGGGACACCCTGTACACACTTTAAAAAAAAGTCGATGTTAATTTTAACACAAAAATATAATCAGATAAATCTTACAAATATTAATCAAAATATATTAATATGCATTCGATAATTTAACATCCTAATTTCAATAAAATGCATAATTTTTTGTGATTCCTTATATTTTACAAACGTTACTAAAATCTTTTTTGATTTAATCAAAGTAATGAGTTAACTTATAAATGATATATTGCATTAGTGACAAGCTGGAGTGGTTCTTGTTTGTATTACTTTTATCAGTTGGTATTACTTTGCTATAGAATCAGGGCCGGATTTTAAATTTCCTTCGCCATTTCATAAAAATTATTCTATTAAAAGACATTAAATTACTATAAAATTTCAATGAACGATATCTCAGAAACGAATGAAGATATCTAAATTTGAAGAGGATGAGTAGTATTCCGAGTTGGTGTTATGAGTTCTGCGAGAAGAAGATAGACAGTGTTGTTAAATAACCTTAAAAATGCTAAAAAACTTATTTTTGACACTTTTAGTTCGGAAAGTATTGTCTTGTTTCTATTAATTCTAAAGATGAGTCTAAATTTGTCGATCATCTATGGATATTTCGAACTCTCTACATCACATTATCGTACTTTAACTAGATAAGATTTGACAGAACAAAATAGATTAGATTTTGATGTGTTTGCATTATAGATTTTTTATAATGTAGATATTTGGAGGACCAATTGAATTAATGCAGCTTAAAATATGATTTTTCTCAATTAAATATTGTTTTTACTCTAGTGCGACTCTTTAAACAACACTTTTTATAGCTAAACTAATGAGCCATGGAAATTAGACTCAAAAAGAGACATCTTGGGAAAAAAATGTAACTAGCGATTTTATTGCTGAAAAGGGTATATTTTGGCATCACTAAAAACATACTTCGATGGAAATTCATACGGTCCATGGCTTACAAAATGGCGGCCAGAAAATGGTCACTTTTTTCAGTTTTTCCCGTTTATCTTGAAAAATAAGGGTTGTATAAAAAAATATTTCAAACAAAAGTTATAGATAATTAAAAAACCTATCGATTGATATAAATAAAGTTGTAGGTAGCGCTACTAGTTATCGAAATATAATTTTTTTTCTCTGTTAAAAATTCGATGTCGATTTTTATCCTTCCTAATAAAGATACAACAACCACGTTGACAGCAATTTGTTTGAAATGACGTATATTTCTAAGATATGTTTTCAAAATTTTTTTTGATTTTCCGGCAAGAAAATTACTAAAAAGAGTTTTTTGCACTTGAAAAATTGCAATAACTTTTTTGTCAGTGTACTTCCGATTATTTTAATACGTCTATTAGATTTAGATATATCATTGCCAATCTCTGAAAAAAAATTTCCATGGAGTATAAACTGTATTTGCCAAATACAGAAAAGATCGTTAAAAACAATTTGTAAACTTAACGTTTCAATTGCGTGATAATTTTCAAACTTTAAACAATTTAATGGAAGGTAAAAAATTGGTGTATATTTTATTTAAATATAAAAAAGCATATGAAAGAATACTAAGTACACGATATTCGTTTTTTTTAAATGAAAAATTACACCTTAATTTACAGACATTTACCTTGTCAAAACTGAACAAACTTAATAGTTTGTTTACTGTTTATTTATTAATTTTTACCAGAGCTCACAACCGACAAGAGAAATAAATTAAAATAAACAGTCCGGTAATTCCGTATTCAGTAGCTGTAAAGTCGGCAGCTTAAAAATGTCAAAATGATACGTAAAAAGGTGCAAAATCACGGCTTAAGTTCAATTAAAGAGTCTTAAATCGATGCAATGACACTACAACGGTCCACTTGAGAATTTCGAGCGTTTTTGCATAAATAAATAACGTTTGCGTAAATTTATTATTTTAAAATATAAAAAATAGTTGCTGAAAAGTATTAACATTTATTTCACTCAAGAATACTTTTTAACAGAATGAGACTTGAGTCACACTATCGAAACGATTACTACTCGATCATGGACAGCTGTCGATCAGTAAAACATTTATAAATAATTTCAGTTAACGTGTCCATGTATGTCTGATACGTAAGCCCAATCAGTGCAGAATTTGCTGGGTTAAGATAACTAACTCCAGACTCGCTTCATATTATGAGCAACTCACGGTCCGATCAACTGCTCGCAATTCGGTATTTAATTTCTCCAGTGACAAACCAACAATCACTACATTACTTTTAGAAGAAATTATTGAAGGAAAACTAAAACGTACAAAACGATAGAAAAGAAAATGTGAGGTTTATGCAAGTTTTGAGACAGGAAAATATAAGGACGAATATTATACAGAGAGGCTAATGTATAGCTAACTGATTTCTTTCTCAACTATCTTCTGATTCAGACAAAATACGAGAATATTTTCATTTATTTTAAGTTTAAAAGTATATGTGGAACATAATGTCAAACAATTTTTCGCCTATGTATGTCAGATAAATTCTCATACTTTTAACTAGGTCTCGAGAGATAAATTTGCAATATCTAACAGTTTCGTCTATATTTTCTTTCTTGTTCTTCTTCTTCTAGGTAGAACCAAGTTCTGTTATCTACACAATGCCTTATCAATCTTCGTTTGAGGTCGAAATCCAGCTGTCTCTCTATCTTTTGGGGGGCCGTCCAGGCGGCCGTTTGGTGTTTGGTTTCTCTCTTATCACGGTTTTTGCTAGTCTGTCATCGTCCATTTGTTCCACGTGATCTCTCTACTGCCTACGACGGTTTTGAACCCACTTCACAACATCCCCCACTCCGCTGTCCTCACGTATTTTTGCGTTTCTTATTCTATCTCTTAAACTTGTTCCCGTGATCATTCTCAGCGTTTTCATTTCTATGGTTCTCATAATTTGTTTTGTCTTTGTTGTTTCATTTGTTGTTTCTGCGCAGTAGGTCAGTATCGGTTTTACATAGACCTTGTAAATTCTTGCTTTACTCTCCACCGTCATATGTTTATTGTTCCGGATTATGTCTCTTAGTTGGCCTGATATCATGGCCGCTTTGTTGGCTTGTCTGCGTACTTCTTCCGTTACTGTCCTGTTACTTGTTATATGTGCTCCCAAGTATTTAAACTTCCCAACCTGTTCGATATCTTTGTCATCAACCATTAGTTTGCATCTTACCGGTTCTTGTGCTATTACCATTGCTTTGGTTTTCTCCACAGATATCTTCATATTATACTGTTTGGCTGTTCGATTGAGATGGAAAAGCATTCTTTGTAAGTTGTCCTCGCTATCTGCTTTCAAGGCAACATCGTCTGCAAAGCATATAATCTGAACGGTGTTGTGTCCCATTGAGTACCCAATATTTGTGCTTTTTACCTCATCAATGATTTCGTCCATGATTACATTGAAAAGTGTTGGACTTAGGCTATCACCCGGTCTTATTCCTATAAATAGTGGGATTTCCTTTGTTAGAGTGTTATTTGTTTTAATTACCATTTTTGGAATTCAGTTCGTATATTGTGCGTATGATTGCTTCGTCTACTTGTTTTCTTCGCAGTAGTTCTGTTATGTGTTCCAGTTTGACTCGGTCGAACGCTTGTGTAAAGTCCACAAAACAAATGAACAGCGGTTTATCGTATTCGATAGATTTTTCAACCAGTTGTCTGATAATAAATATACCGTCGATAGTAGAGCGGTTATTCCGGAAGCCCTGCTGTTCTTGGCACGCCCCTAACTTGTCTACGATCCGTTGTGACAGTATTTTGGTTAATAATTTGGCTGAACTGTTCAGTAGGCTGATTCCCCTGTAGTTTTCGGGTTGTTTCTTTGATCCTTTTTGTGGATCGGAATTGTGATGCTTTTCCGCCATTCGTTGGGTACTGACGTTGTGCGGAGTATTTTTTGAAATAGAACAGTGAGCTCTGTGACAAGGCTGGGGCCTCCGTCCTTTAGCATCTCATTCGTAATTTGGTCGGTACCAGGTGATTTTCTGTTTTTTAATTTCTTAATTGTCAGGTGCATCTCTGCTTCATTGATATTTTCTTTGAAGTCCTGGAATATATCCGGTTTAATAACGTAAAATTTATTCTCAGGGTATCCCTATAGCAACAGGTCAAGTGCAGTTAAATCCAGCTACCTTGAGAGCCAGAGTTTATTACCGAAATATGGGATTAAGCGTTAGAAAACATTTCGTTTATTAAAGACATAGTTACTTGGACTATCCTACATAACTGTCTTCTTGGAACCATATGTTTGCTGATTCAGTACTTTGATTTGAGGGAACAAGAAGGTTTCCAGCATGTGAAACAGAGCTTCTCAGTGATGGTAACAGAATTTTATACATCAGCCTCAAAAAGCATAAGGTTCAATTACACTTCTTTTCATCCAAAATATTGCACCTTTGCTTATTAATCTAACCACGTAATCAAAATGGGCTTCATCACTTATTAGATATTTTTCAAAAAATAAATCACTTAAACTTCAAATAATATTCATTTAAGAAATATCATGTTAATATTCATAATTATCCTTTGATTTGTCCATATTACAAAAAAAAAAGATTGCTCGTATTTAATTGAATTGCCATACATGTTTCATTTGTTTTATCAAATTTATTAATAATAAGAATGTTATAAAGTTCCGAACCTTGTCGCTTTCCATTGTTAATTTCTAAAGTTTATTTATACACATTTTATTAAGTAGAAATGGATGAAGGACCAAAAATTTGCCGAGGGAAAAACAAAAAGTTTCCTATACTACAGGAGAGGATCGAGGCAAGTGCTACCTCATTGCATTCAAATATTCTTCTTGACTGATTTGGGATTGAACTAAAATATGAGTGATATGAATAATGTAAACTACCAATTTTGAAAGAATGTGAGCAGAATTTGAAATTAATATTTCAGGGATATTTTAGAGAAGCTGAATTTTTAATCCCTGACGGCAAACAAGTCCTCAAATATATTTAAAAGCAAAACTAAGAATATTTTTTAGCAGCTAAATTATTTTTAAAATTTTCATCATTTTAACTTTGTCAAATCGTCTACCTTATATAAAGGATGTTTTTTATAGAGGTATAAAACTTTAAGTTGGCAACACTTTTTTAACTGGCGGCCATTTTGTCAGCTGTCAAGTGATTTATGTTTAGTTTGGTTTGGCATTTCAACATGAATAGACTGACGCCTGAACAACGCTTCCAAATTGTGCAAATTTATTTTGAAAATCATGGTTCTGTTCGAAATACATATCGTGCACTACGTCCATTTTACGGTCAACATAATCGTCCATCAGAGCAATTAATTCGATTAACTATGGAACGTTTTCGCACCACGTTTACTCTAAATGATAATCCGCATCTACAGAGACGTCGTACAGTGCGTACAGAAAAAGTCATTGCTGCTGTAGAGCGTAGCGTAGAGGAAGACCCGAATCAGTCTATCCGCCATTGTGCACAGGAATTGGATATGTGTCCATTCACTTTATGGAAGATTTTGCGGAAAGATCTGGGTTTGCGTGTTTACAAAATCCAACTCGTGCAAGAATTGAAGCCACACGATCACCTAGCAAGGCGTAGATTCGGTGAATGGGCCCAAAACAAGATTGCCGTTGATCCCGATTTTCATAGGCGAATTTTATTTAGCGTTAAGCTCACCTTTGTTTGAATGGATACGTCAATAAACAAAACTGCCGTATTTGGAGTGATGATAATCCTCAAGTGTATGTTGAGACACCGTTACATCCAGAAAAACTGACTGTTTGGTGTGCTTTATGGGCTGATGGAATTATTGATCCGTACTTCTTTAAAAACGATGCTGGTCAGAACGTTACAGTTAATGGTGACCGCTATAGAGCCATGATTACTGACTTTTTCGTTCATCAATTGAACAACCATGATGTGCAGGAGCTGTGGTTTCAACAAGATGGCGCAACATGTCACACAGCTCGTGCCACAATTGATTTATTGAAGGAAACGTTTGATAACCGCATAGTTTCACGTTTTGGACCCGTGAATTGGCCCCAAGATCGTGCGACTTAACGCCGCTAGACTATTTTCTGTGGGGATATGTGAAGTCGCTAGTCTACGCCGATAAGCCTAAAACGATTGATCACTTGGAGGACAACATTTGCCGCGTTATTGACGATATACGGCCACAAATGTTGGAAAAAGTCATCGAAAATTGAACCTCCAGATTAGACTACGTCCGAGCCAGTCGTGGCGGTCATATGCCAGAAGTCATATTTAAATAATAATGTCAGAAGGTTATCTCTCGAAAAAGGTAAATTTCATGTCAATTTAAAAAATTCATCTTTGTTTTATTCCATTTAAATTTCTATACCTCTATAAAAAACACCCTTTATAATATATAACGATTTAAAATAATAACTCTTTTCATTAAAAAATGTGCTTAGCAAAAGATGTCTTTCTCACTTTTTCACTAAAAATATTGGCTAAAACTCTCTATTAATATGTAAAATACCGATTCTAATAAATAGCCATTCAGCAATGTCGTTTAGGTATTCGTATTTCTCAACTTAATAGCGATAATTTGCCATATATTTATAATCAATATGCGCGATCTGGTGTCATTTGCAAAAATTAGTAATGACAGCTAACGACGTCGAAAATACACGAGTTATGACGTTGTAAATAGGTGTCGTTAGGCTGTCAAGATCGATTATTAGTAGGATCTTGCCCATACGAATATTTTAATAAAATTAAATGAAACCACTTTGGTATTTTCTTCATCACAAATAATTATTTATAATGTTATTTTATGAAAAGTAAGTTTATCTTCATTTATGGGACGTCGAAGCGATGAAAAAGGATGCTTTTATATAAATTGAACCTATATTATTTATCAGAGGAAAAGTGTTTCTAAGGGGCGAAATCACTCCTAAAATTTGAGAGCTTTTGAGTGAATTAACATTTGCTATTGTTGCTATTGTCAAATGGGTGCAACAGGAAAATAATATTCTATTAAAAATATTAAAAACTTTAATGGCACATCCAATATCATAAAAGTGCCGCAAAATTGAGGTTAAGAAAGAAATCGAAACGTTATTTAGTTTTCCAGAAAAACAAGCATACACACATGCTTAGTAGTTTGAATTGCATCATTCACTGTTCACGTATTTAAAAAATGTTCCCTTTAAAAATGTTGAGAAACAATATTATTATGCGAGACTAAATATATATATTTTTTTCAGTTAACAGTAGCCTTTCGTTATTTTATTTTAATATAAAATTAATATCAAGAACACTTCTCTTTAAGTTCAATTATGAATATATACATAACATAGTAAATAAATTTGTTTTTACTTGGTATTTTTAAATAAAATCAGACACAAATTGTAAAGGATCTGGATAATTTTTTTGAAATTACCCAGGACAACGTATTCTAACGGTAAACCTACGACAATATCCTACTCCATGAACCCTAAACCTATGGACCCCATGCCCATAAATCCATAAATCTCCATCCGACAAACCCCCATTCCGTCAACCCTGAACCCGTGAACCCAAAACCCCAAAACCCCAAAACAACTTTTTGACCTTGAAATAATTTTCTAAGTGACCGCCAAAGTTGAAGCGAAAGTCACCATTGAATTCCTTCTTTTAAAAAATCGATATGTTCAGGGGGACAAACATTACCAAATGTTCTGTGGGAATCTGTAGCCACCCTTACATATTTTCGAGATGAAATAAAATTGAAATTTTAACTATAATATATTTATTAATATCTCCCATTTCAGCTTCACAGGCGTTATTTTTATACCTTCACTGTGTTTCTCAACAATAACATCTTTGTTTGAAGCTTGTAGACAATGTTGAAGTTTGTCGAACATGAATTGTCTTTATTTTTGTTTACTTTTACGACGTTTCGATTAGATTGTATCTCTAATCGTTATCAAGTATAAACTGTTTATACTTGGTAACTATTAGAGATACAACCCCGTCGAAACGTCGTAAAAGTAAACAAGAATAAAAAAATGCAAGTCCGACAACCACATTTAAGTCAATTTTTAACGTTGTGTACAACCTTTAAACAAAGATATTACTGTTGAGAAGTATAGTGAAGGCATAAAAATAGCGCGGGCGAATGTGAGATAGGAGATATTAATATATTATAGTTGTAATTTGAATGAAGACAATGCAAGTCCGACAACCATATTTTAGTCAATCTTCAACATTGTCTACAACCTTTAAACAAAGATATTACTGTTGAGAAGCATAGTGAAGGCATAAAAATAGCCCGAGCGAAGGTGAGATGGGAAATATTAATATATTATAGTTATAATTTGAATGAAGATAATGCAAGCCCGACAACTACATTTTAGTTAATCTTCAACATTGCCTGCAGTCTTCAAACAAAGATATTATTATTGAGAAGCATAGTAAAGGCATTAAAATAGCTTGGGCGAAGGTGAGGTGGGAGATATTAATATACTATAGTTGTAATATGAATGAAGATAATGCCACAACCACATTTTAGTCAGTAAAATCTTTAAAGACTGTCTGCTAGCGATTTGCAACATGGTTGCCAGATAGAAAATCCAAAACTTGTTCCCTATCATAAATTAAAAATAAATAATATAAGAGAAAATGTTCAATAAATAAATGAAATAACCTTTATATAGCCTAGGCTACTTCGGAATGCGTAATAAAGCTGCAGTTAAAATTCTATGATGATTAGCCTAGTAGTTCTTGGAATTTCTGCGAACATACAAACATACGTTTTCTTTTTATGTAATGCTAAGATATCAGTTTTTTTTCTTAAAATTTGTGACAGAATTTTTGCGGGAAAACGCATTTAACATAAAGAATAAAAATTTCTTTACTACCAACTCTATCTAAATTATCTCATTTCAAATGTGCGTGAAAAAGAGAGATGGATATAAAGAAAGTCTTTCCACGATTACTGTTAGAGCGCGCCACATCGTATCCGCCATCTAACGAAGAACAAACTTACCATGGTTTGAAGCATTATCTTTTTAGCGTTATTTTTAATGGAATTTATATTCTTGCTAGATAAATTATAATTTAAATTAAACATTACTTAAAATTGGGTTTCTATTTCTTAGGTAGGTTTTTCAGTTATCTATTTCAAACAAAAACCCCCTTCTTCTTTATAAAGGGTGTTTTTTATAGAGGTATAGAACTTTTAAATGGAATAAAACAAAGATGAATTTTTTTAAATTGACATGAAATTTACTTTATTCGAAAGATAACCTTCTGGCATTATAATTTAAATATGACTTCTGGCATATGACCGCCACGGCTGGCTCGGACGTAGTCTAATCTGGAGGTCCAATTTTCGATGACTTTTTCCAACATTTGTGGCCGTTTCGGGCTTATCGGCGTAGACTAGCGACTTCACATATCCCCACAGAAATTAGTCTAGCGGCGTTAAGTCGCACGATCTTGGAGGCCAACATCACGGGTCCGAAACGTGAAACTATGCGGTTCCCAACGTTTCCTTCAATAAATCAATTGTGGCACGAGCTGTGTGACATGTTGCGCCGTCTTGTTGAAACCACAGCTCCTGCACATCATGGCTGTTCAATTGATGAACGAAAAAGTCAGTAATCATGGCTCTATAGCGGTCACCATTGACTGTAACGTTCTGACCATCATCGTTTTTAAAGAAGTACGGACCAATGATTCCACCAGCCATAAAGCACACCAAACAATCAGTTTTTCTGGATGTAAAGGTGTCTCAACATACACTTGAGGATTATCATCATTCCAAATACGGCAGTTTTGTTTATTGACGTATCCATTCAAACAAAAGTGAGCTTCATCGCTAAACAAAATTCGCTTATGAAAATCGGGATCAACGGCAATCTTGTTTTAGGCCCATTCACCGAATCTACGCCTTGCTAGGTGATCGTGTGGCTTCAATTCTTGCACGAGTTGGATTTTGTAAGCACGCAAACCAAGATCTTTCCGCAAAATCTTCCATAAAGTGAATGGATACATATCCAATTCCTGTGTACGATGGCGGATGGACTGATTCGGGTCTTCCTCTACGCTACGCTCTACAGCAGCAATTACTTCTTCTGTACGACGTCTCTGTGGACGCGTATTATCATTTAGAGTAAACGTGGTGCGAAAACGTTCCATAGTTAATCGAATTAATTGCTCTGATGGACGATTATGTTGACCGTAAAATGGACGTAGTGCGCGATACGTATTTCGAACAGAACCATGATTTTCAAAATAAATTTGCCCAATTTGGAAGCGTTGTTCAGGCGTCAGTCTATTCATGTTGATATGCCAAACCAAACTACACATAAATCACTTGACAGCTGACAAAATGGCCGCCAGTTAAAAAAGTGTTGCTAACCCAAAGTTCTATACCTCTATAAAAAACACCATTTATAATAGTCTTGATAAATAGAACATCAAATGTTTCCAAAGTGTTGCCACCTTAAATACCTTCTATGTGTATATTCTGCTCAATAACTTTATTGTTACCCGGTATATTTCACACATTGAATGGTGCGACGATGAATGATGAATAGAAAGTGTAGAAATTAATTGTTTATTGTTGGTAAATCCGAATATTTCTATCATAGTTTAATTGATACCTACGCACCTACCATAGCTCCTTATCCAACATAAAAAAATTACATGCACTATTATATCCTGTTCTAAATTTCTCACAATTACTAAGGCGTTGAAAATGTTTTGGCGCGTGCTTGGAGGCAGTTCCTTTAAAAAAACTTTATTTAATTTTAATACATGGTTTATTCATCTAGAAACAGAATATAAACAAAATATGTTCATTTTAATTTTGATGGATTAGTTTTTGCGTTGACTTTTTAATAACACTTAATACATGGGCCAAATAATTATTTGTTATAATAATGCTCTTAGCGATAAGACTGTTACTGTAAATGATCTTTTTTATGTAATTAAATTACTTACTTTCTATAAAGGCAAATAAATAGGAATTTGTAATTTTAGGTACGTAATTTTTTGTCGTAGATTAACAATTAGATAACGTAAGAAAATATAATTTTAAAAATTATTGTTAATCTCAAACAAAGTATACAACTTAAAAATTGCCTTACTTTAAGAGAAGAAAATTTGTCTTACAAGGAAAAGTTCTCCGGGGTCCGCCTTCGATATGTCCATTTTGTGATATGTT
Source organism: Diaprepes abbreviatus (assembly GCA_034092305.1). NCBI lineage: Eukaryota > Metazoa > Arthropoda > Insecta > Coleoptera > Curculionidae > Diaprepes > Diaprepes abbreviatus. Next base: position 3,622,654 of record JASJET010000085.1, on the reverse strand, counting down.
GGAGTATACCAAAAAATATCCAACATGTATTTTTTACATCCTGAATTACATTTCTAAGGGGCGAATACTATCTCCAAAGAATGAGGCAAATCCAAAAATATAATTTTTAAATTATTAATTTTAATTAAAAAGGATAAGGAATATCCAGATTGGATAAGAAATGTGTGTAACAATAAAATTTTTGTGGAAAATTTTTTTAAATTGTTTGGTTATAAATTTTGTATTAACATCGGTGTTAATGGAGAAGGTCCAGCCTGTTACGTTTTTATTTTTCCTGTCTAACTTCCTATCTAAAATAGTAATTTTTACCCTTACCTCCTTCATCATTAATGTGTTTTGTTTTTTTGTTGTGGGAACATATTTACAAATGAAAGAAAACATTGGCAATATATCTTGTTTATTAGAATTAGGTTCACAATTATGGTATTATAATTGATGGTCATTGTTCGATAGTCCTTGTTGTTGTTTTGTTTAGTTCGTAAGGCTTCTCTCCTTTGTACAGGGTGAGTCAACGATTGGATGAAGTAAGTTTGTGCCTTTTCGGTGAAATTTACAAAGAAACTATATTTATTGTTTGATACAGTTTATTTTTACGCAGATTTTAAAAATATTTAGGACTCTACAGGGTGAGCCAAAAAACTAGGACAGCATAAAGTTGTATTTTTTTAAATAGAACACCCTATATACGAATCGTATTTTCGATTTAGCTTATAATTTTAAATCTTTTTTATTAAAGGTTTACTATAACAAAACTTTATAGTTTCTGAGATAATTAAGTTTAAAGAAAAAAAGTCACATTTTCAAGCATCAATTCAATCCTAAATAACGTTTTCAATTTTGTGACAAATATATTCAAATTTGGAATTTAGCAAGGCCAAGGACAAGTTAACATAATTTTTACCTAATATTTGCAATAAAAGCTACAGGGTGTTGAACACATCGGCTCAAATTTTAACAAGTTTAAATGAATAAATATCTTTTTTTTTAAATGGTACACCCTGTATATTTTCATGTTATTTAATAGAGTAATAAAAACCCTAAAAGTTTTGTTCAATATATCCTATGCCTATTTATAATAGTTTTTGAGATATTTCAGTTTTTCTTATTTTCCATACTTTTTTACAGAAATAGTCTTCATTATCATAGTAGCCATGTAAAATAATAAAAAGAAACCACAGAAACAAACAGAATGTGATTAAATATGATGAAATACATTATTCGTTATATTACAACGGCAATAGTTTAATTAAACATAATGTGAAAAAATTAACACAACAATAACGACAAGGCAAATACATATTTACTTTTATACTAAATTGAAACAAAAAAGTTACCTATTAAATACTGAGATTAATTATTTCTTTTTAATAAGTGTTCGAATAAACGACCCTCTTGTGCAATGCACAAATTTAGTCTTTTTTGCAGATTTTCTCGGACCCTGGACAAAATTAGTGGCGTTATTGTTCTACAGGTATCCCTAATCCTGTTTCGGATATCTTCCACTGTTGTTGGTGGATTAACATACACCTTATTTTTAATATAACCCCATAGGAAGAAATCTAATGGGGTGATGTCGCAAGACCTTGGTGGCCACTCAATGAAACCCCCACGTCCAATCCATTTTTGCGGATATCGTTGGTCCAAAAACGCATGAACTTCACGATGGTAATGCGGAGGCGCACCATCGTGCTGGAACCACATACTGTCGAGCTCATCCCTATCGAGACCTTGAAGCAGTTGGGGTAGTTCTTCTTGTAGAAAGTTCAGGTAACTATGGCCTTTTAGTGGTTCATTAAAAAGTGGGGTCCAATAATTCGATTATGATGAATACCACACCAAACATTTAATGACCAGTGGTTTTGATGTTGCACCTCTCTAATCCAAAATGGGTTTTCTGTGGCATAATAATGCATGTTGCGTCTATTTACGACACCGTTACTTCTAAAAGTAGCTTCATCACTAAACATTACCTTGCATAATAAATTTAATTGAATCTCCGCATTTATTGTACGACAAAAGTTTCCACGACTTTCAAAATTCTGTCCATGCAATTCTTGGTGATATGGATGATACCTATATTTCTTCGTAGTACGATTAGCGGTGGATTGTGATGTTTCACATAATGCTGCTAACTGACGGCTACCAATATAAGGATTTTCCTGAACATTTAACAATACTTGTAGTTCTTTACTGGTTGACCACTTTACGTTTTGGATAATCAACAGTACCAGAAGAATCAAATCTTTGCATTAAGTTTTGAAAAGTATGGGTATTAGGCTGGCGTCGATCAGGATACTTCATTTTGTAAATTCTTTGAGCAAGAAGGCAATTTTTTTGAGCCTCTCCTATTGTATAAATCATATCTATTAACTCATTCTTTGGAAAATTCATTTTACAATATAAGATGAATGCAAAAAAAAAACCAAACTACACTACATAAAAATCAAAAGAAGCGATTGTGGTTATAAATTTGACACACAGAAAAATGTTCTTTTACATTGTTTTTGCCATGGCTACTATGATAATGAAGACTATTTCTGTAAAAAAGTATGGAAAATAAGAAAAACTGAAATATCTCAAAAACTATTATAAATAGGTATAGGATATATTGAAGAAAACTTTTAGGGTTTTTATTACTCTATTAAATAACATAAAAATATACAGGGTGTATCATTTAAAAAAAAAATAATATTTATTCATTTAAACTTGTTCAAATTTGAGCCGTTGTGTTCAACACCTTGTAGCTTTTATTGCAAATATTAGGTAAAAATTATGTTAACTTGTCCTTGGCCTTGCTAAATTCCAAATTTGAATATATTTGTCACAAAATTGAAAACGTTATTTAGGATTGAATTGATGCTTGAAAATGCGACTTTTTTTCTTTAAACTTAATTATCTCAGAAACTATAAAGTTTTGTTATAGTAAACCCTTAATAAAAAAGATTTAAAATTATAAGCTAAATCGAAAATACGATTCGTATATAGGGTGTTCTATTTGAAAAAATACAACTTTATGCTGTCCTAGTTTTTTGCTCGCCCTGTAGAGTCCTAAATATTTTTAAAATCGGCGTAAAAATAAACTGTATCAAACAATAAATATAGTTTCTTTGTAAATTTCACCGAAAAGGCACAAACTTACTTCATCCAATCGTTGACTCACCCTGTACCTAAGACATAGAAAGGTAGAAGTAACTGTACAACGTTGATTTGCAGAGGAAGTGGCTAAAAAATTCTGACTTGTTACGGCCACTTCCGAAATATCAACACGAGAAGGGATAATTTCGTTAATAAAAGAATCCCTAACATCAGCCTGTAAAACAACGGCGGACTGTTCACTAGAAGCTACCGGTAATTCATCGTCAATATTAATTAAATCATAAGAGACGTGAGTTCTTTCTTGTACGGCTAAAGTATTATTCCCTATAAAATCATTTTCCGTATCTAAAATGGACTGATTTGCCTGTGATGTGATACTATTCATGACCTGTAAATGTGGCAAAGCTGTTGCGCCTTTTTCTAAAATTTGACTTTCTGTGTTTTGAACATGAGTCCCTAACTGATTGTTAAGCGACGTAAAAGGTAAATTAGATGTAGTTCTGCTATAAGTTGTTTACATTTGTTTATCAGTACATTTTTTTGGTTGACAGTCGATTGTGTTGTCGTTGGTAAGCGATGTAGACGCGATTCTACATGATTTAAAAGTGTATAAATTCTTTTAAACTCACTGTTTCTATATGCAAGATTAAAATTCAGTATATCCCGGGATAATATTACTAACTTTGCCTGACACACGCAAAGCTCTGACTCAACATCATAACAAGACGTTGTGGGTGATTCAACACGACCTTCACGCTCCATACGCATTGATTCCCTTAACGTTGCGCGTTTTTGAGGAAAGGAACCGGTTGTAGGTAAACCGCGAACCGCAAGTTGATATTTTATTTTATCGGCATCCAGCAGATTAATTTCCATTTTCGGTTTTAAAATAAAAAAATTATAAATGAGAAATAAGATTAATATCTACAAAACTAAGTACTTTACGCACTAAAAATATATATAACCAATATAAAGTTACTGTATATAGTATGTCACAAAATGACAAGCTCTCTTGAGATTGTTTAGCAAAATTGGCTAAAGTTCCGCCCTAGCATTGACTACGGTTCTAGATACGAGCTATGTAATAACGATGTTTTTGTATGCACAAAATAAGGGTGTCCTCCATTTTTGAACTACAAACATAATTATTGTGGGTTATCCTTATAACATTGACATATATCGTCGTGGTTTTATTTATAGTATATTTTAAGATCTGCGATCCTGTGATGATTGTTTTGATATATCCTAGGCTAAACCAAGGAAGCTCTAGAACCTCTATTTTGTCTTCTTAGTTTTCCCGACTTATTGTGAAACTTTTTGTTCCCCTAAGTTTAAGATAATAGTTTTCCCACAAAAAAAAAATTGTATCGAATGCATGTCTAAATAAATTCTTTAAAATGGGTTATTTATTTAACAACAAAAAGATACAAAGCTATTCTAAAATAATTTCACAAATGGATTCTGATTTTTTTGCATAATATGTATTTTATTTTATTTATTTGTGGAAAAACAATTGAGTTTCAGAAAAAAAAAACGTAGAAGTCAAAAATATTTCACAATAAGATGTGAAAACCAACTGAGTAATCGAATTAGGCCAGTGGCACCCGAAATAAAAGTTTAGTGGTAAATTAGTCCATGTTATAAAAAATTTATTTTACGGAAACTGCAAAATTTGTTACGTATACCAGACTTCACTTAATTATATTTAGAAACAAATAAGAAAAACTTGAAAAACTGAAAAAAATTATAAATTTTAACGCCATGTATTCTAACAGTTAAGCATTATCAGGCCTATATTTATATGAAGTTTTATGCCTAAAATTAGCTTAAGAATAGGTCCATAAAATTTTTCACACCGGTTTGAAAACACCCTGTATCTAAGATTTTCCTCAGGAAATGGCCTAACTGGTAGGAAAATCTTACAAAATACTTTAAGTAGTTTTCGAGGTTCAGAAGGACATACAAAATGACACCGTCGAGGAAATTTTACACTATGAAATGAGACAGTAATATTATCACTTTCGTGCTTTTCTTGTGAGGGATTGTTGACCCTTATTCTTGTGATTGTTTACCCAGTGGATTTTCATATATATATATATATATATATATATATATATATATATATATATATATATATATATAGAGAGAGAGAGAGAGAGAGAGAGAGAGAGAGAGATTTTCACGAAAAAGGCAAGAGAAGGCCACAATAAAAACCAAAGACCAAGATTAAACAAGGAACAAAGCCATAACCCCATACATAAAAGGAATAACGGAAAGAATCGGAAGAATCTTAAGAAATCACATCATACAGCCCATATTTAAACCACAAAAAACAATAGCCAACATCCTGGGAAATCCCAAAGATAAGACCAACCATGAAAATCATGAGGTTTACAGCATTCCATGTGTAGCCTGCCATCAAACATATATAGGATAAACAAACAGGTGCATATCAGCAAGAATTAAAGAACACAAAAATAGTCTCATAAATAAACAGACAATTTCAGCTCTATTTCAGCATCACCAAATAACCGTAGATACCATCGATTTGGAAAAAGTAAAAGAATTAGCACTAGTACAGAACTACCAGGTACGCGTCATAAGAGAGGTCCTAGAAATCGAAAAAGCGGAACAGCTGAATAAACGAGACGATGTTCTACATATTCCAACCACATGAAAAACATTAATAGAAAATCAAGAAACAAAACAACAATAATCAACAAATACACCAGCATACAAGAACCAAATATATCGCACTTGACAGAGGGGAGGAGCCTGACATGTTCATTGTAAAGTTTGACACTTTAGATGGTCTACATACTCAGAAAGTTTTGACATACGAATGCTATCCTCTCGGGCAAAAATTTGAATTAACTCTTAAACATTTTCTTGCGATTATTTTTCACAACTCTTGACTTGGTCAATGAATTTAGTTCTTTACATAACGATGAAGCATCTACAAAAACTAAAAAGGCAGCAGTATACAGCATTTCCATGCGGCCGCCCATCTAAGTAGTAACTGCGCCCGACGAAGGTTATCTTAAACTTGTTTTTTCTATGTGGTATGGCCGCTGCTGATAAATTTTGAAAGAAAATAAAGGCATTTAAACTTATTTTTCCCATAATTATTATCACTAGGGGTGATTTTCCCCCACTACTCCTGTTGTTTTCCTCATTTTACCCGTAACAATAACGCGAGAAAAGCTTTCCTAGATCTCGAAAAAATGTTTCAAACTTCATAATTGTTAAATAAAAAATTTCCCAAAAAAGAAAATGAGACATAAGATACTACATAATTTCTATTATCATTCTGAAGTTTTCTATGTAGTCAGTCTTCTTTCCCTAAGCCCATCTTCATATTTTTTATATAATGCAAAAAAAAATGGTCACAAAATTAACTTTTAATTTCCTACAATTTTTACAGTAACCAATTTGTTAAATTCTAAAACCAATCATTATTTCAGTAATCTTTTGCAACCAGGCAACCAAAATTTAAAAATTAGTTTGTCCTATTATTTCTATTGTAGTTACCTCATAAAAGAACATAATAGAAAAAAGAAATGTTAAACCAAATTAACCTTTTGAATTATGAGATATAAACAAATGTTGCTGACAGGCTGTCATTTTTCGATATTGTCTGTGTAGCTTGTATCTCACCATATGGTTTTTTTAAGATTAATGACTTTGGACGATGTTCCCCCGCAATGTAATCATTAAATATTAAAATTTCTTGAAATTTATATGAAAGGAATAAAAATAATTTTCAATAGTTCTACTAGAATGAAAAATAATTTCATTTGTATTGAAAAAAAAATTCTTCATATGAAGTCCAAAACCAAACCAAAACAAGGTCGGGTCTAAAAGGTCTTAAACCCCCTTAATGAATCTGGCTCTAAATGTTTTTATTCAAATTATTGTGTATGTATATTTGGTAATAAATATTTTCCTATAATGTTTTATTAGATACCCACGTAGCATGGGTTTCAAGTAATTTTCTTATATTAGTGCCATAATTTTTACAGAAAAGCCACCCCATAACTTTATAAAACCATAAATTGTATCTTTATCAAGCTTATATTTTAATATGCTTGTGAGATATCTGTTATTCCGTATTACATTCCGGTAAGATGTTGAAAAAATTTGTTATTACCTGTAAAAAAAAAAGGTGTCGTGACAAGTTGTAATGATTAGTAACCAGTCACATAACATGGAATGTTACTCTTAATGTCTCTGTTCTAACTGGAAGTGTTAAAGCGCAAAAAATGTTTTTATTTTGTTATTTTACATTCTCTAGTCAAAAATAAACAATGTGTATACCAGGGGTTTAAAAAAAATATCTACTTATTTTTTCTTTACGTGGAAATAGTATTTGAAAGTAATTATATGGGGCTGAAAAGATTGTAAACCTGCTAGCAAGTATCATAAGAGCTCAAGTACTTTTTGAAATTTTTAAATTACTTAATGATCCTGTAAAAGGTCTTTACTTGATGACAGAGTATTTTTACGTTGCAACTGTTTCTAAATTTAACTTAGGTAGACTTTAAGGTGCACATCATAAAATATAATATAACTCTATAGATTGAAAATATGTTTAATATTAACATAAGAAAATAATATGAAATTAAAAACAAATTACTTTGATGTGAAAATAATCCGTCTGAAATTTTTATATTTAGTAGTACCTTAAAAACACCTTTATTTAAGAAAAATCTTTCTTGAGCCTAAAATTTCCTTACTGACTGAATTATCGACCGATCTGTCATAAAAAAATAAATATCTTACGGAAAAGTTGCATTTAAATGTTTGGTATTTAAAAAACGAGTGGAAAAGTTAAATTATGCATAAGTAGTGGGGGATCGTGACAGTTTAGACAGGTATTGTTATGAATATTGGCTTTAGCTAGTCTGGCAGGGGCGAATCTAGCCACTCTCTTTGGGGGAGGGGAGGCGGTGATAGATATCACCAAAGTACAGTATGGCAAGCGAACATAAGTTGTCTAAGGGGGGGGGGAGACACCAGCAACATTCATTTTTTTTAATTTTTAATGTAAAAAGCAGGGTCGGGTCTATTTTTCTAGAAAGGGGGGGACGATAACAAGAAAAAACAAGTTGCCGACAGGGGGATGCCAGCAACATACACATTCCTAGTATTGGGTCTATTTTCCTGAACTTAAAGCTCTTGGGGGAGGACTATTGCAAGAAAAGCAAGTTGTCAAAGGGAGGGAGTACCAGAAACACACACATTCCTAATATAAAAGGCAGAATTGGTTCTATTTTCCTGAACTCAAAGCTCTTGGGATGGAGGGGGGGAGGGGGTCGTAATCATACACATTCCTATACTCTATTTAAAAACTAGAGAGAGTAATAAAACTGTTACCGAAACTGAGGACTGCCGTAAATCTAATTATAAGCTTTTATAAATTTACTGCCACAATAAAATTTCTGATAGTTCAATTCTATTTGTGTCAGTGAGCAACGTACACCTTACAGTATGTCCTTAGTAATTTATCTTGTTTGCGTTTGTTTATATATATATATATATATATATATATATATATATATATGTTTATATATATATATATATATATATATATATATATATATATGTTTATATATATATATATATATATATATATATATATATATATATATATTATTTGAGATTAGTAAGATACCCAAAAGATATATCTTCCACCTCTATATTTTTTCCAAAATCGTTAAACCAGGGCATTTTTTCCTCATCGAAAAACTTACGATGAATGTTAATGATACCTTGAAATATCAATATCTAGATAATAACGTAAATGCTCTGTTGAGATGTGTTCCAACATGACAGGAGTTGGAAAATCTACTATGTCCTAAATACTGAAAGAAAAAAAATCGACTAGAATTGTTAGTACTCCCAAGCCACATTTGATCACAGGCAGACGAAAACCCCCGTTGGAAGAATAGATGAAAACTACAATAAAAGGAGTTGTACATACATTTTATTATGAGAAGCATAGCCCAACCGTCGACAAAATTCTAACCAAAATCAGTGAGGGTCGCGATTTATCTGAAATTAAAAGAACAGAACTCTGGAAATTGGTCTGAGAACTTAATTTTTGCCGGGAAAAAGCAGATAGAAAATCTGTTCTTATAGATCGTCCGGAAAATGTCCGTTGGAGAAGAAAATATCTCTCTCAAGTAAAAGGTAAAGTTGCAAGAAAAAACACAACTTACAAAATTAGTAATTTAGATAAACTTTTGAAAGATTTTTTTGAATAAAGTTATTGCGGAAAATTGGGAAAAATCCATATAATAAAAGAATGAAACAAAATGTGGAAACTCGATCTCATGATTGGTGAGATAGAGGAACCAATTATAATTAATTTGAGCGAAGATAGTTTTACTGACTTTGATTAGAAATTGAATAGGTAATGTTTACCAGTGTAAACACAATTTATTATTTAAGTTTTTGGTTTTGTTGTATTTTCTTGTTTAATGTTGTTTATGTATTCTTTTATTTTTTTATATATTTTTATTTTTGTGTGTCCCACTCTTTAATTTTATATATATTTAATTCCAATTAGCCGTAGGTTTTTTATTATTTAATTATTGTATTTGTGTCTTTTTCTTAAGCGTGTAGAATTAACATGTCTATTTTTTTGGGTTTATCGGATTTCCATATATTAAAGTAAATTATATTAAGATATCAGTACAATAGAAATAAAAATAAGTAGGTCTAATTTTAACGGTAACATATAAAAACTAATTACATTTGAATCCCTTTTTAGTGTTTAATTGTAATTCTGCAGATGGTTTAAGAAATAAATAAACTGAAATGTCAAATATCCTAGAAATGTTTTTAATTAGTAATAAAATGACCGATAGTCTCAAAAATATTCTATGCCATAAATACTTTGTGATAAAATAAACCTCCTTTCGACGCCTATGACAAGAATTAAAATCCTTTTTAACACCTCACACTTCCAAATATCTATTGTTATCCAAACCAAATAGTCCATTATTGTAGATAGGTATTTTTGATTATAAAATTTGTAACCCATTCCTATGAAAAATATATGTGCCTAACAGAATTTGCCAAAGATACAGGTAGTTTGCGAAGAAAAAAAGGGTAAAAAATGATTTATTACTCTCTCTAATTCTTGAATAAACTATAGTATAAGAGGCAAAATCGGGTCTATTTTCCTGAACACAAAGCTCTTGGGGGGAGGGGGGGCGATCACCCCCACCGCCCTCACCGCCCCCCTGGATCCGCGCCTGTAGTCTGCTGGTATTTTGCTGAAACTATAAATCTGAAAATAAACAAAAAGGCCGGTGTGGTAACACAATAAATGGGTTTTTATTTTAAAGATTGAAAACTTGTTTGACTTATTGTTTCATTTAGTAATTTAAACTCTTTACTGTCAACTTAAGTTGATTAAATCAGGAAGTAATGGTCGAATATAGAAAATGGGAAACCTTTAATAACATCTATTGAAATAAGTAGTAAAAAAACCTATTCTTCCTACACAATTTAATCCTTAATCGAAACCATTATTTAAGTCCTTATACCTTGGCTTTTATAGTTTTTTTAGCCATTTATCACTCACTAATGCAATATTTGCTTAGGCAAAGTCTTTGATTTCAAATTATACATTTACGTACTCAGGCAATGAGTTATGTGTAGTTCGCAAGACTTTAGGTTAGATATTAACATTGAACCAAACTAGGCATTATATCAACTTGCAACTATGGATAATTTTCGTAAAGATAGAGTAAATGGGACGTGTATGTTATTTATTTCGAACATTTTGTAATATAAGTCCGGGAATATGGTATATTTCATAATTATCATGAAATAATTAAGTAGTATGTGTTTTTTTTTGGGAATCTTGTTTTGATTGGTTAAGTGAAAATAATTAAGCATTTGTTAAGAAGCATTAATTATTTGATAAAAAGCAAAATTTTATTTGTATTTGGCTTTCTTGTTATGCCTTCTGAATACTCCCAACTAAACAAGCTTGAAAATGCAGAAAAAATATATATACCAAATGTTACTCAATATATTATGTTCTCATAAAACACTATCAGTTTAAAATAATATAAAAACATATAAATATAAATAAATCAAAGCTAAAAGGGTAAAAGTGGGAGTGACGCCATACTTTTTCTAGAAATTAAGTAAAAAATAAAAAATGCAATATAAATCAACCCTTTATTTTTTATTTTAAAGGTACACTAATATTAAGTATTAAAATTACAACTAACGAGTTTTAGAGTTAAATCAAAAAGAAATAAAAAATAAAAATTATAAGTTGACAGCAGGCCATCTCTCCCATAACGTGTGGTAGAGACGCCATATAGTGTGGGAGAGATGCCATATATGTTATTATTCCTTTTTTTCGTCCTTTTTGCGGATCATTTCCCTACAAAAATTAATACAATGCGGAACGTACATTGTACATGACTCATGCATCCATTTTTGGCGTAAGGAACATTTAATCCAGTCAGTTTTTTTTTTGTTAAATAATAATTTTCCCAACATTCCGCGGCGCATATTGTTATCATCTTCGATTGGGTTAGATGCTAAGACAGAAGATGAAGACTTTAATTCTACACTAGCTAATTTGCGTTTTTTAGCTGCTTCTTTAATTAAATTGACATTGAAAGTCTTCTTACAAATGTTCTGAGGGGAAGTCAAAACACAAGCAACTTGTTTTCGCTTCACTGTCGAGCTAGGTAGTTTTGGGATTGGATTAGATTCCTCAAGAATCTTTGTAGGAGTTTCTTTACTAGTAGATGTTTGTCTGGAAGTTGATGGTTTTTGTGGAAACAGAGCTGCAGTGGCAGCACTTTCAAGAGGAATGACAGGAGTAGCTACTTCAATTAAATCAGATATGGCAAAGAAATGATCTGGAATAGCATTAGGATTGAGTGAGAATATTCCACAAGCTTTAAAACCTGATGTGGCATTTCCCGCGGTTGCAGCTCTTGATTGATTCTTGATTATAATAGGTTTTCAGGGGTTTGAAAAAACTGCGATCAAGAGGTTGAAGGGCTTGTATAGTGTGACTCGGCAAGCATATAATTATTACATCATTTTCATTTTCATAGATTTAACAGATTTATTGAATTGGAATGTGAGGTGTGGCCATCTAAAATCAAAATTGTTTTACCTGTCTTTGGCAAGCCATCAGAAAACTCTGACTTTTTATTGACTCCTTTCATTATTAACACTGGAGGTAGAAAACGGCCTTCAGCACTGCAATATGCAACCAGAGAAATTGTTTCTCCTTCTTTACGAGGTGTGATCACATGAACGTCCTTTGCTTCTTTGGCTGTTAATACTTTTCCAGGTTTATTTATTAGTTGAATTCCACTCTCGTCAATATTAAAAATATTTTCAGGTCTATTAGTTAAATAGTGCTTTACCATTTCTTCTTCAAGCAGTTTAAAAAATGCACCTACTTCTTCTCGGTTCATTCCCTCGGCACTTGTAACAGATAAACCTTCTGCTTGACGTACTGAGACATCTTTGTTTCTTTCTAGAAAAGAAGAGAGCCAATGTTGACCTGCCTTCTCGTTTTGTTTCGAAAATTTATGCTTAATTCCAAGCTTTTCGGCAAATTGATAGGCAAGAGACCGAATAGTAGACCTATCAGGTGCAAAACCAGCGTTAGCTAGGTGCTTAATATAAGAAGCCAATCGTTTTTCGTTCTCTGTCCCAAGTGATGCTAGAGCAGTAGTTAATATAACTATATTCTGTGTCATTACATATAAAAACAATAAGTACTTACACTAATAACAAGATTTTGGACCCAGTCCAGACTTTTTAGTATCATCAGTCATGAGACGCCTACTCAAGGTACGAATCGGTATTCCATAAAGTTTTTGAGCTTCATTTTTCGATATTTCTCCTTTTTACTTTTTCAATAGCTAGAATTAAGTTCTCTTCACTCCATTGCCCCCTGATTACCGTATGCTTCCTCACGTACTTTCTCGGCATTCTAGAAACAATAAAAATAATAAAGAAAAAACCCCTTCATTTACACTTTTGCAAAGGTTGGCATCTCTCCTCATTTTGTGAGAGAAATGCCATATAGGTATAAAGTACGTAGGTATTAACATATATTGCAAAATGTAGTTGAAATAAGTTAATAACAAACTAAATAAAACATTAAAACCAGTTCTTACCTTATGGTGTCTTTGTTTTATATTTAACACTCATTGAAACCGCAGCGACTCAAAATTTTCTTCGAAAAATTCTCGCGCTAAAATAATCTTTTCATCATACACACGTCACACTCTAGCGCAGTCGAACAAGAACTGACATGTTGAGAAGGAAGCGTCTATGGGTAGTCAAAAACAGCGAGAAATATAGTCATCTCTTTCTTACTCACTGAATTTCCGGAGGTATGGCGTCTCACCTCATATGGCGTCTCTCCCACTTTTACCCTATACAAAAAAAATAAATAAACGAAATTCTTAAATCATTCCATGTAAACAAAACTAAATAGAAAATAATTATACTTTGATTTTAATATAAATTTTACACCAGTTGGAGTTCGTGACCTTAAAATACGTTGGTACTGCACTGTAGTGTATTGTGTTGCCCTTGATAACTCTTTTTTCTATTTCGGGGAAAGTTTAAACTATTGCCATAAAAATTAGATCTTTTAGTTAGTCAGTGTTTTTTGTTTATCATATTGTTAAAATTGATATTATATACGTCAAGAAACAAACCTTCATATAGGAAAATTAATGATAAAAACTTAGCACTAAAGCCTTAGAATCAGTAAAAAAAAATAGTTTTCTCCGGAAATTAAACATTTTACATTGTCGCTGGTTTAGTGAGACTATTTTTTAAATCTTGTATTTTTAAGATTCAAAACTTGTTTTCACTTCTTATTAAACTTATCAGTTTAAACCCCTTATTGTAAATTTAAACTACTTTTAAAGTTAGATTATGTTAGTCATTTAGGGAATAAATGTAAGATATTTTGAATTTTTAACATGTCATGATCATCCTATTTATTTTTGTAGTACATTTAAAATGCTCTACATTGTCTTCTACTTCTTCTTCCTCTTTTATTTAAGACGCCGTCTTGTTTTTCTGCTATATTAAGTCTCCTGTGATGTTGATGTCCAACATTCGTGCCATCGTTTTGGAGGTCGACCAGTGGGTCTTCTAGTGTTTGGTATCTCGTTCTTAGCCCATTTTGCCCATCGATCGTCGCCCATTCTGTCCACATGGTCTCTCCAATATCTACGCCTTGACCTTATGAACCGTACCACATCAGGCATCTTGAGCTCTTCCCTTATTTCGGAACTTCTTATTTGATCTCTTAGGGTTACTCCTTTGATTGTTCTTAACGTTTTCATTTCAGCCGTTCGTAGCATACTTTTTGTTTTAGATGTTTCGGCTGCTCGAGTTTCCGATGCATAAGTTAGTACTGGTCTTATCGCAGTTCTGTAGATGCGTACTTTGCTCTCTGTAGACATATACTTATTTTTCCAGGTTATGTCCTTCAGGCATCCTAATATCCTTGAGGCCTTGTTAGTCTATGCTCTGACTTCCTGGTATAGATTTTTATTGCTTGATACATCAACTCCCAAGTATCTGCAAGACATGTTTTGTCTGATAGGATGGTTCTTCACCACCAATTTGCATCTGACAGGATCTTTTGAAATTACCATCGTTTCGGTCTTTTCTGTAGATATTTCCGTATTTAAATTTTTTGATGTGGTCTGGAATCGGTATAGTAGTCGTTGCAGATCGTCTTCATTTTCTGCTAACAGTAAGGCGTCATCGGCAAAACATGAGATCTTCAAAGATTTTCGTCCCATTTTGTATCCTCCATTGACTTCTTTTACATTTTAAATTATCTTGTCCATAATTAAATTAAACAGAAATGGACTCATACTGTCGCCTTGTCGTATTCCTATCATGATAGGTATTTCCTCTGTTACTCCTTGTTGTGTCTTTATGCGTGTCTTATTGTTTTTATTTAGCTTTTCATTTACCGTAATCTAGTTGTGGTTAACGCCATTTTCCTGAAGTATTTGCAAGATGTTTTTAAGTCGAATTCTATCAAACGCTTTTTTAAGATCCACTAGGCAGATAAAAAGAGGTTAATTGTATTCTATCGATTTTTCAATAGTCTGTCGGATAATAAAAATCGCATCAACTGTCGATCTGTTCTGTCTAAGCCCGTGTTATTCTTCACTTATTGCAATTTTACTCGTTAGTTTTGAAATCATGATTTTTGTTAATAATTTGCTTGTACTGTTTAGTAGTGTTATTGTTCTATAATTGTTGGGATGATTCTTATTTCCCATTTTGAAGATGGGTATAGTCAGGCTGTTCCTCCACTATTCTGGAATACTGCAGGTTGATAGAATTTTGTCAAATAGTATTGTTAGTGCTTTTTCTAGTTCAAGGCCCCCATATTTAAGCATTTCATTGGAAATATCGTCGGTTCCCGGAGCTTTTCTATTTTTCAGTTTGGTCAGCATTTCGTGTACGTCTTCTATTTTTATGTTCTCGCCTTCCATCATCGGTTTTACCTTATCTAAATCTATTTGGATGTCCTCATTATTATATTCCTATGTATTTTTGTAGTACATTTAAAATGCTCTACATTGTCATAGCTAATATATCCCAAAAGGTAATAAATGACGACAGACAGGAACACAGCTTCTTTTTATTAAAAATAAAGATACGTCGGCGTAAAAAATTATGACGTTTTAAAGACACACAAATAAGACAATTATGAACGTAAATGTTGCAGAAGTTATGTTAAAAATAGAGAGTAATTGGAATAAAGAATTAGCATTGTCCTCGACTGCATAAAAGGTCATATATTAATGCTTTATGTCACAGTTTTAAATCACATATTAAAGACTCTATAAAGTCATTATAACTAAATAAGCTTAGGAAGTGGAATATTCTGATATACCATTAAATGGCAATTTTTTTTGTTGATATGTTGATTTAATGGAAAAAATACTAGTTCTCAACTACCAGTTTGGATTTCGTAACATTCCATAGTCGATTAAGTCTATAGAATAACGGATATAGTTGAAAAAATGCCTGGAAAAAAAGATATGTCTGGCATGAAGGATTAAAAGTGAAATTAAAAAGATATGTTCATCTGTTCCACATGTGCAGCTTTTGGAATCATATATATCACAAAAACGTTCAGAGTCAAACTAGAAAATGAATATTCTGAAATTAAGACCATAAAGGCAGGGGTGTCTCAAGGCAATGTACCCGAACCAGTCTAGTATTTGTTATGTATATGTGATATTCTAGTAGCAGAAAACATTAAACTAGCCACAGCAAGCAAGTCCTTAAATTAGTATCGAAATATGCTAGATCGTAAGGCTGAATTAAGCAATGTCGAAGCAAACTCGAAAACTTAGTACTAAGAAGTATAGTTAATGCTCTTTGATACATTCGAAATAAAAATCTACACCGAGAATTTGAAATTACCATTTAAGAAGAAATCAAGAAGTTTGCCAGAAGGCACGAGAAAAGGCTCTAAAAACATTCCTAGGTTGAAGTGCTTCAACTTCTAGATAAACAAACTTGGGTGAGATGGCTCAAAACGATTAACCTTTTGAATTTGTGTGATAGTGAGGTGATTAATATAAAGCAGCAGACATATTGAAATGTTTTGGAAGATAATTTCTTTTTTGTGGGTAACTGTAATTTTCCGGAAAGATTTTTTCCTCTAATAGTACCACCTAATTTTGTGCCCATTGTCAGAGCTTTAATAATTCGTAAATATTTGTCCCATCTGGTCTCCAGTAAACCATCACCTTTTTTATAATTTTTTTAGACATCACTCGTGGGTTCCAAAATATCCTTGTAGGTTATAAGTACATTATTACTTAATTCTTGTCCCTTTCCTAGATTTTGGGGTGTAGGTAGTGTAGCTGCATTAGTATGTTTGTTGGACGGCTTCAAGGTGCGCAGCTCCCCTTCTTCAATTTGGTGTGTTCCTAAGAACCGCATCCTAGGGTTTTCTAGAGCTCTACACTCTGAAATAATATAAATAGAGGTTTCGTTCTCCTCCTCACAAAATCTACACTCTTCTCTTTCTACCAGTCCGTATTTCTTGAGGTGTCCCTTCAGGTGGTAATGCCCCGTAGCTACATTAGTGTAATGAGCAAAAATAAGACGGGAACTCATGGGAATATCTAGACACAAAATAACGTAGCAAATTAAGTCAATTTCAAAACGTTAATTAATCTTAAGATTAGGTGTATTATTGAATAAATAATAAAAGAAACAATTTCAGAAATTGCGGTTAGAAGAAGTTTCATTTAGGCCTAAAATATGTATTCAGTTAACAAATTTAAAATTCAACCAAGTCAATAAAAAATTATATTATCTATATATTTTGCTATGGAATGTGTAGTTAAAAGCAAAGAAAGCTAAATTAAATTAAACAAATTCACCGACTATTAAAATAACTTTGGATTTTCAGTCTATCTTGTATAAAAAGATATATTGACAATTTTTGTTAATCGATCATGCACGAAGCTGAATTAAGAGGAATATACCATCGTATAATAAAGAAAAAAGTATACATAAAATACGTTTATTCCATAAAATTGTCCCATTGTGCACATATGTAGGACACCATTATTATAGTATTTTAATGACCTACGTGACCAGATTAAAATGAATTTTAAAATATATAAAATTACCTTAATTATACGTACACATTGAAGAGAATTTCCTTTGTAAAAAGGAAGAAGATTTATTTTTATCTAACAGAATAATTAATTTCATTATAGATAAACAAAATTATTCACTTTTTTATCCTGAAATTTTCAAGAGTAATATATTTTAAACGATAAAAAACTGTAAATGATTTTAGGGCCCATAGGCCAAATGTTGCCAGCAATATATTTTAAAAGTTAAAATGGAAACGTGTAGACAGACAAGATCATTCAGCATCATTATTTTTAAATTAGTCAAGGAGATCTTTTTCTTCATAGAATGATGAAAGAATATTTTTGGAGTATACATTATAAAGGAAGAAAATCGAGTGAAAAAGGACATCAGTTATATTTAAATAAAAACATAATACATTGTGATGCTATATGTAGCAAATTTTAGGTTTATTTTCCTTTAATGAATCAATTAAGTAGAGTTTTTCACTCATGTTAAACAAGTCATTAAAACACAGAAATTTACGTTGCCATAACTGTTTAATTACAAGTAAGCTTAAATAAAATTAAATTGCCCAGGATGTAATAAAACATTAAAAGTTTTTTTTTCTGAAAATATTATATCAAATTTGAATTAAAAAATATCGAAAATAACTTCAATGCTTGGGTTTCTTTGTTGGTTAGACACAAAAGTTTTAATTATGCAATGTGATCAAGTAGGGGTAGACAGCAGAGACGTGAGAATTATTAAAAATCTGTACTGGCGGCAGAAAGCAATAGTAAGGCTAAATCGAAAACTCACAGAAGAAAGTAAAATTCTGCCAGGCGTCAGACAGGGCTGCATACTATCTCCACTGCTTTTTAATATATATATTCAGATAAAATCTTTAAACGGGCTACTCAAGGACAACGAATGGGAGTACAAATCAATTGAGAATATATAAATACAATACGATATGCTGACGACACTGTTATCCTAAGCGACAAACTACAAGACCTGCAACATTTATTAAACTGTGTTAACACTGAAGGTCAAGAAATGGGGCTCAACATAAATATCAAAAAGACAAAATTTATGGTCTTTAGTAGACAATCTCATCTTAACGCTTTAATACAAATAGAAGGAAAAAATATAGACAGGGTGACTCATTATAAATATCTTGGATGTTATATTACCGAAAATCTAAACCCAGATAAAGAGATAAGGTGTAGAATAGAGACAGCTCAACCTAAAACTACGACAGATAATGATAAGATCAAACGTCTGGCCAGTGTTACTATATGGAGCAGAGATCTGGACAATTAAGGCTGCCACGATTAATCGGTTGGAGGCTCTCGAAATGTGGTTACACCGGCGAATGCTGAGAATACCTTGGACAGCTAGGCAGACCAACGAAATGGTACTCAATAGAGCCGACACAACTCGTCTACTATTAAACACTGTGAAGTGTAGAAAAATCTCATATTTTGGACATATATTCAGAGGGGAGCGATATAGATTTCTTCAGCTAATCATGATGGGTAAAGTAAAGGGACGTAGAAGGGTAGGAAGGAGACAGGCTTTCTGGTTGAGCAATATTCGTGAATTGACAGGTATACGTAGCGCGGGGGAACTGTTCCAGTTAGCGCAGGACCGTGATAGATTTGCCAATGTAATTGCCAACGTCAGGGGGACCTGATATGGCACTTGAAGAAGAAGATCAAGTTAAACAATTATGTTTAAAGAGGAAACTGGAATTACTTAAATATTTTATTTACTTTGAGTTTTATTATCTGTTCTTCGAAGATATAAAAAGTTTTTAAATGGTTTTCGTAACAAAAAATAAATCTTAAAAACACTACATAATAATTAAAAGTAAATTTTCATTTATGTCAAACCCGATTTAGGAAATTTTAACATTTTCCTGAAGTGTTATTTTATTAATCTTTGTTTCATTCAAGATCTGATTGACATTAATCGATGAGTATTATTTATGTTAGTCCGATATTTTTTGAGATTTCAAGCAGAAACGAATTGTAAAATCTAGAATAGAGTTGACGCTCTCAATTGTATTTAGAAGATGCTTTGAACCTTTGAAATGAAATCTCATATATGCAGATGAAAAGTATAAGCTTTATAGCCGATGGGATAAACAGTTTGTTTTCTATGGCGGACTACTAAATACCAACTTTAATTGACCCATCATTATTATCACCATATCAATAATTCGCGTTGGATTCACGGGTGCCAACCAAACTAAATAAATAGTACCAGATAGGATACGACTTTGATAAGAGACACGCAATTTTGTCGGTACTAATGGATAGTTTCTTTATGGTGACAGTTATGCTTTGCGTACAAGATAAAAAGTATGGGAAACTAATGGCTAAATAACCTTGTAAAAAAATTTATAAAATAAATTTTCGATACGAGGATGTATTTGGAAAAGCAGAAATTTGTCTGGAGCTACATATTAAAATCATGTAGTTACTATATTAACCAGTTTTAAATTATTCTTAAAATTCATTTAGGATTGAAATTTATGAGAAAAGTACAAAAATATTTACAAAAAAATCGTTATTTTACATTATTTTACACTTGCATTCTAAGCAATATATACAGGGTGTATATGTAGCCGAAATAAAAGTATGACGTATTACACTATACTTATCAAATAATAAACAATTTATAAACATGCGTTGCTATTTTTTAAAAACAATCCGATAACTGCGAATGGCTGCAGACACTGAATTTGAACATGTGATATCACTAATGGCTAGATGGAAAAATGTGGGACTGAGGGCAGAGCCCTCAGGGACTCCTTGGAATTGTAAGTAATTCGTTAATTGCATCGGTATTTCTACCAGGTATACCGCAACTTTTTGGAACTAACGCTACCTTACCTTCTGGAAGAGGTACCATTATCTACAAGAAATGCAATGTGATTTGTGCACGATGGTGCACCAGCGCATTTTAGTGTAGTGGCTCAAGAGTTTTTAATAGTAACATATGAAGATCGCTAGATTGGTCGAGATGGACCCCACTTATGGCCAGCTCGATCCCCGGACTTAAACCCCTTGGATTATTTCGTATGGGGCCATCTAAAGTCACTAGTTTATACTACTCCAATGGAAGATGTGTAAGATTTAAGAAATTGGATAATTTCTGAGTGTAACTCAATAAGAAAAGAGCCTGGTGTTTTAAAAGAGTTCGGTAGTCACTTATAAGAAGATTCGATTCATACATCAGAGTTGAAGGTAATAAATTTTTTTATTGTCGAAAATTTGTTTCGCCCTATATTTTTGAAACAAAGCGCTTTTTCACAAATCATCAAAGGACAAAATATCCTGAAAATAGTCCAGAGAATAACCCCTTGAATGTTTACCGTAAGTTTAATAAACTCTCAGTATAAATGCTCCATTATTTTTACTCTACTTCATTTTCCTACAATTAACTATACCAAATTTTTTTTTCACACTTCTCCTAATGCGCCTGTAATACATAACAATTAAGCCAATCAAAAATGCGTTACCTTCCTGACATACATTCTTAATTTCATCAACAAAAAATCCCTATCTTGAAACTGATCTTTCTTAAATTAGATAGCGCCTTAAATTACCCAAAATTCTTACTCTATACAGTTATTAGGAGGAGTTTAAGCACAGATTACGGAACGCGGAGAGAGGGCATAAAAGGTGAAAAATTCATACCCAAGACACAAATTATCTTTTTTTGGTAGCATTGTAGACTTTTAAACGTATAGACCGGGGCTTGCCATGAGATAGAGTTAGTCGGAAATCTCAAAATATATTTCCCTTATTGCGAATTAGCAATAATTAAAAAAAAAATCAACTTTTTCCGACCATTAAAATTTCTCTGAGGACCTTCATATTAGAGCAAAAAAAACTTTATGCCATGATAAAATAACACGCTAAAATTTGTTAGGATCGAATCGATAGTTCTTGCACAATAATTTTGCAATCCGATTTTGTTAATAAAAATTGATCATTTTTCTCAAAATATCACGTTAACGCATTTAAATTTATTTTGGACTTTAGCAGGAAACTCAAGTTTTCCAACGCTTTTTTCAGAATCAAAATCGGATGATTTGAACGCTCTCAGGAATCGTTTAAAGACATTGTTGATATTTTTGCTTATAAACAAATAGATTATCTCGGCGGATTTTCATTGGAAACGTGGTTTGAAAGTACTTGGAAAGATGCTCCTTTTCGTGAAAAAAAAATTCAAATCCGTTAATTGGTTTCCGAGATACAAACTGTCAAATTTGACAGCCTGTTACGGTGAATCTATAAACAATACCGACCTGATTCTTAAACCAAAAACTTTGTCTTGCCGAGCTCTTTTTTGATACAAATATTTAAATGTTTATGTTATCGGAAACTTTAATAAAAAATGTAAAGAATATCGCCCACGCACGTGAAAAATAAAAAAGGGGTGGGGAGCGCTCATTTTTAAATTGAATTCGAAGATTCAAAATACATATCTGAAAAAAAAAAATCATTTTCTCGGTTTCTAATGGTGCGATTTTGATCTTTTTAAACCGATGTACTGCGAATAATGGAACTCAAATATCATAATGTCATGTGCCCATCATGCATTCATTTTGTTATAAGCAAATGACGTCATTTACCTTCATACTTACAGCATACTGCACCCTATAGTATTAGACTTTCCAAGCGAATCTTTGTTTATTAATATAATTAAGCATACTATAACGAAATATATTTACTTTAATTATCAAAATTGTTTAAATAATCATTGTTTAAACAAATTGAAAAAAATTTTGGTTTTAAATTATTTTATTCGTAAAATACAGATAAAAATAAAATAGTTATTATTTCTAAATTACATTCAAAAAGTTCAATAAAGCACTCTTAACAATAAATATTATATTTCAAACTGCTCTATACATATGTCTGTCCAAACGCCACATCAGAATTTTTCAGATCTTCTAACAGTAAAATAATCTGATTAACGAATTTGTTTTATTCAGTGGGGTTCATTATGATTGGAAAATTGTGCATATCCTGCATATATATATTTTCAAAAATTTGGCATATAGAAAATGACCACTGGCATTTAAATATGGCAACATTCTACGCGAACTTTTTATATGCAATTTCCAGTTACCATTCCTTTCGGCAGAAATGAATTGTTTCATAATATTCACCTATACGAAAAAATTAAGAAAAATATTTGATTAATAAGTATATATAATGGCGAAAACGACATTAATTCAAATTGATAAACTCCAAATTGAATTTATTTGCATGTTAATTATACATAACATACTACTTTTATAAAATACAATTTTTAGTAATACTGTAACAAGTATCTTTCCAGAAACAGGGACTCATAATAACTACAGACTAACTCTCTTTAATGCCTATTCTATACCTTTAGAAAACCAGTTTGAGCAGATGTTTCTTACTCCCGCCCCACTACTTTCATGTTAACGGTTACATTTTTAAGCATCATGCTTTCATCTGCGAAAATATTATATCTCCAAATATTTGTAAAAATATTGTATTACTTATAACTAACTATAAAATTTTCATATATGATTTATATAAAATAATTATTTATTTTACGAATAATATAATTTAAAATCAAAATTTTTTTCAATTTGTAAAACAATGATTATTTAATGTCCTTTAAGCAACTTATATCATACTAAATAAAAAGTTCAATACGAGTTGCGCCATCTTCCGGAATCTCATGCAATGTACCATGAAAATTAGTGTAAATTCTTTTAATATGAATTAATATTAATGTAAAGAAAGTTTAAATATCTTTTCAGTTACTTTATTGAAATTTAGAATACCATTTAATGTACCACGAACTGATAGTTCAATGAATTTACTTTAAACTCAAATTAAATGTAAATTATTCACTATTTAAGGTACAAAATCATTAAATTTAATCTAGAATGCACATTAAATTTAAGGTTATTTTAAACAGTGTAGATGTAACTTCATATTTACCATATTTAGTGTTTTTAACATTAAAATCTCAACCGTAGCTTCGGCTGATTTCTGTTACCCCTCCCATTATGGATTGTAGGTCCTCCAAACTATTTACGATTATGTTATTTAACATAAATTTAGGATAAATTTAGGACGATACTTTTAGTTTCATAACCATACATAGGAATTTTCATTATCGAGTACCAAACTTTTAGGACAGAGAAGGAAACTCAGAAACAGTATTGCAAAAGAATGAATATTTCATTGTTTTCTTACGCTCAATTACAGATTCGATTTAACATGTACTGAGCGGAAATTATCTACATCAGAAAACAATTTTACACTTATCAAGTGACCGTTAAACTAAACCCAATTCAATCCTTACAAGGTCCGATAAAAACATCCATACTTAAGCAAAACACCTACTACTGGCCGTTTTTTTCCAACAGGAAACTCTTACCGCTTCGGGCAGCAGGAATCCGGGTCGGTCGATAAGACGCTCCTGTAATGAACGCTTTTTGCTCTGGTTTCAGCGGCGGTCGCCAGAGGCCACTGCACATGCAGGCGTTCTTAGATTTTTACTGATAGGGTGGTTGAAAATGAAAGGATTTTAGTATACGAGGGTAACTGGACATTTATATTGTTTTTGTTAAGAATAATTAGATTAAATTGTTGTTTTAGAAAGATTTTGGTTTGACGTCTGTAGTATCTTTCATTGCACCCCCTTTGGTATACAAAAGTAAATGAATATTAGAAATTTAATGTTATTTTATTCCTTCAACTTTTTTTAATAAAAACACAGAAAATATTTGAATATTTGACTTGTTAATGCTAGAGATTAATCCCCATAATTCACTAATATGATCTCACTTTGAAACTAGTTTAAGCTGGCATCAAATGATGTAAATTGATGATAGCAATAAAAAATTAACCAAGTTTTGAACCTTAAAAATATAAGAATAGACCCTTTTATTTATTTTTGAAATACGATTATTCTAAGTAATGTTCTTCTTCTTCTTATGGTGCCTTCTCCATTAATTATGGTTAGCAACAATTTGGGCAAATTATGTTCGGTCTTTAGCTACTCTGGATAAGGAGTGGGCTTCTAAACCAGTCCATTCTCTGATGATCTTGGGCCACAAGTGCTTCTTGCGACCTATTCCCCGTTTGCTCTCGATCTTTCCCTGCGTTATCAGCTGCAGGAACTGGTACTTGGTGTTACAGAAGACGTGTCTAAGATTCAGCTACGTATCTCTACGTCTGGTTCCAGATCAGCTGTTATCCAGCTCCCAAGACATTTAAATTTATCGACCTCTTGTATTAGTTTACCGTTCACTGTTATATTGGCTTGCACCGGTGTTCTGCTTATGGCCATCACCTTGGTTTTAGTTACTAATATTAGTAAGAGAGAACTGGAACTGTTTGTGGAAGTCAAATTTACTGAATGCTGCTGGAAAGCTCCTGAAATGAGATGTACCACGGAATCTATAATTAGACCGACCTACTAGGGAGCTTCTTTACTTGCAGGGTAAAGAACTACGAATCTTGGTGCAATTGTTGATGAGGCATTATGACGTGCAAAGCTATCTTCATAGGATTGATATTACTAATGACTCGGTATGCAGACGGTGTCTGGAGGAGGATGTCTTCAGAGAGTGTCCGGCACTCAACAAACTGTGGCAGATATATTTTGAGGATGCAATAGTACCACCTGAACCAGTCAGGCAAAGTTAGGGAATGAGAATGCTTGGATTCACAAAAGCGATCAGCCTCGATTGGCTTGTAACCTATGGATAAAATGGGCCCAACGAGACCTTAGCATCGAAGATCGAGCATTGCCAGTCTTATTCAATTGCTGCTTTGAATACAGGAGCGATTTCAATAGTGATCTTTACCTAATACTGAAAGAGAATCTTCTTTTAATTTATATAACTTACCTTCCGCATCTCGTTTATATTCCAGATAATATAACTTTGATTTGCTTTTGGGACAAATAGATTTTATCAGAATTAAAATCAAATAAAAGTGACGAATTTGAAGTGATCTTGTTTTTCATTATAGAAAACTTGTTCTGAAAGTCTTGTGTGCTATTAGATAAGTGCCTTAGCACCACTGATTCACAGCGAAATAATTAAAAAAGCGCAGTACAACATTTTGACGTAATTTTATATTTTTAAGGACGAATGTATGTAAACAATATAAGTTTTTGATTTTAATTTATTTCTATAATTTTATAATAAATCTTTAAAAGTGTTTATGTAATTAAAATAAACTACTTTTATATTACTTTAATTACCTTTTGTTTGCCGCTTTACTCACTTTGATTGAGATAAATTAAATTCTTTTAAAAATAAAACGATTATTAAGATTACGAAAAAATTACTTTATATAAATCAGTTAGAACTGATTGACGTCAAAATGACGCAATGTGTGAAAAAGATTTGAAGCAGAAACATATGTTATAAGTCAAGTAAGAAGCATTCCGGTCTTCTAAAATAAGGAATATGGAAAATTGCTCCAACAATCTGAAGTATATTGCACTATGTGAGAAAAAAATTTACTAAATTTTCTAAAAAAAATCGAAATATAGGATGTTTGCTTTTAAGAAATAGAGAAACATATTACTTAGGAAATTTATTAAGAATTAACTTTTATGTCTAAATATGAATTTCCCAAGACAAAATGAAAAATATACAGTTCTAGATGCTTCGATAAATCTTTAATTAAGAAAAAAGTGTGAAAAAATTATAAATACAATTTTGGTTCTGTTCATATACAAAATTGATTTTTCCCTAAAGATGTAAAAAAATTAAATTGTTTTAGTCAAATATTTAAATTTTGACAAAAAAATAACAATAAATGTGGTGCACGATAGTCACTATTTTGAATATATAAAAATTTATACAGGATGTTCGATAAGTATATGTCAAATTTCCGGCAGTGTACAGGGGGAATCAAAATACCCCACTCTTTCATATAATTTTTTATACGGTGTCCTACAACGAAGATATGGGGTACAAAAAGATATCTAATGATTTACTTTTTAGAATATAATCTTTGAGCTGACTGATATATTTTAGTGAAATTTTGGTATGTTGTATAACTAAAAAGGCTCACAAATCCAGGCCATAAACAACCTTTGATATTACCAAGAAACTCACCACTACTCTCATGGAACCAAAACTTAAAAGGGTGTCAGTTTTCAGAGCAAAAAGCCTATTTATTTGACATTTTTGACAATTATTTAAGAAAATGGTACTCCACATTTATTTGGAAAAAAATCAACTACCTCTCAAAATTTTGGGCGAGTTCATCCCTGACTTCCTCGGTAAAGTCAAAGATTATTTATATCTTGGATTAGTGGATCTTTATGGGTTATATAACGTGTCAAACGTTATTAAAACATATAAGACAAATTAAATGTTATATTATAAAATATAAATCATTGGATATCTTTTTTGTGTCCCATATCTCCGTAATGGGCCACCTTAGGAAAAAATATTAAATGTTAGGTTATTTTGAAGCCCCCCTATAAACTGCCGAGAGTTTGACATATACTTACATGACATTCTGTAAATTAAACTCTTGCAAGATATAGTTTTCATCGATATTTTTCTTAGAAATCAAATTTAAATACGAAGAGCACAACAAAATTTTAATTAAAAATACTTTGAACGATTATCCTAACTAAAGGCTAACTGAAGTAGATCAAAACTAAGATTTAATATTTTATTGTTTCATGTATTTTTTACAAAACTTAAATATCTGTACTTGTCTTTACAATAAACTTTTTTGGAGCTTCATATAGAGCAAGAAGAAAACTAATCTCATTTGTTATGATGACTCGTGGAAAAGAGTCAATCTTTTTAAATATTTCTGAGAAATTAGTTAAATCACTACAATTTAAATACTGTTGTTTAACGGCACAAATTAAAATCAAAAATATTATCAAAAAGCACATCTGTTCATTGCAAGAACACGTTCAGTACTAAAAATGGTTATTTCATTTACGTCCTTCAGGAAAAGGGTAGGTATACGGCCCTTGTCGCTTAAATAATGAAGTACCAGAAAGATGTTGCTCAAAGTGATATGGGTGAACGGAATTAGGGACTGTATATTCATTCAGAATCACACAATTTGTACGTATTTTAGTGTGTGAGTCACACAAACCAATACTTTCATATTTTTACTCTTATCGAACGTCAGATGCCGTTAAAATGCATATTAATGTTTTTGATGGTGATTTGTAGAAAGAATTGCACGATCTACAAATTTTGTCTGACTTATTTTTATGGTGACAGGTATCGTTTAAGAGAAAAATGACAAAAACTGATATTTTTGACCTTGAATAAAATTGTTAACAGACTTAGAATGGGTAGGGACTTCAATATTTTATTTATAGTAGGGTATTTAAGATCTATACTGGTTTTCAGCTCGACACGAATTTTTGCAAAATTAAATATCTGTTTTGATTCAATTAGGTTAGTTTAAGCCAGAACCACGAAATGCAATGTACCCACATGTAAAAGTTCATTGTAACCATTTCATTTTTCTGTATTTTTTTGAAGAATATTTTACTTTGAGGAAAAATCAAGTGTTTGTCCCTATTCTGTGTACAGTGGGATTTTCCAAAATTCTTTCTATGCCTGTTTTAGTTTCAAGATATATCGACACATATCTGTTATCCTCCTCTTCTTCTTCTTCTAGGTAGAACCAAGTTCTGTTATCTACACAATGCCTCATCGATTCTCGTTTGAGGTCGAAATCCAGCGGCCGTTTGGTGTTTGGTTTCTCTCTCATCAAGGTTTTTGCTAGTCTGTCATCGTCCATTCGTTCCACGTGATCTCTCCACTGCCTACGACGGTTTCGAACCCACTTCACAACATCCCCCACTCCGCTGTCCTCGCGTATTTTTGCGTTTCTTATTCTATCTCTTAAACTTGTTCCCGTGAGCATTCTCAGCGTTTTCATTTCTGTGGTTCTCATAATTTGTTTTGTCTTTGTTGTTTCATTTCTTGTTTCTGCGCCGTAGGTCAGTATCGATCTTACGCAGACTTTGTAAATTCTTGCTTTGCTCTCAACCGTCATATGTTTATTGTTCCAGATTATGTCTCTTAGTTGGCCTGATATGATGGCCGCTTTGTTGGCTTGTGTGCGTACTTCTTCCGTTACTGCCCTGTTGCTTGTTTAATGTGCTCTCAGGTATTTAAACTTACCAACCTGTTCGATATGTTTGTCATCAACCATTAGTTTGCATCTTACCGGTTCTTTTGCTATTACCATTGCTTTGGTTTTCTCCACAGATATCTTCATATTATACTGTTTGGCTATTCGATTGAGATGGAAAAGCATTCTTTGTAAGTTGTCCTCGCTATCTGCTGTCAAGGCAACATCGTCTGCAAAGCATATAATCTGAACGGTGTTGTGTCTCATTGGGTACCCAATATTTGTGCTTTTTACCTCATCAATGATTTCGTCCGTGATTACATTGAAAAGTGTTGGACTTAGGTTATCACCCTGTCTTATTCCTATGGATAATGGAACAGCGGTTTATCGTATTCGATAGATTTTTCAACCAGCTGTCTGATAATAAATATATCGTCGATAGTAAAGCGGTTATTCCGGAAGCCCTGCTGTTTTTCGCACGCCCCTAACTTGTCTACGATCCGTTGTGACAGTATTTTGGTTAACAATTTGGCTGAACTGTTCAGTAGGCTGATTCCCCTGTAGTTTTCGGGTTGCTTCTTTGATCCTTTTTTGTGGATCGGAATTGTGATGCTTTTCCGCCATTCTTGGGTACTGACGTTGTGCGGCGTATTTTTTTAAATAGAACAGTGAGCTCTGTGACAAAGCTGGGGCCTCCGTACTTTAGCATCTTATTCGTAATTTGGTCGGTACCAGGTGATTTTCTGTTTTTTAATTTCTTAATCGTCAGGTGCGTCTCTGCTTCACTGATGTTAACATCTGTTGGTTCTGTGGTTTCTTGTTGGTTTTCTGTTATACTTTGATTTATTAACATATTTTATCATATAGTGCAACATATTTGCTGGTCACTGTACAACCAAAAACATAATTTGGAGAGTTATTAATTACGTCAATTCATTTTCTATGTAAATGCTTACACAAGATTTACTAATGAAACCGATTTATATTCCAAAAACTCTTATCGCCAAAGACAATTACTTTATGAAACGACAAAGGTGGACAACTACGTGCCCATAACCGTTTAAGTTCAATTGAAACATATCTGAAATTGCGAGTTATCTTAAACACGGGCAATTGTCCGGTTCGAATAACAATAAAATTCGAATTGTCGGTAGTGCCACTATAGCATGTTAACTCTCTATAAGGTCGGATACGGTTCTATTTCCATATATTTTCTTTTGAATGGTTTTAGAATGTTTAGTTACCAATGAATGTATGCTAAATAGGAGAAATTAGCTAAATCTTGTTTAGGTTTATTACATGTGGCTTCACATGATGTCGGAAATGATTTTTATATTCTCAAATTCTATGGTATACAGTGCCTTCATTTCAAAACAAACCATCCTTAATAACTTTGTTAAATAGAAAAATTTAAAAAAAAGAAAAACACGTCAATTTAGATATACAGGGGGAAGTTTAATTTTGCATTTGTTAAAAGTCTGTCAATCACCTCCTCAACTCCAGCTAACCTCACTTTGATATGTCAAATGGGAACCCCCACCTTGTGACACATCATTGTAAGCAGCATAAAATTGTCTATCCAACCGTATAAAAAAAATTAAATCGGTTGACGTACAAGCGAACAGTGTGCAAAAATGTCTTGTAATAATGCATAATATATCGGCCTCGAACTTTGGTATGTCAAATGATTACCCTATAGTGTGATACATCATTTTAAAGGACGTACGATCTGCTATTTAGCCAATAAAAAAAAACAAAATCTGTTGATGTACAAGCGAATAGTAAGAAAAGATGTGTGGTAATAATAGACACCTTATCACATTAAACTTTATTATGTCAAATGGCTACTTCATAGAGTAAAATATTATTTTAAATTTAAAATAAATATTTTTTTAAAATAATTAACAGTTAAAATATTTGCGAGAAAAAAACTAAGCCTGTTTTAAAATTCATCGCAAAATTCATTGCAGTCTAATCAATCTAGTGTATTTATTTCAATGATATTTTTTGCGGTACCTGATAGGTACAAGAAATCACTGCAATAAATAAAATTTTTAAGATCTTTAAACACCAGTTGTTTATTATTGTTAAAATTTTCATTGTGACGCCTAGTTGAAACGTGAATATAAATGGTGTATACGCTAGCCGAAAGAATAGAAATAATTTTTCTCTCGTAGAACCGCCAGAGCATTTAACGAGAGGCATCAAGACAAAAACGTGGGCCATAAATATGTACTCGAATTGGTACGAAAGTTTGAAGAAACGGGATCCGTTTGTAATAAAAAATCTATTGAGAAAAGGGTTGTAGATGAAGGATGCCAAATCGAGGTACTAGGACAGTTTGCAATAGATCCAACTTTATCCATCTCAAAGGTCGCAGATTTAACCAACATTTCTGCTGGCTCTGTGCATAAAGTTTTAAAACAAAATAAGTCTTTTCCCTACAAAATTCAAATTCTTCAAGAACTCGGAGAAGACGATTTTGATAGGAGAATTCAATTTTGCGAATTAATGTGCCAACGAATTGACGAGGACCCCCATTTACCTAAGAATATCTGCTTTAGTGATGAATCAACTTTTTTTCTAAATGGACTGGTTAACAGACATAACTGCAGATACTGGGATAATGAAAATCCGCACCTTTTCCGAGAAGGGCATACTCAATATCCCGAAAAAATTAACGTGTGGGCAGGAATTTATGGCAATGAAATCATCGGGCCATTTTTTTTGGAAGATAATTTAACTAGGCAAATTTATTTAAACCTTTTAGAAAACACAATATACCTTGCCATTGTGCAATCTTTAGAAAATCAAGTGGATGAAAATGCTGTTATGGTACTAAATGAAAATAATTTGCATTTCCAGCAAGATGGCAATTCGAGAGTGGCTTGATGAACATTTTCCAGGGACGTGGATTGGCAGACGTGGTGCAATTGAATGGCCAGCACGGTCTCCAGACCTAACCCCTCTAGACTTTTTTCTTTGGGGGTATTTAAAAAGCAAGGTTTATAAAACCCCACCTGAAAATATTGACGATTTAAAAGATCGAATTGTTCGGAAATGTAGAGGAATTAGCAGAGAAACCCTTGCCAATGTTCGTGGGGAATTTCAAAATAGGCTTTTTTATTGTCTCGCTAATAACGGCGCACATTTTGAACATTTAATAAAATAATTTTCTTCAACTGAATAAAACTGAATAAACTGCTTATATTTAACACACATTTTTGCATCCTAATTGCCTATAACGTCTATTAACTTAATTTTTTTTGACATCGTTGGATAGCAGATCGTACGTCCTTTAAAATGATGTATCACACTATAGGGTAATCATTTGACATACCAAAGTTCGAGGCCGATATATTATGCATTATTACAAGACATTTTTGCACACGTTTTGCTTGTACGTCAACCGATTTAATTTTTTTTATACGGTTGGATAGACAATTTTATGCTGCTTGCAATGATGTGTCACAAGGTGGGGGTTCCCATTTGACACATCAAAGTGAGGTTAGCTGGAGGTGAAGAGGTGATTGACAGACTTTTAACAAATGCAAAATTAAACTTCCCCCTGTATATCTAAATTGACGTGTTTTTTTTTTTTTTAAATTTTTCTATTTAACAAAGTTATTAAGGATGGTTCGTTTTGAAATGAAGGCACTGTATAGTGAGATTCACTTTCTTGACGAGATTATTTGTTACTTATACAATTTAAATAAAAGTTTGTAATTTTAACATTCTAAATATAACTGGCAGGATAAGAAAGGTTGCAAATACTAACTCCGGTGCAAGAATTATCCTAAACGTGAGAAATTTTCGGATTAGAATAACAAATTAAAATTATCAATAATGTCATGATATGATATCCTTTTAGAGTTGGATAATATTTAATTTTCAAATATTTTAATTTAAATGATAATATAACATGGTATATTCAGTCTGTTTAACTCTAGGTTAGGATTGAGTTGGTGAGTATATTCCTAAAAATAGCATATAATCTTTTATATACAATATGCCTATTAAAATCAAACAGGCTAATTTACAACATGGGAAATCACCATCTGCTGTCCTATGTAAAAAATTCAATGAATTACGAATTCAGCTTGTTATAATACAGGAGCCATGGCTGAATCGTAGCAAGATTAGTGGTCTGGGTTCTGCGGGAGGAGTACTAGTGTATTACACCTCCTGTGAGAGCCCTAGAATCGGTATTATAATTCAAAAACAGCTGGAGTACTTTCCTCTACTAGGCTCAGTAGTGGAGACCTGGAGTGGTGAGAAGCTCTCTTAAACCTGGTGAGAGTTATGTTGCGGTATCAGCATACTTTCCTGCGGAACGAGAACTTGGTAAAGTATTGCGAGGAGGAACATTTACCACTTCTGTTGGGCTGCGATACCAATGCACATCACATTTTATGGAGGTGCAAGGATATCAATCCCAGGGAACAAGATTTACTGAACTTCCTCAGTACTAACAACCTGGAATTTATTAACAGAGGGAACACGCCTACTTTTATTACAAGAAGAGGAGAATCTGCCATAGATCTAACTATTTGTTCTTCAAATATGCAGAACTTGTTGAAGAATTGGGAAATTGGTTTGGAGGTCTCGTTGTCAGATCACCGACACATCCTAATTGAAATTGACGTTGAACAAGACGCAGCAGTACTAGAATACCGAAACTACAAACTAAGATCTTTTTCGGGAGGAACTGGGGAGCAGAGTCATAGGGTTCTTATCGAGATACCATGATAAAGCTGATTTGGAAATCGCTACTGAACAAATCAGTGATGGACTTAGGAGTTTATTTGAGGTTAGCTGTCAAATAAGACGAAGACCCATAAACTCCAAAATATCCTGGTGGAACTCTCAAATCGAGAACCACCGGAAAAATGTTCATAAGCTTTTTAAAAAAGTGCTAAAATACTGAACTGAAATATGCTGGAGAGAATATAAAACTGCCCAAAGAGAATATAAGAAGCAAATAAGGGACTCACAATGGAACGTGTGAAAAAAATATTGCGAGAGTATAGAAAGCATGCTTTTAACATCCCGCCACTGCAAAATACTATCTGGAGATTCTGGCGCCCGGATTGGAGCATTGGCTCTTCCTGAAGGAGGTCAAATCACGACAGAAGAGGGGACCCTAGGGGAGCTACTAAGAGTGCACTTTCCAGGCTCAAATCGATATAAGGGTAAATCTAAAGAACGAAGACTCCTCCTAGCACATCATGACAAGTTGAGTAAAACAATAATGGTAGATGGAAATTTCTCCAATATTATAATAAGCCCCTTGGTGAAACTACTCCGCTCATGTTTGAACTTGGAATACATACCGATGGCGTAGAAAGAAACAAAAGTAGTCTTTATTCCCAAGGTAGGAATAACAGACTACACAAATCCTAAGTTTTTCCGCCCTATCAGCCTGACCAGTTTCTCATTAAAAACACTGGAAAGGTAGGTGTATGGACAAATTGTGCAATATCCCTTACATCCTTTGCAATTTACCTATCAGGCAGGAAAATCCACAGATGCGGCGCTACACCCACTCGTCACAAGAATCCAAAACGCGCTGTTGGGTGGACGATCTATCTTAGGTCCCTTTATCGATGTCAAGGGGGCATTCGATAGCATGCCTCACGTTTCGATATGTTATCTCAGAGCATAATATATGCTGAGCTTAACAATGTAACTGTTAAAACACTGTCAAGTAGGGGCTGTCCACAGGGACGAGTGTTATCTCCTTTGCTGTGGGGCGTTGTGGTGACAGCCTGTTGAGTGAACTGAATGATGCCAGTTCATATACACAGGCCTATGCTGATGACCTGGTCATTTTGTGCCCTGGTCGTGATATCCGAGACCTGGAGGGGCCAATGATGCGGGCTCTCTCGATCGCGGAACAATTGTGCCACAGGATAGGGCTCAGAATAAATCTGGACAAGGTGATACTCTTTACAAAAAAGAGGAAAATAGGGAGACTCTCCAATTTAAGGGGACAGTTAAATACATGGGAGTAATTCTGGACTGACCACTGATCTTGAATGATCATATTGACAACAACCTCTCCTCTTCAATACAAAGGGACATTTAAATACCTGGGAGTAATTGTGAACTCACAACTGAGCTGGAATATTCATATTGAGGTTCGAACCAAGAAGGTCATATGTGTTTTCTGGGCTTGTTAATGGGCCTTTGGGTGTACGTGGGGGCTGACACCTAGAGTGCTAGGGCTCTAGAATCCCTGGTGGATCTTCCTCTTTTTCACTTATATATAGAGAACAACGCCCTGAAGACTGTTTATCATCTTAGTTTTCTAGACCATTTCGGAATTGGAACGGGCGACTACTCAGGTGTCTAAGAAGGCGCTATGGAGAGGTGAAGAATTATGTTTTTTGCACAATGACAATTGATAACAAACTGGTTATTAATGACATATGTTTATCTTTTGAAATGTTATAGATGACATTAGTATATACTAACAAATGTGAAACACCTGTTATTTGACCACAGACTGTTCAAAATCAGCTTCAAAACAACACTAAACTCAGATTGTGCATATTAAAGATTCAATTAGCACGCCACTACAATATGAGATTAAATGTAATAAATTGCTACAAGATATAAAATAGTATGTGCTAACTATGTATCGGCACAGAGTCCACCAGAAAAACTCATATACTGAGACATGGTCCACGACGTCAGTCAAAGTGTTAAGAATCATACAATACCCGCTATTTAAATTATTTGGAGGTATACAAGTATTTAATTAAATTTCCAGCCCTTTTCAGTGACATCAAACTTAACTGAATATTCACTATCAATTAAGAAACGTAAATTTTCAAATCAATCAATATTATTGACTAATTAATTTAAATAATTTTAAAAATGTTTTAATAAAAAGGCATACCCTGTATGTGAACCTTACGTTTCAGACATAGTCCACCGTATATTTTAAACTTATTAGAAGGCTCCACTATCCTTATTGTCTCGAACAACACCTACCCAACTATTTTGCTCAGATTCGCCAAGATCTATTTATTCCGGGCATTAGCACATTGTTAAAGCGACCGCTGCGCCGCACCGTAATAATATGGATTTTAGTGAAATTACTGCCTTTAAACAGCCAAGAAATGAAATAAATAAAGATTATAGGATGCTCGTGGTATATCTTTAGTGAATATCTTTGAAATGGGATGTAGGAATACGTGTTTTAGATCAATATGGGAAACTTTAATTTCGATTTTATACTTTCAAAACTATTTATGGCCGTTTAGGCGATATATAGTGTTGTAATTACCTATACTTATTACCTGTAATGGAAATTTTTATGTTTAATGATATTCAAGAGGTTGTTCTCTTTTGCGGATAAGATTGCTTAAATTGAATAGCTAACTAAACAGCTAAATACTAAAATTATAATTTGTAGGAGGTATTTATCAAAATACAAGGAATATTTTCGGTAATTTTGTATTCTTTAGGAATATATATATATATATATATATATATATATATATATATATATATATATATATATATATGAAGTAAAATACGAACAATAAATGCAAACTTCTCTCCATCCTATCCCTTCTGTGTTAGAGGTTGCACAGTTACGACAAATTGTTATAAAACGCAATTTATCCTATTCCACCACCATCGAGATGATGGCCTACCTATACCACCATACCGAGAAGAAAGTCAAAACTTACCCTCCCCGCCACAGTGATACGGCTGCTACTGCATCTCACACGGAAGAATCCGTGAAAACCGCATAAACATATACGCCATCCGGCGGGAGGTCGGCGAAGCCGCGTTCAGTATTTCCATGCTTCCTTCCGATCTGTCCTTTTGCACAGCCAGGTGCATGTTGGTACCCTGATGAGTCTAGTAGAGACGAAACATATATCTCTGCCGTATCACTGTGGCGGGGAGGGTAAGTTTTGACTTTATTCTCGGTATGGTGGTATAGGTAGGCCATCATCTCGATGGTGGTGGAATAGGATAAATTGCGTTTTATAACAATTTGTCCTAACTGTGCAACCTCTAACACAGAAGGGATAGGATGGAGAGAAGTTTGCATTTACTGTTCGTATTTTACTTCATTCTATACGCGGAGCTGCATATAGTTGTACGTTTGCTGAATGTGACTTCAGCACTACAACGGCATAATGTGGATATATCCACTGCTATTGCATCTCACACGGAGGAATCCGTGAAAACCGCATAAACATATATATATATATATATATATATATATATATATATATATATATATATATATATTGAGACGGTTTGGGTGGTATAACACACGCACAAAATACTTGTCCGATAATAAAATTTAGAAAAATTTTGATATTGTTTTAATTCTGAATTTCTATTTTAAATTTTCAAAATATTGTCAAAATTTAATTAAAAATTTGTATTTATTTGTTAAGCGCCAGGTAAAAAGTAATTATAATAAATTATAACTATTTCTTACCAATTTGAAACATTTTCAATTTTCAAATTATCTATATAGATATAGATGTGTTCCTACCTGCAAAGTGACTCCTTCTCAGGTGAGTTCAGTTGTTTATCAGATACCAATCACACAATCAATACACAGAAGTATTAAAACACAAAATATAAATTTTATTTAACAATATAAAGAAATGGCACAATATTATTAATAATCACTAGTTGAAATTTAATGATGACTTTTTAATTTTATCAATTTTAATATATAAATAATATGCCAAAATGGTTTTTACATATACCAAAATGTCGAGAAAACTCTAAAGTTTATTCTTTGCAAGCGCAATTTTGCTCAATGGTCAGATTTGGATCAAAACATTAATAAAAACATTAAAATTCCAGTCAAAATTGATAAAATTAAAAAGTCATCATAAAATTCAATTTTTCAAGGTATTAAGACTTATCAAGTTCCCAGGTGTCATAAAATCTGACCAATCATAATGCAAAAATTTCTTATGTTTTGGCCGACTATAAAAAGCGTAGGAATTTCGAGAGAGTTGAATTTATCAGTAAGCTGAAAGCACTGCGTTTCTCGAGCTCCCGTAAATTTACATAACCTCAAATTTTCAATTGTTTAAAAAAAAACAAATTTTCCTACGTCACCAGAAAACAAAAGTAAAATATTTTGTTTTTAAAAGAGGTTATGTGATTTTGTTGATGTCAAGAATTTAATAATTTATTTGAAGTAAATAGTAAAAGTTTATAAGTGTGTCCTGTAAAATAATTGTTCAACTCTCAGATAACGACAAATACGATAATATTGTGATAAGAAGAATATATATGAATATTGAACTAAGAAGAACATACCTGGACGAGACTTTGGATAATATTTTGTCAATTCCTTACTTTACAGGAAACGACAACAAAAAATATTTTTGGAGATTTGGAAGTTTCTCAAAGAAGAAAATAAATAAAATAACTGGAATTGTGTTTTATAATATATTGGGGCCTAATAAAAGAAAACATAATAAGATATTTATATTAGCTAAAGCAGTAGAAAACTTTAAATTTTTCGTAAACATTGAAAACTAGCATCCAATAATAACCTAACTTTTCTTAAATTAAAAATAATTGAATTAACAAATTATAGTTTGCTATACTAACCTGTTAGAATAATAATAATATTTATCATCATCAATATTAGGTGTGAAACTATATTAACTACTTGAACCACCACACAGCACACGATAATTTGTTTAAAATAATATTTTTTTAAGAAATAAACCACGCTTTCTATATAAACTGCACTATAGCCATCTAGTAGAAGATTACGAAACTAAAACGTTGCCAATTTGTGATACATGTTGTTAAAAGACAATACATGGTGAATAAAAGAAATTAATAAGTAATATTGATTAGAAATAGTGTTGAATAATAGATAAAAGTATTGAACATTAAATTTCAACTAGTGATTTTTAATAATACTGTGCCATTTTTTTATATTGTTAAATAAAATTTATATTTTGTATTTTAATCATTTTGTGTATTGATTGTATAATTGATATCTGATAAACAACTGGACTCACCTAAGAAGGAGTCAATTTACAAGTAGGAACACATCTATATCTATATAGATAATTTGAAAATATTTC
Source organism: Diaprepes abbreviatus (assembly GCA_034092305.1). NCBI lineage: Eukaryota > Metazoa > Arthropoda > Insecta > Coleoptera > Curculionidae > Diaprepes > Diaprepes abbreviatus. The sequence goes on along the minus strand of JASJET010000085.1, from coordinate 3,583,656 downwards.
AAATTGGTAAGAAATAGTTATAATTTATTATATTTATTTTTTACCTGGCGCTCAACAAATAAATACTAATTTTTAATTAAATTTTGGAAATATTTTGAAAATTTGAAATATAGATTCAGAAATAAAATAATAATAAAGTTTCCTAAATTTGTTGTTATATCAACTAAATCGTCACAATATACATCAACAATTTTGTATAAATCGCCATGTGGCGGCGCGACGGTAAATTAAAAAAGAAATATATCAAAACCCGACACACGAAACTTACTACTATCTAGCAGCGACAACCAAACCAACTATGAATTCCTAGGCTGGAAGTAGGTAAATACGGAGTATAAACAATAGAGAACTCTTTGAATAATTTTGAAAATGAATTTACGATGTCAGTGGGATTAGCTACTTCCTGACCTTGATAAGACATGGCAGATGCCAGAATACTATTAGACTTGATAAGATTGATGTAAGACCAAAACGATTAGGGGATCTTTTTAAATTTCCCTTCAACATTTGCAAGATAAGTGCGGTAGGACGTACGGATAAGATTTTTTTTACAACTGTCCTAGCATTCCTGAGAGATAAAGAATCACAAGTCTCATTAGATTTTTTATATTTTTTATATTTCCATAGTAACTCTTTATTTTTTAATAAGCGAATTGCACTAAATATTATTTTTTAAAAATGCGTAGGAAACACTGACACTTCGAAAAATAAGCGGCGCAAGTGAAGTTACTATTTTAACCATGACATATGAAGAATCAAAATTAAAGAGGTCACCTATTTGAAAATAATAAAGAACTTCTATTACGCCTTGTATAAAAGCATTAAATGTTAGGAATTTCTCTCAAAATAGTTAAATAAAGGAAAGAAAGTGTTTTCAATTTGTCGGTATAAAAAGTTTAATTTGATGAAAATAGGAAATGTTACGCAGGATACTGGAATTCCTGAGCAAATAATTAGAATGTTCAGGTAAAATTCACATATTTGCAATTGTTAAAGAAGATTCTTGATAATGCCACAGCATGGAAAAAAATAGAAGAGATGGAATAAAACAAATAGCATATGTTACAGATAGTGCAAAAAATAGAATACGTTATAGGTACATATTGTTTTTTTTTCTATAATATTTTAAAAATTTTACCAAAAATAACAAAATATAAAAATTCGCTTGAATCCAAAAAATACTTGCAAACTGAATCAGAACTGTTACACAACTAACGTATATGTATCAGGCGGGGCAAAAAATTTATCCTGTTTAAGTTCCCACAATTTGAAAATAGCTAAAAATTTTTTATTATAGTGTTAGATGCCTATAACAAAACATCTGGATAACGCGTTACAAAAAATTGGTCATATAAAAAAATTCTTGACCACTGAACTGCAGTAGTGTAATAAAATTTCTAGTATGCCATGACAAGTTAAATTCAAAAACAAATGAACTCGATCCTTTTGAGTTTATACCAGGGATCCAAATAAGAAATGTGGCCAACTATATCTCAGAAACCACTAATCGCATTCTGCCTGAAAGGAGAATTTACATATATAACAAGCTATTTAAATACGACAAAAGATTTCTTTATTTCTTACTTAAATTTTGATTTTTTAAAAATTTTATTTTATTGCTTGCTATTTATTTATGATAATAAATTATTCTGTTTTATATTCATCATCTAGATCTAGACGGAAAGTTACCAACCCATGTTCTTGGGTATACTTAAGGCTCTTCCAAAAACTGATCTAAGCCTTTGAATTTTTTTTTCCAATTGAAGATTATTCTAATTCTTTAGAACATGAAAGAGGTAGATACCTCTTAAAACTTGGTCACTATAGGAGATCAGCTGTTACTTAATATTATTTCACATTAACAAGCCCTACAGGTGTCTATCCCATTTTAGTCAATTAGATTTTAACTTCCATACAAGTAAATATTCTTGCGTTTTCTCTTCACACTTTCCTGAAACTCATAATTATCGAAAACGTACAAGCTCGAAGAATTTACATTTGCAATAATTAATTAAATAATTAACACTACTTGTTTCTGGGCAATCTAAATACCCGCTTAAAAAGGCGATTTAATTAGCCAGGAATCTATTAATTGCCTCACAAGTGTGTATGAAGGTTTGATATAAAGTGTTGTTTTTATAGGTGATATATAAATATCATTAAAATAGCTATTTAGTTTATCGGCAAGTTTATCAAAAAATTTTTTTAGTTTTCAGTAATACTCAGAATAATTTAAATTTTAATAAATTCACCTTCAAAAAAATTCCGCATGAGGTTAGAGTCAGGGGCGGATCCAGCTTCTTCCTTTTGGATGGTTGGGGGCGATTTCACTAGAAAGTGAGTTGTCAACGGGGGGAAAGTGTCAGCGACATTTTCACGTTCCTAATGCAGCAGGCACGGGCAGTGAGTCTATTTTTAAACGGTTTTATTTAGCTTGCCTTGTTTGTGTCTTGTGCGGGTCAAATCTATTAATTAAAATTTTCTCCCTTCCCGCTAACCGATTGATCTGAAATTTGGTACACACTTTTAGTTCTGATGACGATACAATTAAGTATATTCAGTATCATTGTAAGTCTAAGATGTCCGGTGCCACAACATGGCGAATTACATTTTTTTTTTACAACCCCCTTAATATGGGTATCAAATGAAAGAGCTTGACTAGTAAAATACAGTACACCATACAAAAATTTCAAATCTAAGATGGCCGCCATTACAAAATGGTGGATACCATATATTTTTTTCAATTCCCTCAATATGGGCATCAAATGAAAGGGTTTGACAAGTAGACATTTTAGAAAAAATTTCCCAATCCAAAATGGCGTCCGAGACAAAATGGCGGATCATGGAATTTAGACAGACAATACGTTAAAACTGAAATGTAGGTATCTAATGAAAACAAAATCATTCACTTTGATTGGTGTTCGTTGTCACGTGACTCAAAGGAGAATTATTATAATTTTCTCAAAAAAGAGCTCGATACTACTCTATCAGAATGCTATCAAATACTAAATGGGGATCAGATAGGACATCGCTATTGAAAATTTACGAATCTTTAATACAATCCAAGATAGATGTATAGTCTACTCTTTAGCCCCTACCTCCTACATCAGGAAATTAAACCCTATCGATAATAAAGGCATACGCCTTTCCATAGGTGCTTTCCACACCAGACCTATCAATAGCCTTTACTCTAAATCAGAAATCCCATCATTAGAACATAGAAGGATGCAACTTACTTTTAATTATGTGAGCTCTCTCCACTTCCTCCCCTACATCCCGCATTTTAAATCCTTTTTCAACCCCCCAACAACTGCACTTCTTTAAATAAGTATCCTCCTTTTATTCATACTAGCTTCGCCGAAACCAGGGAACGTCTACCAATAACTATGCCCTCAATAGATGAAATAAACACCTACCTATTCCCACCCTGGAGTCATTTCCCCATCAGTTGTAACTTTGAACTTACACTACTAGATAAAAAAGAAATTAACCCGAGAATAATCCGATCAAGGTACCATCAAATAATTCAATTAAAATACAGCAATCACGAACTCATATTTACTGATGGCTCCAAAAAAGCTAATACAGTCGGAGCATCATACTATACAAAGAATGCAGAAAAAGTGTTCTCCCTTTATGAATCCTCTTCAATCCTTACTGCTGAGCTTTTCGCGATTCTTAAAGCCTTACAATATTGCATAAATACCTCTGAATCAAACTGGCAAAATTTCAGATTCTCTAAACTCCCTCAAACTAATTAATTCATACAATCCTAGTTATCTAATAGCTCACGAGAACAAAACCCTAATAAAATACTCCCATATCAGGAACAAATCCTTCACCTTCCTCTGGGTACCAAGTCATACTGGAACCCAGGAAATACTAAAGCCGACACACTTGCATCCAATCATCAAAACTCTCCTAATAAAGTAAACAAAATATTCCACCCTCAAGATCTTAAAAACTCTTTACATCATATGTCTCGAAACCTCATACAACTAGAATGGGACCTTCAGGATTCAATCAACAAACTTCAATTAGTTAAAAAGACTTTCTTTACTGGCATCCCCCTCCCTAATCTACCAAGACAAGAATTAACCATAATGATGAGGCTCCGAATTGGCCACACGAAGCTAACCCATGAATACCTCCTAAATAAATCCCCTGCTCCTTACTGCGAAACCTGTCATACCTCCCTATTAATCAAACATATCATCACTGAATGCAAAAAATATGAGCATCACCCATTCCGTCAATTACAGGAAAACAAGATTGATGTTCTCCTCTCCTACCAAAATTCTAACAATGTTATCAAATTTATCAAAGACGTTGGATTGTACAATCTAATGTAAAACAAACAATATATGTATCAAGAAAACCAATGTATGTATGTATGTATATATATATATATATATATATATATATATATATATATATATATATATATATATATATATATATATCACTACATAGTATAAAACAAAGTCGCTTTCTCTGTCCCTATGTCCCTTTGTATGCTTAAATCTTTAAAACTACGCACCGGATTTTGATGCGGTTTTTTTCAATAGATAGAGTGATTCAAGAGGAAGGTTTATATGTATAATAACATCCATTAAATAGTGGAGAAATACTGTTATTTTTGAGGTTTCTAATGTGATGTCGTTAATTATCATATTTTTTTCCGCTTACATTGCAAACGCAGGCTGAACCTTACGAGATTTATCAAAATAATGTACTAATTATTTGTACACATTGAAAAGGTCTACAGAAAACTCCGCGATGGTATATGTCTATCTCTCATGGATATCCCACAATAACATTTTTTTGTCATTTACTTTTTACGACAAATAATGGCACATTTTGAAGCGATTTTAACCAATACAGCATTAATCCTTATCCAATTAAATAGCTTAAATACATTGTTGATTTAATATAGATCTATATGGTCCTTTACAGCACAAGATTTAAATGAATATTTTCGAAGATATTACAGATTTAAAATTGCGGGAAGTAGCGCTTGCGGCGGTACTAGCCGACCGGGGCGGCGGCAGCGTGCCTATAAATAGCGCGTCGGAGGCCGATGTAATAATTGTTGTAAAAATAAAATAAATAGTCACAGTTTTTCTGTAGTGTATTTAGTATCAGCATTGCACCCGTGCGAAGCCGGGGCGGGTCGCTAGTATATATATATATATATATATATATATATATATATATATATATATATATATATATATATATATATATATATATATATATATATATAATGACAATATAATTGTATATATTCAGTATAATTGTCCGCCGCTACAAAATGACGGATTATCTATTTTTTTACAACCCCCTCAATATGGGTATCAAATGAAAGAGCTTGACTAGTAGAATACAGTACACCATACAAAAATATCCAAGCTAAGATGGCCGCCACTACAAAATGGTGGATTCCATATATTTTTTTCAGTCCCCTCAATATGGGCATCAAATGAAAAGGTTTGACAAGTAGACATTTCGACATTCAAAGGAGAATTATTATAATTTTCTCAAAAAAGAGCTTGATACTACTCTATCAGATTTTTAAAATTTTTGCGGTTTCGCAGATAGCCTATAAGAATGTTCAAAAGACATGTTTAACGATTGGATAACTGAAAAGGATTTCACCCCAATTTTCTACATACGAGAAGATTTTTTTGCAATTAAATTCACGTCTGTTTTAGGGTTAATTAAAAACGTACACCTGCAAAATTTTATCTCAAACGAAGGAAAAATGATTAAGTTGCAAGACGGTGACACACAAGTTGATGGACGGACATGACGAAATTTTATGGGTTTTTGGTGGCTACAAAACACTACAAATTAACTAAAAGAATAGTTACTTTGTGTAATGCAGCTTAAAGTTGTATATTTCATTCATAATCAGCATAAACAGCTGATTAAAAATTGCTCAAAAGCAACGCTAAAATATAACAACATTTCTTCTGACTCATTGCTAATTTTTATTTGTAAGTACACTTTATAAAAAAGTTTGCGTAGTTTCTAAAATACAAAAATATAATTCATTAAAATTTATTTAACTATAATTGAAAACAATCAATTGAAAAGTTTCACAATTATAGTTTTGTGTTCTGTATAGTAATTTTCAACATCTCTTTGCTCAATACGACTTGTCCTGAATTAGCAATTTTACGGATTTTTATAATTAAATTTTTTGCATTTGGTTTGTAAACAATTGAAAATAATAGGGGACTACTAAACAAGTGATATTTTGCTACAAAGGCCCCTAATCTATTTAACATCTTTAAATGAATATATTATAGTGACAGAAGATACAAATTTGAACATTTTTAAGAATGTTTCATAAAATTTTTTGGTAGTTTTGAAATTTCCTTAGAAAAATAAGTGATAAAAAATTAATTTTTAGTCTTCTCTGAATATCAATTACCAATAACTTTTTTAATTTTTAAGTTTTAAAATGGTGAAAAAATTTTAAATAATAGAGAATTTAACCAACTCTTACAATAGCGAGATTTTAGATATAGTTACAACTAAATTTAATATGAGCATAACAGCTATACCTAAAAATCAAGATTCATATATTTTAAATAAATTTAACAGCTATCATGAAAAATTACAATTTACCATAGAATTTGAAAATAATAACCACATAAACTTCCTAAATATGACGTTGCATCATACAAATAATACAATACGAACTGAGTGGTACACAAAATCTACATGGTCTGGTCGCTACCTCAGCTACAATTCCCAACACGACATGGTCCCAAAAAAATCAGTAATAATTGGAATAGCCGATAGAGCCATCATCCTTAGTAGTCCCGAATTTAGAAATAAATGTATCAAAAAAGCAAAAGAGGTCCTTATGTCAAATTCTTACCTAAATAAACTAATTAATAAAATTTGTAGGGAAAGGCTAGAAAAATGCAAACATGGAAACACTAAAAAAAAATTTAGAAGACAATAAAACCAAAAAACAATATCTTTCCTTGCCATACATACCAAAACTTTCCGAGAACTTTCAAATTTTTTTTAAGAAACATAATATAACCACTAGTCATAAGGGCCATAATTTACTTAAAAGCAATTTCAGCAAATTAAAAAATGATATTCCAAAAAACAAAAAATCAAATGTTGTCTACCAAATACCCTGCAAAGATTGTCCATCGAATTATATCGGCCAAACTAGTAAGTATCTGCAAAATCGTCTAAATGGACATAAATATGACAAAAAAATATTACAGCCCCAAAAAAAACACGAAATGAAACACAAGCACACCTTTGATTATGAAAATACAAAAATCTTGAAAACCGAAACTAACAAAGGAAAACGAGAATTTTACGAAATGATCGCAATAAAAAAGCAATCCAAATGCCGTAAACGATAAAACAGACATTAATAATCTAAATCAAATTTATTTCAACATATTAAAATAAACCAGTATAAGGAAATTTTTAAAATAAATAAAACAATAAATAAAAATAATTCTCTGCTTTCAATTCTTCTAAATTGAATCAGGATATTTTTTCAGAAAAATATCATTTCAATTAAAAGACCCAAACTTTTTACGCCACCTAAAGTACCTAAAACATACACCATCTGGGTTCCACATTCAGTCAGGTCAAGGCAGTTATAGGGTTAAAAATGTAGTGTCCATTCTTCTAGGTGGACTTTTAAAAATACTTTTGAAAAGTTAATATACAAAAGAGTGAGTGATTATAATTGATTTGAGATGTAATAAATTTTTATTTAAAACAAAAAATTCTTAATGGTAAGTTTTTAACCCGTTATTCCGTATATAATAATATTAAAAATGTACATTTTTGTAGAATCTGCAGAAACCTTCAGTTGAAAAAGATTCGAAAGAATCGAAACGTTCTGAAATATAAAATATATGTACAATAAGTATGACTACTTTATATATGTAGTTTCAATGTAAAAATGAACCATATTCCCTAGAAAATAACCAACTAAATATATATATATATATATATATATATATATATATATATATATATATATATATATATATATTCGTATTTCGCTAAGGTCCCTGTACCCAGCGAGAAATACGAACAAACTGTAAAGTAAAAATTTGGGGTGTGTTTCGTCCCGGTGCCAGCCTTAGGACTCCTCAGTGGGTTTCGACTGACCTTCCCAGACACCCGTTGTCGTACTATATAATTTTTGATTCTACTACTTGAACTTATACTGTGGCGGGAATTATCGGTGAGATGTAGTTTACACAACACCCCCGCCTCTAGACAATCAACCTTCCTTGAGAATTGGAGATTCACACTCCAAATCCCGATTACAAGGAAGGCTTGATTGTTATTGGACCTGAAAACTGTGGGGACTAACACCCCGTCGCGGATTCGGTGTAGCTACGCACCCATGCTACTTGACGCCACAAGTGCATGTTCCCATGTCCAGAGATGCCATTTCGTATTCCGCTAAGGTCCCTGTACCCAGCGAGAAATACGAAGAAACTGTAAAGTAAAAATTTGCGGTGTTTCGTCCCGGTGCCAGCCTTAGGACTCCTCAGTGGGTTTCGACTGACACCTTCCCAGACACCCGTTGTACTATATAATTTTTGATTCTACTATTTGAACTTAAACTGTGGCGGGAATTATCGGTGAGATGTAGTTTACACAACAATATATATATATATATATATATATATATATATATATATATATATATATATATATATATATATATATATATATATGAATAGTTTGGTTATTCCGGGTTTCAATCCGTTCGTTCAAAAAATCGTTTTCACGACGTTTCGCCAAAATCTCATTTGGCATTTTCAAGTGCGGTTTGTCTCGTTACTCGCTGAGAAGTTCTCAGCTCAACTCTTCAATCCGGTTTGACTAAAATGATATTGATCCAGATTAATCTACTTCAAAACGTTTTCTGAGACAAATTATAGAAGATTTTGATTAAAAATTGTATTAGAATTACCACGATTTCGAATTACCGCGTAATCTCAAGAAAAATATCAACAAGAAATCTCTATTGCTAACTTTCCGTAATACGCGTAAAACAAAAACGGTATTTGAATAAAAAGCCGTAAAAACCACTGTTTCAAGTTGAAAATTATGTAACAAGTAGTGAATGAGTCAGAGTAATTTGCTGCAAAAAGGAGAAACGTGTTAGATTGATTTCTTACCTTGGCTACTTCTATAAATAATATAAATTATTTAAATAACGTCTTGATTTAGATGTAATTATTTATTTTCTTGAGGGATTTCAATGATTTTAGTTTTAATTGATGTTTTAAACATGCAGCTTCCAACGAACGCGGCGATTAATTTAATTGAAATTATTCAAAAATATAATTTCTAGATATTAATAAGAGGATATAAAATTATTATATTTGAAAAATGTTTTTGAATAAGTTCAGTTGTTTTTATGTTATGACACTCATTTGCGTTTTTTTTTTACATTAATGCATAGATTAAAGAGCAATTTATTTATTTTCTAGTAATATTTCAATGTTTTTAGTTTTAATTAATGTTTTAAACATGCACCATCCAATGAATGAATAAATTATTCACAAATTAAATAAAATTTTAATTACTTCGGCATTAATTGATATTTTTTACCAGTGGAATAGGTTTAAAATTCTTCAGAATAAAAAAAAAAAGAGAATGAGGGTCTGGAGGCCGTTTATCGTTTCAGGGCCAGGGGAGGATCCAGCCTCTCTCTTTGGGGGGGGGGGGGGCGGTGTTATCACAAAAGTAGAGTCTGGCAAGCGGAAGCAAGTTCTCGACGGGGGGAGGAGGGGGGACACCAGAAATATTCCCATTTCTAGTATAAAAGGCAGGGTCAGGTCTACTTTTCTTAATTTGAAGCTCTTGGAGAGGTGGAGGGCGATCACACGAAAAAACAAGTTGTCGACAGGGGAGGACGATGCGAGCAGCAAGGCAGAATCGGGTCTATTTTCTTGAACTCAAAGCCCTTGGGGGGGGGGGGCTATCGCAAGAAAAACATGTTGTCAACGGAGGGGGGGGCAGCTTTCACATTCCTAATATAAAAGGCAGAATCGGTGCTATTTTCCTGAACTGAAAGCTCTTGGGAAGGGGCGATCGCAAGCATACACATTCCAATACGCTATTCAAGAACTAAAGGAAGTAATAAAATTATTACCGAAATCTCCAACGTACCTGCTCTAGTGCCGCAGGTAACGGAAAACTGCCGTAAATCTAACTATATTTAAATATTATAAGCATTTATAAATTTTTGCAACAATAAAATTTCTGATAGTTCAATTTAATTTCTGTCAGTGAGCAAAGTACACCTTACAGTGTGTCCTTGGAGATTTATCTTGCTTGTGCTTATTTTTATATATTATTTGAGATTAGTGAGATACCCAAAAGATATGGCTTCCACATCTATATTTATTTCAAAATCGTTAAACCAGGGCATTTTTTCCTCAACGAAAAACTTATTTCGATGAATGTTTATGATGCCTTAAGATATTAATATCTAGATAATAATGTTAAAAGCTCTGTTGAGATGTATTCCAACATGATAGGAGTTGTAAAATCTGCCATGTACCGAATAATGAAGGAGAAAAAAACGACTGGAGTTGTTGGTACTCTCAAGTCACCTTCGATCACAGGCAGACGAAAAACCTCGTTGGAAGAAGAGATGTACACTGCAAGTTATTAAAATACATTTTATTATGAGAAGCAGATCCTAACCGTCGATAAAATTCTAACTAAAATCATTGAAGATGGGGATTTACCTGAAATTAAAAGAGCAGAGCTCTGGAAATTACTCAGAGATATTAATTTTCACTGGAAAAGACCAGATAGGAAATCTGTTCTTATAGGTCGTCCGGAAAATGTCCGTTGGAGAAGGAAATATTTCTCTCATGAAAAAGGTAGAGTTGCTAGAAATAACATAACTTATAAAATTAGTAATTTAACTGAACTTTTGAAAGATTTTTTTGAATAAAGTTACTACAGAAAATTGGGAAAAATTCATGTAATAAAAGAATAAAAGAAAATGTGGAAACTCGACCTCATGATCGGTAAGATAAAGGAACCAATTATAATTAATTTGAGAGAAGATAGCTTCAGAGACTTTCACTACGAATTTACGCCACTTCAGGAATTCCAGATATTTAAGGTTATGTACTCAAAAATATTTTTTTGCTATTCTTGAGGTTATGAGCAAGATGCAAAAAATTTTTTGCTCTTTTTTCTAGTTGCATCTTTTAGTACTGCTCTTACACTTCAAAATAAGCTATTGAGCGGCCATCTATGCTTTTTTCTTTCAAAGTTACTGCCATTTTAAAAACAGGTTATTAGGTTTTTAGAGATCAGTATAGTTTTTTGCAAATTTCGATCCACCGTTTTGAATTCACCATCTTAAAAATAAAAATTTCTATTTTCTGACATAATACTCTTAATTTTGACTATGAAAACCTCTAAGTGAAACTTTTTAGATACGAGTATAATTTTTTGTAAATTTTGATGAGCCATTTTGAATCCGCCATCTTGAAAATAAAAATTTCAATTTTTTGACTTCGTTTTCAAACTCAGTGACCCCAAAAACCTATAGGAACAAATTATCAGGAGAAAAAAGTATATAAAGGAAAAATATATCCCTCAAAGGGTTAATGTGAATGCTCACAACATTGTTGGGATATATTTCATAACTTAAAATAGCGGTAATGTCTCAAGGTGACCTCTCAATAGTTTATTTTGAAGAGTAAAAGTAGTATTAAATGAACTAGAAAAAAAGACCAAAAAATTTTGTGCATCTTGTACATAACTTCAAAAGGAGCCAAAAAAAATCATTTTTCGTAAACATAACCTCAAATATCTCAAAATACTGACGTAATGGTGCAATTGGGATCTCGGATTTGGATTCTACGTAGCAAATTACTTCGGAAGTGACCCATATCTGCCCAACAACGGAACCGTGTAGACCTGTGTTATTAGTTCTGTTTGTTTAGGATTGTAATGTTTTATTAAAAAATAATATAAGGACAACGGAAGGACACAAAATCTCAAAATTATCTTTTAATTTACAAGAAAAAATTGAAAATTGCATTTCCAGTATTTGCAGATTAAATGCCGGAGAAATTGAGGGGCACAAACTTTTAAATTTATACTTCAACTAATAAAGGGTGTTTTATAGAGGTATAGAACTTTTAAATGGAATAAAACAAAGATGAATTTTTTAAATTGACATGAAATTTACTTTATTCGAAAGATAACCTTCTGGCATTATAATTTAAATATGACTTCTGGCATATGACCGCCACGGCTGGCTCGGACGTAGTCTAATCTGGAGGTCCAATTTTCGATGACTTTTTCCAACATTTGTGGCCGTATATCGGCAATAACGCGGCGAATGTTGTCCTCCAAGTGATCAATCGTTTCGGGCTTATCGGCGTAGACTAGCGACTTCACATATCCCCACAGAAAAGAGTCTAGCGGCGTTAAGTCGCACGATCTTGGAGGCCAATTCACGGGTCCGAAACGTGAAACTATGCGGTTACCAAACGTTTCCTTCAATAAATCAATTGTGGCACGAGCTGTCTGACATGTTGCGTCGTCTTGTTGAAACCACAGCTCCTGCACATCATGGTTGTTCAATTGATGAACGAAAAAGTCAGTAATCATGGCTCTATAGCGGTCACCATTGACTGTAACGTTCTGACCAGCATCGTTTTTAAAGAAGTACGGACCAATGATTCCACCAGCCCATAAAGCACAACAAAGTCAGTTTTTCTGAATGTAACGGTGTCTCAACATACACTTGAGGATTATCATCACTCCAAATACGGCAGTTTTGTTTATTGACGTATCCATTCAAACAAAAGTGAGCTTCATCGCTAAACAAAATTCGCTTATGAAAATCGGGATCAACGGCAATCTTGTTTTGGGCCCATTCACCGAATCTACGCCTTGCTAGGCGATCGTGTGACTTCAATTCTTGCACGAGTTGGATTTTGTAAGCACGCAAACCAAGATCTTTCCGCAAAATCTTCCATAAGGTGAATGGACACATATCCAATTCCTGTGCACGATGGCGGATAGACTGATTCGGGTCTTTCTCTACGCTACGCTCTACAGCAGCAATGACTTCTTCTGTACGCACTGTACGACGTCTCTGTGGATGCGTATTATCACTTAGAGTAATCGTGGTGCGAAAACGTTCCATAGTTAATCGAATTAATTGCTCTGATGAACGATTATGTTGACCGTAAAATGGACGTAGTGCGCGATACGTATTTCGAACAGAACCATGATTTTCAAAATAAATTTGCACAATTTGGAAGCATTGTTCAGGCGTCAGTCTATTCATGTTGAAATGCCAAACCAAACTAAACATAAATCACTTGACAGCTGACAAAATGGCCACCAGTTAAAAAAGTGTTGCCAACTTAAAGTTCTATACCTCTATAAAAAAACAACCTTTACGAGTATAATTTTTAAAGGCAAAACGTGTTATTTTTTTAAACTGCTACTTCTAAATACAAGAATAAGGATTAAACGATACTTTAAGTGAAAAAGTTGAATTCGTTGTTAAAATATAATGTACTGATAATAAAACTTTGACTTTAGTTATTTTCATCATACTATATTATAAAACTTTTTCCTTATTCAAAGGTTACTTTTATAACTCCCTGTATATTCTACAAAATAAACTTGTATCAATAAAATGAATTATTAAATAAGCCAATATTTTTATGGGAAATTTAATGCTCAGATACATTAATAATAAAAAATTTGTTCATTTGTTAATGAAGTAAGGATTTTTTAATCCAAACATTAATTTTCCAGCATCTAAACCTAATTTTATATATACAATCATGTATTTTATTTAATAATAATAATAAATGTCTTCTACATTATTTTTATTTCGTATAATATCTATCCATAGTTCAAGTTGAAACATTCCTTTCTGCGATATTGTTAACAACGTTCATAAAACACTCAAAAGAGATATGATTTAGTGCACGCCATGACCGCGCGACGTCACAAAAACACAATGCGCACACCAGAATACTTCCTACATACCGTCATGTCATATCTTGCCTTTGGCGGAACAGAGTATATAATTTTTGTCAACCAACCGCGGCGGTTTCTTTACAGTTACAGCTTGAAAGTCGTGGCCTATCTGGCCCAGATGTGGTACCTAATGGGTGTTGGGTTTTAGAACCATTAAAATTGTCGCGTGCTGACATAGAATGCTCAAGAAGTGTGTGGTATAAATGCCTCGGAGATATAAGAAATTTAAATATTAAACGCAGTACTAAAATAAAGGCCTATAATGTAGAATAATCTGAATATTTTCTTTTATTTAATTCGTAAAAAAATAAATACGTGAAGAATGAAATAAACTCAGTGATAACTCAGGATAACGAGTTCTCCTGATTCTAATATTGCATCTGAAACATATTTCAATCGTTATCCAGAAAGAAGATAACCTCATAACTTTTGAGATTAAAAAAAAATCTCACCAATTATGGAACATTTGCCAGATCAAGGCCACAAAATTTAAACATTCAAGATGCTGAAAAATTGACTATAAATGTAATTATAATGGCAGTTGCAAACCCTTCAATTTCAAGCCGTAAAATTGAAGCTGGTTCTGGAGTTTCAAGACGCCGTGCACTAAATATTTTAAATAAACATAGATTTCGACCTAAGGAAAATACAACATTTGCAACTAACTAATGATCAACGCCGACTGTAGTTTTGTTTATGGTATCGTCAAAAATATGTGCTAGATCCATTATTCTTTAGGAGGATAATTTGGAGATGAAGCCTACATTAGCAGTTCTGGAATTTTCAACAGGCATAAGGAAAATTACTAGTCTGATATCAACCCTCACTGTACCGTAGACGTCCAATCCCAAGGACGGTTTGGTTTTAGCGTTTGATGTGTTTTACTTGAAAATCGTATTTTTACCTGAAGTGGCCACCACGATGAACAGACCTAACGCCACTGAAGTTTTTCCTTTGGGCACGATTAAAGACAAAGTATATAAGAAAACCAATAAAAATATCAATGAACCTAGAGAAAATTTTACACTCTGTACATGGTATCAGTAATACATCTAACTAGATTTAATTAAAATTTGTAGGCTAATTCAGAAATATGGCCTTTAAAAAAATATTAAATCGATTAGTATCTGATATACTGTGGACTTTATATAACTTTTATTTTGCCTTATCGTTATAGACGATAATTTGCTCAGATCAAAAGCCTTCCAGGTAAACATAAATAAGCAACTGATTTTATAAATGCAAATCTCGTGGTGTATGTATATATGAAATGTTTCATAATATGCTTAGAGTTTTCGTAAAAAAAGGTCGTGCACTATAAATCTTAAACAGAATAAAGGAAAACTATGCAAACTGATTTAACTCTATCAGATAACACAATATCTCTTCATGAAAATTAAAGTGTTTTCATGTATTTTATCATCATCGTCATTGGCCAATCCCTCGCTTCAACTATTCCCTTAATCTCTTCCACCTATTTCGGACTTTATGTTTAAATCTAATTACTTGATACCCGCTTTACGGTGTTTCTCTCTCTTGTGGGTGGTCTTTCCCGATTTTTGTAGAGCTGTCGTGATTGCGATTCTATAAGGCTTTTCGTCCCATTCCAATTCAATTGTGCTATCATGGTCTCTACCTCGAAGAGCTATACCCAACATCGACCCCTATGTTGCCCGTTATGTCACGTGAATTTTGTTGATTGATTTATAAGTTGCCGATGATGCAGTGTTAATAGTTGAAAGCGAAGACAATTTGCAAAGACTACTGCTACTACTAACATAACAGCGAAAAAGTTTAACATGAATATATCAGCGTCAAAAACTAAAGCCATGACTACATCTAGAACACCACTCAGATGCAAACTAGAAATAGACAACAATATTATATAGCAGGAAATGAAGTTCAAGTATCACGGAATTGAAATATCCGGACACGGGGATGTTGAAACGGAGGTCAGGGGACAAGCCATGAAAGCAGCAAGGACAGCCGCATGTCTTAACAGTACCATATGGAGCAATAAACATATAGGAATCGAAGTTAAATCCAGAATTTATAAAACAACAATAAGACACATACTAACATACACTGCAGAATCCAGACCAGAAACCTCGAAAACAAAAGAAATACTGGAAACAACGGAAATGAGAGTGGTGCGCAGGATAGCTGGCAGGACACTTATGGATCAGAATAGGAGCGAGGATATAAGAAGAGTGTGTAAAGTCGATAACATCAATGACTGGGTATTACAAAGAAAAAGGAAATGGAACGAACACATCAACCGCATGACCGACGACAAAATAGTAAAGATCAGGAGGGGCAAATCACCAATGGGACGTAGGAGTACCGGAAGACCCCGTAAACGATGGAGTGATAACCTCGCAATAGACTGAAACCAGGCAAAGAGACGAAGAAAACAAGCAAATTGCTTATATATAAGAAGGATGAAGAAGAAGATTTATAAGTTAATCAGCATCTCGGCACCATATGTGAAGGTAAGCAGCGAGTACTTACCAAAAGTCTTTCTCTTTAGTCAAACTCACTTTTCGACAAAATTCATAAGTCTACATATTTTTTCTTATCTTAATTTCTTACTCTGGTTACTTAAATGTAAGATTTCGATTATTTCTGTCTCGCTTTTGAGATTGCCTGATAATATCTCTGACGTTTCAGTAAATTTCCTGACATTTTCTTTGCATGTTGTATGTGGTATGTGAAGGTAGCGAGATATTCAAAATGAACTTCGCACGTCACGCATTCACTCTACCATAGCAAAAACAAGCTGGTTGAGCTTTTTACACCCATTGAAGGAATCCTGAAAATGTATCTGCATCTAAAAGAATACTTTTTGACAATTCAACAAGTGCCAACAACAATAAAAAGCTATTTCAATTTCAAAAAAATTCTGACAATTACAGTTTTTTCCTGTTGTCCTGAAAGAAGACCAAAATTTCGGACATATCAGGAAAATTTCTGTCATATGGTTCCCTACTTCTAACCACACTGGGTATGATTACTCATGTAATATTGTATATATTTTAGGAAATATAGATTTTTTGTTAAATTTTAAAAGCAAATTTAATGCTTATAGACGTGCCCATTCATTTTATACAATTATTAGTTTTTTTTTTTAATACAAACAGTTTGCAAAACTCTATAATTCTGATGAAAATTAAATCTTTAATAAACTAATTAACTCTCTGACCACAAAACGACTTCTAAATCACTCTTATACCTACGTTAACCTGACGACTTCCGTCCGAACATAAATTACGATTCCCTTATTCTAATTTTTTTTACTCTTCTTGACATTGAAATCGAGAGTTTCACAGCGCCTCCAACGGATGTTCATGCAGATCAGCTCTAATGATGGGAACACCAACACAAACGCCATTGTGTTTCAATGGCGTGTGACTTTTTACTGATATTATTACACATTGCCTTATATTACTGACTTCCAGACGCCATGTTAAATCATCCTTTGTCTTTACAACCTAGAAAATTACAAAATCTTTGCTATATTGTAGATCTGAATGCTTAACGATTAAATAGTATTTAATAAAGTGTTAAGTTTTCGCAGAATTAAAAGACAGGGATTTATATTTTTTTCAGTTGTTAGTTACCTTGAACACAGGGTTACTACGTAAATTTTTGAAAATCTTTTATATTGTCTACGAAATATATATATATATATATATATATATATATATATATATAAATATATATATATATATATATATATATATATATATATATATATATATATATATATATATATATATATATATATATATATATATGATGAAATCTGTATTTATCCTTGAAACACTTGCTTGGCTAATGTTAGTATTTTAGGATATATGATTTTGACTAATATTGGGATTTTCGATCACTGAACCAAGTACAGTAAAAATCTTTTCTTCATCTTCAGTGACAGGTTTTCTTATAACAGGTTTTTTTATAACTGACACTTCCACTTTCCTGAAACTGGTTTAATGGTCTCACAAAAATGACTGGTTTAGGATGGTTTCTTTCAGGAAACCAACGACGATGTATAACATATTCGTTTTTTAGAAGCATCCACACCCTTTTTGTTCATTCAAAAATATATACTTGTTTGTATCAACACTTCCTCTAACTAGTTTAATACTTTTTACATTGTTTTTTTAACGAACTTTAGTTTTTATAGGGAAAAATATGTCATTTTTTTGAAGAATATACAAATTCTCAATTAATTTACTTAGTCAAGAATTTTGGAATTTATTGTGTGTTTCTTTAGACTATATCTATTTATATATACTACAAATTAAACAATACATCTTATCCTATCCTTAAATCTAATTTTATCCTATTCTAAACCAAATTTTCTGGCATACTAACCATTAAAATACATTATTTAACCTTTTTGTGTCTGATTTCTTCTGTTTAACCTCAAATAATATTGAGTCTTAGCACTTATTTATACAATAAATATACAAAATTAAAAACTCCGCTACCATCAGCTCTCTAACTACCATGCATGAACTAAACATGAAGCTGACAAATTTCCAATTCGAGGTTGGTCAACATGTTTAGCTTTGTAAATTTCGATTAGCCAAGCGTATAAAACAAAACGAAGAAATATAAGACTAAATATATTTTTTCGGTAATTATGTCACCACATTTATTGTTGATAACTTTATAATAATTTAAAAAACTGACAACTTAAAATACTTGGTAAATCATGAGAAATTTATAAAATCACTGAAGGAATTTTGTGATTTAGAAATATAAACCCTAGGAGGCCTGTCAATGCCCATGGGAAGTCTCTGCGTGTACTCGCTAATAACTATGTCGATTCTGCTGTAAACTATTGGATATGTCACATAATTTTGTAATTTATAGTGTTAAAGAATTTATGGTCAAGTATTAATAGATATTGCTTGGTCTGGATTTCTTACTGTTAAGTACTTTGGTTGTTTATTAAGAAAAAATATTAGCACAAAAATTCTTTGTAGGTTTTACTTATAGCATTAATAACATGTTATATGCATGTTTATGGGTAGCTACTGTAATTGATTTTTTGAGAATATTTGATCCTTGAAAATAGGGCCAAACCATTCACTATTTTTGTAAAATTGTAAACCAGATATGTATACGAGTCAGTAAGTAACACCAAACCCATTCCAAAGTCATTAAGACAATGAATGGAAAAAAGTATCTAAATAAATCAAAGAACGCATTTGAAACAAGGTGACATTAGCTTTTTTTTATTTTAGCGTTCCTGTTTGTTTTGTTTGCAATTGGAGGTTCGGGTGTTTTTTATAGAGCTATAGAACTTTTAAATGGAATAAAACAAAGATGATTTTTTTAAATTGACATGAAATTTACTTTATTCGAAAGATAACCTTCTGGCATTATAATTTAAATATGACTTCTGGCATATGACCGCCACGGCTGGCTCAAACGCAGTCTAATCTCGAGGTCCAATTTTCCATGACTTTTTCCAACGTATATCGGCAATAACGAGGCGAATGTTGTCCTCCAAGTGATCAATCGTTTCGGGCTTATCGGCGTAGACTAGCGACTTCACATATCCCCACAGAAAATAGTCTAGCGGCGTTAAGTCGCACGATCTTGGAGGCCAATTCACGGATCCGAAACGTGAAACTATACGGTTATCAAACGTTTCCTTCAATAAATCAATTGTGGCACGAGCTGTGTGACATGTTGCGCCGTCTTGTTGAAACCACAGCTCCTGCACATCATGGTTGTTCAATTGATGGACGAAAAAATCAGTAATCATGGCTCTATAGCGGTCACCATTGACTGTAACGTTCTGACCAGCATCGTTTTTAAAGAAGTACGGACCAATGATTCCACCAGCCCATAAAGCACACCAAACAGTCAGTTTTTCTGGATGTAATTGTATCTCAACATACACTTGAGGATTATCATCACTCCAAATACGGCAGTTTTGTTTATTGACGTATCAATTCAAACAAAAGTGAGCTTCATCGCTAAACAAAATTCGCTTATGAAAATCGGGATCAACGGCAATCTTGTTTTGGACCCATTCACCGAATCTACGCCTTGCTAGGTGATTGTGTGGCTTCAATTCTTACACGAGTTAGATTTTGTAAGCACGCAAACCAAGATCTTTCCGCAAAATCTTCCATAAAGTGATTGGACACATATCCAATTCCTGTGCACGATGGCGGATAGACTGATTCGGGTCTTTCTCTACGCTACGCTCTACTCTAGCAATGACTTCTTCTGTACGCACTATACGACGTCCCTGTGGATGCGTATTATCATTTAGAGTAAATGTGGTGCGGAAACGTTCCATAGTTAATCGAATTAATTGCTCTGATAGACGATTATGTTGGCTGTAAAATGGACGTAGTGCGCGATACCTAGTTCGAACGGAACCATGATTTTCAAAATAGATTTGCAAAATTTGGAAGCGTTGTTCAGGCGTCAGTCTATTCATGTTGAAATGCCAAACCAAACTAAACATAAATCACTTGACAGCTGACAAAATGGCAGCCAGTTAAAAAAGTGTTGCCAACTTAAAGTTCTATACCTCTATAAAAAACACCCTTTTTATAGGTATTTAAATAATTTTTAAATTTTAAGATCGGTGTATGTTTTGGTTTTATAACTAAAAGTCGTTCAATTTGCAGCTATGACTACAAAGTTAGTGTTCTAAAAACTTTTTTATTGTACATTGATTTAAAAATTGAAATGTAAAATGGAAGAAAAATCTCGCTGGTAAAAATTTAATAAAAATATGTAGTTGGCTGTGTGGGTGTGTTGTAACGCATAAACTATTTTGTTTTATAAGTGTTTTTGGAGGTGATGAAACTTGGTGGAGAAAAAGAACAGATCATCTTGTTCATATATGGCATAAAACAAGGACTTGCAATAGCTAAGGTTTACAAGAATAATGTTTTTAGCTTTTCTAAATATATAAATAATAAAATAAACATAAAACACAGTTAAATTATTCTTACTGTGACTGTAGGTAAGGGAGGTGATTTACATATTTGATAGTGATTCTATATTTTGTCCTAATTATTGGCACTACCTGCCTCTGACTCTGGATTTTTGAACTTAGTAGAACATTCTGTGGTCATTATTTTTTCAGATTTCGAGAGAATGGACCAAACTCTACAAAAATAAATGTGTTATGAAGTGACATTGACGAATTACTAGAAAAAAAAAGAAAATAAAGTTATCTGTAAACTTGTAACTTCAGCAATAAATTACAGATATAAGAGAGTTTGTTTGCGTTATTTCATGAATTGCCATTAAAGCAAAATTGAAAAATTAGCAAAATATAGCAAAGAAGAAATAACATGAAATGGGAATACTTTTCATTTTAATAAGGTTTTCTATCCTTCAGTTCAAGGAGTTTTTTTTATGGAAAGTAAAAAAAAATGTGGAAGATACACTGACTAAAGTATACACAAAAATATTTAAAATTATATAATACATAAGACTGAATTCTAGTCAATTTTGGATTGAGGAAAGTAAACATTCTATTTTCTAAAGATTTAAAGTAAGATTTTTAATGAACAATTACACAAACGATCTGTTAAGCCTTCCATCTCACTGCATTCATTAGCTTTAATAAATATAGAATTTCTACATGGTGTAAAATATTATAATTCTAAAACGAATCGAGTAATTTACTACTTTAGTCAGTAAATAAAAACTGACTTTTGTAATTTAACACTTTAAATGAATGATTTAGAATTGCTATTGGTTCAAAGACAATTAGATTATTTATTTAGTTTTTTATCGTTTTATGTACAGTTACTTTGATTACTTATTATTGAAAGAAAGTGAAACTAGAAGGTTTTTAGACCTGCATTTTAAGATTTTTATCACTATTGTTTTACCAAATAGATGCTATTTTTTTGCTTCTATTACCATTGAAAATTTATCTGTCTATGTAGTTGTTAACAATGACTGCAAAGAAAAACCCTTGCTCTAAAATTTTGAGAATTATATAGAATTTTTTGCTGGAATATCAAAAAAAAATAGTGCAATTATTTGTTTTTAAAGAGCATGCTGAGAATGAGTTTTTAATTGGAAGGAGTCGTATTGACCGAATTCACTTTCATTCATTTTTTTTTCTATACAGTTACTAAGAGATAGAAACACAATCAGTGGCGTAAGATTTTCCAGTAAACAAGGCAAACTGTATTTTTACAACTATAATAAATTTTAATCTATCAGATGTTGTAGTTAAATCAATTGTGAAGCCTTTGTAGCACCCATGTGTATATCACGAAAAACTGCAAATTTCAGAAAGTAAACAATATTCTTTTCTGCCAGTTCGTGCTTACACCAAAAGAATTAATATCTATAACAGGGTGTTAAGCTCAGTTCCAATACCAAAAGAGAAAAAGATATATAACACACAAGACCTGAAGCTGCTTACTGAGTCGGTTGGTGTAGTCCTCCCAAGTTGCTGCTTCACAATCGGGTGGACGTCCAGTAAGCAATTCGACTGGATGACGTAATTCTTCTCCAAAAATTATGCTAGCAGGTGTTTTTCTAGTGGTTTCGTGAATGGCTGAACGATAGGCTAGTAAAAATGACTGAATGCATTTATCCCTGTCATTTTGTTATTCATTTACTTGTATTATGATGTAATTTTTCAACTTTCTGTTAAATCTCTCAATCCATTCCACCTGACTGTGGATGTAGGGGTATTGTTTTAGTCTTGTGGATTTTCAGAAGCTTGCAAAGGTTCATAAAAACGTCAGATTCAAAGTTTCTGCCTAGAACAGAGTGTATCTCTCCTGGCAACCCATATCTACAAATCCAGTGTTCAAACAATATTTCAACAACGATGGTGGCTTCTTGATTTGGTATCGCATAGATTTCTAGTCATGTACCAAAGTAATCCATAACTACCAAAATATAGTAATACCCGGATTTACTAATAGGAAATGGTCCTGCTATGTCTATCGCAATTCTTTCAAAAGGTACTCCTACATTGTACTGCTTCATTTTACTATGGCTACGGGTCTTTGGTCCTTTGCTGGCAGCACAGTCGGTACAAGTTTTGCACCGGCCTTTTACATTTGCGCGACTCCCCAGCCAATAGAATCTCTCTCGAACTTTTTCAAGAGTGTTCATAACTCCTAAGTGTCTGCCACCTACACCATTATGTAAAGCTTGCAGTACTTCTGGAATCCTTTTGGTGGGTAAAACAGTCTGGTATTTGTAGTCTTTTCCATCAGAGCTCTCCTAAACTTTTTTTAAAAGGTAATCGTGCATAATCAAGAAATCCCATAAGGTCCAGTAATCTTTCACTTTTTGAGATTTTGACGAGATTTCTTGAAAAGTGGGTCGATTTGATTTATTATTCTTTAATTTAATGATAAGGTTAAGATCTGGATCTTCTCATTGTTCTTTGTAGATTATTTTGGGTCAAAACTACAATCTCAAAAAGCACTGTAGTTGTGTCTGTCACTAATAGAAATCGTCAGGATTTTCTCGCTCTTCATGTCTGTTACTGAGCTTGCATTTTTCTGGACATGATCTCCTTGACAAAACATTTGCATTTTTGTGGTTCAAGCCTTTTCTATGTTCAATTTTAAAAACGTACTCTTGCAAGCATTGTAACCATCGTGCTACTTGACCTTTGAGGCCTACAAGAAATGATTATTCTTATTCAATGTACAAATATCATGTCATGCTGTGTAATTTTGCAGCCATACACATGCACATTTCGCACATGTTTGTATGTATGTCCCAGCAAAATGACTTCCAGCAGAATAGTATAAAATTAAATAAATAGTAACCGAAACTCTCATTTAATCTTGACTGAGTAGAAAAAAAGTGTGTCTATGTCAAGTGCGTGTACTAAAAACAACAAATTTTCCCTCGAACCCAATTAAAATAAAAAAATAACAATGGGTTTTTCTTGTTATGTGAGAAAATACTTTTGCTTTTAAACAGACAAACATAACTTTAAAAAATGCCATGTGACCTAGCCTTAGCCTTATAGTTTAATTCTCAGGACAACAATGGGTATTTTAAATGATTTCTTGGTGGTATTATGTCAAGCATCTAGTGTCGGAAAAAACTTTAGATCGTTTTAAAACAGTCGAAACCAAACTATCAGATGATAATGATATATCTGGGCTTACACAGAATGTCTGGATATTCGACAAATAACGCTTGACAGGTGATAGCCTTCGCAAAATGATTAAACATGAGATAGAAATATAAACGCTTCAAATACTTAATTTTGAAGATTTTGTCCATTTGGTCTCTTTATGGTCAACTTAGAGCAGTTTTGAAGCTTTTCTCTGTTTATAAATTATGGAGTTAATGCATATAATTGGTGCCACAATTATAGTACAACCCTATTATCACTATCGTAGTAAAACTATTTTATATTCGTTTCAAAAAAGAAAATTGAAAATCTGGCTCAGTTAAGTTCTGTCCAAAAAATCACGTATTATTGATATGAAAGATTTAAGATTATCGGATTTAAAGCGATCTTAGTAGATATTTAACGCGAACACAAAGACAGGAAATAATTGCGTCTGTGTCCTGTTTAACGTCAATTGTATGACACATTTTAGGCAAACAGAAACTAGAAATCAGTTACACTACAGTAGTAAGACCCATGATAACATATTGCTCGGTGGACAAAAAATTACCTAGAGGGAGCTCTGTAAACTCCAGAGGCTGGCCTGCCTGTTCATCACCAGAGTCATGAGAAGCTTCCTGACAGCAGCCATGGAAACTCCCCTTGATATAACATTTAAGGCAGAAGTAGAGGCATACAAACTGGAACAGGACAAAGTCTGGTGGACTGGACCTGCCCTCGAATACACTAGCATCAAAGGCATGGCGACGAACTCATTGTACGAGATGAGCAGCGACACCATGCCAAAAGCCTATAACTTTGATAGGCCCTAAATCATTCAGACTGATTGGAAAGCAGGACCTGATATATTCTAAGTCCACCAGGAAACCTCATTTTGTTTACAGACATGGTACAGGAGCCGGAATACACGGTGCCACAGCCATGCAGAATACAACTGAGGTACTGAGTCAGCACATCACGGTATTTTAAGAAGAAATACATGCTAATGATATTTCTTCGAGAGAATCTGGAAGGGTTGCAGAATTAGGACGGTTCTTATTTCTTCCGACAGTCAAGTAGCGCAGAAAGCGCATGACTATCATCAAGTCTGGAACTGTCTTCAAAACTTTATAGCATTGGCATGACTATAGCTACTATTCGTAGCTGGTTATCTTAGTGACTAGACCATTAACACCAGACCCACTAAAACCACTTTACCGGCTATAGGTGCAGCAAACTATTGCTAAGCAAACCATCCAGCAGATTGGACTTGTGATGGGACTAATAACCGGCCATTGAAACTTAAAAAAACATCTACACACAATGGGCATTCTTCATGAAGAATCATCATGTAGACTTTGTTATAAAGAAGAACCTCACAGATCATCTTTAAATGCAAAGCTCGAACTGACCGGAGACACATTCAAGGATCGAACATTCCAGAAGGCTTATAACCAGTGGAGAAACTTATAAATAAACTGCTAAACTTATGATTAAGCCAACCAATTCATATAAAACGGCCATAATAGGTGACATAATAAATCTCAGCTACAATGTCAGGACTTTAATCTTCGGATTTTATATCACTCAGTCAATCAATCAATACACAACTATTCAAATTTAAAGTAGTACTATAAGGAGATAATAAATTAATTTTGGTAATATGAAAATGAGTGTGGAAAATTGTACTAAAAAAATTTTTTTGAGCATATAGTAACAAAACTAAGATAACTATTCGAAAATCTTGTTTTTTGGATATTTTTATTGTAATATATCTAGCAAAACAGGTCCAATGAAGCGGGTGGACTCAATATCAATCACAATAAAGAAAACAAGTCCAAATTTAATGGTTATCTCGTATTTAGTGCTATAATTTCCTTGATTTCTAAGAGAAGTTCTAACAGAAGTATCAAAAATGCAGAATTTTTATATATTATACAAAATAAAACCAAAAATTCTACAGATTTTTTCTTATTTCCCTGAAAAATAAGTTTCAGGGCGTAAATTAACACAAATGGCCAATTTTCGACTTTCTCTCTCGAACCTAATTTCAAAATTTTGTACTTCCCATAAAAACAAAAAGAAAAGTTGGTATAGAAATATCGATAGTGCAAGATTCTTAAATTTCTTATAAAATTAAACCAATAATCTTCAAGATTATATCGTATTTTCCTGAAAAATAAGTTTTGGGAAGTAGATTTACATAAATGGCCCATTTTTGATTTTCTGCCTCTAATCTAAGTTCAGAATCTTGCACTTCTCCATCACCAAGTGTATCAAATATTCCATTGCCAAAAAATTTCAAATTTAACGTAGGTATAATGACAATAAAAATTTATTTACAAACGTAAAAAAGAAACAGCAGTAACTCCAACTTTAATCCTTTAATCTCTGAAAATTAGCAAGAGAACAAGCATCGTTTTAACACCTATTGCTTCCACTAATCCGCCTGAAAATCTTCTCGTGACGCCCTCTGGCGGCGGTTTCGCTTTTACCTGTTGCGATTAGGGCGCCCTTTGACCTCTCGTTGGTAACCACACGCGGAGAAGGTTTTCGCACCTCGGTTTTCGAGATACGAGTGCGATTGGCGGAGGTTTTGAACACGTTAAGAGATGAATCTCGCTAAGTGATGCAGTGCCCGTGGTGGAAATGAGAATATTATAGAGAAAATAGGAACGTTTTTGTTGCTACCTCGTGATGGAGTGGGAAAACTTAATGCACGAATTTAGAAAAAGCGAATTAAAAATTTGAAAATTGTTACAAAATAGTTTTAGAAAACTTAGCTTACCTACTAGAATATTATTAGCTTGGAACACTCTATGTATATATATATATATATATATATATATATATATATATATATATATATATATAAATATATAGATATATATATATATATATATATATATATATATATATATATATATATATATATATATAGTAAATATATTTTCTAACTTAAAATACATTTTCGTCCATTTGAAAATTAGAACTACTCAACTGAATATAATACTCATCATTCTAAGATTAGAAATTCTCAAATTGAATTTTCTATCTCTTCCAAGCAAAAGTTATTTTATTCCAATGAAGATTATGGAGTGATTATATTAAATTATGCGCCGTCACAGATTAAGATTACACAGTTCAAAACTTAACATCTTGGTACTTGAAGGGAATTTACAATTCTAGTTCTTTTGAGATTTACTGATCTCAAAGTAAATGATTTGATAAATTGCGGGTGTAAATTAGATCACTCCATTGAAAAATAAGAAGTTATTGTAACGAATATGGATCATTTTAGACTATGATTACATATTCTAAAATCAAACAACGGAACTTGGAGTAAATATAAGCACGTTTAATTTGATTTAAATTATCTTCTTCTTCTTCCTCTTGTTATAGGCTTACAGCCTGTTTTTTCCAACTCAATCATTCATCTCATTTGATGTTGAAATCCAGGACTCTCTCCATCTTTTAGGTGGTTTACCTATTGGTCTTCTGGTTTCCGGTGTTCCATCTCGGGCGATTCTCGCTATCCTATTTTGCGCCATTCTTCCTACGTGCTCATTCCAGGCTCTTCTGCGCTTCCGTCCCCATCTTACTATATTCTACATTCCATGTACTTCGATTATTGTTGAATTGCGTATGTGATCTCTTGATGTGTATCCCGATATTCTTCTTAGTACTTTCATTTCGGCAGTTCTAAGAATTGATTTTGTTTTTGTGTTGTCAGCTCTCGTCTGTATTGCGTACGTCATTATCGGTCGAATACAGGTCTTGTAGATTTTTGTTTTTACGTCCTTGCTCATGTATGTGTTGTGCCATATTATATCCGCCAGGCTTTCTGAGATTCTATTTGCCTTGTTTACTTGGTTTTTTACTTCTCTTGTTCTGTCTTGGTTTGCGGATATCTCAATTCCTAAGTAATGAAAGGTCATGAGTTATTCTATTGGTTTGTCATCCACTACTAGTTTGCATCTTAAGGGCACTTTGCTTATTACAATTGACTTAGTTTTATCGATGGATATTTTCATGTTGAATTGTTTGCTTATGGTGTGGAATGCAAATCGAAGTCTTTGAAGATCGTCTTCATTTTCCGAGACTATGACGGCGTCATCAGCGTAACATATTATTGTTATTTCCCCGGTATTCATTCTGTACCCTGGTACCGCTCTTTTGACGTTCTCAATTATTTGGTCCATTACTATGTTAAACAGTAATGGACTCAGAGAGTCCCCCTGTCGTATGCCCGACGCTATCAGTACGTCCATAGTTAGGTTGCCACTTACTGAGATTTGTGTTGTGGTGTTGGAGTTTAGCTGTTCAACTATGTTGATAAGAATGTGTGGTCTAAAAATAAAAAGTATCTTTTCTAAAAAATCACGAAAATGTTAAGTTAAATATGAATGTGAAGTAATAGATATCTGTTGTCTTTAGTTTTGTTGAATATCACGACGTTTCGGCTAGTAGTTATCTCTAGCCATTTTCAAGTGAAACTAAATAAATCCCTTAGCTACATGACTATTTATACTAAAAGTAAATGCAGTAGAGTGTGACTGAGTTGGGTGCAGTCATGCCTGCTATGGCAAAATCCAATTTTTTTTATGCTGCATTTAGTTTTAGTTTACAATTACTAAGAAGTGGTTTCGACACTTCTCTTATCTACTAAAACAACTCAGGTTCTGATGTATGACCGCGGTTTGTTTGAATTTCCGTTTTCTCCAATGTTGTTCTCGGTGTAGTATTTTAGCTTCAGACCATTTTATGTGGTGTCCATGAGTCTAGGCATAGTTGACGACACCAGATTTTTCTGTCTTTCCTCGAGATGTGCATTTTTGGTGTTCTTTGATCCTCACGTCAAGAGGTCTCTTTGTTTCGCCAATATAGGAATTGCCACATCCACATGGTATCTGATATACACAGTTCTTCATGTCTCTTTGAGTTGTTGGTTTGACTCTAGTGAACCGACTTCTTAGAGAGTTATTTGAATTGAAAACAACGTTGATCTTATATCGTTTTCATATCCTTCTAACTTTTTCTGAAATGCCTTTAACATAGGGGATGTTCAATACTGGTTTTCGTACTTCATTCGTTGTCGATATAGTCCTATTTCTGCGTTGTTCTAGAAATTTATCCACTAGATATTCTGGGTATCCGTTGACTGTCAGATCATTTTTAATGTAATCTATCTCTTTCATCAAGTTCTCGTTGGAGTTGCAGAGAGTTAAGGCTCTATCTACGAGATTTCTTATAATTCCTTGTTTGGTGTTGTTGTAGTGATTAGATGAATAATTAAGGTATTGTCCTGTGTGCGTGGCTTTTCTGTAAACCGAAGTTCGAATTTGTCTGCGGTTTCTTTCAACCAAGACATCTAAGAACGGTAATTTATTTTCTACTTCTTTCTCCATGGTGAGTTTAATAGTTGGACTGATATTGTTGAGATGAAAAAGGAAGTTTCGAAGTTCTTCGTCGTTTCCACTCCAAATAATAAAAGTATCCTCTACGTATCTGAGCCATAACTTTGGTTTCTTAGTTGTGGATTCAATTGCAAACGTCTCGAACCATTCCATGAAAATATTTGCGACCACCGGTGAGAGTGAAAAAGAAAATATGAATATTTCATAATGTTACTGGATTCTTATAGTATTAAAGATATTTATTAGATGTTATACAACACATTTTCATCAGTTAGTCCTAAACTAGCAGGTTCATCTAGACAGAATCAAAAATATCAGTATCAGGTATAGGTAAAATAAAACACGGATTACCATAATTATGTAGATTTTTTATTTAACAACACTAGCTGTTATTTCTTAAGAAATATAAAAATATGTAACCTCGTTATTGATCATTGTCAACTTATCCTTTAAACCAGCTGTTAGTGAATCTTTCGATATCTGGTTTCTTTATAATTTATGATTTTGTCAAAAAAGCATTCAATTTAATGTGAAGGCTACTTGGGCACCAGGATATTTTTTCTTAAAATCAAGATTAATCTGAAATTAAACCAAAACATTAAAAACTAATCAGTTCCTGTTAAAAATAAAATTAAAAAAAAAATAAAATATAAAGTTTTATTCTATCAAATATACTAGATATCGGTTATGCAATATCTTTATGTGATTCAATAAATACATTTTAAATTACATACGAAAGGAATATGGTTAGCTTACCAAAACAGGAGTTCGCAGATTACATAATATAGGCCACGTTTTAAAAAATTATTTAACTGTATATGTAGTGAGTGCTTCTTGTGATTATTTCCATTGTTACTTTCCAGCATTATAAAGCTTTATGCCACATAATTTATTCGGAATAGGTCTCTAAAAATTACGAATTAATTTTAATTTATTGAATATAATCTGTCTCAACAAAACAAACAAACCTTCCAAATATACTGATTGAGAAACTATGCTTTCCTCATTATTCACTGATCTTTGTGATTTTCTATCATCGGAAACAAATAATATATTTCTGGCATGGTTTACGACTTTACTCCCTTGCCTTGATCAATTTACGGTAAGGATTTTCTAGTTTTCTTATATGAGCACAGTAATATATTCTCAAGGGTTCTGTTGGAAATAGATTTTTGC
The DNA here is from genome assembly GCA_034092305.1 of Diaprepes abbreviatus. Taxonomy (NCBI): domain Eukaryota; kingdom Metazoa; phylum Arthropoda; class Insecta; order Coleoptera; family Curculionidae; genus Diaprepes; species Diaprepes abbreviatus. The sequence continues at coordinate 3,552,912 of JASJET010000085.1, read as the reverse complement.
TACTAATGAGTTGGATTCATCCCATTGTAACGGACTGTAAAAAAAAAATATGTGACAAAAATCATGAAATCTTTGGTATATTTTCAGGGAAAATTTTTTTTAAAGTTTTGCATTCACTTTCTATGATTAACCTTTTGAAATTTACTATCAAAACGCTTTGCTTGCCGTCGAGCTTACAATAAATTTATAGTTTTACCTGTATAATAGATAACAAGATCCATAAAACTTAAACATTCGTTATTCGATAAAAAAATTTGTTATTTATGGATACGTACATATTATGGAAGTAATAACCTAATTTAAGAACTAATTGTAAGCTTGAACGATGTAAAAATAAATACCGAAATATCTTCGTTCGCCATTTTATGATTCTTAAATGTAAATCACCAAGCGACCAAATGTATCCAACATTACTCTACTAGTTTTCCATTTTTTAAATTAATTAAATTATTTTGAAAATGTTTACCTTGAAATCGCTTTATAATTTTTCGGAATAAGTCCAAGAAGTTAATGTCACCGCCAGATTATCTATCCTTGCACTTCCAATAAAAAAAGTTTCAAAATATCCACAATCAAAACGGTTAAATTTGCACACAAGTCAGGGTCATTCATCCTTTTTCGATTGTCGTGTGCTCTGCGGGTGGCAGGCGGTGATCTATAGGCATCGGATCTGTAAGTATCGGTTGCTTCCGAATGTAATGAGAATTTGAAATCCTCAATTAGAATAGGATATATACTCAATGTTAGAAGATCCGAGTTTTGGTTTGAATAAGTCTATTATACTTAAAGTGATCCCCAAAATGTTTTAGACTGAATAAGTATATTTTTAATTTGACAAAAAAATCTTTTTTATATTCTACGAAATACTTATTATAAGCAGGACATTTTTTTTGAAAAAATAATTTTGTGCTGTTAAAGTAAAATTAGCATATTATCAGCCTAATTTTATTTACTCAATTAGAAGATTGTTTTTCAAGAATTTATATTTTTCATATTAAGTATTTGGCATATTTCGTATTAAATATATTTGCTTAAGTTAAATAGCGTCAGTTTCAAATTTAATATATATTTATGAGAAAATCTGTAAACTCATTTTGAGTATTCTTTACTTAAAACCAGAAAAAAATAATTATTTCCTTTGGATTGTACTCCTATTCCCTCTCCAAACGTGTTGTAAACTGTAACAATACTAAGAGTCATCTATAGACGCACCTGAACTCTCAATATATTTCATTTTATCTGTAAGATCAGTAAAGAAAAATTTCATAAAATCCAAAGAAAATAGTTGTACTTAACCTGACTAAAAATATTTAGGTTTTTTAGTCAATATAATTGGTAAAAATTCGTAAAGCGTGAAAAGCATGGAACTTATGGTTTTTTGAAAAAATTTAGATTCTTACCCCCTAGTTCGAAGTCATAGAACACGATTCTGGATTTGATTTTTCACTATTTTTCCTCATTTTACCGGAAAACTCAAAAAAAAAAATGGTCACCTCACAAAGCACTTTTATTTCAGTTAAAAACCGAATTTACGTATTTATTTTTAATGGAACTAGTTAAAATATATTGTACGTAATATATTTCAATTATTTTTTTGCCCAAATTTTAGCTAACCTGAACTAATTTAGAAAAACTTGTATTTTCAGCGAAAAATCAAAAACACGTCTCGGAAACGTCATCAACCGTCAGACTATCTAAACTAGAATTATGTAAAAAGGCGCAACGTTGCCAGATGTAAAATTTTTTCATAATATAAACTATGAGATTTGTCCTCAGTCAACAACATGGTTTTTTTTAATGTTCAAAACAGTTTCTGAGTAAAAATAATCTTAACCCCTCAAAAATTTTAGTTGGTTTTAGTTAGGGTAAGTTGGTTCAGGTTTAGCTTGATTTTGGTTAATTTGGAAAACAGAAACTAACCTGAACTAATCTTAATTAACATAGATTTATATTTTCCTGGTATAAACTTTAAAATTTATCCATTACAGTTAACAATATAGTTTAAGGTTTGTAATGTATAAAAAAGGGTAAAATTAACTTTAACGATCCAAAGTTTTTGGTTAGTTCTGGTTAGTACAGGTTTAGCTTGGTTTTTGTTAGTTTAAAAAACTGAAATGAACCTAAACTAACTTAAATTGACCTAGATTTATTAATTAAAAAACACTTTCTGCTAACGGACATAAGCAATATGATCAATTCATGTTATTCGCTTAAAACTACTGGTATTTGAAGGAAAACAGACAAAAGCAACTATAATCTTTAAAACCTTTAATATTTAGAGTCAAAATCGCTCATCAACGGCCTAAACATAAAAGTAATTAATATTACTTCAATAATCAAAGGAAAGGGAAAAGTCTTCTTGGGACTTTTTCTTTCCAATTCAGATAGAAAGAGAAGAATATATATGAATTTCCAAGAAATCGTTTTTACAATCTGACAACATCGCCAACTTCAACAAGTACCCCATCTTTAGCAAACTATGCAAACTATCATTTGTTGATGGCGGCCGTTTTTTTTTTGATTTGTTGTGATTTTTGTCGTGATTATTTTTCGGATTTTTTCGATGAAAAAAGTGCATCTTTTTGAATTATTGTATAATACAGAAGCTTCTATCACTGTGGAATTTGTGGTTATAACAAAAGTTTAACGATTTAGTAAAAAAAATTGAACCTAATGTGAAAAATGTTTTTCGCTGTTTTCCGCAAAATTGAAGAAAAATTATGGAAAATCGAAGTCAGAATCGTGTTCTACGACCTCAAAATAGGAGGTATGTATCAAAATTTTTTCAAAAAAAACGTCATTTTCCTATCATTTCACTTTCTACGAATTCTTACCATATAATTATTGACTAAAATCTATATCTAGAAGCAAACAGATTTAAAACAACCGTTACCATTATGGTTGACCATGTTATTATACCTTTGAAACTATAATACTTGTATACCAAGCTATATTGTTTGCTTGAAAATTATCGACCTTGTATCATATTCTAGTTAAAAACGAAAAAATATTACTGTAATTTCAAATAATATATCCTTCACGGTTTTTTGGAAATTATCAGGCATTTCGAAATATTATCGCAGAATTTCCTGTATCGTAGCCAAATCAATTATCGATTTTTGCAACCATTTTGCAACGCTATTGCAAAAAAATGCCACTTGAAATTTTCAATTAATCATAACAATAAAATATTAAATTAAAAGAAAATGTATGCAAATAATCTTTTCCTACCGCGTATCTCGACTTATACATAATTTACACTTCTTTGTTTTCTTGTAATGATTCATATAAATGTTATATAAACAACCTATATTTTTTGATTTAACTTTGCATAGTCAGATAACAGGTCCATTGTTGGTCTGAGAAAAACCTTCTTGAATTATACTGGGGTCGGTCTAAGCGTCAAGAAAACTTACAGTACCGTCTTAGGATAATTGTATAGCCCATACACTTTGAAAAGAAGCTGATAGCCTAATTACCTGTAAGAATGTTTACTTTTCGGAGTAATTTATACAGAAAATATTTGAATTATCTTTTGTCTGATGAGAAAAATAAACATTTCATTTATTTATTATTATTTCGTTCACAGACCTAGTGAGGCGGCTTTCACACCCCCTTTAAGGGATATTGATTTATCCTGGATATACTCAGATATTCAGAGAATTGAACTCTGGGGAAGGGAAGATGGCTTCCAAGTTATGAAGTTATGGTCAGCTGCATTTCTTATGAACTTCCGGAGTGTTGAAGTGGTCGCAAGTAGCATTGTTTTTTGTATAGCTACATCGAGATGTTCGCTAAGGTCCAGCCCCTTGATATTCAGCAGAAAAGTCGAAATATTGTGGCCAAAATACGTGACTTTCAAAAAGTTTTACTTTTTATCGCGAGGTTCGGCAATTTATAAATGTCAACTTTTGAAACAGGTGGATTGAAAGAGACGGATTTCAAAATTGGCCCCCGAGATTTCCGGATTTAACTCCACCAGATTTCTTTCTATGGGGATACATAAAAGGAATTGTCTACAATGCGTCCCCGACAACACCACAAGATATGAAAATACGCATCATCAATCAGAACTAGACAGCACCAATCACATCGTCCAACTGTCACTTGACTGTTTTTGCAAATTCTTGAAGGCGTTGACTGGTTTGCGTTTTATCCACGAACAAGCCATAAACAGATGTGAAGTGATTTTCAGCCGGAAGTAGTTTTACTTTTTAACTTTATATACGTTTTCATTTCAAAAAAAAAATCTATACAATATATTATAGAAAATTTGTATTCACTTAGTAATTTTAATTTTTTCCAGTAAACAGCCTTTGCGTCAATTATTTTCTTTGCGAAACTGTTATCCAGCAAATTACTTTTTACTACCCGGCCGATACCTTACAGCCATTCAAACGAATTTTCATATATTGACATAAAAAAAAAACACTACAATCCACGGAAACCAACTATAAATATAATTTTATCATAATAAGTTAATGATATAAAAAAAAGTAGTTTAATATTCTTACATATAATAAAAGAAAATTTTGAAATAAACTGATCATTTATAGCTAAAAATGGAAACATTTGCAGAATCATCTACGTCCTTGTTTCTTCCTAAAATCGACCATTTTCCTTCGAACCGAAATAAATCATTGAATTTTTCTATCGGTATCATCTCCATGGAGCTATTATACACCAGGTCTTGGTGTAAAGTAGCCGCTAGCAGCAATTCTTATCACGATTTTAGCTCCTTCGTGTTGTCATTTACATGGGACTTTCTGTCGCTGTATAATACTGGCTATTGAGTTATCAGAATATCATTTGTTTTTCTAATTTATAATGTAATATAGTACTCAGCAGAGTCAGTGTCTCCCACACAAGAAAAAAAAAATATATATATATATATATATATATATATATATATATAGATATATATATATGTATATAGTTGGTTATTTTCTTGGATATATGGTTCAATTTATATTATAAAATTTCGGGACGTTTCGATTCTTTCGAATCTTTTTCAACTGAGCATATCGGAGGATTCTACAAAAAATTACATTTTTAATAATATTATATATGGAATAACAGGTTAAAAACTTACCATTAAGAAGTTAAAGCTGATTCTACCAACTCATACCAAAAAAAAAATTATCCAATAAAAAAATGGGAAAACAGACAGTGTATTTCGCCAAATGTAGCAAAAGACTTAATAACAAATAACGCTTCACCACCATGCATATATGGGCTACCTAAATTACATAAACCCGGAACTCCGCTTAGACCAATTATATCTTTTATTCAATCGCCGTTTAATGCACTCTCATGGAGCTTTAAAGAAAAAATACAAAACGTTAAGATACCAGAAAACCACGTGTTGATCTCATTAGACATTGTATCTCTCTACACAAATATACCTATAAATGTGTCATTAAACATAATCAGAAAAAAATGATCAGAAATAAAGAAATACACCGATATACCTTTCGATGATTTTCTTGAAGCTGTAGAAATTTGCCTAACTTCTACATACCTCAAATACAAAAATTTTTTCTTTAAGCAGATTGAGGGTTGCGCAATGGATACCATATCGAGTGTTATTGCTCAATTAATATTAGAAGATCTAGAATTTGATGTTATCAACAGCTTAAATTTCAAATTACCATTTTTTACAGATATGTAGATGATTGCATAACAGCCATACCAAAAAATCAAAATTCATACATTTTAAACAAATTTAACAGCTATCATGAAAAATTACAATACTAACTGAGTGGTACACAAAATCTACATGGTCTGGTCGTTACCTCAACTACAATTCCCAACACCACATGGCCCAAAAAAATTAGTAATAATTTGAATAGCCAGTAGAATCATCTTTAGTAGTTCCGAATTTAGAAATAACTGTATCAAAAAAGCAAAAAAGGTCCTTATGTCAAACTCGTACCTAAATAAACTGATTAATAAAATCTTTAAAGAAAGGCTAGAAAAATACAAACAGGGAAATACTAAAACAGAAAATTTAGAAAACAATAAAATCAGAAAACAATATTTTTCCTTGCCATAAATACCAAAACTTTCCGAAAACTTTCAAACTTTTTTCAAGAAACATAATATAACCACTGATCATAAGAGCCATAATTTACTTAAAAGCAATTTCAGAAAATTAAAAAGTGCTAATCCCAAAAAAACAAAAAATCAAATGTTTTCTACCAAATACCCTGCAAGGATTGTTCATCGAATTATATCGGCCTAACTAGTCAGTATTTGCAAAATCGTCTAAATGCACATAAATAGGACAAAAAAAATATTACAGCCCTAAAAAACACGAAATGAAACACAAGCATACCTTTGATTATGAAAATACAAAAATCTTGAAAACTGAAACTAACAAAGGAAAACGAGAATTTTACGAAATGATTGCGATAAAAAAAATCGGAATGCCGTAAACGATAAAACAGACATCAATAATCTAAATCAAATTTATTTCAATATATTAAAATAAACCAATATTAGGGAAATTCTAAAATAAATAAAACAATTAAATAAGAATAATTCTCCGCTTTCAATTCTTCTAAATTGAATCACAATATTTTTTCAGAAAGATATCACTTCAATTAAAAGACCCAAACCTTTTAGGCCACTTAAAGTACCTAAAACATACACCATTTGATTTCCACATTCAGTCAAGTCAATGCAGTTATAGTGTTAAAAATGTAATGTTCACTCTCCTAGTTGGACTTTTAAAAATACTTTTTAAAAGTTAATATATAATAAAGTGTGTGATTATAATTGGTTGGGTTGTATTTAATTTTTTATTTAAAATAAAAATCTCTGTTTTTAATGGTAAGTTTTTAACCTGTTATTCCAAATATAATATTATTAAAAATGTAAATTTTTGTGGAATCTTCCGATACGCTCAGTTGAAAAAGATTCGAAAGAATCGAAACGTCCTGAAATATAAAATATATATACAATAAGTATGACTACGTTATATATGTACTTTAATATAAAAATGAAACATATGCCCAAGAAAATAACCAACTAAAAACATATTTAATGGTTCGAGAAGAATTAATTCCTATGTTATATATATATATATATATATATATATATATATATATATATATATATATATATATATATATATGAATGGATATTGTTGCTGTTAAATGAATAACTATCAACAGAAAGGCCAGATTCAAATGAACTTAAAATGTTAAAATAGAACCAATTTTATCGGCTTAAAATCAAATTAAATTTAAAATTAAAAAATTTGTCTTTTAAATTGTACAATCCACATGGTCAATTGTTTTACTTTAATCTAAAAAAAAGGTTTTTTTCACGTCTTACTTTTGATAAACATTGTTTATGCAAAATTTAAATGATTTAACCAAATCTGATAAAATATCTATATATACCTATTAAGTATATCTATTTGTACAAATAAAATTAAATCTACAAAAGCTTACAGCAGCTAAAATAAAATAAGAACAAATAATTTTGTTTGCCTATATATTTCACATATCAATAATTGATCAGTTTTAAATACTATTATTAAATTATTATTTTATTGATTCGTTTACCAGATAACATTACATATGTATGATTTTGTAGTTATGAACGCAAACATCGAAAATTTATGGAAAGATAGATATTCAGAATTCTTAAGGCCGAGTTACAGGTTTCTTAAATCTCGATAGTGTCTAATATTTCAATAAAAAAGCATCATTTAATCAAATTGACCTATATGTTTTCATGTTTGTGAATTTATATGAAATACATGTCCATTCTAGTGCCGCAAGTAATTATACGAGGGATACTAATATATATATATATATATATATATATATATATATATATATATATATATATATATATATATATATATATATATATATATATATGTATATATATATATATATATATATATATATATATATATATATATATATATATATATATACCTAGCGCTTTGATAGAAACAACTGACTGTGCGTTTCCAAGTAAGGTACAATTTTTACTAACTTTTTTACTTGTTTATTAAATTTTACCTGGGGTGAATCACTCCTGTAAAGTAATAGCAACAGCTTTGTTGAGGTCCTGCAAGAAAGGGAAGATTTTCAAACCCAATCAGTCCTGATAATTGCAGGAAAGTGACAGTCTTTTGAAAGTATCTGCTATTGCCAAAGCTTTATATATAGTAACCTACTAAACTTAAAGAAAATTTTTGATAATAAGATAACAGAATTTACCATTCTAAGAACAGAATTAAATATTCACGGAATATCATAAATTCTGAAGCTAACAGAGATAAACATGATTCAGATATCACTTTAACAATTGATAATGAACATTACATTGCACAACTTTCGGCTACTCAATTTTGTTTACCTTTTAAAACTTTAAAACACTATAACATTGCGAGGTATCTTGCCTTTAAAATGCTCTTCCTGGAACCTGTAACTAGAAATGAGATTTTTAAAAGAATGATGTTTTCCCCAAGTAAATACTTTTGTGGTCTTAACGAAATCTCAGTTTACATAATAAAATGTGCTGCCCAATATTGGGCAGATCCTTTAACCAACATAACCAATCAATATCTCACTCCTCGAATCTATGCAGATGAACTAAAAAAGGCAAAGATGATATCCATCATCAAGAAAAGTGATCAACAGGATGTTGGCAACTACCCCCCAGGGTCCTTGCTGCCTTCTGTGTCAAAGATTTTTGAAAGGGTCATTTACATGAGATTGAAGAATCATCTTGTCAAATAGAATATATTAAATTAGCAAGGATTTGGTTCCATTCCCAAAAAGAAATACAGAAATGGCTATTTTTGGCGGCATAACATATATAACTAAATGACTTATCAACAAGAGAAAGGTTGCAGATTTATATTTTGATTTATCACAGACCTTCGACACAGTTGGCTGTCAACTATTGCTAGGGATTCTATCAAAGTATCTTTGACATAAGAGGTGCAGCATCAGATTTATTGGAACCATATTTGTTTAATAGAAAGCAAACAGTGAGTACAAGTCAACTAGTGATAGCGATTTTTCAGATATGGTCGAAGTTAGACAAGGTGTTCCTTAGGGTTCAATCTTGGGCCTTATTCTCTTCTTGGTTTATGTTGATAATCTAGTGAACGATTTCACGGTGAGAATGGTGTATCAATTTGCTGATGACACTTCAATAGTAATATCTGAGGCGTATCTAGAGTGTTTGACTGTGACACGGAAGATGTAGGACTGGTGTATCTTCTTCAAAGCTGAGGATTCAAGGTATGAATATTGTTACCAGAAACAAAACAAATTTAAGAATACCTTGACATGATTTAACCTATTATTAAAAAGGGCCTTATTATGTGGCTATAAAATATAAACATCTACATTGCTAACTTTATTCAAAAAATAGAAAATATTTTCGAGTTCAAGAAAACCCGTTAGTGTTAATACCTTTAAATTTGAATTTATTTATTAAATATATATATATATATATATATATATATATATATATATATATATATACATATATATATATATATATATATATATATATATATATATATATATATATCTTAACGTAAGTCATATGTTTCTATTGATTTATTACCAAAATAAGTTATATTTTGGCGCCTCGGCGAGCATTTGTACCACCAAAATTTTACAATATTAAATAATTTTACACTCTGTATAAAACTTGCGACTTACCAAGACACAGATATTTTTACTTAAGCACGAGTCTTAAATATTTTGAATCGATTACAGATCAACAATCGATTATGAATATTAACAGACTGACATGGAATAATGATGTCATCTTTAGAACGCATTAGTGACAACATAAATTAAAGATAATTAGTTTGACATTATTAAGAGAAAACTTCCGATGGAATAATCACACAGTGATACATGTAGTTTTAGCATAACAAATTTTAAGTCCCATCAATAGCATAAAATAAAAATATCGCATATGAAAGTTGGTGTGATTTTTTATTGTCATATACTACATATTAGTTTTTAGTAAAGAATCAGTAAAATTACATTACAGATCTAAATTTAAGGCTTTTAATTTAAAAATATACTTAAATTCTGCTTGTTATAAAATCCAATTTGACAAGTCTTCAAAACAATTCGCTAGAGAATACTCAAAAATCGTTTTTTGAAGAAGGTCGTCACTTCTTTAAACTGTTGTATTTTTAAAAAGTAGAGTTTGGGGATGTGATGATTCTAGGTATCATATCTTCCTTAAAAAAGGATAATAATGAATGAAGTAGGATGAGTTGAGATGAAATAAAGATATATATTCTTTTCTTTTAGTTCTCAAGCGCTGAAAGTTGACCAAATGCCTCTCAAATTCTACCATTCTTTTCTGTTTCTTGCTGACTAAAGTCCAGATATCCTCTTTTAGGTCGTACTACCAACGAATGATAGGTTTTACTTCTTCTTTCCATTCACAGTCGCTACCATATTATTATTCCATTCCATTCGTGCCATGTCTCCTATCTAGACCCGTTTTAGTTGTGTTATGCATCTTATAATGTTTCTTACTTTAATTCTTAATCGAAAGCGTTCAATTTTAATTTTTCTCTTAGTGTAACTCTCACTATTATTCGTTCCTTTGACTGTTGAATAACCTAAACATTTTTTTATCATTTTCTTCGAAACAGTCCATGCATGTGCTTCTTATTTACAGTGATCATACAGATTTGTTCGGAGATGCTGCGCTGTGCTTGTTTGACAGTGTCTTTTAAAAGCTACCTACTAGTCAGATTCTTTTGCCAATTTTGATATTCTTGTTTTCTATACCAAATGTAAGTCTCTGTCCCATGATATATTCTATTTTTACGCTGTTAAGAATTATTCTATTTTTTTTCTCATACATTATTTCTGTGTTTGTCGTGTTAGTTTTTAACCCTACAATCTTACATGTTACTTTTTATTATGTCGTTAGATCTTCCAGATTCTCAGGATTATTCACTAATTAAACTACACCGACACTGTCGTCGGCAATCGATTTCTTTTCTTTGTAAATATGGAACATGACTACATGTTCTTCACATATTGCAGCCATATTCTTAATATTAAATAAACTTTAGTATAATTCCTGTTATAATATATTTATTTTACCCATTCCTACAAACATCTCGATATAGTCTTAAAAATATTATATTTCCTCAAATAAGGTGCCACCCACTTTACCCCAAACACTCATTGTACCTTGGTATTATGCCCCCCCACCTTACTTGAACTATTTTTAGATAAAAAGTATAATTTATTTAACGGAGTCACGGCCAAAATTCACACTTTAATGTTATTAAAAACTCGTCTGCGCAAAATTAAAAACTCAAACAACAAGGCAAAATAATCTACAATATTTTAAAATGAAATTGAAATAATTGAATCCTTATATCGGTCGGAAATCCTGCGAATAATAAACACCGATCGAGTTTATTATGTAATGAAAGAGTTATTTTTAGTTCTGCAGACATTCCGATATCCAAGTTATTTAGATTTGATTTCAATGGAAATTGAATTATTAAATGAAAATTTCGTTTTGTTATCTTTTGCGCTTTGATGATAGATTTGATACATTCTACGAATATTTAATAATTACATTTAACGGGAGTTCCATTTTATAGCAAAAGTAGATTTAGTAGGCGTCAAAACAGGATAATAACTAAATTAGGTATGTTTTAAAATAACTTCAACTATTGTCGAGTCGCGTTATGAGCCCGCTCCTTATAAAACCGTCATGAACAGTTGAAACAATAAGTGACACTGCCTCGTTCTGAAACCAAATTGAAGACTTTTCTTTTATGAAGAATTGATTCAGCAACTTTAAAAGATTTTTGATTAAATTAAGGATGTATTTTAAATAAAATAAAAGTAATATTTCAACAGAAGTAACTAAGCAGCTAAATCAGTTTTTATAACAAAAGTTATTTCATTATAAATAAATTATAACTTGCACACATAATATAATTCAAAACGTTTTTAAACGGCTTATTAATTATAAAGGAGACTATAAAATTTAGCGGTAATCACGCCATAGTTATAAATTCAATAAAATAATAGTTTTAGGTCACAATTCTTCAATAAATGGTAATATGGGTAATAATTGACGCTTCATAAATAGTGTAAAAATTATTTTTTTAATAAATTATGTAACTATAAGGGTACGGATAGACATGCCTCGGAACACCATAACGTAACACAATCGCTTATGAAGTATGGACCCTAATCCACAAAGAATCATCGTAATATCAGAACATACTTATCCATTATCGGTGTTTGGCCGTGGTATCAATTAAATGTACCAAAATAAAAGATCATGATTTCAGCAAATAAAAATACAATTTTGCCACAAAACGGTAATTTCCAAATAAAAATCCTAAAAAAAAACAATATTTTTCTTTATTTTTAAGGAATTTAATTTACATTTAATAATCAAAACGTAGTTAAGTCACTCTCAAGTCATGTGACAACGAACATCAATCAAAGTACATGACATCACTTGCTGGTAAACATTATTGCTGTCAAATTTATTTTATAGTGGTTTCCGTGCAATTTCTTCGACATATGCTCCCTTTGAAAATGATTCCCCATGATGAAAAGTGGATTTATTAAAGCTCGAATAGTTCGAATTCTACTCTACTGAATTTAGAAATCTTAAGAACTATATGTCCAAGGCTGAAAATGATAAATACGAAGGATCAAGATGGATGCAAAATAGTAGGGAGCAACAAGTACAAAACATTGTTACCCAACTCCAATTACTTCATTTCTAACTCTAAAATTTCTATTTTCATCTTTAAAAACTTGAAAAATTACAACTTTTAATATAAGAAAAATAAAGAAATATTGTCAAAGCAGGTTGGAAACCTTTCCCATGATAGTGCACCGCCATCTGTTGAGATCTCTTCCAGATTAAATATTCAGATTGAGTGGAATGCTGAGAAATGGCGGTGCTTGTATTTGATTTCATATTTTGTCTAATATAAATTATTTAAAGGGTTTCTTTCTTTTGGAGAGGTGTACTTGCATGCTCTGTACTGACCAATTAGTTCGAAACCGGTCTACAGATGGCGGTGCACTACCATGGAAATACAACCTTTCCTTGTATTTTTGTAATCTAAGGTACTACTTTGTCTCTAGTCGTGTTAGAAAAAATACGTCTTTCTTTATGATATAAAGTTTTTTTCAGTTGGTTGAGAACTAAAATAGTTTCTTACACACACACACACACATATATATATATATATATATATATATATATATATATATATATATATATATATATATGCACTACCATGGAAATACAACCTTTCCTTGTATTTTTGTAATCTGAGGTACTACTTTGTCTCTAGTCGTGTTAGAAAAAAATACGTCTTTCTTTATGGTATAAAGTTTTTTTCAGTTGGTTGAGAACTAAAATAGTTTCTTACACACACACACACATATATATATATATATATATATATATATATATATATATATATATATATATATATATATATATATATATTTACTTTTGATATATTTAAAAATATTTAGTCCTGTTAAATTACGTAATAACAATATAATTTCAAGGTCATAGACGAAGAGCAAATTACAAACAATATTCTTCACACGATTGTTATGGAACAAAGAAATTTTCATCGGTGGGAAAATTGTACTTTTATCTAATTGCCCTGTCAAATAGGCATTCAAGAAAAAGGCACTTATGCTATTAATGTTTTTCTTATTGTTGTAGGTAAGTCCAAACGCTCGGGAATAATTGAATCTAATCAAAGTGGGATTGACGTCGAAGGTAAGTAGTTTTATGTATTTGATTGAATTAGATGAGTATTAGATACTTCAAATTCATCGTTTATACTTATAAACATAATAATTTTAAGATTTTATACAAATTACTCAAAATATAGGTATATAGCACTGGTCCGACAGTCTTAAGTCAAAAACAGAATTACAAAAAATACGATTTTTAATGAATAATCCTGCGTATTCTTTCTAGATGTAAAATGGGTAGTATCTAATATAATAACATCAAAAAAATTACGTTTCCTTCATTTTAATTTACTCTGGTAACTATGTATTATAACGGGGAATAAAATATAAATAATATTATTTAAAGTTTCATCAGCTGTTTTACTATACCAAAGTACTTAAAGCTAGCGCATGTCAACGAATATACCAGAGTTGAAGTAAATTGGTCTTTAAGAAAGTATTTCGATCTTACTTCGTATATTAAATAGAGAAAATACTGTGCTAAATATAAAGACAACCCTCCACCTTCGTTTTTTTGCTGATAATATGGTTTTTAATTTAAACATGTAAGAAAATCTTTCTAAAAACGTGAAAAGGATTTCTTAGAAAAAATTTTCGCAATAGCTAACTGGGTCAGAAAAATCATGAATAATGAAATAATTTAAACTCTATTTCAAATTAATCAGATAAAAAGTTTTGTAAATTAGTAAGACTTAGGTTAGAAGGGCGAAACTAATTAATTATTGATTTTGCTGGAATATTAACTTCATGACGACATTTAGGCATCAAATTTTCGAAGGCATCCTGAGAAATATTTTCTCATTCTGTAATAACCACAAATTTAAGTGCCCTCTGGTTCTAGGTGTAGGTTCATAGGGACTCACATTCTATTTGAAAGTGTCTCTTAGACGTTCTAAGTGACTGAGCTTTTTTTGTGTCTATTGCATGTATATATGTATGTGAGAAGAGGGATGAATACGCTGCGACTTAATAGATCTATTGTGTCGTTAGGAATACCTTGCTGACTAAAGCAGGTCTCTAAACATTCCCAGACCATCTCGGAGCTAATTCGGCGAATCTCACCACCATCCATCACAGTTACAACCAGTCACCAACACACTATTCTCCAGATCCTTGCGACTAGCCATACCCACCAACCGTCAAGAAGAGCTTAACAACATCACAACAGCTCTAAAATAAAACAACTACAAAGAAAAGAATATCAAAAAGGCCATAAAATAAAACACAAATGCAATGGCAAAGAAAAAAGAAGGAGATGAAAAATCCAAACCAAAAGCCATACTCATTCATAAAAGAAACCTGAGAAAGCATGACATATGCACAATTTACAAGCCACAAACAGCAATACATAAATTATTGAGCAATCCCAAAGACAAAATACCATTGGGAAACCTGGGAGTGTACAGCATCCCATGGAGAGACTGTGAAAAAAAATACATCGGCCAAACAAATAGAGAAATCTCTACCAGAATCCATATTATTGAATTGGAAACATCATAAAAAACGATCAAACCACCTCAGCTTTATTCCAACATCATCAGGAGACAGGACATACTATAAATTTCCAGGAAACTAAACAGATCGCACCCACAGAGCACTTTAGAATGCGCATGGTCAGAAAAGCTCTCGAAATAGAAAGCACTAAATACTTGGAAAACTATATTTAAAACCCAATCAAAGACAACATACTAGAGAAAGAGGACAGCGAGACAAAGGAGGCCCAGAACCACGGAAGCAAGGAAACCAAACAGGCAGAACCAATAAGTTATAAAAAGGCAGACAGAGGACCAGCACCATTTCACCATATGTGAAGTGTGGAAGATATTGGTGACCAAATTTTCATGGTGTCTGGTACGAGGTCCATCCGTATATCATTTAATGAAATTTATGTTAAGTTCTTCAATGGTATTTTTGTCCCTTTTGCAACTCAACTTTGTATTGAAGTTTTTCATTAAGTGGAACGTCTTCATGTCCTAGATTTGTTGATTTATGGAAAAGGGATTCGTCTATTGCATAAAAGATGTGATGTGTGATAATTAAATAGATCCTAGTTTTTCCCTAGCCACGTGACGTTCACTTGGTCTTGCATAACTAAAAAATTGTCCTCCACGAAGGGAACAAACAGATTGCGTATTCTAAAATAATGTTTTCAAGATAAAAAAAAAAGTATTCATGAATGTTGTATGAATATGAACCATCTCTTTGCGAGCATCAAAACAGATGTCCCCTCAGAACATAACAGATTCATCACCCAATGAAATCCTGGTAGAGATATTGCAACTAGCAATCCTCTCTCATGGTTTTCGCCCAACTCGCCTATGACCACATGTTTTGATCTAATTTTCATTTCATCAGTAAATAAAAAGTTTTTCCAGTCATTTCCAGATCAATTTTGATGATTTCCGGCAAAACATAACCTGCAAACCCTTTTCCCGTTGTCAGACTGAAAAATATCGCCAGTCGAACGACATCTATGAATCAACGGAGTAAAGTGAAATTTTTAAACAATCAAAATTTCAGTAAGAAATAAAGAAATCTTTCTGCCGTATTTAAATAGTTTGTTATAACTGTAATTCTCCTTTCAGGAAGAGAATATGAAAAATATATCTACAAACAGTTTATTTCCTGCAAATATCGCTCTGGTCCTCTCCCCATATGCGTTTCGATCACCTCATGATCTCGTCAGTGGAGCTGTATCGGACCGAAAGCAACATTAGCAGGAAATAACTGATATATGAACCATAAATTTCAAGATATGATATTTTTCAGTCTGACATCGAAGTTGGTAGATAGCAGGTCTAATATCCTGCCGACATACCTTGAAATTTATCGTTCATATATCAGTTATTTCCTGCTAATGTTGCTCTCGGTCCAATACAGCTCCACTAACGAGATCATGAGGTGATCGAAACGCGTATGGAGAGAGGACCAGAGCGATATTTGCAGGAAATAAACTGTTTGTACAGGGTGAGTCAACGATTGGATGAAGTAGGTTTGTGCCTTTTCGGTGAAATTTACAAAGAAACTATATTTATTGTTTCATACAGTTTATTTTTACGCAGATTTTAAAAATATTTAGGACTCTACAGGGTGAGCCAAAAAACTAGGACAGCATAAAGTTGTATTTTTTTAAATAGAACACCCTATATACGAATCGTATTTTCGATTTAGCTTATAATTTTAAATCTTTTTTATTAAGGGTTTACTATAACAAAACTTTATAGTTTCTGAGATAATTAAGTTTAAAGAAAAAAAGTCACATTTTCAAGCATCAATTCAATCCTAAATAACGTTTTCAATTTTGTGACAAATATATTCAAATTTGGAATTTAGCAAGGCCAAGGACAAGTTAACATAATTTTTACCTAATATTTGCAATAAAAGCTATAGGGTGTTGAACACATCGGCTCAAATTTGAACAAGTTTAAATGAATAAATATCTTTTTTTTAAACGGTACACCCTGTATATTTTTATGTTATTTAATAGAGTAATAAAAACCCTAAAAGTTTTGTTCAATATATCCTATACCTATTTATAATAGTTTTTGAGATATTTCAGTTTTTCTTATTTTCCATACTTTTTTACAGAAATAGTCTTCATTATCATAGTAGCCATGGCAAAAACAATGTAAATGAACATTTTTCTGTGTGTCAAATTTATAACCGCAATCGCTTCTTTTGGTTTTTATGTAGTGTAGTTTGGTTCTTTTTCATTCATCTTATATTGTAAAATGAATTTTCCAAAGAATGAGTTAATAGATATGATTTATACAATAGGAGAGGCTCAAAAAAATTGCCTTCTTGCTCAAAGAATTTACAAAATGAAGTATCCTGATCGACGCCAGCCTAATACTCATACTTTTCAAAACTTAATGCAAAGATTTGATTCTTCTGGTACTGTTGATTATCCAAAACGTAAAGTGGTCAACAAACCAGTAACTAATGAAGGAAAAGAACTACAAGTATTGTTAAATGTTCAGGAAAATCCTTATATTGGTAGCCGTCAGTTAGCAGCATTATGTGAAACATCACAATCCACCGCTAATCGTACTACCAAGAAATATAGGTATCATCCATATCACATGGAATTACACCAAGAATTGCATGGACAGGATTTTGAAAGTCGTGTAAACTTTTGTCGTACAATAAATGCGGAGATTCAATTAAATCCAAATTTATTATGCAAGGTAATGTTTAGTGATGAAGCTACTTTTAGAAGTAACGGTACCGTAAATAGACGCAACATGCATTATTATGCCACAGAAAACCCATTTTGGATTAGAGAGGTGCAACATCAAAACCACTGGTCATTAAATGTTTGGTGTGGTATTCATCATAATCGAATTATTGGACCCCACTTTTTTAATGAACCACTAAATGGCCATAGTTACCTGAACTTTCTACAAGAAGAACTACCCCAACTGCTTCAAGGTCTCGATAGGGATGAGCTCGACAGTATGTGGTTCCAGCACGATGGTGCGCCTCCGCATTACCATCGTGAAGTTCGTGCGTTTTTGGACCAACGATATCCGCAAAAATGGATTGGACGTGGGGGTTTCATTGAGTGGCCACCAAGGTCTTGCGACATCACCCCATTAGATTTCTTCCTATGGGGTTATATTAAAAATAAGGTGTATGTTAATCCACCAACAACAGTGGAAGATATGCGAAACAGGATTAGGGATACCTGTAGAACAATAACGCCGCTAATTTTGTCCAGGGTCCGAGAAAATCTGCAAAAAAGACTAAATTTGTGCATTGCACAAGAGGGTCGTTTATTCGAACACTTATTAAAAAGAAATAATTAATCTCAGTATTTAATAGGTAATTTTTTTGTTTCAATTTAGTATAAAAGTAAATATGTATTTGCCTTGTCGTTATTGTTGTGTTAATTTTTTCACATTACGTTTAATTAAACTATTGCCGTTGTAATATAACGAATAATGTATTTCATCATATTTAACCACATTCTGTTTGTTTCTGTAGTTTCTTTTTATTATTTTACTATGATAATGAAGACTATTTCTGTAAAAAAGTATGGAAAATAAGAAAAACTGAAATATCTCCAAAACTATTATAAATAGGTATAGAATATATTGAACAAAACTTTTAGGGTTTTTATTACTCTATTAAATAACATGAAAATATACAGGGTGTACCAT
Source organism: Diaprepes abbreviatus (assembly GCA_034092305.1). Lineage (NCBI taxonomy): Eukaryota > Metazoa > Arthropoda > Insecta > Coleoptera > Curculionidae > Diaprepes > Diaprepes abbreviatus. The sequence continues at coordinate 3,533,966 of JASJET010000085.1, read as the reverse complement.
TTAAAAAAAAATATTTATTCATTTAAACTTGTTCAAATTTGAGCCGATGTGTTCAACACCCTGTAGCTTTTATTGCAAATATTAGGTAAAAATTATGTTAACTTGTCCTTGGCCTTGCTAAATTCCAAATTTGAATATATTTGTCACAAAATTGAATACGTTATTTAGGATTGAATTGATGCTTGAAAATGTGACTTTTTTTCTTTAAACTTAATTATTTCAGAAACTATAAAGTTTTGTTATAGTAAACCCTTAATAAAAAAGATTTAAAATTATAAGCTAAATCGAAAATACGATTCGTATATAGGGTGTTCTATTTAAAAAAATACAACTTTATGCTGTCCTAGTTTTTTGGCTCACCCTGTAGAGTCCTAAATATTTTTAAAATCTGCGTAAAAATAAACTGTATCAAACAATAAATATAGTTTCTTTGTTAATTTCACCGAAAAGGCACAAACCTACTTCATCCAATCGTTGACTAACCCTGTACATATATTTTTCATATTCTCTGCCTGAAAGGAGAATTACATTTATAACAAACTGTTTTTTAATTTGTTTCTCATCATTGAGCTAGTGACTGTGTCAACACTTTTAAGTTTACTTTTTAATATAGATTTCGGAAACAAATTATGTTTGTAGCTGAAAATATTGTTTTATCTTAACAAAAAAAATAACTATGCTGTATTAAATGAAATTAAATCCTTATTTATTTCAAATATGCGATACATACTCTATTAGTAACTATAGGGGACTTAGAAATAGACAACATATCTTTACCTATAATCTATATATAAACACTCATAAAATATAAATAAACACAAAATACACCTTGAAAGTAACAAATCTCGACAATTTTTCAAAAAGGCCGCTGCTGACAAGAAGTAATAACAGCGAGACTTATGGGTAGAAAAAGCTCGCTAGAAATCACACATGTGTAAAATGGCCATATTTTACGGCAGAATATATTTTACCGATGTTCTACATTGTCATTTTAGTACTTACTGATCTCGCCGCTAAACTTTTTATTTATTTATTTTTATTGTTTTAGTTCGCTTTGATTTAAGATTTCCAGTTGCATCGCGCTGCGCGTCTCAATATTCGGAAATTTTTTATTTTGCTCGTTGAACGTGGCAAAAACAAATGAATTATAACATAATTTAGCTGCTTTATGATCCTGTAACACTCCTGGCTAATAAATATTAAATCAAGATTATCATTTGTGTTAAATGGGCCTTAAAGTTTTCGAAAATTTGCCATACGACTTGTGTGGTCGCAATATGTTGCCAAAATTTAAAATTATATGATACTGCATATAATTCTAGCTTACATTGTAATTAATTGCTTATGTAATTGATACTTATCAGCGGCGTTGTCTGATATATCAGCATATCTCAAACTATTAGAGAGTCATGAAATTTTGGTTGGCAACACCAAGTAAGAAGCACCGACTAAAAAATTTTTGTCAGAATTGGCACTCTTCAAAAGTAAAAAGAGACAAATTATCATTTGATAAATTTATCGATATCTCTTGATCAAATAGAAATATGGATTCGATTTTGGTTTGAAAATATAGCTCACAAAAACTAATTTCTTGATTTTTCGACTAAGGGGTATGATGAAATTTGGAAATTACATGTGGTTTAATGGATATTTTGTTATTTAAAACCCTAGGTAATTAAGAGTTCGTAGATGGAAGGTCATCCCCAGAACAAACATTTGTCTGCTAAAAATTTCCGGCGAATTGGAAAAAACACACAGAAGCCGATGAATCATTATATATAAATCCTTTATTTAGTCATAGACTAATATATAAGTACACACAAATCTTAACAACTAAATTCATATTTTAAAATTAAAAACAACAATCAAACATCGTCAAGCTTTGCAGAACAATGACTTTTTAAACTAAACTGACACAAATTTAAAAAAAAAACAAAGAAAGTTCATGTCCTTCAAGGACAGACCCTATTAAAAAAATACTGCTTCAGACACCGCTTAAACTTATTTAGAGATTTTAAACATTGAAAAACACACATAGAAGCCGATGGATCATTATATATAAACCCTTTATTTAGTCATAGACTAATATATAATTACACACAAATCTTAACAACTAGATTCATATTTTAAAATTAAAAACAATAATCCAACACCGTCAAGCTTTGCAGAACAATGACTTTTTAAACTAAACTGACACAAATTAAAAAAAAAAAAACAAGGAAAGTTCATGTCCTTCAAGGGAAGACCCTATAAAAAAATACTGCTTCAGACACCGCTTAAACTTATTTAGAGATTTTAAACATTGAAAAACACACATAGAAACCGATGGATCATTATATATAAACCCTTTATTTAGTCATAGACTAATATATAATTACACACAAATCTTAACAACTAGATTCATATTTTAAAATTAAAAACAATAATCAAACATCGTCAAGCTTTGCAGAATAATGACTTTTTAAACTAAACTGACACAAATTAAAAAAAAAAAAACAAGGAAAGTTCATGTCCTTCAAGGGAAGACCCTATAAAAAAATACTGCTTCAGACACCGCTTAAACTTATTTAGAGATTTTAAACATTGAAAAACACACATAGAAGCCGATGGATCATTATATATAAACCCTTTATTTAGTCATAGACTAATATATAATTACACACAAATCTTAACAACTAGATTCATATTTTAAAATTAAAAACAATAATCAAACATCGTCAAGCTTTGCAGAACAATGACTTTTTAAACTAAACTGACACAAATTAAAAAAAAAAAAAAAAAACAAGGAAAGTTCATGTCCTTCAAGGGAAGACCCTATAAAAAAATACTGCTTCAGACACCGCTTAAACCTATTTAGAGATTTTAAACATTGAAAAACACACATAGAAGCCGATGGATCATTATATATAAACCCTTTATTTAGTCATAGACTAATATATAATTACACACAAATCTTAACAACTAGATTCATATTTTAAAATTAAAAACAATAATCAAACATCGTCAAGCTTTGCAGAACAATGACTTTTTAAACTAAACTGACACAAATTAAAAAAAAAAAAAAAAACAAGGAAAGTTCATGTCCTTCAAGGGAAGACCCTATAAAAAAATACTGCTTCAGACACCGCTTAAACTTATTTAGAGATTTTAAACATTGAAAAACACACATAGAAACCGATGGATCATTATATATAAACCCTTTATTTAGTCATAGACTAATATATAATTACACACAAATCTTAACAACTAGATTCATATTTTAAAATTAAAAACAATAATCAAACATCGTCAAGCTTTGCAGAACAATGACTTTTTAAACTAAACTGACACAAATTAAAAAAAAAAACAAGGAAAGTTCATGTCCTTCAAGGGAAGACCCTATAAAAAAATACTGCTTCAGACACCGCTTAAACTTATTTAGAGATTTTAAACATTGAAAAACACACATAGAAGCCGATGGATCATTATATATAAACCCTTTATTTAGTCATAGACTAATATATAATTACACACAAATCTTAACAACTAGATTCATATTTTAAAATTAAAAACAATAATCAAACATCGTCAAGCTTTGCAGAACAATGACTTTTTAAACTAAACTGACACAAATTAAAAAAAAAAACAAGGAAAGTTCATGTCCTTCAAGGGAAGACCCTATAAAAAAATACTGCTTCAGACACCGCTTAAACTTATTTAGAGATTTTAAACATTGAAAAACACACATAGAAACCGATGGATCATTATATATAAACCCTTTATTTAGCCATAGACTAATATATAATTACACACAAATCTTAACAACTAGATTCATATTTTAAAATTAAAAACAATAATCAAACATCGTCAAGCTTTGCAGAACAATGACTTTTTAAACTAAACTGACACAAATTAAAAGAAAAAAACAAAGAAAGTTCATGTCCTTCAAGGGCAGACCCTATTAAAAAAATACTGCTTCAGACACCGCTTAAACTTATTTAGAGATTTTAAACATTGAAAAACACACATAGAAACCGATGGATCATTATATATAAACCCTTTATTTAGTCATAGACTAATATATAATTACACACAAATCTTAACAACTAGATTCATATTTTAAAATTAAAAACAATAATCAAACATCGTCAAGCTTTGCAGAACAATGACTTTTTAAACTAAACTGACACAAATTAAAAAAAAAAAACAAGGAAAGTTCATGTCCTTCAAGGGAAGACCCTATAAAAAAATACTGCTTCAGACACCGCTTAAACTTATTTAGAGATTTTATACATTGAAAAACACACATAGAAGCCGATGGATCATTATATATAAACCCTTTATTTAGTCATAGACTAATATATAATTACACACAAATCTTAACAACTAGATTCATATTTTAAAATTAAAAACAATAATCAAACATCGTCAAGCTTTGTAGAACAATGACTTTTTAAACTAAACTGACACAAATTAAAAAAAAAAACAAGGAAAGGTCATGTCCTTCAAGGGAAGACCCTATAAAAAAATACTGCTTCAGATACCGCTTAAACTTATTTAGAGATTTTATATATTGAAAAACACACATAGAAGCCGATGGATCATTATATATAAACCCTTTATTTAGTCATAGACTAATATATAATTACACACAAATCTTAACAACTAGATTCATATTTTAAAATTAAAAACAATAATCAAACATCGTCAAGCTTTGTAGAATAATGACTTTTTAAACTAAACTGACACAAATTAAAAAAAAAACAAGGAAAGGTCATGTCCTTCAAGGGAAGACCCTATAAAAAAATACTGCTTCAGACACCGCTTAAACTTATTTAGAGATTTTATATATTGAAAAACACACATAGAAGCCGATGGATCATTATATATAAACCCTTTATTTAGTCATAGACTAATATATAATTACACACAAATCTTAACAACTAGATTCATATTTTAAAATTAAAAACAATAATCAAACATCGTCAAGCTTTGTAGAACAATGACTTTTTAAACTAAACTGACACAAATTAAAAAAAAAAAAAGGAAAGGTCATGTCCTTCAAGGGAAGACCCTATAAAAAAATACTGCTTCAGACACCGCTTAAACTTATTTGATTTTATACATTGAAAAACACACATAGAAGCCGATGGATCATTATATATAAACCCTTTATTTAGTCATAGACTCATATATAATTACACACAAATCTTAACAACTAGATTCATATTTTAAAATTAAAAACAATAATCAAACATCGTCAAGCTTTGTAGAACAATGACTTTTTAAACTAAACTGACACAAATTAAAAAAAAAAACAAGGAAAGGTCATGTCCTTCAAAGGAAGACCCTATAAAAAAATACTGCTTCAGACACCGCTTAAACTTATTTAGAGATTTTATACATTGAAAAACACACATAGAAGCCGATGGATCATTATATATAAACCCTTTATTTAGTCATAGACTCATATATAATTACACACAAATCTTAACAACTAGATTCATATTTTAAAATTAAAAACAATAATCAAACATCGTCAAGCTTTGTAGAACAACGACTTTTTAAACTAAACTGACACAAATTAAAAAAAAAAACAAGGAAAGGTCATGTCCTTCAAGAGAAGACCCTATAAAAAAATACTGCTTCAGACACCGCTTAAACTTATTTAGAGATTTTATACATTGAAAAACACACATAGAAGCCGATGGATCATTATATATAAACCCTTTATTTAGTCATAGACTAATATATAATTACACACAAATCTTAACAACTAGATTCATACTTTAAAATTAAAAAAAATAATCAAACATCGTCAAGCTTTGCAGAACAATGACTTTTTAAACTAAACTGACACAAATTAAAAAAAAAACAAGGAAAGTTCATGTCCTTCAAGGGAAGACCCTATAAAAAAATACTGCTTCAGACACCGTTTAAACTTATTTAGAGATTTTAAACATTTAATATTTGTGGGCAATTGATTAAAACTGTTTAGACCCTTAAAGAATACAGAGCTTTGTATTTGTCTTTTTAATACTGGAGGAATATAAAAGTCATCCTTCGATCTAGTATCGTATGCATGTTTATTTCTATTATAACTAATATGATTTTGTAAATATGTAGGAGAACTACCAGATCTGATTTTAAAAATAAAGATCAACGTTTGATAGTGAAAGAAGTCCTCCACCGACAACCATTGCATTTCTCTCAACATGTAGTTAATTGATGTTCTTCTTGTACCTGAGAGTATGACTCTTATGGCTCTATTCTACAATTTTTGAAATATTGTCTTTTCATTTTGATTGTATGTATGTATAAAACAATCACCAGATGTATTAACTATATCATCAATATATATAAGAAATAATAATGGACCTAGCACACTACCCAGTGGAACACCCATGCTGCTTTCAATATTGTCAGATACCACGTCATTCAATTTTAATCTTTGTTTTCTATTAATTAAGTAATTACTCATAAATTCCAACACTTCATCCCTTATACCGACACTTTCTAATTTTTTAAATAGTTTTTCCTTATCTAAAATCTCAAAGACCCTCCTCAAATCCAAGAATACAGCACCTGTAATAAGATTTTGATCGAAACTATGTTTCTAGTCATTAAGGACATACTGCACTGCAGTTTTACAGCTATGCTCCCCGAAAACCAGATTGCACACTATTTATAATTTTTTTGGCTTCTATGAATTATAACAGTTGTTTCATCATTACTTTTTCCATGACTTTTTCAACACAACTAACTATGTTAACAGGTCGCAAATCAACAGCCCTGTGAAAATTATTTACTTTAGGAATCGGAACCATAGTCGATATTTTTAATTCATCGGGAATTTTACATGCTAAAAATGACGAATTTATCAAATTAAGAAGTGGTAGAGCTAGGTTATTAAAACAACTCTTTAAAAACATTTATATCATCTGATCCATTTTTATTTGGTAGGTCAAAAACAATCTCCTTAAGTTCCTCAATAGTAACAAGCTTAAAGTTCTCCGAAAACACGCTCCCATATCTAGGTAAAATTGGAAAATCTGGTTTAGATTTATCTATGTCCCTGATTATTGCTCCAATACTGGTAACATGAAAGCAGTTTAATGAACTTACCATATCATTTGGATCTGAAATTATTTCATCATCAATTTTCAGTTGCAAATAACTGTTAGTTTTACCTTCATTAGGAAGCAAAGTTTTTAAAATATTCCACAATACACGGGAATTACGTTTATTTTCGGTTATTCTGTCTTTAAAATATTCTCTTTTTTCCTGGCGCAAAATTTTCACAGCAATATTTCTTTTTTGTTTTTAAATCTTCAAATCCTCAGATCTTCCAGAACTGACATACCGCTTATAACTAACATCTCTGGCATTTGTAGCAGCGTTAACTCTGTCATTCCACCATTCCTTATATTTTGGATATATTTTAACAGTTCTTTTTGGTGTAACATCATTAAAAATGAGTAAAAGTACTGGTATTTGAGGTTAATATCAAATATTTTATTATTCCAGTTTATCAGGGATAATTTATCAATTATAGTACTATAATTAATATTTCTACCTCTACTTCTTATTTCTATAGGTTTCTGCAAGATTGCAGCTGTTAAGTAAAGTAAAATTATATAATGATCTATGATTCTGGGTGTTTTTATGACTTGAGCCACGCTGTTTTCAAAATGATTAGTAATTAGTGGATCTATTAAAGTTCCACCGTTTGTGCAAGGCCGAGTACACTCTGTACCCACATTCTCCAACCCAGCATCAACCACAAATTGCTTTAACCTTATACTGTAGGTGTTATCAGCCTTCCAATCAATATTAAAATCTCCAGTTATAATTACTGGATCATGAATATTTTCGCAACACCAACACTCCAAATCCAAAAAAACCAGACAGCTACTATTTGGAGATTTATACAAACATACAATAATAAACACTCTACCGTTCAAACGAATCTTGGTCGACAAGAACCAATATGTCTTTTGCTTGCATAATCTCTGGCACTCCATCACCGCAACATTACCCCCAAAATACACCATTACCCCCGCCCCCAGTATGTATACTTTTACTGTCAACTCTAAAAATGGAGTAGTTCTCAATGGAAATTTCACTATCATAAATTTCACTAGTTAAACGTGTTTCTGAAATACAAATTATCTCAGGCCTTTTTTGTACAGGGTGAGTCAACGATTGAATGAAGTAGGTTTGTGCCTTTTCGGTGAAATTAACAAAGAAACTATATTTATTGTTTGATACAGTTTATTTTTACGCAGATTTTAAAAATATTTAGGACTCTACAGGGTGAGCCAAAAAACTAGGACAGCATAAGGTTGTATTTTTTTAAATAGAACACCCTATATACCAATCATATTTTCGATTTAGCTTATAATTTTAAATCTTTTTTATTAAGGATTTACTATAACAAAACTTTATAGTTTCTGAGATAATTAAGTTTAAAGAAAAAAAATCACATTTTCAAGCATCAATTCAATCCTAAATAACGTTTTCACTTTTGTGACAAATATATTCAAATTTGGAATTTAGCAAGGCCAAGGACAAGTTAACGTGATTTTTACCTAATATTTGCAATAAAAGCTACAGGGTGTTGAACACATCGGCTCAAATTTGAACAAGTTTAAATGAATAAATATCTTTTTTTTTAAATGGTACACCCTGTATATTTTCATGTTATTTAATAGAGTAATAAAAACTCTAAAAGTTTTGTTCAATATATCCTATACCTATTTATAATAGTTTTTGAGATATTTCAGTTTTTCTTATTTTCCATACTTTTTTACAGAAATAGTCTTCATTATCATAGTAGCCATGTAAAATAATAAAAAGAAACTACAGAAACAAACAGAATGTGGTTAAATATGATGAAATACATTATTCGTTATATTACAACGGCAATAGTTTAATTAAACATAAAGTGAAAAAATTAACACAACAATAACGACAAGGTAAATACATATTTACTTTTATACTAAATTGAAACAAAAAAATTACCTATTAAATACTGAGATTAATTATTTCTTTTTAATAAGTGTTCGAATAAACGACCCTCTTGTGCAATGCACAAATTTAGTCTTTTTGCAGATTTTCTCGGACCCTTGACAAAATTAGTGGTGTTATTGTTCTACAGGTATCCCTAATCCTGTTTCGCATATCTTCCACTGTTGTTGGTGGATTAACATACACCTTATTTTTAATATAACCCCATAGGAAGAAATCTAATGGGGTGATGTCGCAAGACCTTGGTGGCCACTCAATGAAACCCCCACGTCCAATCCATTTTTGCGGATATCGTTGGTCCAAAAACGCACGAACTTCACGATGGTAATGCGGAGGCGCACCATCGTGCTGGAACCACATACTGTCGAACTCATCCCTATCGAAACCTTGAAGCAGTTGGGGTAGTTCTTCTTGTAGAAAGTTCAGGTAACTATGGCCATTTAGTGGTTCATTAAAAAAGTGGGGTCCAATAATTCGATTATGATGAATACGACACCAAACATTTAATGACCAGTGGTTTTGATGTTGCACCTCTCTAATCCAAAATGGGTTTTCTGTGGCATAATAATGCATGTTGCGTCTATTTACGGCACCGTTACTTCTAAAGGTAGCTTCATCACTAAACATTACCTTGCATAATAAATTTGGATTTAATTGAATCTCAGCATTTATTGTACGACAAAAGTTTACACGACTTTCAAAATCCTGTCCATGCAATTCTTGGTGTAATTCCATGTGATATGGATGAACCAGTACCAGAAGAATCAAATCTTTGCATTAAGTTTTGAAAAGTATGGGTATTAGGCTGGCGTCGATCAAGATACTTCATTTTGTAAATTCTTTGAGCAAGAAGGCAATTTTTTGAGCCTCTCCTATTGTATAAATCATATCTATTAACTCATTCTTTGGAAAATTCATTTTACAATATAAGATGAATGCAAAAAAAACCAAACTACACTACATAAAAACCAAAAGAAGCGATTGCGGTTATAAATTTGACACACAGGAAAATGTTCTTTTACATTGTTTTTGCCATGGCTACTATGATAATGAAAACCATTTCTGTAAAAAAGTATGGAAAATAAGAAAAACTGAAATATCTCAAAAACTATTATAAATAGGTATAAGATATATTAAACAAAACTTTTAGGGTTTTTATTACTCTATTAAATAACATGAAAATATACAGGGTGTACCATTAAAAAAAAATATTTATTCATTTAAACTTGTTCAAATTTGAGCCGATGTGTTCAACACCCTGTAGCTTTTATTGCAAATATTAGGTAAAAATTATGTTAACTTGTCCTTGGCCTTGCTAAATTCCAAATTTAAATATATTTGTCACAAGATTGAAAACGTTATTTAGGATTGAATTGATGCTTGAAAATGTGACTTTTTTTCTTTAAACTTAATTATCTCAGAAACTATAAAGTTTTGTTATAGTAAACCCTTAATAAAAAAGATTTAAAATTATAAGCTAAATCGAAAATACGATTCGTATATAGGGTGTTCTATTTAAAAAAATACAACTTTATGCTGTCCTAGTTTTTTGGCTCACCCTGTAGAGTCCCAAATATTTTTAAAATCTGCGTAAAAATAAACTGTATCAAACAGTAAATATAGTTTCTTTGTAAATTTCACCGGAAAGGCACAAACCTACTTCATCCAATCGTTGACTGACCCTGTACAATTAAATTGTAAATCTCATCAGAGTGAGCAGGCAAACTTTGTGTGTTTAGGTATAATAAAAAAAAGTTTTTATTTGGTTTATTCTTATGATAATGCTAATTCTCATACTTCGACTCAAATAAGTGACATTTTGGACACTTAAAACCATGGAACTGATGATTCATCCACCATGCAGCCCCAATTTGGCAACCGATGATTTCTACTACCTAATCAACGTATTTCTATTCGGAATGGTTCAAATCCCGGCAACAATGTATTGAACATCGTGGAGAATATTTTAAAAAACAATGAAATCATTTTCTATGCTAAATATTTCTTTTTGTTTGTTATTTCCGAAATATAAATGTGTGTTCTCGTACAAAGCTTTTGCCTGATAATTATCTGGCATCTCGTAGATCATTAATTCAACAATTTTTTTGTCCCGATTCGAAAATCTATTTCGCAATTGACATTTATGCAATTAAAAAAAAATTTAAGTTCTTTAAGGAAGCCAAAGTCGGCGATTTAACGTAGGGATGTTTTCCATATTTCACGGTGTGTAGGCGCGCTGATACTTCGTGAGAGTGCGCTTATTTTAATGTCCTCACCGAATGCAGTCGACCAACGAAATAGAGCATGTTAAATAATAAAGTATGCAGCAGAATATCGTCTAGTAAATTATTTCATAAATCAATAATTGTATTTTAGATATTGGTGATAAATTTGGGTTAATATGAACTCTTTTATGGAAAAAGTGCTATGTAATCACTACATAGTATAAAACAAAGTCGCTTTCTCTGTCCCTATGTCCCTTTGTATGCTTAAATCTTTAAAACTACGCACCGGATTTTGATGCGGTTTTTTTCAATAGATAGAGTGATTCAAGAGGAAGGTTTATATGTATAATAACATCCATTAAATAGTGGAGAAATACTGTTATTTTTGAGGTTTCTAATGTGATGTCGTTAATTATCATATTTTTTTCCGCTTACATTGCAAACGCAGGCTGAACCCTACGAGATTTATCAAAATAATGTACTAATTATTTGTACACATTGAAAAGGTCTACAGAAAACTCCGCGATGGTATATGTCTATCTCTCATGGATATCCCACAATAACATTTTTTTGTCATTTACTTTTTACGACAAATAATGGCAAATTTTGATGCGATTTTAACCAATACAGCATTAATCCTTATCCAATTAAATAGCTTAAATACATTGTTGATTTAATATAGATCTATATGGTCCTTTACAGCACAAGATTTAAATGAATTTTTTCGAAGATATTACAGATTTAAAATTGCGGGAAGTAGCGCTTGCGGCGGTACTGGCCGACCGGGGCGGCGGCTGCGTGCCTATAAATAGCGCGTCGGAGGCCGATGTAATAATTGTTGTAAAAATAAAATAAATAGTCACAGTTTTTCTGTAGTGTATTTAGTATCAGCATTGCACCCGTGCGAAGCCGGGGCGGGTCGCTAGTTCGTAATAAAATATAAATAGAAAGTTCGATAAATATAATAAACCAACATGTGAAAGAAAAAATTTACTGCTAATAACCCATTTCCTAACAGAAATTCTAAATTGTTTTGTACTTCGTTGGGAGCATATCTAGATATCACTGATTAATTTACAGCACATAAGATACGATGTATCTCTATTACTTCTCAAAAAGCATGCCGAAACACTTGAAATATCAAGCTTGTAATAACTATTTCGAATGTTATGCTTCTTCTTCTTCATCCAGACCTTTGCGTCCACTGCTGGACATAGACCTCCCTCATTCTTGTCCATTGTGCTCTATCTTGAGCGATTTGCATCCAATTTGCTGCAATTCTCTTGAGTTCGTCAGTCCAACGAGTAGGGGGTCTTCCTCTACTTCATTTGTCTAATCTCGGCCTCCACTCGAGTAATCTCTTCGTCCATCTTCCATCACTGATTCAGGCAACATGTCCGGCCCAGTTCCATTTGAGTATGGCAATTCGGAAAATTACGTCGATAACTCCTGTCTTTCGTCTCAGGTCTTTATTTCTAACTCGGTCACGCCGCGATATACCTAGCATTGACCTTTCCATCTTTCTCTGAGCTATTTGCAGCGTTTCGGCACCGTAGGTCATAACCGGTAACACACATTGGTCAAATGTTTTACGTTTTAAAGAAATTGGTATATCGCTTTTAAAGATGTCTTTAAGTTTTCCATAGGCTGCCCATGCGAGATTTACTCTTCTCCGTAGCTCGCATGCTTGATTATCTCTTGTGATCTTTATTTCGTGTCCAAGGTATATGTATTTTTCCACAAGCTCCACTTCGTTGTCTCCAATATTGATATTTCCACTAGGTATCAGATTAGTCATAAATTTTGTTTTTGATATGTTGATTTTAAGACCCACATTGGGGCATACTTACTGAAGTTCATGTAACATTGTGCATATCTCCTTGAGATTATCGGAAAACAAAACTATGTCGTCCGCGAACCTCAAATTTGTTAATCTTAAGCCGTCTACATTCAGGCCTATTTTTTCCCAGTTAAGTTTTTTACAGGCGTATTCTAGTACTGCTGTAAACAGTTTAGGCGATAATGTATCACCCTGTCGGACTCCTCTGCCAATTGGGATATGATCCGTGTTTCTGTGTAGTTTCACCGACATAGTTGCATTCATGTATATATAGTAAATTAACTTTGTATATCGATAGTCAATGCGGCATGCTTGTAATGCTTCCATAATTTTGCCAAGCTCTACCGTATCAAAGGCCTTATAGAAATCGACAAAAGCCAGAACGAGTAGTCGATTGTATTCTATAGTTTTCTCTATTACCGTTTTGATGCTCTGTAGGTGATCGTTTGTTCCAAACCCAGTACGAAACCCCGCATGCTCTATTTGTTGGTAGAAATCAGGTTTTTTGTCATGTCGATTCGTTACTATTCTTGTTAGGAGTTTATATAGGTGACTAAGAAGGCTTATTAGTCTGTAGTTTTCCAAATCATGGAAATCTCCTTTTTTGCAAATCAAAATTACCTCAGCATTATGCCACTTGTCGAGTATTGTACTGTCCAAAAGGCACATATTAAAAAGGTCTTTTATTTTTTTAAGTAGACAAACACCTCCGATTTTGATTTCATCAATAACTACACCCTCTTCGCCTGGAGATTTGTTATTGTTAGTTTTTCTTTGGGCTAGTTTTATTTCGTCTATTGTGATTTCCGGCATTTGTTCTGATCCTTGGTTGACAATGCCCTTTTTCCTTGTCAATATTTCTGGTACTTGATCTTTGCTATTCTCTTTGTTTTGGCTTTTGAATAGTAATTTGTAAAAATCTTCGACTACTTTAAGGATTTCCTCTCTATCTGTTGAAAACTGACCATGTTTATCTTTCATTTTGATTATTTGTCTTGTTCCCATTCTTAGTTTTATTCTCAATACTTTCATACTTTTATTGTTCTCAGTGGTATGTTCGATCTGTTCTTGATTATATTTTCTAGTGTCTTGTCTAACAGCTTTGGATATTTCTTTATTTATTCTTTGTGGTTCGTCAGCTTTAGAGTCCGTTTCGCTTCTCATTTCTCTTCTTTTTTGTATTAATTATCTGGTATTTTGACTGAGCTTCTCTTCTTTTTGGGTTTTAGGACAAAATTTGTTCTGACTTTCTAGTGAGGCTGTTGTTAATTTATTATTTAGGTCGTTAGCGTCAGTTTTTGCTTCAGGGCTACTAATTAGATAGGCAATACACTGCTGAAAACCATCTACATCTGATGGCTTCATTCATGGTCTCCCTTTGTTCTTCTTGATCATCCTATCACTATTGGTAACAAACCTGTTTAATACCGTAATGTCTTTAACTATGCAGTTCTTATCGGTGATAATGAAATCTATTTCTTACCTTGTTCTTCCATCGAGACTTTGCCATGTCAATCTTGTATGTGTTTCTTTTGGAAAAAACTGTTCATTTGGTATGGTTCATGTTGTAGCAGGAATATTAACAGTATTTCACTTCGTTCATTTCTGCCGTCCGAGGCAAAGTTTCCCAGTGGCGTCTCTGTAGGGTTAGATTTAATTCCTATTTTTGTATTAAAATCACCACAAAACAGCTTTACTTCACCATTAAAAACGGCAAGTCTTTTCATGGTGGAAATGCATTGCTAATCGAAGTACCTTATGTTACCGAGCTATTACATGTCGGAAATTTTTGCTTTTTAGGTTATTTTTCTAGAAAAAATAAAGTCGTAGCATATTATTCTTGAAAATTCTAAATCAGAGAAATGAGTAACTGGAGAACGCTTTGTAAATTTCATAAAATCTATCCAAACTAGTTGAAATTTTGAGAACTCAATAATCTTCCAGTTAAAAAATTAATAATATTGAGTTCTCAGTTCTTTCCTTAAGATTGTCAAGATTTATTGCTTACAAATTCCACTCTGGTAATGGTGTTGTCAGTGGAGCTATTATTAACCAAGAGCAAAATTCACAAAAAACAACTTTCTAAATAAATTTCTTATACCGAGACATTAAATTTGCAAATGCGGTTCCAGGGAAATCATTGGGGTATTGGCTACTTAAAAAGTTCTTATGGTCTTTTCCCAAAAAATGTAATGAGTCCGCGCTTGACCTGCAGACATTTCCGGTGCCAGGTTGTAAGATATCAACAGTCCATCAACAACTAGACATACACCGAAGTAGGAAGAAGCGTATATATTTTTAACGGTCCTAATTTTTAATAACGTTATATATTTTGCATTTCAAAAGATTTCCTATATAAATATTTTGTGAAACATCATAAGCACTAACGTTCTGGTCGACTTTAAAGTCCTAAGGGTTATACATCATTCTGTGACGCGTCTTTATAGTATGATAATATGTACACATTCCGGGCCAGGGCAATTTTTACTAAGCAGATTACAATATCAATCTCTTTCCTGCAGGTCCCTCTGGTGACTCCTGCTTTATATTCCTGCAGCTTATGCATAATTTTCGGTGGATTTTCCTCCTAATAGGACGATCAATTTTGGTTACCTACATTTTTTTTTAGAGGGGAATGTCTTCCTTATTAAAAATTAGTAATAGAGTAATATTTTCATCTAAAGATTTTCAAATAAAAAAGTTTGAATTATTTTATTTTGCGACGCTAAAAAGAATGGAATATTTTTGGACCCCTAAACTAACGACTTGAAATTTTCTTTATTTAGCAGTTTAATAAAGTGTACTAAAGCTAACATGTAAGTAAACATTAACAAAACAACATCTACAAACCATTTTTCAAAATTTCATATACGATTTTACTTTTTTGAAATCATTGATATATATATATATATATATATATATATATATATATATATATATATATATATATATGAAATAAATTGCGATCAGTATATGCAAACTTCGTTCCAATCATATCCTTTCAGTGTTAGAGGTTGCACAGTTTGAATGAATTGCTACAGAATACAATTCATTCTATTACACCACCATCGAGATGATGGCCCACCTGTACCACCATACCGAGAAGAAAGTCAAAACTTACCCTCCCCGCCACTGTGATACGGCAGAGGTACATGTTTTGTCTCTACTAGACTCATCAGGGTACCGACATGCACCTGTTTGTGCAAAGGACAGTTCGGAAGGAAGCATGCAACACTGAACGCGGCTTCTCCGACCTCCCGCCGGATGGTGTATATATGTTTATGTGGCTTTCACGGATTCCTCCGTGTGAGATGCAATGGCAGTGGATATATCCACATTATGTCGTTGTTGTGCTGAAATCACATTCAGCAAACGTACAACTATGCAACTCCGTGTATAAATGAAATAAATTGCAATACTGGAAAATTTCGTCCCGTTTTTTTTGGATACTGTCAAAAATTGTATACAAAAGTAAATTAATGAAAAAATTATAATCTCAAAACTGACCAAAACATAATTATCCGGTAACTAGAAATTATTAATAAATTTTAGATAAAACAGATACTCAAAATTTGAGCTCTATTTACCATTATATTTTGAAATTACAATAAGAAAAATATCTATCAATGATGAATAATAAGTATATTAGGTCGAAAGATAAGAAAAACATTAAATGCTTAAATTAATAATACTAGTTAACAAGGTTATTATCAATATTTTCACACCACCCTGTAAGTACGATGAAGACATGCATGTTCGGCACCTATTCTTAACTCGTTACTCCTGTCTCACTCTCATCTACATAATAGACAATAGATCTATCTTTATTAGACATACTACTCAGATTTTAAATTTCGTCTCCTCTTTCTTCTTTTCATACCACTTATATAAGTTTATCTTTGTCACATTTGTTCAATGGCTTAGGACACGCATGTCGACATGTGCATAAAGCTAATAAATATAAAAAAGGTGCAAATATAAACAACTAAATTCCTCAACTTGTTAAATATCGATCACTTCAATTCTGTTAAGCAAAAATGTAACTTATAATTATTAACTATTATTTTTCAATTTTCCATTGAGTAATGTTTTTTCCTGTTTTTAATTTAAATCCATATTAGAGAGTTTATTCTAAAATATAATTTAATAGTAATTAGCGTATTAATTGTAGATTATCCTGATGAAGAGCATAATAAATACTCGAAAGCTTGACTAAGAAAAAAGGATTTTTCTTCAAACCGTAGCAATAAAAGACTGCAACCCCACAAACTTTTTAATATACGAGAGGAGACCCAAAAAAAAAACGAAAATTTCGTCATATCTTCTTTATTTCTTAATATTTTTACACCAAATTTTGATGACCTTCAAGGTATTATCCATTGATCACAACGCACTTCTCCAAACGATTCTTCCATTGTTCAAAACAATTTTTAAATTCACTTATCGGGATGTCCTTTAGGCCTTCCAGAGATTTATGTTTTACCTCCTCCACAGTGGCAAAACGCTTCCCTTTCATGTTCCTTTTGAGTCTCGGAACAAAAAGAAGTCACTAGATCGGGTGAGTTAAGGGGGTGGACATTGGGTGTCATGCCGTTTTTGGTCAAAGACTGCTTTACGAAGAGGGCGGTGTGGGCCGGCGCGTTGTCATAATGGAAGAACCAGTCATCTGTGCGTCAATAATCTACCCTTTTCTTCCGAATACTCTCCCTCAATTTTTTCAAAACCTCCAAGTAGAACTTTTGATTGGCAGTTTGACCCGGGGGAACGAACTCCGCGTGCACAACACCTCAGTAATCGAAGAAACAAATGAGCATTGTCTTGATGTTTGACATCACTTGGTGACCTTTTTTAGGACCAGGGGAGTCAGCTGTCTTCCACTGATTGGTGCTTTGTTTTGGGGTCGTATCTCTAACACCACGATTCATCACCAGTAATTACCTTAGAAAAAAATTCAGGGTCCTCTTCGGGCTGATTTTGAAGCTCAAAACATGCCTGAAGTCGACCCTCCCTTTGCTCGTCTATGAGAAGGCGACGGACAATTTTGACTGCAACCCTTCTCATGTGCAAATCTTTACATATAATCCTCTGAATTGAACTCCATGACATTCCAGACATCTCACAGAGTTGATCAATTCACGGACGAGGGCATTGATTTTGTCGACGTTTTCGTCACTTCTTGACGTTGAGTGGCGTCCTGAACAGAGTTGGTCTTCAACTGACATTTCTCCATTTTTAAAACGTGAAAATCACTCGTAGACTCTGGTTTTTCTTAAAGCAGTATCCCATAAGCAGTCTTAAGAATTACGATAGCTTCCGAGGCCGATTTCTCCAACAGGAAACAAAATTTCACAGCCGAGCGTTGCTGTCGACAATCTGCCATCATGTTTTCGGCGAAATGGAAAAAGTTGTTTTACTAAAAAAATTCTCACGGACGAACCCATGCACTCACAGCGACACAACTTCGCACACTGACTCAGGAGGCATGAATCTAACGGACACCTGGTCAAACAATGTGTTCTCCCAATCTCCCTCCCCACCGCAGCCCAATTCCAGTTACTTTTGGGTCCCCCCCTCGTATATATATATATATATATATATATATATATATATATATATATATATATATATATATATATATATATATATCACAGAAAAGATAATATAATATTTTTCCTCAATTTTGAATAATATGTTTTTGAAAAATAAAAATCAGTGACATCCGAGTCCGTAACCTTGAAATCTCGATTTACTTCACCAAAATACTTTGCACTATACATACCTAAATTGCCACCAAAGAAGAAGAAATATGTAATGTTAAGCTAAAAGACTTATGGTTATACGAATTGCGAACTGTCATGGAGTTCCTAAAAATACGCATCAACAAAACATGTCTGAAAATTTTATTTAATTTTTTGGAAATAATCTTTGTAAAGCTATCATTCATTTATCATAGATAAAATATACTTTCAGGTAGTGAAAAATTTGAAAGTAACCTAGCTCCAGATGCGTGGTAAACTAAAATAAACCTAATTACACTATGTAGATGATTAACCTTATTCCGCGTTCAGCACTACTGTATGATTATTTATAATACGGATTTAATGAGAAAATTATACATTTGTACGGCTAAATAATGACACGCGGTGTTTAATGGGCAAATTTTACCTTATAGTGCATTGGTTATTTAGACAAATGGTGAAAAATGGAGAGTGTTCGTAACTTAAGTTTTGTCGGTACGTTATTGTTTACGTGAACGTTAGTGTTCCTAAAATTCCCTTAGATTTATTTGTTAGTTTTTGAAATTTATTATTAATATCCGGTGAAATAAGCTGAATCTAAAAGTGGTCATGGTTATGGTTGATTATTTTTATTTTATTTTTCGAACTAGGATGAAATTTAAGTTTTTATTTAAGGGATCAGAATATGATAATGACCTTGCAAAAATCTCAAATTTCTATCTTAAATAGTCTTAAAATTTGAATATAAAATGAAAAAAATAATGTTTTACTACCCTATAATATTTAAAGATGTAAATTTATAGGCAGAAATTAATATAATTAAAGAATGTTTGGATTCGGGTGAAATTTAAGTTATAAATAATTCAAAAAGTTTAAAACCTACGACTTTATTACACCAAATTACTCAGCTCCCGGTTGTGACTTTGTATTTTATGTTCTTAGCTTAATTTAACGTTCGATTATTTTAATAAATCGTAAAAACTGTGAAGAAGGAGAGACAATTGATAAGCCTCAAAAGGCTCAGTCCTGAAGCCAATTCTATTTCTTTTTTACATCAATGATTTGCCTACTTGGGAACAAAGAGCAAGATATATTCTCTCTGCTGGTAACACGACAATCTATTTTGCTGGCAATGCACTCCATGATGTATTTGGGGAAGTGAGAGGCACGGTCAAGGGCTTAGTTATGACTTGATACAAATAAGCTGATGTTTCCAATGAGAGACCTTAGTGGTAGTGGTGACTGAACAAGCAGTGTCAAGTTTCTCGATGTGTACCTAGACCCAAGGCTAAAATGGGCTGTACATTTTAAGAATATCTGATCAAAATTAAAAAGAACAAATTTTCTCCTCATAAACTTTAAACATGTATTCATAGAAATAATGAATTCTTCCTACTTTGCACCCTTTAATTCTGTTAAGGCATATGTTATTATAGTCTACAGGGATGCGATGGGTACAGATAGAATATTTGGCCAACAGCGTAAGGCTATAAGAATGCTTAATATTTTCGGGTTTAACAGTGATTGCAGGTGTGCATTTGTTGATTTGAATTTATTGTCCATTCCATCAATTTTTATCCTAGAAAATATACTCTCCATTAAGAACACTGAACACACATACATACATCATAGTGATGTACATAAATGTAACACCAGAAGGGAAAATAGTATTTTAACATTCAATTGCAGCCTAAGAAAATGTCAGAATCGACCTGACTTTTTAGCTGTTAAGTTTTATAATAAAATCCCTCTATATATGAGTCAGAAAAGTGCTAAAAGTTAAAAAAAAAGCAATGGATGAATGCCTTTTATAGTGTGGATGAGTTCTTAAAGTTTAGTCAAGATTCTAATGTATAGCTATGTTTTGTAGTTTTAGACAATTTTTTTAAAGTAAATTTTTGATAGCAATTATACAAATTTTATAATGATTTTAATAATGCTTTTTCTTGACTTGTGCATATACTACCCTGTATTTGACACCAATGATAATTACGTTATGATTATATATATATATATATATATATATATATATATATATATATATATATATATATATATATATATATATATATACGGAACAATCCGTCAATCGGATCAGAGCTATGACCAAAATTTGAAGCAACCAAAAAATCGACCAATTTTAAAGCTTAGAGCGTCTACTTTCACATGCTGAGTGCGCCTTTGAAAAATCTAATATGGCGGCTGGAAGCCGTAGAAAAATCGAGTATCTAATAAAAAAGCTTGTAAATATAAAATTTCGCAAACCGATAGGGTCGTTTTCAGCTCAAATTTTAGGTGATGAACGCCCCTAAAAAGCTGGTGTGGTAGGTTGACAAAATCCAACATGGCGGATCCAATATGGCTATCAAAAACCCAATATGGTGGCCGAATTTTTGATTTACATCAGATTTGGTATACGGGGGTTTTTGGAGTCGCTGTTCACGAATCCCAAGTCGAATTTGCAAAATTCGAGATGGCGAACCTAATTTGGCGGACATATTTTTCAATAAAACGAAAACTCAATAACCCAATTCTCTATATTAGGTCTGTAACCTTAGATTTCAAAATTCGACCAAAACCCCCCGCATACCAAATTTGGTGCAGATCGGTTGATTTAAAAAAAAAAATACCTCTGCCATATTGAGTCCGACATCTTGAATTTTGAAAATTCGACCTAGAATGCGTGATCAACGACCTCTAAAACCTCAGTATACCAAATTTGGTGCAATTTGGTTGTTTTTCAAAAGTTTAGCCACCATATTGGATTTTTGACCGACATACTGGATCTGCCATGTGAGATTTGCTTCTAATTTTGGTCGTAGGTCTGATGATTATATATATATATATATATATATATATATATATATATATATATATATATATATATATATATATATATATATATATATGTATATATGTATATATATTTATAATTAAAAAGTTACTTATAACACCATCAATATAAATTTTACACAATTCGTAAGGCAAAAAACAGAAAACAAAATGGCGCTAAATCGGTACTTCAAATACGAGTAGGGAGGCAAGCGATTTATCGATTTCTTGGAAATATTAATTTTTCATTTAAAAACAATCGACATTATAAAAGCAACATAATAGATATATCGAAGTTTATAGAATGATATTTCGCTTAATGTCTCTGATATATTTCACATATTTTTTCCAACACAACTTCTCTTGAACATGTGAAATTTTAGACAAAATACACGTATGTTTCAACGTGATGTCATATATGTAGTACAAATAAATAAAGAAAATGATACCATCGTTTTACAGCTTACTATTATTGAAAGTTAAAATGAGTTTAAGAAACAAATAAATAAAAGATTTGATAACATAGGAAAATAATATAATTATACAATATTGGCAATGACGGTTGAGTTCGATTCTAGGTTTAAAACAGTACACTTTTAAGACTCCATAGCAAAAAGAAAGGGAATAAATTACTTAAATTCATTTGAAAAGTCTGTCAAAAATTCATTGCACTCAGAACCATCAAAATCTTCCGATGACGAGTCAGAAAAGAAAGAGGAGAAATAATTTTTAGAAATATCATTATCAATTAGTAAAAAAAACTTAAAAAAAAGTGTTATGATGAATCAAATTGGATCAGAGGTCCAGATGTACTTAGCATCAGCCACTAAACCCAGAACAACCACCTTAGCAATTACAATGATGTGATTAAAATATAATTGAACATAAGACTGGATCAAAGCAGCCTTGCAATAGTTGTCAATTTTCGGTACGTCAGTTTCTAGTGAGCTTCTATAAAGCAAGAGCTACAATTAGGTAAAAAAGAAACCGCTTGACAGGCAAAGTACTAGTTTTATTTTTACATATTAAATAACTAATATTTAAAGGTTAAATATATATATATATATATATATATATATATATATATATATATATTACAATAAATACCTAGCTGATTCTCGAAAAAAAATCGGTGTACTGATATTTTTTGCACGATATTCAAAACATCATTTACAGATCTGTAAACTTCGATACATCAGAATATTGATATTTTATTTTAGTGAATTTGTATCCATATCAACGGCTGACACTACCAAGCAATGGATTTTAGGAAGTCAGTTGTGCGCTAGTCGATAAGTGTGGTATTTTCAAAAATATATGCACAAAAGCACTTTTTCTTCCAGCGAGTTCCCGTAGCGGACAGGTTCTGTGAAGAAGTGAAACGCTTTACATAACAATTGCTGGTTCCACGCACGAACCTATTTCGAAAACAAATGAACGGCTCTTACTCATTCTAGAACTAATGATGGGTGAATATCATTGAGAGATTTTATTTTATTTTTAAGGGAACTGTATAGTTACATTTTTATTTGCATCGCTAATACTCCTCAATCAAGCCGTAATCCTGTTTATTTCTCCAAGAAATTAATTAAGTGGCTATAACGATTTGCATTAAAATTCAATAATACCCCAATGTTTAAATATTAATCTTTTCGCTGTCTTTACCAACACCAGTAAGAATTATGGTTTAATAATATTATTTCATATTTGTTTAATATTATTGCTCCTTTACGCATTCCTTTGGTCACTTAATAAATTTTATTAAATGTACCGTTCAAATCTTAAAATGTTTTTTACAATGTTTTATATTATTTGAAAATTTGAATTTCTTTTAGAACAAGACACTTTTTCGCGATTCTTAAAAATAATAACAAAAATTAAGCAATATTTTCAGTTGTTCTCCGAAAACAAGGAAAACTTTAAAATGTTCTTTAGCAGGGAATTATTACACCAATCTTTTTCTTATTTTTGATATTGATAGTCCCGAACAAATCAGTGGAGTTACATTTATAGAGCTGTCATCTTCGATCATATTCTAGATTTAAACAACAATAGATTTGTCTGAAGGCTGTTTATGGTCGGTGGGGGAGACGCTTTTTTGATGTTTGACAGACATAAACATATTTACTTATCTTTTCTTTCAGTTTAATTGCTTGTCGTGACTTTTTTCGGTGTTTTTAAGTGTTAGAAATTACTATAAATGCGAAGTTTACAATTAATATTAACAAAAAGAGGATTTAAAAACTTATTTTTATCGGTAAATATTGTTAGATTGTTTACATATTGAAAATAACAATAATAAAAATTTAGGCAACCATATATTCATACTTTGTTTTCAGAATTGACGTACCCAGGGGTATGTTCGAAGGACGTACCGATGATACTCGTTTAAATAATGCAATTAGAAAAGGATAGCATAAAATCGGTATGTCTGTACCAAGAAATTAAATATCTACTGTTTATCAACATTTTTTCAAATATAAATAAAAATATTATTACGTTATTCAGCATTCAAACAACCGGGCCCTAGTTCTGACGTTATGCTACTTCTACAGGGGTATGTTCGAGGGCTGTCATCAATGCGTCAACTTCCGATATTCTTCTTGTCCTGTATTTTATCCTATATTATAATTTATAACGACAAATACCTCTCCCTCGTCACATTACCCAGATATTGTAATTTTCTTTTTTTAATTGTCTTATTGATTTTCAAGCCAAACAAAATTTTTTTGACGCTATATTTACTATTATTCTTGTAATTTTATTTCAATGATTATTTTTTTAAATCGCGTTTGTATTCTGAAAAATAAAATAATACGATAAGAAAATTTTAAAGAAATTTTCAAGTTATTTTTAACGGCCTCCAAAAAAAAGGTCATCAGTTCGACATGTATATTTATTTATTTGCTATTGATACAAAAAAGAGTAAATATTAAACATTTTATTTCATATAAACAATCTTAAATATTTGGTCTCAAAAATTCTAGTATTACAGTGCAAGTGAAATGGTTAAAAAAAGAAAACCTAACCTAGGATTTGTTTTTAAAAGTTATAAAGCAACACCAAGTAAGTGATTTGTATTTTAAATTATTTAATTAATTACACTTGTTATTATTTTCATTTTACCGCAAATGTATGTTTGTTTTAAATTAAGTCTTAAAAAAATTATTTCATTCTTCTAATTACTATGAGAGGAACTTTGTTTCATTGTTATATATCCTTTTTTGAGTAAGTTAAGTTTTTGAAATTATAGAATTACAGATTTTATAGAAATATTAATAATATAAATTCTTGTTCAATGCTTTGCTATAAATTAGTTCATAATTATTTTTTTAACACCATTAGTCTAATCTTATTGATCTTGATATACTGAAGATTATTTTTTAATGTTTCCATTTTTATGGCGTTTACTAAAAGGTCAATTTTGGCTAAAAGCATGAATTAAAATTTGATGTTATTTCGAAAACTCTAAACATTCATGGAGTATAACAATAGCAGCAACAGATTGGGTCAAATGATAAAATTTTAACCTTATTTTGTTCGTTTTTTATCGGACTTGTTAAGTTTATTATTAGGGAAGTTACAACATTATTTTAGCAAACATGAATTTTTTCTAAACACCTGGTGTTTAATTAAACCTGAGTCTAAATTTCATATTGAAATTGTTCCTAATAGTTCAACCTACAAAAGTTCATTCAAATTGGGTCAGTCTTTGAAAAAAGGAGCTAAATATGAATTATATAAATTTCATTATTTTATACTAATTGGTTTTAATTTAGATTTAATTATATTTTATGAAATAATTAACAATTAGCATTTTTTATAAAGCAATACGCTCAACATTTTGTCAAGAATTAAAGAAGAGGTAAGTTATAAATTAAGGGTCTAGCCGATTAAGAGGGTTGAAACTGCGCCCTCGGTAATAAAAAATAAAAAACACCCGGTTGTTCTACATCAAAAAGTACCCACAGAATAAAATTTTTAGTCACTTTTATCGTCATATAACCTCAAAAAAAAATTCAAACGTCATTTTTGGTTTTTTGAAGATATCTTCGGTTCGTATCATCGTGGAACCTCTTTTTTCTATCATTTTATAGGTTTTTTTATTGTCTACAACAAGATATTTTTTACAAAAATTTTTGGGACGAAATTCAAATTTTTATGGTCGTTCGAAAATTTTTAAATTCAATAAAATAAAAACTAGGACAATAGCAGGGCTGAAAAAAATATGTTACTTTTTAGACGCCAAACTATGTTCGCAAATTTTTTCAGATTTTTAAAAGTGGTGAAACATGGTCAAAATCGCAAAAAACTGCATTTATTAGCATTTTTTCGATAAATTTATTTTTTGAAGCATGGAATTTTCTTATAAATCCTCAGTTGTCTTAAAAGTATATATATATATATATATATATATATATATATATATATATATATATATATATATATATATATATATATATATATATATATATTTCCTTTGAAGGCACGATTAAGACAAGGCTAAGACAATTTTAGGTTATTTTTTTATTTCAAATACATGATCATACCTTGTAATTTTGTTTAAATACAAAGTAACATAGAAATAAATCATTTCAGTTCATGAAAATTTTTTTTTCGTTAAATATACAGGTAAGTATTAAGAAGTATTATTACTATTTTAAACAGTAAAGCAATAATTAACGTATTAAAAATCTTGTTTTAAATAGTGCTTATATATATATATATATATATATATATATATATATATATATATATATATATATATATATATATCCTGAACTAATACCAAAAAATATTTTAATTATCCACATCGTGAGATAGAAATAAGGATTTTTTCCAAATTTGAATTCCAAGTTCTTAAAAGGTTTGAAATATTTCATTTACTTTTCTTCAGCAAAACGGTAAATATATTTTAAAAGCTGTTCCATGAGTTAATTCAATAATTATATTTGTAAATAAAAATATTTACAAAATTAGTAGTTTTTAATAAGTGAGAAAGGTAGGTTCAAAGTTGGGATCTTTCTTATTGTACAAGGTATGAATGTACAGTATCAATTCACCCCTATACTGTGAACCTCTGACGAATTTCGTTCTCCCATATACAGGTGTGAAATTAATACACCCCAGATTGAAATACAATATATTTTCCGACCTATCGGGTTTAATGAGAATTTTATTTATATTGTATCTTGTGTGAAATAATTCCTGCTCGAGAGTAAAATATCGTATTAAAGAGAATGACCACAATTTTTTGTTGCGATATCATCTACTGAGATTTTGGAACACCAATTTTTACAAAACTCTATAAATAGTAATTAGTTTTAATTGTTTTATAATATTTTTATTAGCTTTTATACTTTAAAAGGACGTAAAGTCTGGAATACATTCATTATTAAAAGAATCGTTGAGTTCTGCTCAGACATGTCTCAGATTTTGTTTATTTATTTTTTACTCTTTTTCCAAACATATTAAATTTTGCAAGGTGGCTAGAAAGAAGTTGTGCTATTTTGCTTTTTTAAATGGTGATCCTGAATTTTTTGTACACTTTTTGACTCCCTGCAAAATTTTAGACATCGTTTCTATTATATGTCTTATACCTAAATGTAACCGTTTCCGATTTACCGACAATTAAAAATCGCATTGAAATACAATAATTATTTAGCAGCATAACTAATTCCATGACCTATTCCTTGATCACATTGCGTCAAATTGCCACTTTGAGTCAATTTTAGCTGAAAATGAAACCCAGGGTAAGGACCCAAGAAGAAGTATCACTCATTTCAAGAAAAATATCCTGATCTATGATCCTGTTTTTCCGCCAATTTCATCAGTGGACCTGTTAATCGGCCGTCGAAGACTCTAAACTTAAACCCCTTCGACTTTTTTTTATGGGGTTACCTCAAAAGTAACATTTTCCAAAATACGCTGACATAGAAGACTTAAAGAATCAGGTTATTCAAAAAATACGGTTAATTACTACAGAAATAGTCAGAAATTTTCAGAATGAATAAACAGAGTGTCCCAAAAGTACGACAAAAACAGAATATTTTTTCAGCACAGCACTTGAAAGAAAAATGTTTCAGATAAAAGTTGTAGGAAATCAAACGGTGCATCTGATGGTGACCTTGACATGACCTTCGCCATGACCTTCAAAGTCATTTGAAGGTTTAGTTAAGTTTTTAAAATAGAAATCCCCAATTTTTATTACAGAAATGGAAAGCGGAAAAAATTTCCTCTCCAAAAATATAAATAACATAGGACATCTAGTAACATCTAGAGGTCATTTCAAGGTCAAGGAATTGCAGAATATTTTCTCAGCAAAGCGTTTTAGGGAAAAATGTTTTAGACGAAAGTTGTAGGAAATCAAACGGCGTATCTGATGGTAACCTTGACCTTGACCTTGATATTTAAAGACATTTGAAGGTTAAGTTGAGTTTTTCAAATAAAAACCCATATTTATTGCATAAATAGAAAGCGAAAAACGGTATAAATAACATAGAGGATCTAACTCCATCTAGAGGTGATTTTAAGGTCAAAAACCTTATATATATATATATATATATATATATATATATATATATATATATATATATATATATATGTATATATATATATATATTTCACGTCAATAACAACAGTATGTATGTTTTCGAGTTGATATTACATCAATTTTTGAAAAAAATTATATTTAACTTTGAAATGACCTCTAAATGACATTAGATCCCTATGTTATTTATACCGTTGAATACGAAATTTTCCCCGCTTTCTATTCCTGCAAAAAATTGGGGTTACTATTTGAAAAACTTTCAAATAACTTTGAAAATCAAGGTCAATGTCAAGGTCACTATCAGATGCTTCGTTTGATTTCCATCAACTTTTGTCTGAAATATTTTTCTCCAAAATGCTTTACTGAGAAGATATTGTGTTGTTCCGGTACTTTTGGGAAACTCAACCTTCAAATAACTTTGAAGATCAAGGTCAATGTCAAGGTCACTATCAGATGCTTCGTTTGATTTCCATCAACTTTTGTCTGAAACATTTTTCTCCAAAATGCTTTACTGAGAAAATATTGTGCTGTTGCGGTACTTTTGGGAAACTCAACCTTCAAATAATTTTGAAGGTCAAGGTCAATGTCAAGGCCACTATTAGATGCGCTGTTTGATTTCCATCAACTTTTGTCTGAAATATTTTTTTCCAAAATGCTATACTGAGAAAATATTGGGCTGTTCCGGTACTTTTGGGACACACTGTATAAATCGCTTAGGTTCCTGTCAGTTGATTAATGGAAGGTCATTTATCATTTAATAAAATGATAAATTAACTGTTGTTACTACTTCATTTCGAGTTTTAACTATCTCTCTCTCTCTCTTTCTCTCTCTCTCTAACAGTCGAATTTGGTCCACTTCTAGAGATAGGCCTCATCTAGTCACTTCCATTCCAACCTCTTTTCTGCAATTCGATGCCAGTAGAAACTGGATGCAAGTATCTTATATATAACGTACCACAACTATATGTATTTTTATTAACCTAGTCTACAACAAACTAAATTTATTATTGTCATGATTATTCCGTCATACCTAATATAATGAAACACTGAATAATTCTTTTATTTCCATTTTATTAAAATGTCCAACCTTCCATTCGGAAATAATGCGTCAAATTAAATAAATAGGCCGGCAATCATCAGTGTAATGTGATTAAGTCATCAATTAATCAAGTGAACATAAACAGCTAAAGCGTTCCATATGGTGCACATGGTTCAGTGAGCTTCAAAATGATATTTACTTTGTAATCTGTTTAAGGGTGTTATAAAAACTATAAGGGCGTCCCATTTTGATATACTT
Source organism: Diaprepes abbreviatus (assembly GCA_034092305.1). NCBI lineage: Eukaryota > Metazoa > Arthropoda > Insecta > Coleoptera > Curculionidae > Diaprepes > Diaprepes abbreviatus. The sequence goes on along the minus strand of JASJET010000085.1, from coordinate 3,504,475 downwards.
GAAGTCAATTTCATTGAAATGCGGAAAAAAAGGTTTTCACCATTTGTGAATAAATATAATTTCTAGAGGGGTAGTTTTTAATCGCAAAACTATTCTTAGGCATGTAATCTGTACAAGCAAATAAGATCTCTTAAATGATTTATAAAGGATGTTTTTTATAGAGTTATAGAACTTTTAAATGGAATAAAACAATGATGAATTTTTTAAATTGACATGAAATTTACTTTCTTCGAAAGATAACCTTCTGGCATTATAATTTAAATATGACTTCTGGCATATGACCGCCACGGCTGGCTCGGACGTAGTCTAATCTGGAGGTCCAATTTTCGATGACTTTTTCCAACATTTGTATATTGGCAATAACGCGGCAAATGTTGTCCTCCAAGTGATCAATCGTTTCGGGCTTATCGGCGTAGACTAGCGACTTCACATATCCCCACAGAAAATAGTCTAGCGGCGTTAAGTCGCACGATCTTGGAGGCCAATTCACGGGTCCAAAACGTGAAACTATGCGGTTACCAAACGTTTCCTTCAATAAATCAATTGTGGCAAGAGCTGCGTGACATGTTGCGCCGTTTTGTTGAAACCACAGCTCCTGCACATCATGGTTGTTCAATTGATGAACGAAAAAGTCAATAATCATGGTTCTATAGCAGTCACCATTGACTGTAACGTTCTGACCAGCATCGTTTTTAAAGAAGTACGGACCAATGATTCCACCAGCCCATAAAGCACACCAAACAGTCAGTTTTTCTAGATGTAACGGTGTCTCAACATACACTTGAGGATTATCATCACTCCAAATACAGCAGTTTTGTTTATTGACGTATCCATTCAAACAAAAGTGAGCTTCATCGCTAAACAAAATTCGCTTATGAAAATCGGGATCAACGGCAATCTTGTTTTGAGCCCATTCACCGAATCTACGCCTTGCTAGGTGATCCTGTGGCTTCAATTCTTGCACAAGTTGGATTTTCTAAGCACGCAAACCAAGATCTTTCCGCAAAATCTTCCATAAAGTGAATGGACACATATCCAATTCCTGTGCACAATGGCGGATAGACTGATTCGGGTCTTCCTCTACGCTACACTCTACAGCAGCAATGACTTCTTCTGTACGCACTGTAAGACGTCTCTGTGGATGCGTATTATCATTTAGAGTAAACGTGGTGCGAAAACGTTCCATAGTTAATCGAATTAATTGCTCTGATGGACGATTATGTTGACCGTAAAATGGACGTAGTGCACGATACGTATTTCGAACACAACCATGATTTTCAAAATAAATTTGCACAATTTGGAAGCGTTGTTCAGGCGTCAGTCTATTCATGTTGAAATGCCAAACCAAACTAAACATAAATCACTTGACAGCTGACAAAATGGCCGCCAGTTAAAAAAGTGTTGCCAACTTAAAGTTTTATACCTCTATGAAAACACTCTTTATTACGTCATCATTTTACTGATCTCTTTAAATATTTTAAGTTTACATAACTAAAAATAAACATTAAAACTTCTTTTTTTCCATTGTCAAAATTTCAGCCAAATTCACTAAGAAGGTTTAAGACTTAGACTCGATCTAGTTGTCTTGGATTAGATTTTCTAGATAACCAGTTATGTTTTTCTTATGATATTGTTTTAATTGTATTTTAAATGTTCATAACTTGCATGACTTATTGTTACCCTTGTCAATTTAAATTCTCTACTGTCACTAGACTGGTTTTAAAGTTAAACCATGCTAGTGAATTAGGGGGTCAAATTTTTGAGTAAGAAGTAGTTTTGACAAATGTGACTACATTGTTATTATACTATGAGAAATAAGACCTCCCAAATTCAATACCTGATTTCTTTATTTTATAGAAGGTTTTTCAGAGCAGTCGACATGGCATTTCTACTCATATATTTTCCTTTTCTCTAATCAGTTTTGATTCGCCAGGGACTTAAATTTGCATCTCCATAGACCCTAATAGTTATTAATTCCCGGCTTCTCCAGTTTTGATTGGTACAAATCGACTCGGATTAGAGAGATTTTGCACTGCTATACGATATTTCATACTGTTTAAAATATTTATTGAAAATTGGAAGAAAATTTTTTGGTTTTCGAGTTCTCGTTCACAATTTTTGACATAAAAAAATAAATTTCTTATTTACATAATCTCCAGATCATAAATTAATGAGAGCAAGGTTTCAAATTTTTTTATGATCAAGAGATATTTTGACAAAAAAATCATAACCTGGAGGTATGCTAGCATCTCATAAACATGTATTTATGTATATATGTGGAGGTGGGAATGTGTGCACTGGGACCTAAAAGATCTATTTTGCTCCCTCTTCTCCTGCAGAGTCATTAGAGACGCTCGCCGACTAAAGCAGATTCTCCAAGGAAACTCTGAATGTGGGACGGCCTCAGATGGAGTAGATCTCCCCCTTCTAATCAATACACTCCCAGGTATCTTAAGCTTTTGCAAGTCAACACATCCTGAAGGAATGTGAATCGTGCTCTCGTCATCTTGCTAGCATTCTTCCCTCTGTAGCACTCCAAGTTTCTTAAGGTGCTCTCTGAAATCTCAGTGCCCTGTAGGATCCCTATTGGAATTCTAAATTGGTTTTTTACTTAAGCCAATACCTTTCTTGAATATTTTCTAGTCATTCAAGTTCCTTAAAAATATCATCGTTTATTTCATTCCTTATAAAGTTATACAATAGTTCGATTATTATTATTATTATTTTCCTCTCTTTTTAGTTTTTCCAGTACTGCTGCAGGTTCCAGAAATGATCTTTCAGTCCCACGTTTGCGAGTTTGTCTGCTATTTAATTTCCTTCCATTCCAAACTGTCTCGGCACCTAGAGACGAGTAACTATGTTGTTCTTATCTAATTCGTTTAGATCCTCTTAGCATTTCCACACCATCTTGGAATTGATAATATGAAGACCCAACGCAATAAAGGGGGTTAGACTAGAAGATATGATGATGAATCTATGATAGTTTTTTTCCTTATTGAACTGAACACATTTCACATAGTTGTTTGTTTATTAGCAAATATATATATATATATATATATATATATATATATATATATATATATATATATATATATATATATTGGCTATTAATGCTTTAAATTTACATGAGGAGTAGTGTAAAAGAACTACTTAAGAGTTCTTCATGCAAATGAATTATTATAAGTTAAGAAGCGTTTCATAAATAATATTTTATCGAAAATCTCAGAATATACCGTTGGCATTCCTAAACTTTCTGATTGAGAAGAAGAAATCTAAAGGAAAATTTAAACTGACAGAGACCTATGATTTGACTTAGGTGCTCTTAATATAAGAAAAGGTGATGTATAATAGGAAGTTTGTGAAAATATGACGTAATATAATAGGTATTAAAGGTAGTGGAAATACAAGGAATAACGCCAAATATTGCCTAAACATTTTTAAATCAGAAATATTGAAATATATTATCATTACAATAACAAAGATGTAAATTTTATTGTAAATAAGTAACCTGGCTTTAATTTTTTTGAAATTATGACAAGACACGTATATTTCGATCTTTCGATTTGTGTAAACTGTGGTACCTTTTCTCACAATGAAGATTTTCTATGAAGGACATATCATACCTCTTTAAGATATCTGTAGATTTTTTTAGCTATTCAACTTATCATTTGTTATATGTCGTCTATTATTTCTGTTATAAAAATAATGACAATGGCAGATTGAAATTTGGTGCCGTCAATAATATAACACATATCAATGAATATAAAGACACAACATAATGAATTTTTTCAGGTATTCTACTCGATATAATTCTCAAAACGCACATCGATAAATTTTCGGAGACACTTCAAATATTGGAAAAATAACAAGCTTTAACTTTGATGAAAAATCTCATTCGTTTTAAACGGCTCTTAGTTTGTCCACTGCAAGGAAGTTGGAGGGGGTAACATGAAGGGGAATACTCTAAAATAAATTCGGTCCGGCATGTAAAGCTATACTCCCCTTAAAGGGGCTATACTGTACTTGCGCAGTGGGTAAGGAAACAGGACTGGACTTAAGTAACCTTTAATTACGTTATTATATTGGAAAAATTACAATTTAGAGTTCATTATTAAATGATAAATAAAATAAATACTGACTAAAATAGATTTGAACATAATTCTCTGGGAAAAAATTTGCATTATGGGAATTTTCCCCTATTTCGAGGTCCTAAAACGATTCTGACCTCAGTTTTTCCATAATTTTTCCTCAGTTTTGTGTAACACAGTGAAAAACACTTTTCACTTTAGTTTCAATTTTTTGTACTGAATGGTTAAAATTTTGTTACAGCCACAAATTTCACACTGACAGAAGCCTCTGTATTACATAAAAATTCATATATTTGCACATTTTTATCGAAAATATCAAGAAAATTATCAAAAAACGGATTAAAACAAAATGGATTCCGCCTTTAAATATTGGTGTGACTCGTTCCTAATATGATCCAATATGATCTTTGTGAAATTTACATATATTCTTTTGTTTCTACAGATTGTCCCGCCTTCATGTGATTTCTGATCAAAAATTTTGGATGGTTAAGAAGATTAATTTTAACCTTTTTTTACAAAAATTACAAAAATTAAACTATATTGTTTACTGTAATGGATAAATTTTATAGTTCAGATTAATTCCAGTTTTACAAATTAACCAAAATCAAGCTAAACCTGAAATAAACAAAACTTTTGGGTGGTTAAAATTAATTTTTCCCTGAGACTATATAAAACATTAAAAAACTTAAACTATATTATTGACTATGATGATCAAATTTTATAGTTTATACCACGAAAGTATTTTACATCTGGCAACGTGTCAAACGAATATTAGTCGTTTTCACGAGTCTGATGATCGATGGCCTTTCCGGAAAGCGTTTTTGGTTTCTCGATGAAAATACAAATTTTTTAAAATTTATTCACACGAATTTGTGCAAAAATAACTGAAATATATCACATAGATGATATTTTGAGTAGTATCATTGAAAATAAATATATAAGTTCGGTTTCTTCTTCAGAATTAAAATTGCTTGATGAAGTCACGCTCGACATTTCTTGAGTTTTCCGACAAAGTGCAAAATCAAAGCCAAAATTGTGTTTTATGACCTCGAATTATGGGTAACTATCGAATTTTTTCCAAAAAACGCCCTTTTCCTACATATACAATAATATAAATAATTACCAAAATTTAAAAAACGTACTTACATTGATGCATTGTTATAAATAAAAAGTCTGCACAAATGTCTTGATAACATACACAAATATAAATCCCGAAATTTAACTAATGTCACTGCATGGCACAACAAAAAAAATGACGAGAATTTTAAGCGTCGGGACGGTGACAAACGACCACATTAAATAAAAAGAATACGTCGGGATGCCGCACTTTCGCAAAATCCTGCTCTATTTTCTGGTTGTCATATTGCCAACCTCATACAACAAAATTACTATGAATTTTTTTTCTGCGCTTACTTCACATACCCACTTTTATTTTCTGCATGTTGGGTTAATTTTTTAGGCATTTAACCCATTTTTGTAGTTTTCCATATCCCCTCTAACTTCCTTGATCCATAACGCCTTACAGAAGAAAAATTTTTGTTAAAACTCAGTATTCTACAAACAGTGAACAAACGATCTTCAGTGCCACTTATGGAAAATATCAAGAAAATTATCAAAAAACGGATTAAAACAAAATGGATTCCGCCTTTAAATATTGGTGTGACTCGTTCCTAATATGATCCAATATGATCTTTGTGAAATTTACATATATTCTTTTGTTTCTACAGATTGTCCCGCCTTCATGTGATTTCTGATCAAAAATTTGACATTACAAGGACATACTGAACTAAAAGGCTTAGAACAAACAGTAATATAAAAATTATGTACTTGCTTTTTTTTATGTTTATTTATAGAAAGTATCAGTTTTGCCCAAAAAAAGTATTTTATATGAAAATAATCTGAATAAATTTTAATACGATGGAAATTTAGATTGCGTGGGATCAATTTTAATACAACTTTGACATTTCCCTTAAAGGGCAGCGGGCCATAAATTATAAAAGGAAGGCCGCCAGAGCGTGAAGAGATGCTCTATTTTGGGTAGGGGAAAATTATATAGGGTCGTTTTTAATTTGAAATACAAAAAAATATATAAAGAAATAAAACTATACTTTACTTGTGGCAAACTACATACGATGTTTTCAAATGTTCAACATGTGAAACGTGGTAAACAAGTAACATGAAATTAAGACCATATATATTTTACAAATTACGCGAAAACAAAACTAGATCTGATGTTAAACTTAAAACTGTTTTTTTTTTAAACTGGTGGATTCGATATCTCTGGAACTAAGAGATCGATTTTAGTGAACCAAAGCTTAAGTTGTTTAAAATTATTTCCTCTACAACCCCTGCCAAGATTTTCAAAATTTATTAGTCATTTATATATGCTTTGTTTCCTCTAAGGTCCCATTATACGCCGATGATCTGAAATTTTATAGCATTGTTAACTTAGATCATAACCACTTACAAACTGATCTAGATTGTTTCGTCGACTGGTGTGCTTCAAATCATCTAAAAATCAACGTCTCCAAATGCAAATGTATCAGCTTCTTCAAGTGCGATCACCCAATTGTTAATTCATATGAAATACTGGGTCAACCTGTCGAATCCGTCGAATCTATCAATGACTTGGGAGTAATTTTCACGAAAGATTTGCAATTCAACGCTCATATTGACAGCGTCACGATCAAGGCTCTAAGAATGCTGGGTTTTATTAAGCGAAACTCGAGACATATTAATGACACTAGAGCTCTAATTTGCTTATACAACTCGCTTGTTCGCAGCATTTTGGAATACTGTTCAATTATATGGACTCCCAACTATGTCATCCACAAAAACAGACTCGAGAGAGTACAAAATAAATTCACGAAATATCTACTATATAAGCACCATTTTCCATCACACGGCTTAGCTTATCAAACAAGACTGATGTTGTGTGGACTCAAGAGTCTGGAGAGCAGAAGAAGAGCAGCTATGTTTTTGTTCCTGTTCAAAATATTAAATAACATAATTGACTGCGACATATTGCTGAGCGAGATTAATTTTAGGGTCCCATCAAGGCGTACTAGGCTGCAACGGCTGTTCCAGGAAAGCTATCATCGCACCAACTACGGCCAGTCCACCTTCATAAATAGATTAATGATTAATTATAACCGATTTTATATGGACTGTGACATTTTCAAGGACTCACAGCAAAGAATTAAAACGATTATAATGTTTAAATGATATACTTTGTTGTACATTATTCTTTTTTTTTCTTGTGAATTTTTTTTCAATGTTTGTATTTTCTTTTTGTTTTTTGTTATTGTTCTTTATCATTTGCCATACCATTTAGAATGTATCATTCTGTAGTGTATGTAATTGAATAAATAAAATAAAAAAAAAATAAATAAATATATTTTAGACGAAAGAAAGATATCTGTAATAAAACAATCCAGAAAAATGATCCATTCTTAAGTTAGACTTAGAGTTGCTGAGAGACGAAATTAGAAAAAAGGGTTATTCTTATCTGGTTTCGTCTCGTGGTATCGAGACTAAAAATAAATTACTTCTCGTCTCATCTGTTCAACTTCTCGTCGATTTCTTGTTTTAAATAAAAAAATGACGGACTATAAATTTTACGATTTCATTCAAAACTGATATTAAGGGATTTTTGGGGATTCCTATAATGAATTTAATATTTTTTTTTCAATTTACTATCACGAATCCATTATGACGGGTTACAAGTTTTAATTTTTCTGAATTTTTGTCTTTAGGGGATGTGTAAATAGATTCTATAAGCCCGGGAAATATTTTAAATCAATTTTCTTTTCCTCACTATTTATATTAAAATACATTTTATATAGCTATGCATAAAGCATGCACCAATTGTTTTAGTTTTACTTAAATCTTGCAAATTGTCAAAAAATTATTAATTCTACTACAATCTCAATGGTTCTCTTAAATGAGTTCATTCTTTGCATTGAAAATAAACTTCAAAGCTCTGAAACAAATCATTCCTTGGAATATACTTAAACACAAAAGTCGCCTCCATGAGTTAACGATTGGAAGAAGTAAGTTTAAGCCTTTTAAATCAAATTTACCAAAAATCTGTATTTACTGTATTATATGGTTAACTTACATGCATTTTTTAAAAAAAATTGTGACTCCACAGGTTGTAACCAAAAAACGAGAACATGCCTAGAAGATGTCAGGCAATTATCGAAATCAATGTAATTTAATTTATATGAACAAGTTATTCAATAAAAATATGATTCACCATCTGTAAAATTGCGTTTTTTTCTTATTATATAGACTGTATGTATCAGAAGAGGCCCAAAAATAATGCCTTATTGCTGAAAGAACTTACGACATGAAGTTTCCCAATCGGCGCCTACCAATTCTCTTACTTTTCAGAAGTTTTGTTTGAAGGTTGTAGACAATGTTGAAGATTGACTAAAATGTGATTGTCGGACTTGCATTGTCTTTATTTTTATTTATTTTTACGACGAAATACCAAGACCATACACCTGACAACCTACGATCGGTGCTCACACTACACTACAGTAAGCCACCACATCTTTACGGACTACCAAAAATTCATAAAATGAACATAGCATTGAGGCAAATAACCAACTCCAGAGGATCCCCAACAAATGCACTGGTGAAGTTCCTTTTAAAAATCATACAACCTTTAGAAGGTAAGACGAACACATATGTTAAAAATTACACACATTTCGTGTACATTATTAGTAGCATTAATCTAGAACCAGACAATAGACTAATAAGCTTTGATGTGGAAAGTCTGTAAACTAAGGTACCATTAGGGGAATTACTAGACATAATCAAAACTAGACTTTCAAATGATACTACTTTATCAGATCGAACCACGTTACCACTAGACGGGGTGATGGACCTTTTGGAGTGTTGCCTCCGTAGTGCTTACTTTCAAGTAAAGGACAGGTTCTACGCTCAGGACGACGGGCTTCCGATGGATTCTTCACTCTCTCCAGTCGTCGCCAAAACATGGAATAGTTCGAAACTCATGCCATAGAAACGGCAACAGTAAAACCGAAAGTCTGGTTGAGACATGTCGATGATATCTTCATCGTATGAAAGGGCACTGATCAATAACTTAATGATTTCTTGAAACATCTAAATAACATTCGACCAACCTAAATTAAATTTACTATGGAAAAAGAGGTAAATGATCAATTGTCTTTCCTAGATGTCATGGTGAATCGCTCTAACGAAACTATTAAACCTTCAGTATACAGAAAGCCCACATATACTGGACAATATCTCATAGTTCTAATCATTTTGTTGTAACAAAACGGGGAATTATACGTAACCTCTATAATCGTGCTATATCTATATGGAAGAATGCTGATTCATTGAAAAAAGAGGTAGCAAATATTAAATCCGATTTACAACAACAAGAATGGTTATCCTTTAAAACTAACTGACGATGTTATAAATAACTTTAAAAGAACGAACACTGGCCAGCAAGAAACACTTTCTTTCTTCACAATTCCGTACATTAAGGGAACTTCGGAGAAAATAAGACGAATTGCCGGTAGTTATAATATAAAAACAGCCTTTAAATCAGGAAATACACTTAAGGCTCATTTAACAAAAACAAAACCAAAAAGTACCGATACGAATTTGTTTACAAAGTTCCATGTGAGTGTGGTGAAATGTACATTGGAGAAACTAAACGATCACTAGAAGTTAGAATTAAGGAACATAAAACTCATACACAAAAAGGGGAGACATCGAGATCAGGTATTGCGGAACACGTCTGGGATAAACAACACCATATAAAATGGTCTGAGGCTGTGGCAATATATATGGAACCCAACATGAAAAAAAGAAAATATATAGAAGCAGCTTACATTAAACACAATAATGGAATCTTCAGTAAACCGAGTGTTGAGATACCTAATCTTTGACAACCACTACTTCGTAACATCAAATCATTGAGGTGTCTACAGCGAAGCGAAACTTTGCTCTTCAGTGGACACAGTCCCTATATAAGCTCGTAGTCTTAAGACAAAACATTCAGTTTATACTTGATAACGAGTAGAGATACAACCTAATCGAAACGTCGTAAAAATAAATAAAAATAAAGACAATGCAAGTCCGACACCCACATTTTAGTCAATTTTCAGAACCTAATGAAAAGATTCATCTCAGCTGGTTATGTTGATTATCCAGAAGTTAAAGTAGTCAACCAAAGAGCTACTAATGAAGAAAAGGAACTAGAAATTTTGCTACTTGTAAAAGAAAATCCTCACATTAGATGTTAGCATTTAACTGCATTGTGTGAAGCATCACAACAAACCACCGCCAACCGTATCACCAAAAAATATAAATATCACCCATATCACATGGAATTACACCAAGAATTGGGATTATGAAAGGTATATAAACTTTTGCCATGTGATAGATATGAAGATTAAATTAAAACCAAATTTCTTATGAAGTATAATGTTGAGCAATTAGGCTACTTTTAAAAGTAATGCATCTGTAAATAGACGTACATTATCTTGCTACAGAAACCCCAGTTTGGGTGAATCATTGGGTCCCATTTGTTTGCTGAATCATTAAATGGATTTATAGTGCAGGTTCAGGTTTGCAAGAGATACTACCCCAAGGCCTCGATAGGAATGAGGGAGACAGTATGTGGTTAAAGAAAGATAGTGCGCCTCCACATTACTATCGTGAATTTCGTGCGTTCTTGGGCCAAGGCTTTCCGCAGAAATGAATTTGGTGTGAGGGTTTTCTTCAATAACCATCAAGATCTTGCAAATATGATCTCGTTAGATTTCTTCCTGTAAGGTTATATAAAAGACTGGGTGTTTGTTTATCGCCCAACAACCGATATGCAAAACAGGATTAGGGATACCTACTGAACAATTACTCCACTAATGTTACTCACGGTCCCGAAAGACGTGAGAGAAAGACTAAACACGTGTATTCAATAAAGAGCCTATTTATTCTAACATTTTTTAAGAATAAACTATTAGTTGTTACCTATTAATAAGTAATTAAATTATCTTCTATAGTTTACCTTTTTTAATGGATTTTAAATTGTTTTATATTTATTTTAAAAAATAAAAAATTCTCCTTGTTTTATTTTAATGTTCATATATTTTTTATTATATTTAATTATATCAAAGTCCTTGTTTCAAAGATATTGTTTTTCGTTACATTAGTTTACATAATGTTTGTATTTTTCTTTGTTTTCCGTGACTGCTACGAGTATAGAAGAAAAATCCAGCAAACAGAATAAGGAAAAGTAAATAAATCGAAATATCACAAAAACTGTTAGGAACAGGTAAAGAACAAATTGAACAAAAGTTGTAGGAGTTTTATAAAATAAGATAAATACAGCATGTACCATTTCAAAAAATTGATATCTTTTTTTCTAATTTTTCAAATTTGAACGAGCCTGTAGCGTTTATTGCAAATGTTTAGTAGAAATTGCCTTTACTTAGTTATGGTCTTTGCTGATAATTAATTTGAATTAATATTTGAAAATATTAAGCACACTTATCTCCAAAACTATGACGTTAAGGTATATGAGACGCTCAATAAAAAAAAATCAAAATTATACTTTAATTCGAAAAAAAAATATTCATATGGAGGGTGTTCTATTTAAAAAATACAACTTTATGCTCTTCTTGTTTCTTGGCATACCCTGTAGAGTCCAAAATATTTTTAGGTGCGTATAAGTTAACCATATAATGCAGTGAATTCACTTAAGATAAGGAGTAATTGGTAAAAAAAAAATTGTTACTCTATTAATTGCTTCGTTATACATATTTTGTCGCCTTTTTACGAAACGTATTCGACAAACAAAAGTCGGTGTCAATAATAATAATTTATCCCCATATCAATTACACCTTTACTTGCGAGAGTATCTCAATTACAACTGTAAAAAAAAGAGGAAAGAAATCTAAACCAGTATGGGAACGAAGCCCTTCATCCATGAATGAAAATATCTATCTCTTTCTAGATTTGGCTTTAAGGAATTTTCATTCATTAGTTCGACCATTTGGCAGTTCAGTTGTAAGTTATATAGTGTTAAAGATGGTGCGTGTTGAGTGGTGCATATAACCATGAATGGGCAAATTGACATGCTAGTTTTTGGTTAGTTGGTGCGAATCGACGTGAACCGATGTTTAATGGTTCGAGATTTGGTTTATTACATAAGATTTTGTGTGGAAAAAGGATTAAGTTATTCGAGAGAATCAAGCTCTGGTTTCGTTTTTTGTTTATGTTTTCGTTTTCTGGAAAACTGTGTCTATAATAATATTAAAAAAATAATGATGCTCATAATATCGGGTGTAATTGAGAAAATGCATTCTGTTTATTCTATCATAACTTCGTTGATTTATAAAATTTTTATACAAAAAATTGAACCGACTTCTAAAAATGCTCTAAAAAGTTAAAAATTTTTATATCAAATTGAAATTTTTGAAGTCAGCGCCAATTAATACCTAACAAAATGTGATTCGCATAAACAGATTAAAAATACTTTATTTGTAATTGCTTTCTTTCCATAATTTGTATATATTAGTAGTTATATATTTCATTTAGAAATAATTTGGCGCCGATTGCAAAAATTTCAATTTCAAATAAAAATTTATAGTTAGTTTTCACTTTTTGGAGCATTTTTAGAAGTCGGTTCCATTTTTTAAAAAAAAAATTATTTTTCGATTTTGTCCGCTATATTAGATTCGCCATATTGAATCCACAAAAATAATTTTAAATTCATAATTTACACTCTCAACAACCCCCTATATCAGTTTTCGAGAAATTCGAAAAAAATCAGGACGCCAGATTCAGTTTTTCAAAAAATATTTTAAAATCGTAATTAGCACTAACAAAAATCCCCCAATACTGATTTTAGACAAAATCGAGAGATGCAGAATCTTCAATCCGCCATCTTGGATTTTTTTATCCGCCATATTGGATACGCCATATTTATTTTTTTTTAATAATTTGGGAGAGAGAGAGAGAGAACGTTTTATCGGTAATAAAAAATCAAAATCTGAAAGAAAATTTGGTAAAAATATTGTGGGGATATTTCCCTCAATTAAATTACCAAAGTACAAAGATAAAACGCAGCCACCGCAAATGAAATGAGCGTCAACGGCGAAAATTTGCGGTATATAAACCTTCAAAGTGCATTAAACATGCGGTAGCTTTCGCATTACGCGCATACATTAAGCTAAGTGGGCCTGGATTCCGCTTTGATCCTTGTACAAAGGACGAAATTATCCTGGCTGTGTTTTACTTTATGTTTCTGCATGGCTTTATTAGCGGGTACAGGTATAAAAGATTCTCCGCATATGGATTTCTAAAATGCGCTATGGCAATTTTTTAATTTTAATCTTATACGTGTTTATAATCTCTAGATTCTTTCTCTTGAATATGTTGATACAATTGAATTGAATTTTCAATACTTGGTGGAACTCATTAAAGATCACGTAGTAAAACTCGATTTTTACCTAAAAATTCCACTTTAATTTCAACTTGAATACCTTTTATTCAATTTTCAATTAAAGTGAAATTTTTCAGTAAACATCAGTAATTTTCTTAATACAATATTTTAAAAAAAAATGGAAGGTACGTACTGAAGTTGTTTGAACTAGTAAAGTTGTTGAAAATCTGCGAACAGTTTTTTGAAAGTACATATATCAGAATTTCGTCTTCTTCGTCTTCTGATTTTTAATAACTGTAACAGAATCATTCTGAGGCAGGTCAAGTATGACCGAAAAGTCGTTTAATATGCATAATAAATAAAACATATACAGTTTGATTAATAAAACTGATTTTACTCCCAAGAAAACCAAAAACTTGAAAATATACATAAACAGGAAAATCCAAAATATATATATATATATATATATATATATATATATATATATATATATATATATATATATATATATATATATATATATATATATATATATATATATAGCTAGGAAAATTACACTACATTTTTAACCCTATAACTGCCTTGACTTGACTGAATGTAGAACCCAGATGGTGTATGTTTTAGGTACTTTAAGTGGCGTAAAAAGTTTGGGTCTTTTAATTGAAGTGGTATCTTTCTGAAAAAATATCGTGATTCAATTTAGAAGAATTGAAAGCGGAGAATTATTTTTATTTATTGTTTTATTTATTTTAGAAATTCCCTTATAATGGTTTATTTTAATATATTGAAATAAATTCAGGTTTCAAGATTTTTGTATTTTCATAATCAAAGGTGTGCTTGTGTTTCACTCTGTGTTTTTTTAGGGCTGTAATATTTTTTTTTGTCATATTTACGTTCATTTGGACGATTTTGACTAGTTTGGCCGATATAATTCGATGGACAATTCTTGCAGGGTATTTGGTAGACAACATTTGATTTTTTGTTTTTTGGAATATCACTTTTTAATTTGCTGAAATTGTTTTTAAGTAAATTATGGCCCTTATGACTAGTTGTTAAATTACGTTTCTTAAAAAAAAGTTTGAAAGTTTTCGGAAAGTTTTGGTATGTATGGCAAAGAAAGATATTGTTTTTTTGGTTTTATTGTCTTCTAAAATTTCTGTTCTAGTGTTTCCCTGTTTGTATTTTTCTAGCCTTTCTTTAAAAATTTTATTAATTAGTTTGGGTAAGAGTTTGACATAAGGGCCTCTTTTGCTTTTTTGATACAGTTGTTTCTAAATTCGGGACTACTAAGGATGATGGCTCTATCGGCTATTCCAATTATTACTGATTTTTTTTTTTGGGCCATGTGGTGTTGGGAATTGTAGTTGAGGTAGCGACCAGACCATGTAGATTTTGTGTACCACTCAGTTAGTATTGTATTATTTTTGTGATGCAACGTCATATAAATTGTAATTTTTCATGATAGCTGTTAAATTTGTTTAAAATATATGAATCTTGATCTTTTTGTTATAGCTGTTATGCAATCATGTACATATCTGTAAAAGAATGGTAGTTTGAATTTTAAGCTGTTGATAACTTCAGTTTCTAGGTCTTCTAACACTAATTGAGCAATAACGCTCGGTATAGATGCACCCATCACGCAACCCTCAATTTGCTTAAAGAATAAATTTTTGTATTTGAAGTATTTAGAAGTTAGGCAGATTCCTACAGCTTCAAGAAAGTCATCTAATGGTATATCGGTGTATTTCTTGATTTCTGACCATTTTTTTCTGATTATGTTTAAGGACACATTTATGGGTATATTTATGTAGAGAGATACAACGTCTAATGAAATCAGCACGTGGTTTTCTGGGATTTTAACATTTTGTATTTTTTCTTTAAAGCTCCATGAGTCTTTAATGTAAAAATTATTTTCGCCAGTGACATTTGCTAAGATATTTTTGAGGTTTTTGAGAGTACATTAAAAATTAATTCCTATATTATATCTATATATATATATATATATATATATATATATATATATATATATATATATATATATATATCATATCTCAGAAAACTTTAGGAAAAAAATCACGTTAATTAAAGTGGCCAAGAAAAATTATTGAAAATAATTTCCAAAATCTGTGGCTAGGAAGCGTAATTGCTATGGTCAAGTAAAAAAAGACATCAAAAAAATATTATGCTAATAATTTTACTACAGTTCTATATTTTTTTGGTTTAACATTTTTTGCTGTAAGTTGTAAAGCTACGGCAAGAGAGGAGGGGGAAAGTTTACGGATAAACGTTACTTTAAGTTTGGTTTGACTGAACCGAATTTGATAAACTTGATTTTGTTTAAAAAAGGAACGTTTGATAATTAAAATGAAATAATAGCTATATTAGAATAATTTTCGCGGTCCTCGCTAGAGAGCGCTATTTGAAACTCTTCTCTTTTTTTCAATTTTACTCCGTAATTTTAAATGCAGAGACGTAGTTTTTATATTATATTCGGAAAGTATAATAAATTTGCAAGAGAAAATGTTAAACAATTAATTTGATGTTTTTATCTGTTTTTCGAATTATACCCAAAAGAATAATTGATGTCACGTTGACGAGAAAAAGCGATTATTTTCAAAGGTCAGTGGTCAAGCGCCACTTTTTCTTACAGAAGACGATTTCATTAACGTTGGTGAAGTTGAAAACTAAAATATCAAAATTAAATAAAATAATAGATTGAAAGTAATTTATTATCGATTACATATGTTTTGTTGAAATTATGGGCATAATGTAAAACGTGGGCTCCCTAAAGTTTTGATATTTAGATGTAAGAGAGTAATATTATCTTATTATATTTTTTTAATAATTATATTTATATTTCTTATCATTTTCCTTACACTTTTAATTTTTTACGCTGTAGCAGTTTTATATTACTTTAAGTTATATTAAATTCATATTATCTCAAAGATCAATGAAACTAGGGACAAGGGTTAAATACAGCATTTAGGTAAATTTTTATTCTATACAGTGTGTTCGTGCTCTCTAGAAAACTAATTTTTTTACATCGAATATCCTATATATTATATATTTTTTCTTATATTATATTCTTTATAAATAAATTTAAAATTGAGCATTATATGGTATTTTTTATGGGTTTTTTAGTTATTCCCTTCTAAAAATACATATTTGAGCAAAATGGCATATAACATTTCTGACTTATCTTGTATGTAAAATATTTCTATAATTTTACAAAGATGTAATATAATTTTAAAAAGATGTAAAACCATAAAAAAATATATAAGGTGAAGAGTTAACTTAAAAAAAAATTATACCGTCCCAAGAGGAAAAAGAAAATGACGTTTACACCTAGTTCTAAAAAATATAAATCTACTTAAAATAAGGACATTTTAACTTATTGGTCTGGCTGTTTTAGCTTCTGAGATAAAAGGAGAAACAGGTTTTAATGTGTTTAATCTAAATTATTTTTCACAATGTTTTAATATAACTGAATATAACACGCGCCCAGTTTCATAATCTCTGGTTACCAAAACGATAAAAGCGTTGGTTATTTAAACAAATTATTTCATAACAGATGGTTTAAATTTTACCAGAAGTTAACCATGGGGGAAATTTACCCAGAGACGATTCTGTGGTTACTTGCTTAACGAAAAGCCCATTCTGTTTGTTGATGATTTGGATGAAAAAGAACAGTCATTTGCATTTTTGTTTAAAAAATACTTTATGAATAACTGTTTTTAACCGACTTCTAAAAGAAGGAAGTTCTCAATTCGTCGACTATGTATTTTTTTTATGTATGTGCACCGATTACTCCGGAACGGCTGCACCGATTTGAAAGAAATTTTTTACGTTATATTCAGAAAGTTGCTGCGGTGGTTCCATATGTTCAAATGTGGAACTGAATCGTTTTTGAGGATGTAAATAGTGAATATAAAATTATTTTAAGAAAATCTAATATATCAGATGCAATATAACCGTTTAGAAATTTTAAATTTTTGGATTCTATCTAATATTGGTACTAGAGGGCTTTGAAGGGTTTAAATTTAGATTAGATAAAGATGTAAAAATAATTTTTTTGAAATTCAGTATGGCGGATCCAATATGGTGGGTTGAAAATTTAACCTTATTCGCATTTTTTCAGATTTGGGGGGTGGTGTATTACGAATATGAAGTTAATATTTTACACCTATTAAGTTATTAGATACAATATGAGGGAATAAATATTTTACATTTTCCGGTTTTATCTAAAATTGATATTGCGGGGTTCTTATATAAACCCAATATGCAATATAAAATATATCGAGCTAAAAAATTTAGTTCTCAAATTCTTTAAATATTGATATTGGAAGGTTTTGGGGCTTATATTACTAATCTAAAATTAATTTGAAAATTAAGATAGTGATAGACTAAATATTTGTGACATAATTTCATTGGTATTTGGAGAACTCCAAGAATCTAAGAATTTTTAGTGATTCATTTTTTGGTGATTTACAATTATGGATAAAATGGGTACTTTTTTGCCACCTTGGAGTCATTGCAAGGTACACTAATCTCGATTAGCACTTAGTTCAAATAATTTAGGAATATCATAATGAATTCAAAACTAAAAATGAAAAAATATAATTTTTTTTTTTTTAAATTGAACCGACTTCTAAAAGTGCGCTAAAAAGTGAAAAATAACTACAAATTTTTATATAAAATTAAAATTTTTTAAATCGGCGGCAAATTATTTCTAAATGAAATAAATATCTACTAATATATACAAATTATGGTAAGAAAGCAATTACAAATAAAGTATTTTTAATCTGTTTATGCGAATCACATTTTGTCAGGTGTTAGTTTGGCGCCGACTTCAAAAATTTCAATTTCATATAAAAATTTCTTCACTTTTAGAAGTCGGTTCAATTTTTTTATGAAAATTTTATTAATAATGTTTTTTATTTGTCAACGAGAGATACAAGAAAAATTTCTTCTTCTCTGGAGTTGTTAACTATTATTATAAAATTAGCACAAATATTAATCCATTTTATCAGTAGATAAATCTTGAAAATTTATTTTCTTTATAAATATCCTCTAAAAAATAGAGGTATGTTATGAAAAGCAACATTTTTTATTCATTTATTTTTTTTATTACGGCGATTGACTTATTTCTATAAAATTCAAGTATCAATATTTCCAAATAAAACTGAATCAGTGATTTCGTAACCAACCTTCATATTTTGTTTGAGAAACACTTGGCCTTGAAAACTTATGATTAACTTTAAAGTATTGGTTATTGTTACTTAAACTACGGAATTTTGAATTTGAGTTTGCTAATCAGAAATTTAACTGCTGTTTAAGCCGTTTTTTACTAATGTACCATATTACATTTAAGTTATTGTAATATATTGGAACTTAATATTTATTTATAGATTTCAATTTTCAGTCTGATTCACAAGCCATAAGCCTGAACACGATTTAACTTGAAAAAGCGACAGAAATTATATAAAATCAAGCCAACAAACTTTGAAACATCCGAATCTAGAGAGCACCGGCAAATTGGCACATATATAGTAGTTGAAAATAAACAGTAAATTTGTTTATGCATAAACCTTACTTCACTAAATTTTTTTTTAATGACCTAAACAATTAAAATGATAAAAAAAACACTAATACACCAAATTATTTTCACCTATACGATATAAACATATTTAAACAACCTAACCTTCATTTGTTCAAAGCAACATCTACTCATGGCAGCATCCTAACCTAATCTGAGAGCTCCATTCTCTATTTTAAGCACTGAGGGTATAAGAGACGCAACGCGACGCCTTTAAGAGGGTAGGTCTAAGCAGCGTCGACCCCTCCCTTTAAATCTGATTGGATAAAATGACGCTTGCGTCGCATCAGCGTAGTTTAATGTCAGGAATCCGAGATTTGTTCAGTGAATTAATCCAAGTTTTGGGGATCCACATACTGTAATATACGTTATTGCATGGTTTTGTAAGATAAAGAAGGATAGACGCTTAAGGGTAGGGCTATTCTAAAAACATTATGAACAGGTCTTTGGAAATGGTTCTTTTTTATGATGTGATTTTTGGTTAGGAATTTGTGGGAAAGCTAACGATAGGTAAAAAGATTAAAGTTTATATAAAAAAGGAATTTGTTTGAGAATAAGCTCGCATAGCAAGCACTGAGTCACTGGAAATTTTTATTTGAATCAATAATACACGGAGGTTTATTTTAACTAAAAAAATTATAATTAATCAATTTTTTACCTAAATCACTCAAATTAATTTGAAGAAATACTTTAAATAATGATGATGCAAGCAATACAATGCTTTGCTCAATCTTTTCTAAGGATGCAAAATTTGTATTTGCAATAAAATATAATAAACTAACCCTTTTTTAATCAATAAATTTAATATCCAGAAAAAAAACAAATCTCTAGATTAGGTTTGGCACTAAATGAGGAGTACCCATTACGCATAAATTTCATACCCTTAACTTTCATATTTTGACACCTTTCTACCTCATTGCCTACGCTACCCCATTGTCAAAAACAAGCAACCAGAAAATAGCGAAATCACTGCCTTTTACCCCCTCCCCTCCTATACATTAACCCCTCAGTCTAGGTGTTTACCGTTAACAGTATAAAAAAGGTCGGCCTCTGTTAAAGAAGGAAAGAATATTTAATGTTCCATCTTTGTTTTATTACCTTATGTCAATAAGTCATTTCAAATTAACTGAAAACTTGTAAGTTCGTCTATGAAGCTTAAGTACAGAGAAATATTCTCTGTCCTACTTTTCTTAAGAATTTTAGAAAGGTAATTTTATAATTTTTCGCAAAGCATCTCTCTTGTTCTTCATTTAGAGAACTCAAACCTTCCAAGTGTCCCCGTAGTGCCCTTCTATGTAGTAATTACTTAAACGGGTTGTATTTTAAGAAATATCAACAGGCGATAAAGACGGTAACATACGAAAGTTTAAGAAAAATATAATTTTTTATGACCACACTAAAATGAAATATAATGTTGGTCTAAGTCTAGCTAGGCTATGGGTTATAAAATCTATATTTTATCTTTTTTAAATATTGGGTAAAAATAATTAGCTGTGGCATTACAAACGTGCACAATATACAAACAAATAAACAGACAAAACTACTGGGTCACAGGACCCTAAAAACATTCAGGTGATTTTAGATAAAGATTTTTTTCAAATCTAATATTCCATTTCAATCACATATACAAAAACAAATTTAGCAAAGCACTCAGTCACTCTCTGTCTCTCTCTCTCCTACCAGCAGCCTTAAAATGTAAAATCTCCATGGCATGGCATCCACAGAAAGTTAACTTCCCAACCGCTGTGACATCCCAGACCTTTTGACTCCGCCCATGCCGAAAAGCTGAGCGACCCGACTTTTATTCATGCGACTAGTCCCGACAAAACGTGTCTTTCAATCCCGGCAAATGCGCGAAAATTCTTGGTTGATGCTCGGCATATCGCAAAAATGTCAACACCGTCCGCTTCCGTACATTTTTTGGTGAAACAGTGAAAAATTTTTAACCAGCAAAATATTTATTTAAAAAAATAAAAATAGTTATAAAACTTTTAATAAAATTATATTTGAGCTATTTTAATAAGAACTGTTTTTGCAGATGGTGTATTTTTTTTTAAATAAAATAAAACGACTTTTAAGAGTGTTGATAATTTGTGAACATTAAAAATTTATTAAGTGATACAGAATATAAACTGCGAACTGGAATTAAAGAAAGTAATGATAGTCACTTTTATGAAGGAAGCTTTAGTAAACTGAATTAAAACCGTATTTGAAATTATAAATTGGCTTGAGATTATTTTCTTGAAGAATAATGTCCTTTTTCCACACTTGAAGCAACGGAGTTATTTAAAACTTAGTGAAGGAAAAAAATGTGATCTTCGATCCGTCGGAGTTGTAAAATAAAATGTACTGCAAGCAATTGCAAATTATGAATCGTTTGAAGGAAAAAAGGAATTAAAAATATCTGGCTCTTGTTTGTTATCAAAACAAACTGTCAAAAATGTGCAATTTCATAGAAAAGGGACTACTTTTTCAATAACTGAAACCTTTCAAATCGAATATTTGTGCGTTTTCTTTCAAATTTATTTAATTAAAGTGATTTTGGACGTTATATTGGTTTTCAAACTGGATTCAACAATTGCCGCTGGGCTATTGCTAAGGACAGGACCCGCCATGGATCTTACAACGGCGTACCGGTACAACCAAAATATGATGGAGTATTATACTTGTAAGCAATACCATAGTTTAGAAAGTTCTTTGATTAGTTGAAAAAATAATAGCTTAACCGCTAATGTGGATAGTTTTACAACAAATATAAATAAAAATAAAACATAAATAAATAATGTAAGTCATGATTAATCGGCAATTGAGCAATAAATTATTATCCAACAGTATGATGTAACCAATCAAGAAAAATATTTATATCATTAAGGAAGAAACCATAAAGAAAACAATCCAGTCAAAATTAAACTCATACTAAAAATATCTCGTAATTTTGCATTTACCCATAAATACAATGCCAAAAAATGTGTTTAGAAATGTAAAATAAAATATAGATATGCCTTTATATAAGAATATAAAAGCAGTTATAGATAGCAATACATTTATTGGCCGTTAAAATTTAAAAAACAACCACAAAAGTATATAACTTGAATATATTGTATAACTGGTTGCATAAAATGAAAATCTTTTACCAAAATTAGTTTGGTATTTGTTAAAATTTGAAGTAAATAAATTTTAATTTATTATTTATAGAAAAAGAGTACTCGAACGATAGTCAGTAAATAATTTTTTCTTCGAATAACATGTTGGTATTTTGATTAAAATCAAGATTTAATTTCTAGTTCTTATTGTGAAAAAAAGTTAATACTGACTTAATCTAGAAACTGAAGTTTTCCACGGAAATTTTGTAGAGCCTCAGACGTAACTTAAAGGAAACGATTCTTTTTATTCTCAATGAAAAAATAAAAAGCTATTCTTGGATAAGTTTTTTGAGTTATTTTGACAAAAAGATAAAAAATATTATGTCTGTGACGTCGAGGTAAATGGGAAATTTTGGCCTATCGCAGTTAGGCCTATGCAATCGTGAATTGTATATAAATGCATAAAAAATGCTTTGATAGTTTTTACGAAGCTCAAGGATGATTTGATAAAAATTTTGATTTGTATATATTTAGGATAAAAAGTGATGTGTGTACCATATCCAAAGAAAAATACAACGCCAAAACTAGACACCAACATTATGTAAAACCATCCTAAATCTTATCAGCAATCATAACACAATAATTACTCTTATCCCATATGTCCACAAATTTACACCCCGGATATCACACCCTTAATAAAACAATCAGTAGCGTCGGCGACCCTTTTGTGTTAGGGAACTCTTCAAAAGTGTTTAAGATCATCTGATAATATTGATAAGAATCGTGACATGTGCCAGTTAAGTGGTTTCTATATGAAGCGGGTGTACGACACTGATAATTCGGATTATTTTAGGGGTTATAATTATTTTCGTGTTATCATTTGACGACAAGTTTATTTTTAAATTAAAATGTTATTATTGAATATTACTATCGTATATCGGGTAAAAAAATAATTAAAAAATAAGCAGATTATATGATAAGCACCCACTAGCAGTAAGTCACCTTCAAACGGTGAAATACTATATATATATATATATATATATATATATATATATATATATATATATATATATATATATATATATATATGTATATATATATATATATATATATATATATATATATATATATATATATATATATATCTTTTATTTGTTTTGTTTTTCTTGGGATTATGGTCCGTTAAAAATGGGATCAAAATGAAATAATAGTGTTATATTTTCTATTTTACGTTTTTTAAAGATTAACGTTTCGGTAATTTATTTTACCTTCGTCAGAAGCTACAGTGTGTAGCTAAAAAAGTATTTTGTTGATATAACTATCAAAGTATTTACATATTGCGTATTTACCTTGATCAATAATTCACGAACAAACATTGCACTCACCGTGTGTAACTCAACTGAGTATTGTATTAAATTGGAAATATAAATTTCATAAAATAACAAAATCAAGATGACCAAGTATGTCATTTTGAAGTTAGAGTAATACTGGTAGTTTCATTGTTTCTTTATTGGCACTAAGTCAGTGTTGCACTTTCTACTTCTTTTACATAATATGATAAATTGGATTGACAAATATAAGAAACTTAATTTACAAAGCAGTATGCAATATATATATATATATATATATATATATATATATATATATATATATATATATATATATATATATATATATATATAAATATATATATATATATATATATATATATATATATATAATCTGAACTAAAGCTAACTTAAGATATTTCAATGTCTTCCCTCAGCCTGGCTAGGACTCATTGCAGCGGGTCCCTTGTCGATGTCATTGTGATGGTCCGGGATCTTACTGAAACATTTCTCCGTTGTGGTCCTGGCAAACTCCAGGATGGTGAGGATTTGGAGTTCCCTGTGAAGCTGATCTGTCCCCAGGAGCCATGAGGCGTTGACGATGATGCATAAGACCTTGTTTTGCACCACCTGAAGTATATGTCTTCTTGTCTTCGGAATGTGGGCCAAGGATGTGATTCCATACAGTATCGCTGGGTGGATGATAGCTTTGTATATCGTCATTTTGTTTCCGAGGGACAAATTACTGCCTCTTCCTAGTAGGGGTACAGGGATACCAGGAGTCCTTGTGCTTTGACTCTGTCTTCCATCACGCGGTCTTTCCATTATCAACTTCTTGTCGTATAGGAGTCCGATATATTTGATTGTGTTTGCCCAAAGAATGGATTCGTTGTGGAGTTGAAATTGGCTGGCAGGCTATTTTTGGACTTGGTAAAGACTATGGCCAGTGTTTTGTCGGCGTTGGCCTACAATTTTCATTTCTTCATCCATTCCTCGAGCTTGCTAAGATGTTCCTGGAGTCTTGATATTATAACCCGAAGGTTGTGGTGCGATGTAGTGACCGCTATGTCGTCGGCGTACAGTATGAGTTGACCTGGGGATATCAACTGTATAGATGTTGAAAAGATGTGGTGACAACGGGGATCCCTGGGGAATGCCTGCAGCTACTGTCCTTGGTCTTGATAATGCCTTGTCCACCCTGACTGAAAAAGATCTTCCTAATAGGAAGGATAGTATCAGCTTCGTGAGGTGTTGAGGGAATCCCAGTCTGATCATTTTGATTCCTAGGGAGTCGTGCCAGACTTTGTCAAAAGCTTTGGACGTGTCTAGCATGACCGCGCCTTGGTGGGCTTTCTTGTTGAATTCTTTTACTATTTGATGAACGAGCCTGATTGTTTGATGTGTAGTTGACAAGCCCTTGATGAGGTCCTCTGTCTTGATCCTGAGTTTCCGGAGTTATAATGAGCTCAGCTATTTTGCCCATGGCCGGGAGCAAGCTGATGGGGCGGTAGTTGTTAGAGTCGGTGGATTTTTTGCCCTTCTTGTGGATCATTAATATTATAGCTTTTTTCCAGTCCATGGGGAGTACTGATAGGGCCAGATGAGGTTTTTTGTATAGTAATAAAGATTATTTGTTATCTTAGACTTCCAACAACATTACTGAGATGATCAAATTAGTTTTCAATTCAGAAATATCTGTAGGTCAAAAACAATTACGTTTGACATCCCTTCCTGGGATATACTAAAAGTTAGTTAATACAAATAAAAAAAACCTAATAAGTAATAAATATATAAAAAACAATAAAATAGCTATAATGTTTACTTTTATGAATCCAATAGACAGGACAACATAACATTTTCATTAAAAAAATGCAAAAGGTATTGGAAATAACACGAAATATATTATTTTTAAATTTCGGCGTTTTGGTATAAGCCTTGTTCTCTGGTCTATTATATCGTCATTCGAGTTAAGTGTACTTTGAATAGATTTTAAAACAAACATCACTGAAAATGGAGAGTATAAAAATCGTTATTTTGTAAGCAGAATAATCTGTCACCACTTTTATAGCTGAAATTAAAAAAAAATTTTGGATTTTGAAATTATACTCCCCTGTATAAAAATACAATAAAGATGTTTTAATAGATTGTTGTTTGTAAACAAAGATCTAAATTCTACAAAATTTGTATTTTTTAGAGTTTTCTCTCCCTTTAATAAAATGCGGAGTTTACTTTTTATTAACTTATTTATTTAAAAATAAATTTTTCTTAATAAATTCTTTTTTTTTTAATAAATTCTAGTTAGGGAGAAAAAATAAGTAATAGAGGTCTTACAGAACTAAATAAAAATGGTATTTTGAAGTAAAAAGCTGATTAAAGTAAAACTCGAAATTTCTTCTAAACGACATCTATAACTGACAAACTCACAAAACCAAAACCAAATTCCATCCGATTTTAAACCGTAAAAGCGACTAACGAATTCGTTTCACTTCCGACGGCTCTAATAATTCAAAACTGGCCTCCCTGCTAATCCTATTGCCGACTGAACAGGATCCAAATCAATACTCATATATCAAATGTCCTCCGTTTTTTTGCATGTGTGTGAGATATTCGGGATTTATCTACCAAGTTTATCTCGAAATAGATCCAGTGTAATTTAATTTTGAACATTTGGACTATCATATCGCTATGACTATACGGTATAAAAAAGGTTTCCCAGCCGCATCTGTCTCTAGGGCCAGATTAAACACAAAAAATTATTGAATAAATTTTCATGTTATTTTCATGTTATTTTCATGTTATTTTTGTATTATTCTCACCATTTCCAATAATATGCTTTAGTTCCTTTAAATTTAAAAAATAGATATTGGCTTGTGACTTCTAGCTAATTTTAATAAAATACCTTCACAATCTTAGTAATATTTTACAATATTTTGATAAACTTTTAACATAATTAAGACTGACAAATATTTATTAGGATAAAATCAACAAAGACAACTGCGACAAAAGTAAAGACAACAAAAAGTCTATTAATAGTATTTTAGTTTAAGAATCCCAACAAAAATCATTTTAAAAACATATTTTACAGCAGCTAAAAATATATGTTAAAGTTGATAGAATATCGATTATTATTTAATACTTGACGACAACGTCGCGGCATTAAAGCAATAAAATTTTACCCAATATTTTCAAGAAAATTTATTTAAACTTTTATTTTTTTACCTACGATTGTTTCTTTGGAAGAATTTTTATAAGAATACAACGTCCTACTTCTTGCCATAGATGTTCAAGGGAGTTAAGGTCTGATCATTGTGCCGGCCATTCCAAACCTGGATGTTGTTTTCCTGAAAACACTTTTGAAAAACTCTTGAAGGATCGTTATCCTGTTGGAAAATAAAACGATATGGCACTCTGTGTAAGGTAGCAATTACATTACAAAATTATTTTTTTGAAATATAATATCCTATGTGTATCGAAACACTATTTAGAGACATTTTAAAATCGGATTTTTTTTATTAGGGTAAAAAAACTAAACAAAATCTCTTTCTAATTTGATACTTACATTCTTTCTTTCAAAAGATTTCTCGAATCTAACTAAACATTGTCTGTAACGTACAATTCTCAGGTATCCATTCTAAAATGATACACACAACACAGAATACAAATACATTTCTCACAAAATAACAATTGGTCATTGATGTCCTTTTGATTTCACTGAAGGACCATATTTATTGCTTCAGTAGTTCTGAAAGACATGCCACAAATCTATCATTGAATAGTAGAAATGGATGTGTGTCAAGAAGTCAATTTTATTACAATCAAGGTGGCATTAATAAAGTTTTTCAGGTATTTTTATGCACTAAAAATAATTTTTAAATTGACAAAGAAGACAGTCTATGGTATTCTTCGAAGCACAGCATTTAGAAAAGAAGAAGAATATATATATATATATATATATATATATATATATATATATATATATATATATATATATACAGGGTGTCCCATTTTATAAAACGCAACCAAATATGTGTCAAAATAATTCTCGAGTAAGAAAAAAGTTGAATTTTTCGAAAGGGGACTCGATGGTGACCTTGAATTTAACCTTAAGTTTGTCCTTAAAAGATATTTGTAGGTCAAGTTGATTTTTTTAAACGGGAAGCCCTCTTTTTGTATTGCAGATATGAAATGTAGGAAAATTTAATATTGAATGGTATACATAACATAAGGAGTACAAGCCACAAACAGAGGTCATTCGAAGGTCAAATGTCCTTAAATGGCAAGCCTAAAGTCAAATTTAAGGTCACTATTGTATGCGCAGTTTGATTTCCTAAAATTTTTATGACCTTAATTGTTGAGTTATTGGATAATTTACTCCAATCAATGGTATAAGGGCATTTAACCTTCATTGAAGTAAATTATCCGATAGCTCGACAATCAAGGGTCCCATGAAAATACTTTTCCCACAGAAGTTCCGGCGCATACAATTGTAACCTCAAATTTGACCTTGTGTATGCACTATAAGGACATTTGATCTTCGGATGACTTCTGGATATGATTTTTATCCACTGTTATTTATACCATTCTAGAGGAAATTTTCCCTGCATTTTTGCAATAAAAAATTCATTTAAAAAATCAACATGACCTTCAAGTGTCCTTGAGTGACAAGCCCTTTCGACCCATACAACTTTTATGGGAATATTTTTCTCTAACTCGTGAATTTTGGCATATATTTTGGTGCATTTTTTAAAATAGAATACCCACATTATTTTTGATTAATGAAATTAATGAAGTTTAATTTTCGAAATTGTCTTTGACGGATAAAATTTTTGTTTAAAAGTTTACGTTGTAATAAAACATAAGAAACTTTGTTATAAAGGAAAAAGTAACAAATTCTGCAAGAGAAAGAAAATATAATTTTTATTTCAATTTTAGACATATTTGCACCGCAGTGTTCTTTTAACTTCTTAGAGTTCAAACATGGAAGTGATATATTATAACATTATTAGTTGCGAGGTGTGAATTTAGAAAAAGTGCAAAAATACAAATACTTGGGCACATAGATAACAGCAAATAATGAACAAACAACAAGAAATAAGAATGATAATAGAAATGGCAGGAAGTGCGTTTGTAAAACTGAAAACCATTCTGTGCAGCAGAGACATCACTCTAGAACTAAGAATGAGAATTTTAAGATGTTATGTATTTTCAGTGCTGCAGTATGGGTTGGAAGGCTGGACACTAAAACAACAACACATAAATAAACTACAAGAATTTGAAATGTGGTGTTACAGAAGGATGTTGAGAATATCTTGGACGGAGAGAAAAACAAACGTAGAAGTATTGCTAGCGATGGACAAAAACTATGAAATAATTAACAACATAAAAATAAGGAAACTGCAATATCTTGGACATATAATGAGAAGCCAGCGATACGAGTTGCTTAGATTGATCATGCAGGGTAAAATAGAAGGAAGAAGAAATATCGGAGTGGTTCAATTGTAGCTCAGTAGAACTTTTTCGAGTAGCGGCAAATAGAGTGAGAGTGGCAATGATGATATCCAAACTCCGATAGAAGATGGCACCTGTATTTTAAATGTGTGTTTTTAGTTTTGAACGCCCTGTATAAGAGAAACTGAGTTTCTTGAAAGTCTTCCATGTATTTAGTTTTTTAAATTTCCAATTAGAATTACTCTTTAAAATAATAGATGAATTATTTTTGTATTAAATCGTGTGCCTTCTTTAGATTTTATTATGTTCATAGTATATTCCCACATTAAGTTATCAAAGAGAAAAATAGATCAGAATTAAGTGTTGAAAAGAAACTCGGAACTCCAATCCTGCTTTACAACTAGAAAATGTGGAGAAATCAGTGCACTAAAAACCTATAAACCCAAAAATTTCCTTTTGAAAATAAAATCATTTAATAAAAACCATCAACTAAAAAACGCAGTGATAAATTCCGCACTTTCTAAAGTGAACATTGTTTTGAAACAAATCAAAGAAAGCGACCTCGGCAACAGGTGTCTGGAAGTGTGGTACACCAGCTAATATTTTGTATATTAGAATGTCGGACCAAGGAGAGTTTAATTATTAAATGTCAATTGAATCCTTAAAGATTTTTTACTTAAAAATTTGCTTTAGAAAAATATATTTCTTATTAGAATGTTTACCTTAATAAATACTTCTTGAAGTTAATTTTAGTTATTAGACCAGATATAAAAAACTATATATTTCTGATCTTTGATGTTAAAGTTTTTTTTATCAAAATCAAAATAGGCATAGTATGAAAATCCGATATACTTAAGAAACATTCCTATAATGCGCAAACACAACCGTTCTTTATAATGTCTTGAGGAGACCGAGCTGAAGATTTACATGAAAATCTCCTTTAGATTCAATTTTCCGTACTTTAAAGCTGATTTAATGCCTATGGAAGTGGTCGCAATTAGTATTTAAGATCGTGGAATGAATTAATGTGGAGTTTCGCTTTATAAAATAAACCGAACAAAATTTGCAGAATTTTTTATGATTTTTACATACGTTTTCAAAACAGTTTATTGCAACCTTCTAGGAAATAAGATCAATTAGTAAAAAAGGGTGTAACGAATTTTCATGTTGTACAGAATGAACAAGAAAGTAATTGGCGAGTAAACTTAGTATATGAATAGATAAAGAAAGAATTTTAGCTATAAATGAGTTTTCAACAAGTGTGGAGAGCTTCTGTATTTGTAGCGACGATAGAATGAATACGTACTCATTTTTAGAAACAAATCAATCATTTTTTTTCAACATATTTTGTGTTATTTTGAAGTAACTGTTATTTAATCATTATTTTAGCACAAAAATATATAATATATTAAAATTTTTATAAAAAAATTGAACCGACATTTAAAAGCACGCTAAAAAGTGAAAAATAACTATAAATTTGTATATGAAATTGAAATTTTTGGAGTCGGCGCCAAACTAATACCTGACAAAATGTGAATTGCATAAACAGATTAAAAATACTTTATTTGTAATAACCATAATTTGTATATATTAGTAATTATTTATTTCATTTACAAATAATTTGGCGCCGACTTCAAAAAGTTCAATTTCATATAAAAATTTATAGTTATTTTTCACTTTTTAGCGCACTTTTAGAAGTCGGTTCAACTTTTTTATAAAAATTTTATTCTTCCATTTTCAATTTTATAATTCATTATGATATCCATAAATTATTTGAACTAAGTACTAATCGAGATTAGTGTCCCTCCCAATGAGTCCAAGGTGGAAAAAAAGTACCCATTTTATCCAAAGTTATAAATCACCCTAAAATGAACCACTAAAAATTCTTTGGTTTTTAGAATTTTCCAAATACCAGTAAAATTGTGTCAAACAAATATTTAGTCTGTCATAGTAAATCCCCTATCTTAAATTTCAAATTGATTTTAGATTGGTAACATAGGCCCAAAACCTTCCAATATCGATGTTTAAAAACCTGAGATGTGAATTTCTGAGCTCGATATATTTTATATAGCATATTAAATTTGTAGACGCCTCGAGAACCCCACAATATCAATTTTCAATATTTAAAGAACCTAAGATGTAAATTTCTTAGTTCGATATATTTTATACTGCATATTGAGTTTGTATACGCCTCAAGAACCCCACAATATCACTTTTAGACAAAATCGGAATATGTAAAATTTTCTGTTCCTCGTATTGTATCTTATCAACCTAATAGTTGTAAAAAATTACTTCATATTCGTAATACACAACCCCAAAAACCCTCTAATACCAAATCTGAAAAAATGCGAATAAAGTAAAATTTTCAACCCATCATATTGCATCCGCTAAATTGAATTTCAAAAAAATTTTTTTAAGTCTTAATCTAATCTAAATATAAACCCTTCAAAGCCCCCTAGTACAAATTTTGGATGAAATCCGGAAATTTAAAATTTCTAGACTTATATTCGCTATTCACATCGAAATCGAAAAATGTAAAATTTTTAGTCCGCTATCTTGGATTTGTCATATTGAATCCTGAAAAAATACTTTTAAATTCATAATTTACTCCCTCAAGAACTCCCTATAACAGCTTGGAAAAAAATCGAAAAATGTCAAATTTTTAGAACACCATATTAAATCTGTCAGATTGAGTTTTTCAAAAAATATTTTAAATTCATAATTGACACTAAAAAAAATACCCCAGTACTGATTTTAGACAAAATCGGGTGATGTATAATCTTTAATACGCCATCTTGAATCCACCATCTTGAATTTTTAAAAAATAATTTCCGATTCTTTATGTACGACGCCGAAAACTCCCCCGTCCCAATTTTGAAGAAAATCGGACAAAATTAATTTTTTCGTCCGCCATATTGGATCCGCCCCATATTGAATTTTTTAAAAATAATTTTAGATTAGTTATGTACGACCCCGAAAACTCCCTTGTACTAATTTTGGAGAAAATCGGAAAAAATTGATTTTTTTCTCCGCTATATTGGATCCGCTATATTGAATTTTTTAAAAATAATGTCAGATTCGTTGTGTACGACCCCAAAAATTCCCTCATACCAATTTTGGAGAAAATCAAACAAAATTAATTTTTTTGGCCGCCATATTATCAGTGTCATCTTGGATATTACTGTACCAATTTCGTCCAAAAAAAATATGGAACCACCGCAGCAACTTCCTGAACATAACGTAAAAAGTTTCATATAAATCGTGCCGCCATTCCGGAGTAATCGGTGTACATACAAAAAAAAACATTCATACTCGATGAATTAAGAACCTCTTTCTTTTAGAAGTCGGTTAAAAATTTTTATATGTTAAAATGTCATATTGAGTTTAATGTTCCGACATTTTATATCAAATATAACGAAAATTGACGTTTTATTTGACATTTATATTAATATTTAGTTATATATTATATAAAGCGATCAACCATAGATCAGATCTTCACAATCCGTCAATTAACGGAAAAGTGTTGGGAATACGATAGAGTACTACACCAGCTCTTTATCGATTTCAAACAAGCATACGACAATGTCTTGCGAGGGGAACCCATTAAATATCATTCCATGAAAATGGTTGGAAAAACTATAATTTCGAAAATAACAAATTTTTAAGTAAAAATTAATAAAGCTAAAATGAAAGATCAAGGTTCCAAACACAGTTTATATGACTTTAAAATCTCAAACATTTCTTATTACAAATTTGCGTAGAAATTAAATTTTATCAAAATTATAATCGCTTTGTTTATAATCGTGTATAAGGTACAAATGAATCATTTGGAAAACAGGTTTCTAAAATTTCGAAACCAATAAAATTTTTGGTCAAATAAAAATTTTTTACTAAAATCCGATTAAAATCAAAAAAGTTACATTCAATTAAAATTTCGAAAAAAATGGGGCGCCTCACTTGACTTGTTAATCGGTTTAATTCAGTTACTAATTCGTGCATTATTAATAAAACCAGTTTTAATTTTTTTAGGTATAAACAAAATCTAATTAATTGAAACAATCGTTTATTTAGCTAAAAATAATCGTGAAAATGAGCATGAAAACCATTAAACACGGTCAACGAAATACAAAATGCATAGAGAACGAATTATTTGTTTTATTTGGATACGCGTAATTAATATCATAGATTTAGTTTAAATATTGCCGGTTTTATACCGGATAATTGGACTTTTATATGGATAACTGCGTTCGTATTCATTTTGTGATTTTGTTTTAAGCTCGTTCCCTATAATAATTTTGATTTCAAACTATAAATCTACAAAATGAACTTCATAATTTAATCTCAAAATATACAAATCATGCAAAACTTGTAGGATTTCGATGTAAACAGCAGCATAATTAGTTACGACTTACTTTCAAAGTTTAGACGATGGGTGATCATTAGAAAATACTTGTCGCAATATTGCTATCTAATTTATATTTCACTTATAATGCATGTATATTCACTTACAATGAAATAACAATATGAGTGATGATGTTAAAGAGATATTTTGAGAGATATGATGAGGATAGTTGTATTCCAGGTGCTTTTATTATCTCCTTTGACGCCGGCCGCCAAAGGCACAGGGGTTTTATGAGAAATTCTAACAGTGAGCTCGATATCAGTCGGCAAAATTCAAAAGAGGCTGATCATGGATGCGAGTCGCCATTTTCTATTTATATGCACCTTAGAATTTGTAGGTAGTTATATTTCTCAACACGTTTTTGTAGAACTAATTGTATAACTACTATTTACAAAAAAAGCTCTAAAGAAAACAGTATTTGATGAAGTAAGAAGCTAGTTGGTTTTGTACACTCGACTTAAAAAAAATAAATTGTATCAACTTATGCAGAAGTTGTTTTATTTTGTAAAATTTAACATTTTTTGACAAAACATGTTTCAAAAAAAATATAATCAATTTAAAAGGATGCTTGCAAGAACGATATAATTACTTTTTCAACTAATCTATAATAAAAAATACAAAAATTGTGACTACCAATATTATAATCAAAATAGAATTAATTCAACCCTAAAATCTCAATTAATTAGGCGATCAGTGCGCCCTCTAATTGGCCTAACCACAACGTCCATGACGCAGCACAATGGAGAATGATAAATGGAAAGCCCTTTCCATGATTTCCAACCCTTTAGGTCTCCATTAATGGAGAAAAGGGACGGTGTAGCAGATTAAGGGGTATTTTCGAAAAGATGTTTCGATATTTTTAGTCAGGGTTGTCATGATCGTCTGTTTTATTAGAGAGTCTAATCGGACAAGCTTATACTAAAAAAAATTGTCTAGATTTTTTACGCCGGTTTAAAAAGATGCTTCACTTGTTGGATAAATTAATTTTTTACCCTCGGTTCTTAATGCTTCTGAAAACAATTAGATCTATAACCTCTAAAGAGTAATGATAAACTCATTTTTCCTTGTTTAAAATGAGCACAAATATATGATTCTTACATATATCTAGATTTAAAAAATCTTAATTTTAATAGTCGTTAGATGAATCCGTAAAATTTTTTAGTATTAAGAACAGTAATTTGCCTTTCTGATTTTCAAATATAAAAAACATATAAATATCTAACTCCTGTAACAAGATATAGAACACAGAATAATGATAAAGTGGTGATAAACAACAATAAATTTGTTTTCGAGCGAAGCGACAAATTTTGTAGAAGATGTCTTCAACTTACAAGCAAATAACTTCGAACAATTCTGAAAATTTTCAAAAACAAAGCAATTGTAGAGTAACAAACACTAAATTTCTTTTCAATATTTGAATTTTCTAATATTCTACTTAAGCATCTTCAGTGATAACTAAAAATCGAGTTTGTTACGGTGCGTATAACTATGGCGAAATGAGCGCGTGATGAGCCCGTGACGAGTGTGCTACGAACTTCCAGCGAGAGCCCCTTGAATTTTGCCGATTTGTATTGTTATCGAGGGTCATCGTCGGTAGGTTCCAAAGGAGATAATAAATGCAGTTGGGTCACAAGAAGTCATATTTTTATTGATAGTTCTATTGTTTTCGAGTAGACCGATACTCGCAGCGATATATTTTTTTGTCGGTTTGTTGACGCGAACTCAAAGGATTTTTTTTTATTAGTGGAATGGGTTTATAACACGCTCTTTGAAAAAAAAAATACTTTGCAGCGACACTGATGACACGAGATTTTCTTATTTTTTTGTTAATGAAATGAAATTTATTCAGCACTTGGTCTTGACTAAAAGTTGTTCATAAATTAATATGGACTAGTCCGAAGAAAATATGTTGAATTTAGAGGAGACCTGCAAATAATTCCAAAATTTGTCAGTTATGGACAAAAATTTTAAAAAAGAAAAGGAGTGGATGTGTGAAATGAAATTACGTCAGAAAATTTGTACAGAGAAGAAAATTTCGGGTGCGTCTGCCATATGGAAATGGGCTGCTGAAAATAAATTTGTCTTGCGGAAATGACTGCTTCTATTTTATTTAACATATATTCAAAATATAGCGAACATATTTTGATGAAAATTCTGTATTATCCGCTAATATGTTGGAACTTTACAAATGCTAGAAATTTGAACCTGGACCATTTTTTTATACAAGGTAGTGCGCGATTATCGCCCATATCGTCGTTCTTTGTTTAATATACTTTTTTACGGGAAAACCTCACTACATAAAACTAACAAAGCTGTCGTTTGTTCTTCATTGTCAGACAATGTATTACCATTATATGCACAAGAGATTTATGTACCTGTGAAGAGCCATAAACCAAATGCATAGCAATTCTCGGAACAGATTTCATAAATAATTCGGCTTTCCGAATTCGGATAAAGTAAGGGGTAGATATTGTATGTGCCTGAAGTATGTATTTGAGGAGAGAGTAGTAAACTTAAAAGATAATTAGGTTTAAAAGTATATATCTTAATTCAGATGTGTATAAGTATAAAGCCTTGCTATGTTGTGGTCTTATAACTTTCAGTGCTAGCTGTTGAAAATGTCTACTTTTACTCCAAAATTTTGTATAGGTGTTTTAGATTTAAAATCCAAGACAATGCTTTCAAATGTGCACAACTCACTTGTTCAACCAAAGACCCTGATGAAGGTACGTTGTTTGTTTTCAAAATATGCTGACATAACGGGACTTAGCGAATCTACAACCTACAGGCGAATTAAGGAAAGGAAAAGTGGAACTGTATGCAAGCCTAAACCCTCTCTGAGAAGAAAAAAATTATACGCATGCATCAAAAACATACTAAAAAGACACGTTCACGAATTATGTCTTAGAAAATAAAAAGCAAGTTTCGATAAAGTTTGGAAAGTGCAAACAAGACGAGATTGTGTCTGGCATGGGAAAAACCAATCTGTAGCAAGTGCTGATAAAAATGAATTTCTCTCAGGGAAAGTCAAAATGGAGGTGATACAGAGGAAATACTATTTTACAGAAGATACTAGTTGCGGAACATTAGAAAATATCACAGAGAAGGCAAAAACATTTTTTATCTGGATGTAATCTGTCTCAGTGAAGGACATAGTACAAAAAAACTATGAAAATAAGAATATGACAATTTTTTGATAAGCATTCTTAGAAGAGTTATTGACAAGTTTAAAACCCTTACTCGGTAAGGGCCACAAATTCATTATAATTCATATGAGAGGTGTTAATGGATTTATAGGAGTTTCACTGCAGTTCGAATCGAAATCTACCAACGATTACCATGAATAAATGGCGGCGGATATCTTTCAAAAATATTTTTCTCAAATGATATAGTTGATTCCGGAAAAGTATTTTATAGTTTTGGATAACGCCAGTTATCATTCTAGACTGGTGGAAAAGTTGTCAATAATACAGTTGAAAAAAGTGACATTACAGATTGGTTATCAAAAAAAAAAAACATATTCCCTTTACGAACGATTTGCTAAAGAAGGAACTTCTAAAAATTGCGAACGAGAAAGAAAGACGATTTAAGAAACATGTGATAGACGAATGGACTAAAAAACATGGAGATGTTGTGCTTTGAGTACCAGCATGCCACTGTCAATTAAAATCCATTGAATTTATGCTGGAAAAATGTTTCTTCCTTGGATATAACTGGTCATATTTTCTTTATTAAGTATTCAAAATCGGTAGGAGACATTCTGGTAAAATTTTTGTATTGTTCGCTAATATGTTGAAAATTGAAATTGGCTAAAAGTTCCAATCCTGATCGTTTTTTATACAAACCAGTACGCCAACATCGTCCAGGTTTTCGTTTTTTATTTAACAAACTTGATGATAATAAAACCCCACTGCATAAATTAATATAGTTGCCGTTTGTTCTTCATCGTCACACATCGCAGGGCAGGTCTCACTTTCTGCGCTCATGCGTGGTGTGTTGGACTTCAATCAAAACTTAAATATTTTTTTTTACCCTTTATTGGTTTAAAACGCCCAGACGCCATATATCTCTTTTGGCGCCGAGCGTCGAAGATAAGGATTCGAACCGGCACAGTTCAAAGAGGTTCGTTGCAAGCTCGTCGCATACTCGTCATGGGCGCGTCACGCGCTCGTCTCGTCATATTTATACGCACCTTTATATAAAAGTGGTATAAAAATTAAGAAATTCTTAGTAATTTACTAAAGGTAGACGTCACCATTAACCTGAAATCAATATTTTATTTGCGCATTAAAACAACAAGACACTAATTGCCATTCTAACCTTTTTAATAGCTAAAGAAAACCCATTGTACCATTAAAAATTAGCCGCGGTTCAATTTTAAATTAGGTCACACTGCCTGAATATAATAAACGAGCTATTTACATCTAAGATATTGTATTGTGCCCAAGATTTCTGTTACTTACATCATAAAGATCCATAGAAAGGTGTGCTTGTTTTATTATTGCTTGGAGGTAGCTATACGGATTTTTGTATGGTTAAATAGTTATGTATAGGCTTACTTGGGTGTATATGGGTATTTATGAGTAACAGTTGAATTTTATAAAGATATATACAGGGTTTTTTTAGTGAAAAAGAAGAAGCAAGCCATATTAGCAATCAGATTTTGGTGCTGGTGAATAAATTTAGTATTTCTAAGAACAAATTTGCTTTCTAGTATAATTATACAAGTCGGTTCAAAACTTTAAGGCTTTATCTCCGTTAAGGGGCACTTTTGGCATTTTTTCTATGACAAAGTAGGGTTTGGGGGGGGGGGGGAGCGATCGCCCCCTGGACACAAATACAATAATAAAATAATTAAAAAACTACGGCTAAATGGAATTAAATATATAAAATTCAAGAGTGGAATACACTAAAATAAAAATATATAAAAAAATAAAAAAATATTTAAACAACATTAAACAATTAAATACAACAAAAAAACATTTAAATAATAAATTGTGTTTACACTGCTAAACATGACGTATCAAATTCGTAATCAAATAAATGAAGCTATCTTCGCTTAAATTAATTATAATTGGTTCCTCTATCTCACCGATCATGAGATCGAGTTTTCACATTTTGTTTGATTCTTTAATTATATGGATTTTTTCCAGTTTTTCGCAGTTATTTTATTCAAAAAAATCATTCAAAAGCTTAATTAAATTACTAATTTTGTAAGTTGTGTTATTTCTTGCAACTCTACCTTTTACTTGAGAGAGATATTTCCTTCTCCAACGGACAGTTTCCGGACGATCTATAAGAACTGATTTCCTATCTGGTTTTTTCCAGCAAAAATTAAGTTCTCTGAGCAATTTTCAGAGCTCAGTTCTTTTAATTTCAGGTAAATCCCGATCTTCATTGATTTTAGTTAGAATTTTGTCGACGGTTGCGATCTGCTTCTCATAATAAAATGTATGTACAACTACTTATATTGCAGTTTTCATTTCTTCTTCCAAAGAGGTTTTTCGTCTGCCTGTGATCGAATGTAGCTTGGGAGTACTAACAATTCCAGTCCTTTTTTTCTCTTTCAGTATTCGGTACATAGTGTGTTTTCCAACTCCTGTCATGTTGGAACACATCCCAACAGAGCTTTCAACGTTATTATCTAGATATTGATATCTTAAGGCATCATAAACATTCATCTTAATAAGTTTTTCGTTGAGGAAAAAATGCCTTGGTTTAACGATTTTGGAATAAATATAGAAGTGGAATCGATATCTTTTAGATATCTCAAATAATATATAAAAACAAGCGCAAACAAATTAGTAAAAGCCTATAATATTTAAATATAATTAAATATAATTAGATTTAGGGCAGTCTTCAGTTCCTGCAGCATTGAAGCAGGTTTCAGTAACAGTTTTATTACCCTCTCTAGTTCTTGAATAGAGTATAGAAATGTGTATGCTTACGATCGCCCCCCCCCAAGAGCTTTGAGTTCAGAAAAATAGACTGATTCTGCCTCTTATACTAGGAATGTGTATGCTGCTTGCACCCCCCCCCCCCCTCTCGAAGAGCTTCAAAGTCAGAAAAATAGACCCGACCCTGCCTTTTACACTAGAAATTGGAATGTTTTTGGTATCTCTCCCCCCCCCCCGTCGGCAACCTGC
The DNA here is from genome assembly GCA_034092305.1 of Diaprepes abbreviatus. Classification (NCBI taxonomy): domain Eukaryota; kingdom Metazoa; phylum Arthropoda; class Insecta; order Coleoptera; family Curculionidae; genus Diaprepes; species Diaprepes abbreviatus. Next base: position 3,464,954 of record JASJET010000085.1, on the reverse strand, counting down.
TTTCGCTTTCCATACTGTACTTTTGTGATATCACCGCCCCCCCCCCAAAGAAAGAGGCTGGATCCGCCCCTGCCAGATACTCTGTATAAATGTAAATACATCAACTTTAACTGCTTGAAAAATTTAATTTGTTAAATATTAAATTTATTAAAAAGTAGATTTAACGATTGAAAAATACAAAAATATATTTTATAGGTGGTCTTATAGGCCGGCGGAGTTAGTCTCATTTGAGGTGATTTGGAATTTATTTTTAGTAGACTTCTGATTACGTAGAAACCTTCACAATGATAATAGTAATTATGTAATATCTTATGTTTCATTTTCCTTTTTGGGGAAAATTTTTTATTTAACAATTAAAATGTGAAAAACACAGTTTCTTGAGTTCTAGAAAAAGCTATTACTTTTCAGTAAAAAAATTTCAAACAAAAGTTGTGCGCTTTGAAAATACCTACAAAATGAGCTAAAGCCCATCAAAATCGGATAATTTGCTCGTTAGTTATTGCAAAAAAACCTGCTAAAATGGCTATTTTTTCAATTGTTTATAAACAATAGAAAAATATATTGCATTAACTTTATATTGCAACTAAAGGAGCCTCTAGTTGCATACAACAAATATACAAAAATTCAAATAAAAATGTTTAATAGTTTTTTGCACAGTGAATTTATTTATAATCTTTTATGTTTTTTTATTGTTTATTATCAGCAATCTAGAGGTCGTACAGCGGTTTTCGAGTATGCAAATGAAAGTTCCAGACTTATACTAACAATAAAAAAAAAGAACGAAATGAATTGTTGATCTTAATTTGTTGAAACAGATAAACAAAACTGGGGTTCGTTTTTTTGTTATAAACACATAGAATAACTATTTGACAATTGTTGATATCGAAATGCCGATAAGTGGGTGCGATAGCTGAGATTTTGACGCATAATTTGAAAAAAAAGTATGATCACTAGAAGCTGAGATAGAGTTTTGTTTTTCAAAAAATCATTGCGGAGTTGTTTATTAATATTAAGGGATTATTTAAGTAGGAACTCATACGGAGATAGTTAAACTATTATATGCAGCAGTTTTCAACTCAATTATTTCAAAATTGTTGATGTAGCAATAGTTTAAAGTTGCACCTACTCCGAGAGTCAGAAAGTGAGCAGTAGAGGGGGGCGTTCTTTCTGTCTGCGGCGCGCGAAAAGAAACATGACTCGGACGCTTTAAACTCGAACAATGGATGATATGCTTTTATAGTCAAATTATTGTTAAACATAGCAATAAACAAATTGTTGCACTTTAATACATTTTATGTATAATTATAATTTTCCCGCACTTACCTGCTTTTCAAATTGCGAAAAAATTGTTACAGTGGTCAACAGTATACTATTAATTAGGAATATTAAAAATTATATTGATTTTTAATATACCATTAATATTTATCAAGATATAGCATGAAATGAATAGCAACATTTGTTGATAGCATTATTATTTTTCGCGATGCAGAATAAACTACCTTTGACGATTATATTGCAAGCGATTATCCAATCAAGAATTATTTTAATATTACTTTCAAAGATGGTGAAAGTAATAGGGGAGAAAATAATTATGATAATAATGATGATGTTGATGATGATGATAATTATGTCAATGATGAGGATGATGATGATGAGAGTAATAAAAATGATGACGATGAGAGTGATAATGATGATGATGTTGCTTATTGCTATGTTTAACAATAATTTGATTACAAAAACATATCATCCGTTGTTGATATCTCCTCAAGAAACTACAAATTAAAAAAAAAAACGATTCTACGATCAATATTTGCCGAGATAATTCAAATTTTTTCGGTTATTCTATTTGTTTATAACGAAAAAATTACCCATAATTTGTTTATCTGTTTCAACAATTTAAAATCAACAATTAATTTGGTTCCTTTTTGTTATTGTTAGTATAAGTCTTGAGCTTTCATTTGCGCACCCGCAGATCACTGTACAATCTTTAGATCGCTGAGAATAAACAATCAAAAAAAAACATAAAATGTTATTAACAAATTCGCTCTGCAAAAAACTAATAAATATTTTAACTTGAAATTTTGCATACTTGTTGTATGCAACAAGAGGCTCCTTTCATTGTAGTTTAAAGTTAATGCAATATTTTTTCTATTGTTTATTAACAATTGAAGAAAAAGCCATTTTAGCAGATTTTTTTGCAATAACTAATCAACAAATTATCCGATTTAAATGAGTTTCAGCTCATTTTGTAGATATTTTTAATACGCATAACTTTGGTCTAAAACTTTTTTTACTAAAAAACGATAGTTTTTCCTAGAACTTAAAAAAAAAAACAGTTTTTTTACATCTTAATTGTTAAATAAAAAATTTTCCCTAAAAAAAGAAAATGAGACATAAGATATTACATAATTACTATTATCATTCTGAAGGTTTCTACGTAATAAAAAGTCTACTAACAATAAATTTTTTCCAGATGCTAATTCCACTGGCCTATTAGTAAATTTGCATGTTACATTTTAAAAGCTTATGGAAAATAATGATTGATATTCCCATACTGTAAAACGCGTGCAAAAATCAAGTTTTATAGACTTGAAATATAGTATACCTCGATTTAATTTCTAGTGTGTTAAATTGTACCATAAATTCTGAAATAATGAGCGTTTGGAGTACCTCGGTACTTAATATGTTTTACAAAATGTATGATATTGCTTGTAAAAGGTATTTTATTGAATAGACAATGTAGACTATTAAGAGGGCATATATTTTAAAAGGCAAATGGGAGAAAATTCTTATTATTTTATTTCAGTATGTTGAATCAATAATGGTTATATATGTTCTTAATACAATTTTTGGACGAATGAGCCCAATAAAAATTTAAATATTTACTTATTTGCTAGATTAACGTAAACCATTTTTATTATTTTAAATATTTAATAGAGCTTTAGAAAGAATTATTTTGTATTCACAGCATACAAATATATACTAACATACAATTTTAATTAAAGAGCGCGATGTTTTTTAATTGAAACTTCGAACATATACCACTGGAAACTGTATTCAGAACTTTGCGCGAGTTACATGGTGAAAAACGAGAATGCAAATAGCAGTACATGCCATCTCTTTCGCTCCGAACGTATGGTGATAAGGAGAAAATTAAAATTAAATTTTCGGAGTGAGAGAAATAAGATATACTGCTATTTGCTTTCTCTTTCCATTAATTCACTCCGAGCACTCAATATTGCTTCCACTAGTACATGCTTAAAAGCTTGAAATAAATCAATCAATCACCCGACATTATTTTATATTAATTATAAATCAAAACGTTTGATAAAATCATGAGAAAAAATTTTTTTCAACTCCTTTTATATATATATATATATATATATATATATATATATATATATATATATATATATATATATATATATATGTACAAGGTGAGTCAACGATTGGATGAAGTAAGTTTGTGCCTTTTCGGTGAAATTAACAAAGAAACTGTATTTATTGTTTGATACAGTTTATTTTTACGCAGATTTTAAAAATATTTAGGACTCTACAGGGTGAACCAAAAAACTAGGACAGCATAAAGTTGTATTTTTTTAAATAGAACACCCTATATACGAATCGTATTTTCGATTTAGCTTATAATTTTAAATCTTTTTTATTAAGGGTTTACTATAACAAAACTTTATAGTTTCTGAGATAATTAAGTTTAAAGAAAAAAAGTCACATTTTCAAGCATCAATTCAATCCTAAATAACGTTTTCAATTTTGTGACACATATATTCAAATTTGGAATTTAGCAAGGCCAAGGACAAGTTAACATAATTTTTACCTAATATTTGCAATAAAAGCTACAGGGTGTTGAACACATCGGCTCAAATTTGAACAAGTTTAACTGAATAAATATCTTTTTTTTTTTAAATGGTACACCCTGTATATTTTCATGTTATTTAATAGAATAATAAAAACCCTAAAAGTTTTGTTCAATATATCCTACACCTATTTATAATAGTTTTTGAGATATTTCAGTTTTTCTTATTTTCCATACTTTTTTACAGAAATAGTCTTCATTATGGCAAAAACAATATAAAAGAACATTTTTCTGTGTGGCAAATTTATAACCGCAATCGCTTCTTTTGGTTTTTATGTAGTGTAGTTTGGTTTTTCTTGCATTCATCTTATATTGTAAAATGAATTTTCCAAAGAATGAGTTAATAAATATGATTTATATAATAGGAGAGGCTGAAAAAAATTGCCTTCTTGCTCAAAGAATTTACAAAATGAAGTATCCTGATCGACGCCAGCCTAATACCCATACTTTTCAAAACTTAATGCAAAGATTTGATTCTTCTGGTACTGTTGATTATCCAAAACGTAAAATGGTCAACAAACCAGTAACTAATGAAGAAAAAGAACTACAAGTATTGTTAAATGTTCAGGAAAATCCTTATATTGGTAGCCGTCAGTTAGCAGCATTATGTGAAACATCACAATCCACCGCTAATCGTACTACCAAGAAATATAGGTATCATCCATATCACATGGAATTACACCAAGAATTGCATGGACAGGATTTTGAAAGTCGTGTAAACTTTTGTCGTACAATAAATACGGAGATTCAATTAAATCCAAATTTATTATGCAAGGTAATGTTTAGTGATGAAGCTACTTCTAGAAGTAACGGTGCCGTAAATAGACGCAACATGCATTATTATGCCACAGAAAACCCATTTTGGATTAGAGAGGTGCAACATCAAAACCACTGGTCATTAAATGTTTGGTGTGGTATTCATCATAATCGAATTATTGGACCCCACTTTTTTAATGAACCACTAAATGGCCATAGTTACCTGAACTTTCTACAAGAAGAACTACCCCAACTGCTTCAAGGTCTCGATAGGGATGAGCTCGACAGTATGTGGTTCCAGCACGATGGTGCGCCTCCGCATTACCATCGTGAAGTTCGTGCGTTTTTGGACCAACGATATCCGCAAAAATGGATTGGACGTGGGGGTTTCATTGAGTGGCCACCAAGGTCTTGCGACATCACCCCATTAGATTTCTTCCTTTGGGGTTATATTAAAAATAAGGTGTATGTTAATCCACCAACAACAGTGGAAGATATGCGAAACAGGATTAGGGATACCTGTAGAACAATAACGCCACTAATTTTGTCCAGGGTCCGAGAAAATCTGCAAAAAAGACTAAATTTGTGCATTGCACAAGAGGGTCGTTTATTCGAACAGTTATTAAAAAGAAATAATTAATCTCAGTATTTAATAGGTAATTTTTATGTTTCAATTTAGTATAAAAGTAAATATGTATTTGCCTTGTCGTTATTGTTGTGTTTAATTTTTTCACATTATTTTTAATTAAACTATTGCCGTTGTAATATAACGAATAATGTATTTCATCATATTTAACCACATTCTGTTTGTTTCTGTAGTTTCTTTTTATTATTTTACATGGCTACTATGAAAATGAAGACTATTTCTGTAAAAAAGTATGGAAAATAAGAAAAACTGAAATATCTCAAAAACTATTATAAATAAGTATAGGATATATTGAAAAAAACTTTTAGGGTTTTTATTACTCTATTAAATAACATAAAAATATACAGGGTATACCATTTAAAAAAAAAAGATAATTATTCATTTAAACTTGTTCAAATTTGAGCCGATGTGTTCAACACCCTTTAGCTTTTATTGCAAATATTAGGTAAAAATTATGTTAACTTGTCCTTGGCGTTGCTAAATTCCAAATTTGAATATATTTGTCACAAAATTGAAAACGTTATTTAGGATTGAATTGATGCTTGAAAATGTGACTTTTTTTCTTTAAACTTAATTATCTCAGAAACTATAAAGTTTTGTTATAGTAAACCCTTAATAAAAAAGATTTAGAATTATAAGCTAAATCGAAAATACGATTCGTATATAGGGTGTTCTATTTAAAAAAATACAACTTTATGCTGTCCTAGTTTTTTGGTTCACCCTGTAGAGTCCTAAATATTTTTAAAATCTGCGTAAAAATAAACTGTATCAAACAATAAATATAGTTTCTTTGTTAATTTTACCGAAAAGGCACAAACCTACTTCATCCAATCGTTGACTCACCCTGTATATATATATATATATATATATATATATATATATATATATATATATATATAGGACATAGGAAACCACATAAATATTAGAACTGATGCCACGTATTATGAAAATAGTACGACGATAGATGATATATATGGAAACATCCAAGATTCCATAAATAGAGCTATCGAAAAATTGAAAGAACAAAAATTAAACCAAAGAACAAACCTTTTAATGAAGAAAGATGAGAAATAGAAGATAAGAACACACAAGAATACAGAACCCTAAACAGAGAGATATCAAAAGAAATCAGAAAGCATAAGAGACAACATAATGCGGAAAAAATTACGAACGTCACAGAGGAGAATAGAAGTTTGAAATTATTAAGAAACAGTACAACAGGAAGAAAGGAAATACAAAGATCAAGGATATACACGGCAACATAGTAACATACAAGGAGGAAATTTTACACTCTATCAAGCTCTTCTACCAAGAACTTTATACATCAAACCAGCGACTGATCACAACCGACATTTCAAAAGTGCTAAATCAGGGATCGGAAGAAATTCCAAAAAATAACCGAGGAAGAAATCATGAGTGCCCTAAGAGGTATGAAAAACAATAGAGCTCCCGGAGACGATGAACTGGTAATAGAGCCAATCAAAGAAGGATGACCACAAATCATCAAAACTTTAAAAGTTCTATTTAATAAATGCATCGAGGAAGGAATAACCCCATCACAGTGGACAAATGCAATCTTTGTTATTGTATACAAAAAAGGTGACGTTACAGACCTTAAAAATTATAGGCCGATCAGCCTCCTTAGCCACATATACAAACTATTTACCAAAACACTCGCAAACCGTTTGACAAATCAAAGACTCTTTTCTTTCGAGAGAGCAGGCGGGATTCCGATCAGGCTATAGGACAAATGACCATCTTCTAACCATCAGAGGTCTTATCGAGAAATGTATTGAGTATAATAGACCACTGATGCTTATCGTCATTGATTTCGAGAAGGCCTTTGATTCGATAAATCAGCGGAAACTTCTAGAAACATTAAGCGAATGTCGCGTCGATCATCGATACTTCGCAATTATCAAAAATATATGTGAGAATGCCACGGTAAATGTCAAAACATCGGCAAATCAATGTACAGGTAGATTTGATATTGCTCGAGGGGTAAGGCAAGGTGACACACTCTACCCAAAATTGTGTTGAAAAAGAGAAACTGGGATTCAACAGAAATCAACATCGATGGCGAAATAATAAATCATTTCTGTTTTACAGACGAAATACAGGAAACACAAAATATGCTGGATATGCTAAACGATGCCTCAGAAAATGTCGGTTTGAAAATTAATTTATCAAAGATACAATACATGACAAACCTAGTAATGAGTAATCTCATATATATCAATAACATAAATCTAGAACAAGTGGATATATAGAAATACTTGAGACATGAGATCGGTATTAGGGGAAATAATCAGACGCACGAAATCTAGCGAAGAATAGGTTTATCGTGGGCGGCATTCGGTAGACTCAGATATATATTGAGATCTAATCTTCCTATATGCTTGAAAAGAAAGGTCTTTAACCAGTTTATCTTGCTTGTTCTCACGTATGGAGCTGAGACACTTACTTTGGCAAAAAAAAAGCATTAACAGAATACATGTCATGCAACGAAAAATGAAACGGTCAATGTTGGGAGTTACAATACCCAATCACATCATAACCATCAGCTTCTCATTTATAAGCTGGAAGGCTTGGGCATCCATGGATCATTTCTACAATGGATAAATAGCTACCTGTCTGGTACAGTACAGCGAGTAAAAATTAATAACTGTGAATCATCTGATATATTTGTTACCTCTGGTGTTCCTCAGGGTGCTCACCTCGCTCCGCTACTTTTTAACTGCTTTATTAACGATATTGAGGACTTTATAACTTTCAGTAGATGTCTTCTTTATGCAGATGATTTAAAGATATTTCGGGTTGTTAGGAGTAGCAACAATTGCGAAGGCATTCAACAGGATCTAGCTCGGTTCTCTGAATGGTGTAAGTTAAATTTTATGCACCTCAATGTTAATAAATGCTCCATTTATCGTAAAAGGGATTGGATAACTTTTGATTACTTTCTTGATAATAACGTGATTAATCGCGTTGAATGTGTGAAGGATCTGGGTGTTACATTTGATCGGACCCTTTGCTTCGACACACATATTGATAATATTGTGAACAGAGGTTTGAAGTTGCTCGGGTCTGTGAAAAGAATGCTTACAGATTTTAATAGTGTAGACTGTTTTAAAGTGATATACTGTTCTGTAGTTCGATCAATCTTAGAATATGCGTCCCAAGTTTGGTCACCTCATTATTTTCCATACAAAGAAAAAGTAGAAAGAGTATAAAGAAAGTTTTTCAGTTTCATTGCCTTAAACAGGGAATACAGCAGGAGCGGTCTGTATATGATGATACTGCCGATGCTTTGAGGTTGTTACCATTGTGTGTGAGATGCATATATCTTGACCTCGTTCTACTTTATAAGATTGTTAACTCTTGTATTGATTCTCCCGAACTACTCAATAATATTGGATTATCAGTTCCTCAAAGAGCTTTTAGAGCGCACAATTTGTTTCATGTGATATATCACCGAACGAATTATGGCATTAACAGTCCTATTTCTCGAATGTGTAAGGAAATGAATTCAGTTCCTACCGAGATTGATATTCTTCATTTGCCAGTTAATGTCTTTAAATTAAAAATTTTACAATTCTTGAAAAACTAGTTAATATTGTCAAGTATCAATACTAGTCTTTTGAAGCACTTTGATGTATGTTTAGATTTGTAGGTTTTTTTTATTTCTGACTGTTTTAAATAATGATATTTGTAAGTTTTTTAATTCTGACTGTTTTAAGTAGTGTTTGTATTTTTTATTTTTGAAATGGATTGTATTTATTTGATCCGTTTATATACTATTATTATTATTATTATAAGAAACAGAACAAGAGTGAGAGACGCGGTGAAATCTATCTTTCACCTTAAATGGAACTGGGCAGGACATGTGGCTAGTATGACTGATGGACGGTGGACAAAGAGACTTGTGGAATACAGGCCAAGACATGAGACTTATAGAAGTGTAGGACGACCTCCTAGTCGGTGGACAGACGGCCTAAAAAGAGTGGCTGGAAATTGGATACAAGTGGCATAAAATAGAAAGAGATGGCTGAACAGGATAAGCAAAATGATGATGATACTAACATAGCCAAGCTCTTCACTAAATTATCGGTACCACTTTTACAGAATTTATTAAGGTTGCTTTACTAACTAAATACATACCATAATTTTGAAATATTTTCTTGTTTAAGAAATGTCGTACGTGAAAAACTCATTCTTTGCACCAACTGTAATTTTTGTGTGAAAGTGACAAAAGTATTAAAACGAACGAAATTTAACAAAGAAGAAAGAGAGAGTACATAAGGAAGAAAAAGAGAGAGATCTCGCCCAATTGAGCGAGGTGTGGCAACCTGGTTTGCAAGTCGACTTGCAATCAACATGAACCTGAACTGTTTCCGATTTTTCAACAAAAATTCATAAAAAAAAATAATAATTTACATTAATCAATATAAAATAAAAACTGTTCTCTCACTTGCTTGCCTAATAAAAGGCAATTTACCAAAAATACGTCAGTTTCGCTTCGCTCAATTTCTGGGTTTATAATAAAATATTTATTGTTTAATTTATTAAGAACCGTTTTCTATAATTACTATAATTGTATATGTTTTTCGATAATGAGAGATTTCAAAATTGTTAAAAACAGATTATTCTAGCTTGAATGATTTTAATATTTTTGTGTTAAACCAGTTTTCGGGTAATATTGCAAAATCTTACATAGGCCCGGAAATTCCTAATTTTCTAGTACAACTGTGAACCGAAATAAACTACTTTATCACTACATAACAAGAAGAACAGCATAAGGATGGTGAAACAGCAACTTGTAGATGCACTCAAAGATTTTAAAATTCTTTATTTTCTAGATTCCGAACCACAGAATCGCCGATATATTGAAAATGATGAAAAATATGCTATGCTGCCTTTTGTAGACGCCGAGCAGCAAATCTAAACATAGATTGTAGATTACAAGTGGTTCATTATGGCTTTCTTTGCTTCTCTACAACACCTCAAACTATAAACTCTTTTGTACGTTATATCTAAACATAAGGAAACTTACTACCAGAAAATATACATTTATTTTCGTGTACAGATTGAAACCGTATTATATTTAACTTTACATTGTTCTAATTCAGACTTTAATGAAGTCAAAACTTAATATAAATCAAGCTGACAAACAATAGAAATATTTTGATATATATCTTGATTTTTATCACATTGGAATTTAGCTTAATAGTAGCATGATACAGTATTTTGTAATATAAATGGCCTAAAACTATGTATACAAGATAAAGGAATGTATTTAAACCTGTTACTTGTATAGAACGGGAACTAAGGGTTGGAATCGTCCAGTAATTCCACGGATTTCTGAAAATAAAATCGATGACAAATGGTAATGAAGCTGTCAAACGAAAAATGTCCGGCGTATGCTTTGCGCCATTTTGGGGAAAAGTGACGTTTTGGCACGTCAAATTAACCGTCAAAAGTCAAAAAATAGGGTCATTGTTGTTATTATAGTGAAGTAATCTTTGTTTTTCCCTGGATTAAATTTATTTTATATAACTTAACCAAGTAATATGCACCAAGCCATCAGTCAAATATAGAGCACAAAATTATCTTAAATTGGCACTTTGGAACTGTGAAACAAAAATGTATACAAAGGGCCAAATACCTAAGGAGTCTAATATACAAAAAAAAGGCATATCAAAAAAACAAGTCATATATACAAAGCAATATACTGACTTTAATAGGAATACATACCCCCTACATACAATAGTTGCAGGAAGCCAGCACTCATAAAACTTGAAACGGTAGAAACCACTGCTCTATGTAGTATGACTAAAATCAATCATCCTAGCTGTCCACCAATCAATTATTGTACGAATTCGCTAAACATCGAGCCGATTATTGCAAGGCTTCCTGTCCTGACAACTAAGTTTAAAAGAAAACCTGAAACTTGACCGGTGATAGGGGAACTGTGTACAACCAGGGGCCGGAACCATAGGCCAGCCAGAAGACCTCCATTAATGATACTATTCACCCTTTTTCAAGATTTGTAGGGGCTTGAAGACCCAATGTACTATAAATAAGCTTTTTATTCTGAAGGGCCTCGTTTGTTGGCCTGTAGGGTTCAAATTTATATGTCGTAATAAATTATAATCATAATTGTAATGTTGTATAGTGTTTAACACAGCGTAAGGAAGTAAAATGTTGCATTTAACATTATTTGAATATAAAATTAATGTTACTTATTTAAATATCTTATAAATTGTTATATCTATGTATGTATCAACCAAAAATATAATAAAAAATTTTAATTTATTTTTACGACCGACCAATAGTATGGCAGACATCCACACATAACGATCAATTGACACGAATTGGATAAGTGGGTAAGGTTATAACATAATACTGTCATTTTACCTCTTTTTACCATTCGTTTCGTCTAACTACTTATGTCGATGAAATTTCGGAAAGGTATGCAAATTGCTTCAAACCTTGTCAGTGGTAGGTAAACGATTACGTTTAGTCGTTATAATCTTCAGTGGCGACAGCGTATTCACTGTTGTTATAACTTCACTTTACCCAAAATGGCGCATAGCATGGTCCGGACATTTTCTGTTTATTTGACGATTAGTACAGTTACTTTTATATGTGCGTGAGTAATTCCTAATTTATAAAAATACCACTGTATGTAAACGAATTTAAAAAAAAATCCTACCTGTACACCAATTTATGCAAAGAGATGTAGCTTAAGCAGTGTGTTTTGTATTTTAATAAAAATATTTTTTACAAATTAGGTGTTTTAAAATTATAGCAGGAAATGTCACTAATTTAGTAGGTGTTTTTTCAGAAATATGGCAACATTGTTATTTGAAATTAAATGTATGTGTTAATCTTAAAAAACACGCCCCCTGCTATTGACTTTTCTCGGTATAATTTAATAAATCATATCATAAAAATTTAATTTACACATTAAAATTTATTTAAAATATGTTAAGATACCGAAGAACACCTGGTATTTTCTGTATAGAGACATTAAAGGATTATAAAAATAAGAGAGTTAGGATTTTAAAAAAGTTTCGTAAAATTCGTAAAATCTAATTAATATTTATTTTATGTTTAAATTGTAGAAGCATTAGAAAAAGAAACGGAAAACAAAAATTTTTTTGTGAATAGAATCCATACATATACATACCACACAAACATAACTGAAAAGACTATCTTTTTTAAGTGGTCACGTGGCTAGCACGTGCCCCATCAGCGTTCATCGGTTGGCATCGAGTGATAAAGTAACTTCCGAAAAAAATTATTATAATGTCCTAAATTCAAATGTTTTTTATTGCTTTTGACAAAGAGGAAATTATCCGTTGATAGAAACTAGAATAGGAATATTATTGATTTCTCTTTTTTATCCAGAGAGGCAAGATTATATTTTTAAAGGTTTGTAAATGCCTAAATAATACTAAATAAAACATACATATTTTAATATAAATAATTAAAACTTCTAACAGTACTATTTGCAGTCTAAATTCTCAGTTTGAAGTTTGCCAACAATTTTTCAAAAATGAATTTACAAATAAGTTGATGATGATGATGATGAACATAGATATAGAGGAATATCTGAACGTTTATCGGTTGACAATGAGTAATAAAATTATTATAATATTCTAAATTCAAATATTTTTATTGCTTTTGACAAATAGAAAATTGTTCATTCATAGAAAGGATAATAGGAATATTATTGATTTCTCTTACAATTATCCAGTGAGGCAGAATTATATTTTTAAAGGTTTGTAAATGCCTAATATCGATATAATACTAAATAAAATGTACATACGATACTATAAAGCAGTAAAATTCTCAGTTTGAAGTTTGCCAAAAAATTTTCAAAAATAAATTAAATTATATATATATATATATATATATATATATATATATATATATATATATATATATATATATATATATATATTTACATACTATTGTTTTGCATTAAAAATTATTTCGGAGAGAGTTTGAATCGATGCAGCTCGGTCAACTTACCATGCATTTGTACAGGGTGAGTCAATGATTGGATGAAGTAGGTTTGTGCCTTTTCGGTGAAATTAACAAAGAAACTATATTTATTGTTTGATACAGTTTATTTTTACGCAGATTTTAAAAATATTTAGGACTCTACAGGGTGAGCCAAAAAACTAGGACAGCATAAAGTTGTATTTTTTTAAATAGAATACTCTATATACGAATCGTATTCTCGATTTAGCTTATAATTTTAAATCTTTTTTAATAAGGGTTTACTATAACAAAACTTTATAGTTTCTGAGATAATTAAGTTTAAAGAAAAAAAGTCACATTTTCAAGCATCAATTCAATCCTAAATAACGTTTTCAATTTTGTGACAAATATATTCAAATTTGGAATTTAGCAAGGCCAAGGACAAGTTAACATAATTTTTACCTAATATTTGCAATAAAAGCTACAGGGTGTTGAACACATCGGCTCAAATTTGAACAAGTTTAAATGAATAAATATCTTTTTTTTTAAATGGTACACCCTGTATATTTTCATGTTATTTAATAGAGTAATAAAAACCCTAAAAGTTTTGTTCAATATATCCTATACCTATATATAATAGTTTTTGAGATATTTCAGTTTTTCTTATTTTCCATACTTTTTTACAGAAATAGTCTTCATTGTCATAGTGGCCATGGCAAAAACAATGTAATAGAACATTTTTCTGTGTGTCAAATTTATAACCGCAATCGCTTCTTTCGATTTTTATGTAGTGTAGTTTGTTTTTTTTTTGCATTCATCTTATATTGTAAAATGAATTTTCCAAAGAATGAGTTAATAGATATGATTTATACAATAGGAGAGGCTCAAAAAATTGCCTTCTTGCTCAAAGAATTTACAAAATGAAGTATCCTGATCGACGCCAGCCTAATACCCATACTTTTCAAAACTTAATGCAAAGATTTGATTCTTCTGGTACTGTTGATTAACCAAAACGTAAAGTGGTCAACAAACCAGTAACTAATGAAGAAAAAGAACTACAAGTATTGTTAAATGTTCAGGAAAATCCTTATATTATTAACCGTCAGTTAGCAGCATTATGTGAAACATCAAAATCCACCGCTAATCGTACTACCAAGAAATATAGGTATCATCCATATCACATGGAATTACACCAAGAATTGCATGGACAGGATTTTGAAAGTCGTGTAAACTTTTGTCGTACAATAAATGCGGAGATTCAATTAAATCCAAATTTATTATGCAAGGTAATGTTTAGTGATGAAGCTACTTTTAGAAGTAACCGTGCTGTAAATAGACGCAACATGCATTATTATGCCACAGAAAACCCATTTTGGATTAGAGAGGTGCAACATCAAAACCACTGGTCATTAAATGTTTGGTGTGGTATTCATCATAATCGAATTATTGGACCCCACTTTTTTAATGAACCACTAAATGGCCATAGTTACCTGAACTTTCTGCAAGAAGAACTACCCCAACTGCTTCAAGGTCTCGATAGGGATGAGCTCGACAGTATGTGGTTCCAGCACGATGGTGCGCCTCCGCATTACCATCGTGAAGTTCGTGCGTTTTTGGACCAACGATATCCGCAAAAATGGATTGGACGTGGGGGTTTCATTGAGTGGCCACAAAGGTCTTGCGACATCACCCCATTAGATTTCTTCCTATGGGGTTATATTAAAAATAAGGTGTATGTTAATCCACCAACAACAGTGGAAGATATGCGAAACAAGATTAGGGATACCTGTAGAACAATAACGCCACTAATTTTGTCCAGGGTCCGAGAAAATCTGCAAAAAAGACTAAATTTGTGCATTGCACAAGAGGGTCGTTTATTCGAACACTTATTAAAAAGAAATAATTAATCTCAGTATTTAATAGGATATTTTTTTGTTTCAATTTAGTATAAAAGTAAATATGTATTTGCCTCGTCGTTATTGTTGTGTTAATTTTTTCACATTATGTTTAATTAAACTATTGCCGTTGTAATATAACGAATAATGTATTTCGTCATATTTAACCACATTCTGTTTGTTTCTGTAGTTTCTTTTTATTATTTTACATGGCTACTATGATAATGAAGACTGTAAAAAAGTATGGAAAATAAGAAAAACTGAAATATCTCAAAAACTATTATAAATAGGTATAGGATATATTGAACAAAACTTTTAGGGTTTTTATTACTCTATTAAATAACATAAAAATATACAGGGTGTACCATTTAAAAAAAAAAGATATTTATTCATTTATACTTGTTCAAATTTGAGCCGATGTGTTCAACACCCTGTAGCTTTTATTGAAAATATTAGGTAAAAATTATATTAACTTGTCCTTGGCCTTGCTAAATTCCCAATTTGAATATATTTGTCACAAAATTGAAAACGTTATTTAGGATTGAATTGATGCTTGAAAATGTTTTGTTATAGTAAACCCTTATTAAAAAAGATTTAGAATTATAAGCTAAATCGAAAATATGATTCGTATATAGGGTATTCTATTTAAAAAAATACAACTTTATGCTGTCCTAGTTTTTTAGCTCACCCTGTAGAGTCCTAAATATTTTTAAAATCTGCGTAAAAATAAACTGTATCAAACAATAAATATAGTTTATTTGTTAATTTCACCGAAAAGGCACAAACCTACTTCATCCAATCGTTGACTCACCCTGTACAGACCATATTCAGATATGGTTTGATATTTTGGATTCATTCCTGTGATAGAGTTTTGTTTGTGGAAAAAGGAAGTTTACGGTATATTTTTGCAATAAAACATCAAGACAGTTGTAGAAATATCTTTATTATTTCAACGGTTATAGGTACGTACATTTTGGATTCGGTGATGCTTATTGTTGATAATAGGGATCTTTTTGAGAGTGCATTTATTAAACATAACTACATTACCAGAAATAAAACAAATCTGCTTCCTAAAAAATATAACTTTAGTTATTTGCAGAAAAATGTCGAGTTTTCTATAATAAAAGTTTTTAATTATTTACCTGAAAATGTACATTTACTACCAAGAAATAGATTAAAGTGTGTCCTAAAAATCTTTTTGTGTATAAAAGCCTTCTATACATTAGAAGAGTCTTATGAGTGTGATAAAGGCAGCATTGTCTCGAAGTACAATTTTTGTTGTTGGCTGTATCACTAAATTTTAAATGTGTGTAAGTTTCCTAGTTATTTAAATTTTTTTCATTTATAATGTTATTCTTTATCTTAAGTTTTAATTGTTTTGTTTTTACTACATTAATTTGATAGAATTATTCAAGAAAGGTATTTAAAACTATTTTTTTTCCTTTTATTATTTTTTCTTTTTTTATCTACAGCTGAGAATGAACTATAATTTTTATTATAATGTTTATTACAGTAATGATTTTTTTTGACAGTATATGAAAAAATTTTGTTGATAATAATTTCACTGTATCATTACATATCGTTAAAAACGTTTTAATGAGTCGTTTTGAAGTTATCAACGTGCTTTCTTACGGTTTTGGATCATTTGGGTTATAGACGCTTTTGGAATGTCAGCTAGATAAATAAGGTTTTGGTGCAGTTATAGAAAATTGAACCATATACGGATTCTGTGATATAAAGGAAATATAATTTGTTTCATTAGTGGCTCGGTGTATAGCGCTATATTGAACTTCCATTTTCTTGAAGTGACATTTTTTCCTCAGACAGAATTGACTTGACAGTTTGTTGTTGCATCCCATCAGCTGAATTAAATGCATATTTGTTCTACTTCAATTTTTGTCTAGACAGTTCACAGTTTATTGAAAAATATACAGAGTGTTCGATTGAGAAAACAGTTATCGTACTTTTTATGAGAGGAAGGAAACTGTAAGGCAAATGTTGCATATCAGAATATTATTTTTATTCTCAAAAATAATTGTATGAAAAATTATAGTAGCAAATCACCCCGTAGAAAACGGTATTGTTTATATAAAGTAATTAATTTAATGTTGCATTGTTCAATTACTCTGACACTTATATCTCGAAAACTAATAAAGATATTCAATTAGCATGTCAAAACGTACAATATAGCTCATTTAATCTGAAATAAATCTTTAGAATGGTAAACATTGCTTTCATAGAATTCAACTGTTTAACGGCAATATAATGTTTTTGAATGAAAATAATATCACGCTGATTTAAAAAGCAATTATTTGCTTAAAGAGAAGAAAATTAAAAGAAAAGTGATAGTTGGGCGCTGATTGTTGCATATTTTCTTATACAGGATGTCTCGATAATGTTTTGCTTGGAATACCTTGTGGTTTGGTTTAATTTGGTCTATATACAATACACACAATAGTATTAAGTATTTAGTATTTATAAACAAACATTTATAAAAAGATAGTTTATAGATACCAGGAATTCTGTAAATGGATCGGAGCTCTTAAAATAAGTTTTCCTTTCATGCTGCTAAATTCAAAATAATCAGGAATTGATTATAAATTATGAAAATGATGATTTCTTCTGAACTGTGAAACATGAAGAAATTTCGTTAATTTTATCGAGTACGTTCCTGGAAATAATTGCTGCATTATTGCCAAATTTACAAGTATTTTATAATGTTTGGTAATATTTAGTTTTTAAGAGTTGATGTTCCTTTAATTCTATATCCATTAATTATATCACCACCTAATTTATAAATTTACTTTACTTATTTTTGGCAAACTTTAAACTGAGAATTTTGACTATAAGCAGTAATGTTAGAAGTTTTACTGCTTTATAGTATCATATGTACATTTTATTTAGTATTTTATCAAAATTAGGCATTTACAAACCTTTAAAAATATAATTCTGCCTATCTGGATAATCAATAATATATATATATATATATATATATATATATATATATATATATATATATATATATATATATCGATTTACAACGTTCGACGTCTTCTGATACTCAATCGTCTCTATCTCGGTCTGTCCAGAGATTCCCTTCCAGTTCTCTATCCCTCATTTCTTGGCCGATTCATTCTCTTCAACAAAGACATGGTCTTTCTTGTTTCCATCTTCCATGAGGTGCCCATTCTAAGATCTGTTTCGGCAGTCTCTCCTCTGGCATTTACTGTACGTGTTCATATCATCTCAATTGCTGGGTTTCAATTTCATCTACGATTGAATGCTGCACGATCATAATTTATATTATTCTATCGTTGATAATTCTCTTCAACCTGAATTTTCCGGCTGAGTGCCTCCAGAAGTCCATCTCTGTAGTTTCTAGTTTCTTTTTGGTTCGCTCTTGTAGCGTCCGTACTTCGCAGCTATAAATAATTATGCTCTTAACAATCGTATTGTTTATTCGGTGTTTATTTCTGTTGGAAACTGTTTGATCCCACAATACACTGTTGAGGAGTGTGATAGCTCTTCTTCCTTGATTGTTTCTTTCTTCTATTTCCCTGTCCATACCTCGGTCTTTTGTGATAGTTAGTCCTAGATATTTGTACTTGTCGCAGTGCTTAATTACTTGATTGTCTTCCAGTATCAAGTCTCTCTGTTCGCCACCAATACACATATATTCCGTTTTTCCTATGTTTATGTCCAATCCCCATTTCCTGTATTCTTCGAATAATTTCCTCGTCATATATCCTATATCTTCGTAATCTTGCGCTATAAGTACTTAATCGTCTGCAAAAGACAGTATATATATATATATATATATATATATATATATATATATATATATATATGATATTGTTGTTAACCGATATGCCCATATTTTTGCATTTTTTTCCAGCTTTTTAGCGTCTATTCAAGGGATATCTTAAATAACGTAGGGATGCCATTTTCTACTCTATAATTTGTGTGACGCAAAAAAGTGATCAATCGTTAACCTTCCTGTCCTGAATCTTGCCTGCTCTTCAGCATACTAACATTCGCCTAATAGTATACATTTTACCCAACATATCTTTATTACTGTTTTAAACATAAAAGAGGTGGATCTCCAAACTCATCCTTGATTAATGATTGCAAAAAATGTGCCTAATCATTACGCATTTAACTAGTTATACCAAAAAATAGATGCAAAAATTCAAATTTCATAATAAATAAATTTACCGTACTTTTGAATCTATTAGAACATTTTTATATAAAGATAAGATTTATTTCATTACAATCGTATTCCTTACTCCTAATTAACTTCATCTATTATTTCCTGATAATTAGAACCCAAACACATTTCAATAAACATTGATATTTAATAATACTTTATAAACCAACTAACCTAACTTTTATTTTCAGGTCATGGCGGTGTTAATCAACTCGGAGGAGTTTTCGTGAATGGTCGGCCGCTTCCCGACGTCGTCCGACAACGCATTGTCGAGCTAGCTCACAATGGTGTGCGGCCCTGTGATATATCACGACAGCTTAGAGTATCGCATGGCTGTGTGTCGAAGATTTTATCCAGGTAATGAGATAAAAATTGCTCTTTATTTATTTACAAATTTTTCATTTAAAATCTGAATACGCGGGCAGTCGTTTGTATTTCTGGAATAACAAACAAAAACTAATATTTATCCTATTTCTCCACGACGATTAAGAGGCTTTTACATGCGTTTGAGCCAATAATATCTTCAAAACATCGTTTTTGCATGCATCAGCATAGACGCTTAATCATCATTTAAAGAATTAAGTTTATCGATAAAGTTTTGTTGTGATAAACCACGTTGAAAGTTGTGAAAAATAATCGTACGAAAATATTTATCAGTAAATTTCATTTTTTGGAAGACATGGAATTTTTAAATAACTGTGAACAACACAAATAGCGTCCATATGTACGTACACTGTCAAAAATGTCAAACTTTACAATGGATATGTCGGATGGTATCTAGCAATATCAGTGTTGTCTGTTCTCGAAATATAAATGGTTATCCATCAACTTTCCTTAATTTTTAACTCCTTGGCATGTTTTTCCGTAGAGCTGTGGTACTTTAATATTAGAGCCTACTGATATCAATGAAAACTTTGATAGTAAAGCTCCCTTAAGGATCACATGGTGAACCCATTGATTTAAAAAATACCAGATTGAGCGTTTCCAATGCCGGCCGTTGCCATAGTGCGACAAAGGAAGAAGAGTGAAAGCAGTAATCTCCTTTCTTTCTAATGGGTGGAGCATAGAACCAGACATCGAGTATTGTCGGGTCATGGGAATCACGTGGGAATGGCGGGTATTGGGAACGCATTATCTAGTATTTTTAAACCTATGGATGGACCGACAAAATGCAAGATTTTTAATGTTAAAAAATATGAAATTTTGAACACTTTTACATCAAATATTTTGAGTAAATTAAAACATTTAGAAAACCCTGACTGCATAGTGAGAATTAATTATAAAAGATGCACAATCTATCGTTTTGTAATAACACCTTAACTATGTTTTTTTCCAAAAAAAGAGGTATATAAAATATTAAACTCTAAGCAAGTACAGAAAGTATCGATAATAAAATTTTTGTAAAAAAAATTGAACCGACTTCTAAAAGAGCGCTAAAAACGAAAAATAACGACATAAATTTTTTCATGACATTGAAATTTTTAAAATAGGCATCATTAATACCTGATGAAAAAAATTTGATTCGCATAAAAAAATTCAGAAATACTTTATTTGCAAGTGCTTTTCTACTGTAGCGTGCATGTATGTCGTGTTAGTAGTTATTTGTTTTATTTGATAATAATTTATCACCGACTTCAAAAATTTCAATTTCTTGTAAAAATCTATATTGTTATTTTTGGATTTTTAACACTTTTTTAAAAGTCGTTTCAACGTTCTTTGTTCAGTTGCAAAAATGCCCATTTTATTCAGGGTTGTAGATAGCAGTTTTAAATGGAAATGTTCAAAACATTTAGTCTGTTGTAGTAAATACGCTATCTTAAATTTTAAGATATTAATTTTAGATTCGTAATGTCCCCCAAAAATCCCCAACACCGATGTTGAAAGAACTTGAGACATGTACATTTTTTAATCCGACCTATTTGAACCTGCATATTGAGTTGAAAGAAATTAATTTAAAATCCGTAATATAGTCCCCAAGAACCCACCAATATCAATTTGAACAAAATAGGAAAAATGTCCGTATATTTTATCTGCAATATTAAATTGTAAAAAGTGAATTTCAGATTCCAAAACCCTCTAATACTAATAACGTAAAATTTTCAATACACCCTTTTAAATCCGCCATATTATTTCTAAAAAATAATTTTAAACTCTTGGTCTAATCTTAATCTACATCCTCGAAAGCCCTCTGGTACTAATTTTGGACATAATCCGGAAATATAACATTATTAGACCGCCATATTGTATCTGCTATATTAATTTTTTTTAAAACAACTTTAAAATCCTTTTTTACACTCTCAGAAACCCCCAATTCCAATTTTGAACAAAATCGAGAAATGATAAATTTTTAGTCCGCCATATTGGATCCGATATATTGAATTTTTTTTAAATTATTTTGAATTCGTAAGTTACATCCTCAAAACCTTCCCATACCAATTTTGAACGAAATCGAAACATGCAGCATCTTTAAAAACTCCCCTATACCAATTTTAAACAAAATCTGAGAGATCTAAAATTTTTAACCCGCCATATTGGATCTCACATATTGAATTTTTTAAATATAATCTCTGATTCGTTATGTATGATCCCTAAAACTTCTTCATACCAATTTTTAAGGAAACAAGGCAAAATTAATGTTTTTGTCCGCCATATTATCAGCGCCATCTTGGATTTTACATAACTAATTTCGTCCAAAATAATATGGGATCACTGCGACAACGTTCTGAACATAATTCAAAATATTTCATTCAAATTGGTGCCGTTGTTCCAGAGTAATCGATGTACATACATAAAAAAAATCATACAGGTCGAATTTAGAACCGCCCTCTTTTTTTAGAAGTCGGTTAAAAACCGGTGAGAAAAAAATGTACACGGAATAAAAACAATTGAGTTTTTATAACTTGAAGCTTCCAAATATGCAATTTTGAAAATTAATTTTTCTTTCAGTTTTGCATAAAAATTTGAAAAGTACAAATTTATTTCTTACACATATTTTCTGATACACCGAACGTTCAAATTTCCACAAATTTGAAAATTTTGAACAGTTCTTATTAACCTGTCTGTTTAGTAAACATAATAAACCAAAAAGCTTTCTTATTTATTCTAATGACATTATTCTAATGATTATTTTACCCTTAAAATATAATATGTTGATACAGCAAATGGGGGTGGAGTGTCACGTGGCGCTGAAAAAAGTACAAGACAAACGCATAAGTAGAAGTAAAGCCAATGAAATTTATTATGAATTATTATATTGTGTAAGGATCGCGAAGTGGTACTCGTTTCCCAAGATTAGAAAAATAATAACCAAAAATACCCTTTAATACAATTAATTTTTATATATGTATTTATAAAACCTTTTTCGGGCACCCCTGCTTATAACCTTTATTTTTTATAGCATGTTTTCCCTTCTTCCTTATTCTATTTTTCCAAATAAAAAGGCACTAAATTTTGTTCCTGGCACCCCAAAAACCGGATCTACATTAAAAAACCCACAATGCAGGGACATAGGTTCACTTTTGTCCCTTATTCAGAAAAATATGACAAATATCCTAAATATATTCTCTACATTAAGAGACACCATATATGTTTTTTATTTTTTATTTTCAAAACATACACATTCACAAAAATTTTCTTTAAAACGAAATATTTATAATGTTTTTATAAGCGGTATCCAAAGTTGGTAATCTAATGACATTATAGGGGTATTCATTTGAGTCATTATCACTTTCATTTCTATCACTTGAAGTAATCATAATCACTTCGAATTAATGACAGGTAAATGCATATTCAAAACAACATGAAGTTATCAATTTCACTTTGATCATTTGATAATTACTCTAAAGAATACAGCCTTTATAAAGAATAGGTGTGTTTGTATTCTTCTCAGCTTTTTCTGTTATAAGTTTTTGTGAAGTTATCAAGTTCAAATAAATATTTAAATTTTGCCATTACCTCGAATTATCTCTAACTAATTGTAAGATCAAGTGGTTGGACGTCGCATTCATTTGTCTTCAACAATCTTCTTCTTCTTCTTCTTCTTCTTCTTCTTCTTCTAGGTAGAACTAAGTTCTGTTATCTGTACAATGCCTCATCGATCCTCGTTTGAGGTCGAAATCCAGCTGTCTCTCCATCTTTTGGGGGGCCGTCTAGGCGGCCGTTTGGTGTTTGGTTTCTCTCTCATCACGGTTTTTGCTAGTCTGTCATCGTCCATTCGTTCCACGTGATCTCTCCACTGCCTACGATGGTTTCGAATCCACTTCACAACATCCCCCACTCCGCTGTCCTCGCGTATTTTTGCGTTTCTTATTCTATCTCTTAAACTTGTTCCCGTGATCATTCTCAGCGTTTTCATTTCTGTGGTTCTCATAATTTGTTTTTTGTCTTTGTGGTTTCATTTCTTGTTTCTGCGCCGTAGGTCAGTATCGGTCTTACACAGACCTTGTAAATTCTTGCTTTGCTCTCAACCGTCATATGTTTATTGTTCCAGATTATGTCACTTAGTTGGCCTGATATCATGGCCGCTTTGTTGGCTTGTGTGCGTACTTCTTCCGTTACTGCCCTGTTACTTGTTATATGTGCTCCTAGATATTTAAACTTCCCAACCTGTTCGATATGTTTGTCATCAACCATTAGTTTGCATCTTACCGGTTCTTTCGCTATTACCATTGCTTTGGATTTCTCCACAGATATCTTCATATTATACTATTTGGCTGTTCGATTGAAATGGAAAAGCATTCTTTGTAAGTTGTCCTCGCTATCTGCTGTCAAGGCAACATCGTCTGCAAAGCATATAATTTGAACGGTGTTGTGTCCCATTGTGTACCCAATATTTGTGCTTTTTACCTCATCAATGATTTCGTCCATGATTACATTGAAAAGTATTGGACTTAGGCTATCACCCTGTCTTATTCCTATGGATAGAGGGATTTCCTCTGTTAGAGTGTTATTTGTTTTAATTACTATGGTGTTTTTGGAATTCACTTCGTATATTGTGCTTATGATTGCTTCGTCTACTTGTTTTCTTCGCAGTAATTCTGTTATGTGTTCCAGTTTGACTCGGTCGATCGCTTGTGTAAAGTCCACAAAACAAATGAACAGCGGTTAATCGTATTCGACAGATTTTTCAACCAGCTGTTTGATAATAAATATACCATCGATAGTAGAGCGGTTATTCCGGAAGCCCTGCTGTTCTTCGCAAGCCCCTAACTTGTCTACGATCCGTTGTGACAATATTTTGGATAACAATTTGGCTGAACTATTCAGTAGGCTGATTCCCCTGTAGTTTTCGGGTTGTTTCTTTGATCCTCTTTTGTGGATCGGAATTGTGATGCTTTTCCGCCATTCGTTGGGTACTGACGTTGTGCAGAGTATTTTTTGAAATAGAACAGTGAGCTCCGTGACAAGGCTGGGGCCTCCGTACTTTAGCATCTCATTCGTAATTTGGTCGGTAACAGATGATTTTCTGTTTTTTAATTTCTTAATTGTCAGGTGCATCTCTGCTTCACTGATGTTAACATCTGTTAGTTCTGTGGTTTCTTGTTGGTTTTCGTCTACGTTGTTTTCTGTAGCTGGTGCCTGGAGTAAGTCCTTAAAATGACTGATCCATTGTTGGCAGTCGATTGGACTTAGTTGAACGTATTCATTGATTGGTTTGTCTTCAATAATGAATGATAAAATTAAAAGGATTTGTTGTGAAAACGTCCACGGCGTAATCAATAGATAATTCCCCTAATTAAATCTAGTAAATGAATCTGGTCATGCTAAAACTCTCTACAAAATTCACAAGAAAATATGATTCTAAAACCTTTTTAAAAATTGCTGTTTTCCTGTAAATAAGTTGAAATGTCAAGATATTTAAATTTTTTGTTGCTTTCAAGATTTACTAGATCCGTTCGATCCGTGCCGCAGTAAAGGCGGAAAATCAGTGAAATTAAGTGGACAGACCCGGAAACAGGCAGAAAATGCTCGGCTCTTGTAATAAGAAGAGCTCTCTCAACTCGCGCAAAAAAAAGGAATATCTCACTCTCACACGTGAAAAAAGAAACCGCTAGGGTTTTTGTAATAAGAACTTTCTCAGATCGCGTAAAAAAAAGGATTACCTCGCTCTCTCAAGTAGAAAAAGAAAAAGCTTGTTGTAAAACTCTGGAAACAAACGCACGATGTGTGCAAACCTATATTAGTAAAATCTCTCTCTTTCTCTCTCTCTTGTAGATCTGATGGAAATCAATCAAAGAGAAATAGTAGAAATGTAAAATAAAAAATTAGTGCAGTGGCGCTTCATAAGGTTTCAAAAGAAATACTGTAAATAGCCTTTTTAATAATTTTTCTTGTTGCTATTATTAATAAATACTAAGAAAATCAGCTGTGGTGCTCTTTTATTTATAAACTTTGATGGTCCTTCGAAAACCATAACAATAGAAAAACTATTACAATAACTTATGGAAACACCTGGGGCCCTATCCTCGAACTGGGGAACGTGAAGTGAACGGTGAAAAGGTGGCGAACGCGTATTCTTGAAATATTCATCGCTCATATCCTTGTTCGCCCGGTGGAAGACAAGCGAACGGTGAAACATGCGCCAATGAAATGTCAGCCGCTAAATGACATATTTAACGCACGGATTTCAAACAATAAAATAGTATTAAAAATTTTTATTTAATTTTTGGCTTTTCAAAATAACTCGTCATTAAAAAAAATAATATGTTGACGGACAGTTTCTTTAAGACGTTTTATTTTTTGAATAAACAGTTGAAACGTTAATTAGGTGATACACCGATATTTTTAATATTTACAAATTCTTTAACAAAATATCCTTAGAAAGTTGAAAATGTCTCGCAAATATTAAGTAAATTTGAGATTACAGACATAAAATTATTACAGGAGATTCTGTTCATAACTCAATTGTATGAGCGTGCTATTTAAAAATCCTTTTCTAGGGCCAGTTCTGCTTATGGATTTAACATAAATACTTGTGTCCATAACAGCTGAGTATCTTAGTTTTAAACCGTTAAATCTAACATAATTCTTTTCACGACGCAACTTATAATAAATTTGAGAAATCACAATTTGTAAGCGATCTGACACTTTTATGTAAATAAGTAACAAATTTTATATTTCAGTTGTGTTAACTACAATACTTAACTTACAATTAAATAAATATTATGATTATAATTTATCGGGACATATAAATATGAACCCTACAGACCAACGAATGTCCTTCAGCATAAAAACCTTATTTATGGTGCATTTGATCTTCATGCCTCTACAAATCTTTATAAAATAAAAAAATATATATATATTAAAAGTTGAATGTGAGATCCGCCACTATCTAATGGACGTCTTCTGTCTGGCCTTTGGTTTTGATCCCTGGTCATAAACAGTTTCTCTATCATTGTTCAAGTTTCAGGTTTTCTTTCAAATTTAGTTATCAGGACAGAACATCTTGCAGTAAGAGGTCGGATATTTTGTGAATTCATACAATAAATAACTGATTGGATAGTTTCCGTAGTGGATTGGGATGATGGCTTTTAGTCATACTACGTAGAGTTGTATTTTTCACCGTTTCAAGGTTTATCAGTGCTAGGTTTCTGCAATTACTGTCAGTATATTACTTTGTATATATGATTGCTGTTTTTCTTGATATCCCTTTCTTTTTATATATTAGAATCTTAAAGTACTTGGCTGTTTGTATGCATTTTTGTTTAACAGTTCTAGAGTGTCAATTTAAGATAAATTTAATCCAGGCAAAGTACAAATATTGTAATGGCAATCAATAACTTCACAAAAATAACAACAACAGCGCTATTTTTTTTGACGATTAATTTAACGTACCAAAACTACTTTTTGCCTAAAATGGCAACCAAAGATACTACGGACATTTTCGGTCTGACAGCTCAATTCAATCTGTCATCCATTTTATTTTTTGAAATTCTCGGGTTTTAGCACGTTCATATCTGGCAACATTGCCTTTTCAAGAATACGGCTTTTACTGTCAAAAAGTTCACATCGCCATTCAAATCACACTTTCGAGGATACGGGCCCTGTGGTATGTTCTCCCCGTGTTAAAAGTAGGGTTCTAAGCAGCCCGATTTAAATTTTTAAATAACATTCTTCCAAATATTTGCTGAAACTATTAGTACTAAACCTACAATTTGTTTTCATCGTTAAAAATAAAACTGTATGTAATTTAAAATAATTATGATCAATTATTTTTAAAAACCCACATTTAGGCTAAAAACTCCGTCTGTCTAAATAAGTCAAAAAAATCATGAAATAATTTAACAAATTAAGTAGTAGAAAAACATGTTATATAGTAGCTCTCCCTATCTTTTTCAGGATAGTGCACTAAAAAACGGGAAAACATTACCAGCAGGTCGTGTGATCCTGTTAGCTGCGCCATGCCGGATCCTGGGGGAGAAAAACGAGCGGGGGAGGGGGAACGGTTCCGGAATAGACTTTAAGGAAAAGTCAGCATCAGTCGATGCGGTAGGGCGATATTGGGATAAAGAAAGGAAAATCATGCAGTAAACGCTTGCGATTTTGCTGTGCGGGTTTTTAACGAAGAAGGATATTTTTTTTGTAAAATAAATTTTAAAATTTAAGGGAGAAATATGATATTTGTAATTACTAAAAATGTGCCTTAAAAAACAATTCTTATGAAAAATGATGCGCGGATTGAATTTTTGATAACGTGTAGCTAATATTTTAAAATGAATTCAAAAAAATATGTTCTTAAATTATTTGAAATACAATCATTTGAAGGCAATTTCAAATTAATCAGTTATTTGGTTTTCATTGCAGCAAAAATGCAAAACGGTCCAAAAAACAACACAAAAACTGTTTCAGATTCTTATTTAGATTACCATAAATAAATAAATAAATAAATATATATATATATATATATATATATATATATATATATATATATATATATATATACAGGGTGATTCAAAAATCGATCACGAAACTTAAGGGGGTGATTCTACTTGACAAAATAAGGGTAGAGCTTCATATAATTTTTTTTCAAAATGTCATTCGTTTTCGAGTTACAAGCCGTCCAAGTTCAAGTTTTTATTTTTTGTTTTTTGAATTACTCGCTTACAGGAAAACCGATTTGACTAATATTTGAAAGATAGGCTAAGTCTTCTGCGCTTCATCATTTTAGTAACAATTCACATTGATTGTTTGCCGCTAGAGGGCACTTTACCTACATTGAAAATTGTTTTTTTGTCATAATTTTTTAGTGTTGACAGCTACAGTAGTTTTTGGCATAATTTCTGAACGACTGATGCCAGGCCTTTAAAAAAGGTGCTCTTTATTTACATCGCTAAACCCAACGGTTTAGACGTAAATCACCCTTAAAAATTAAGTGGTAAATTTACTTTTCTCATTTCATTACCACCAGCTACCAGGTAAATAGCTATCAAAGTATACTAGAGCTGTCAGTTTAACATCAAATAAATTCGCTTTTTAAACTATTTAATTTATAATCTTAAAATAACTAATAATGGCTAATCACCAATATTCAAATATCGAATATTGTGATATCCATTTTTGTTATGGAAAAGCAAATGGTAATGCAGAGTTGGCAAGAAAATATTATATGGAGAGTTATCCGGAAAGAAATATCCCTCATGCTCAAACATTTTCCAGTGTGCACAGGAGGCTTGCGGAATGTGGTTCCTTTAAAAGTTATAATGGAAATAGGGGAAGACCTAGAACTGCTAGAAACGTGCAACAAGAAGAAAGAGTGCTTGAAATTATTGAAGATAATCCAGGTATTAGTACTAGAAAAATTGGGAATGAAGTGCGGCTCTGTCAGGCTAGTTCATGGAGGATACTAAGAGAAGAACAACTCTACCCGTTTCATTCAAAAAAGGTGCAGGCTCTTTATGACGATGATCGGCCGAGACGGTTGGAAATGTGCAATCAGATCCTAGCTAAGTATGAACACGATAATCGATTAATTGGCGTCATATTATTCACTGACGAAGCTGGTTTCACTCGTGATGGCATAACAAATCTACACAACATCCACACATATGCTTACGAGAACCCAAACAATGTGGTAGAAACAAAATATCAGCGTAGATTTTCACTAAATGTGTGGGCAGGGATAATAGGAGATTACCTTATTGGTCCTCATTTCTTTGATGGCCCATTAACTGGTGACGTATACTTAGATTTTATCCAAAATCGTCTCCCATTGTATCTGGAAGATGTGCCATTGGAAGTAAGGGCCAATATGTGGATCCTCCAAGACGGAGCTCCGCCCCACTTTAGTATACGTGTCCGACAGTATTTGAATGCAACGTATCCTGAGCGATGGATAGGACGAAGTGGACCATTGGCATGGGCAGCGAGGTCACCAGACCTTAATCCTATGGATTTTTTCTTTTGGGGTCATTTGAAACAATTGGTGTACGATATTCCAGTAATCAACGTCGAGGATCTTCGCTTCAGGATAATCGAAAAGTGCCAAATTATTAAAGAAACACCAGGAATTTTTCATCGAGTTAGGCGACATTTTTTGAAGAGTGTTAGGAAATGTATGGAAGAAAATGGGGGACATTTTGAGAATCTTTTTTAGTTTGTTTAGTACTGTTTCATTAATTTTTATCAATTAAATGTATATCGCAATAATCCATAATATGAATATTTACTGATTAGCCATTATTAGTTATTTTAAGATTATAAATTAAATAGTTTAAAAAGCGAATTTATTTGATGTTAAACTGACAGCTCTAGTATACTTTGATAGCTATTTACCTGGTAGCTGGTGGTAATGAAATGAGAAAAGTAAATTTACCACTTAATTTTTAAGGGTGATTTACGTCTAAACCGTTGGGTTTAGCGATGTAAATAAAGAGCACCTTTTTTAAAGGCCTGGCATCGGTCTTTCAGAAATTATGCCAAAAACTACTGTAGCTGTCAACACTAAAAAATTATGACAAAAAAACAATTTTCAATGTTGGTAAAGTGCCCTCTAGCGGCAAACAATCAATGTGAATTGTTACTAAAATGATGAAGCGCAGAAGACTTAGCCTATCTTTCAAATATTAGTCAAATCGGTTTTCCTGTAAGCGAGTAATTCAAAAAACAAAAAATAAAAACTTGAACTTGGACGGCTTGTAACTCGAAAACGAATGACATTTTGAAAAAAAATTATATGAAGCTCTACCCTTATTTTGTCAAGTAGAATCACCCCCTTAAGTTTCGTGATCGATTTTTGAATCACCCTGTATATATATATATATATATATATATATATATATATATATATATATATATATATATATATATATGTAATCGAAGGTTCTCGGGCATCCCGTGTATGTGCTAAGTCCCTCTCAGGACTGTAAGGCATCTGACGTTTTGGTGAAACCTCATTCACCATTTTCAAAGCTCACCGTATGGCGTCTACGAGCGAACTGAAGTTCCCGCGCAAGTGTTTGTTTTTTAGAACCTTGTCTAAATGTTCTTTTTTATAACCGTTGTTTGTTAGAACGTCTTGCAGTATGTTCATCTCTTTGTGGTAATTTTCTTGATCTGTAAGGGACTGCGATCGAAACGCAAGTGATTTCACTACTTCAAATAATTGGGCGAGGTGGTGATGTGAATCGGCGTTGAAGTATCTGTTGGTGTGAGTGGGCTTTCTGTAGACAGTGTGTGAAAGCAAGCCATCCTCTTTTCTTTTCAGTACGGTATCTAGAAATGGTAGTTTTCTTTCCTGTTCTATCTCCATGGTAAATTTGATTTTGGGATGTATACTGTTTATGTGACCCAGGAAACTTTTGAAATTTTCTTCTTCATATTGCCAGATAACGAATGTGTCATCCACGTAACGCAGCCACAGTCGTGGTTTGAGTGAGGAGGTCTCCAAATCTTTTGATTCAAAGTCTTCCATAAACAAACTAGCGAGTGCAGGAGATAGCGGCGATCCCATCGGGCTCCTTCGACTTGTTTATATCGTCGGCCTTCATAAGTAAAATAGGTATTATCAAGACAGTGTCTAGCTAATCCGATGATATATTGTGGCAGATTGTATTTGTTTGTCAGCTGGAAGTATTACGATCGAGGTATCTTTGCGCTGGTCTTGTAAGGCTCGATGTTGTTCTGCAGATAGACTGCTTTTTGTAGGTTTTGCTTTGCGCAAAACGGATGAAATTTCTTGGCGGATAGTTTCTGCTGTGCCGTTGTTTAAGTTGATTAGAGCTGTTTCAACTCCACATATTATTTTATCAGTTGGGATACGTGATGGTGCTATCGCGAAATTAAAACCTTTGGTTAAAACACTTTTGGCGGCTGGTGTCAAAACTTTGTCAAATAAGTTGTGTACAACTTCTGGCTCCTCCGTTGGTTGTTTCATTAATGGTGCTTTTGATGATTCTTTTAATCGAATAATTTTTTTTTTCTATCTCTCTGTTCTTATTGAGAAATCTGTTTGGGCTCTGAATTCTACTAGAGTGTCTATAGTAGACCATAGTGACACAAGTATAGTGTTGACTAAGCGGAGCCGTAATCTATATAACTGACAGTCGATGGAATTTAGACTTGTTCTTGTCAGTTGTATTCTTTCTCGAAGCAGGGCTAGACCGGTGTTGATTAGTATTCTGTCTGTTTTAGAGTTTTTTATGTGATACTTAATCTTGCAGCAGGTTGGTATGAGGTGTTGATCTCGGCAGTTGCATAAGAAGGCGAGATCGCAAAGCAGTCTCGATTTTTTCGTCCATAGCTTTTCGAATGTTTTTGAGTAGTGGTAGGTTTCCTCCCCGTAAAGGTAAATTATGTTATGTCGGATATTCTCATGGGTGTGATGTGTAATCGAAGGTTTTCGGGTATCCCGGCTTATATATATATATATATATATATATATATATATATACAGTGCCTTCATTTCAAAACGAACCATCCTTAATAACTTTCTTAAATAGAAAAATTTAAAAAAAAGAAAAAACACGTCAATTTAGATATACAGGGGGAAGTTTAATTTTGCATTTGTTAAAAGTCTGTCAATCACCTCCTCAACTCCAGCTAACCTCACTTTGATATGTCAAATGGGAACCCCCACCTTGTGACACATCATTGTAAGCAGCATAAAATTGTCTATCCAACCGTATAAAAAAAATTAAATCGGTTGACGTACAAGCGAATAGTGTGCAAAAATGTCTTGTAATAATGCATAATATATCGGCCTCGAACTTTGGTATGTCAAATGATTACCCTATAGTGTGATACATCATTTTAAAGGACGTACGATCTGCTATCCAACGATGTCAAAAAAAATTAAGTTAATAGACGTTATAGGCAATTAGGATGCAAAAATGTGTGTTAAATATAAGCAGTTTATTCAGTTTTATTCAGTTGAACAAAATTATTTTATTAAATGTTCAAAATGTGCGCCGTTATTAGCGAGACAATAAAAAAGCCTATTTTGAAATTCCCCACGAACATTGGCAAGAGTTTCTCTGCTAATTCCTCTACATTCCCGAATAATTCGATCTTTTAAATCGTCAATATTTTCAGGTGGGGTTTTATAAACCTTGCTTTTTAAATACCCCCAAAGAAAAAAGTCTAGAGGGGTTAGGTCTGGAGACCGTGCTGGCCATTCAATTGCACCACGTCTGCCAATCCACGTCCCTGGAAAATGTTCATCAAGCCACTCTCGAA
This sequence comes from Diaprepes abbreviatus, assembly GCA_034092305.1. NCBI lineage: Eukaryota > Metazoa > Arthropoda > Insecta > Coleoptera > Curculionidae > Diaprepes > Diaprepes abbreviatus. The sequence continues at coordinate 3,431,916 of JASJET010000085.1, read as the reverse complement.
TTGCCAAAGCGTAGTGCGGGGGAGCTCCATCTTGCTGGAAATGCAAATTATTTTCATTTAGTACCATAACAGCATTTTCATCCACTTGATTTTCTAAAGATTGCACAATGGCAGGGTATATTGTGTTTCTAAAAGGTTTAAATAAATTTGCCCAGTTAAATTATCTTCCAAGAAAAATGGCCCGATGATTTCATTGCCATAAATTCCTGCCCACACGTTAATTTTTTCGGGATATTGAGTATGCCCTTCTCGGAAAAGGTGCGGATTTTCATTATCCCAGTATCTGCAGTTATGTCTGTTAACCAGTCCATTTAGAAAAAAAGTTGATTCATCACTAAAGCAGATATTCTTAGGTAAATGGGGGTCCTCGTCAATTCGTTGGCACATTAATTCGCAAAATTGAATTCTCCTATCAAAATCGTCTTCTCCGAGTTCTTGAAGAATTTGAATTTTGTAGGGAAAAAACTTATTTTGTTTTAAAACTTTATGCACAGAGCCAGCAGAAATGTTGGTTAAATCTGCGACCTTTGAGATGGATAAAGTTGGATTTATTGCAAACTGTCCTAGTACCTCGATTTGGCATGCTTCATCTACAACCCTTTTCTCAATAGATTTTTTATTACAAACGGATCCCGTTTCTTCAAACTTTCGTACCAATTCGAGTACATATTTATGGCCCACGTTTTTGTCTTGATGCCTCTCGTTAAATGCTCTGGCGGTTCTACGAGCGCACCGGTCTTCAGCTCCATAGAGAAAAATTATTTCTATTCTTTCGGCTAGCGTATACACCATTTATATTCACGTTTCAACTAGGCGTCACAATGACAATTTTAACAATAATAAACAACTGGTGTTTAAAGATCTTAAAAATTTTATTTATTGCAGTGATTTTTTGTACCTATCAGGTACCGCAAAAAATATCATTGAAATAAATACACTAGATTGATTAGACTGCAATGAATTTTGCGATGAATTTTAAAACAGGCTTAGTTTTTTTCTCGCAAATATTTTAACTGTTTATTATTTTAAAAAAATATTTATTTTAAATTTAAAATAATATTTTACTCTATGAAGTAGCCATTTGACATAATAAAGTTTAATGTGATAAGGTGTCTATTATTACCACACATCTTTTCTTACTATTCGCTTGTACATCAACAGATTTTGTTTTTTTTTATTGGCTAAATAGGAGATAGTATGCCCTTTAAAATGATGTATCACACTATAGGGTAATCATTTGACATACTAAAGTTCGAGGCCGATATATTATGCATTATTACAAGACATTTTTGCACACTGTTCGCTTGTACGTCAACCGATTTAATTTTTTTTATACGGTTGGATAGACAATTTTATGCTGCTTACAATGATGTGTCACAAGGTGGGGGTTCCCATTTGACATATCAAAGTGAGGTTAGCTGGAGGTGAGGAGGTGATTGACAGACTTTTAACAAATGCAAAATTAAACTTCCCCCTGTATATCTAAATTGACGTGTTTTTTCTTTTTTTTAAATTTTTCTATTTAACAAAGTTATTAAGGATGGTTCGTTTTGAAATGAAGGCACTGTATATATATATATATATATATATATATATATATATATATATATATATATATATATATATATATATGCTAACTATTGGAATAAGTTGTCTAAATACAAAATTTTTAATTATCGAAAAGTGAAATACAGGGCAATAAAAATTCGAGATATTTGATGAAAATTGAAATTCGACTCTCATTAATATTATAAACCGTTAAAACCTATTTAGCCAGTCTTACCGTTGTTCCGATACAATTATTAATATGGTGGGCGTTCACCTTTGTTTATATCTATCAATACCCATTCCCAACTTTCCTATACCCTGCTTAATTAGATCTTCAGAAAAAAAGAGATCATATCGTAAACAACAATATCTATTTACCATCAAATTAACTGCTAACCAAAGATTGACAATCACAGAAAGTTTTAAATTAGTTCAGTGCACTATGATTCTCTCCGAAGAACATTTAATTGGAGCTTCAATACGAATTTGAATTTGAATAGTCATTGAAATTGATAGTTAGGGAGCAACTCTGAATCTTTTTAAGCTTTAAAACGATACTTTTAATTTAAATTATTAACAGAAGTTCTACTTCTATACTGTTCATAAAGTAAGTAATAAAACAATAAAATGTAAATATTCTTAGAATACTTGTTAAATTGTGAGCTGGACATCTTACTTTAATTTGAAATATTATTTACTTAACTGAACCGTGAAAATGTCTAAGGAAATCTAAAAATTTTACTTCGTTCTACTGCCAGGTAAACTGATTTCAGAAAAAATAATAAAATATGCCTTTTATAAAAATTTTATATCTTCCACATACTTTCTCTAAAGTCGTACTTATTCAGTTCAGCATGCATGTTACAATAACACTAGTTTACAAAATAAAAAAAAAATTATGGCCTTCAAATGAATTGAAGATTATTTTTTGTGGAGAACTTATTATATCTAAAAAAGGATATCCCATAACGGAATCACTTAAGCCGCATATTCTTCTATTTTCTAAATCTCGGTCTCTTACCAAGATAAAAAGTGGGCTCCTCATGTATTTTGTGAAAGATGTAGACGAACGTTAAGCTCCTGGGCTGCAGGTGAAAATAGATCTTTAAATTTTAGCGAGCCAATGATGTGGAGGGAACCATCTAACCACAAGAATGATTGTCACTTCTACCTCACTAAAATACAGGCGCGGATCCAAGAGGGGAGGGGGGCGATCCCCCCCCCCCCAAAGAGCTTTTAGTTCAGGAAAATAGACCCGATTTTGGCTATTATACTATAGTTTATTCAAGAACTAGAGAGAGTAATAAATCATTTTTTACCCTTTTTTTTTCTTCGTAAACTACCTGTGTTCTTTAGTCCCGCGTCTTTGGTAAAATCTGTTAGAGACATATTTTTCATAGGAATGGGTTAGAAATTTTATAATCAAAAATTCCATTCTATAATAATAGACTATTTGGGTTGGATAACAATAGATTTTTGGAAGTGTGAAGTGTTAAAAAGGATTTTAATCATTGTTATAGGCATCGGAAGGAGGTTTATTTTATCACTAAGTATTTACGGCATAGAATATTATTTCGGTAATAAACTTAAAATAAAAAGTTTTTATAAAAATGTATTTCTTATGATTTCTTAATAATTCACATATATTACAAAATATAGATAATTTTGCCATATTTAACACAAACTACAACTGTATTTTTATTATTTTTAATTTGGGCATAGAAACCGTTTTAGGCACATTCAGACTAAAACGTAGCCTTATTCCCGCAAAAAATTCTAAGTTATAATTTAAATACTTACAAAATACCCATTGTCAAAAATACAAGAAGTTAAATATACATAAAAAAATAAATTCGTTCATATAATATTAACATTCTTTTGGGGCTATCGGTCATTTTATTATTAATTAAAAACATTTTTAAAACATTTGACGTTTCAGTTTATTTATTTCTTAAACCATCTGCAGAATTACAATTAAACACTAAAAAGAGATCCAAGTATAATTAATTTTTATATGTTATAGATAAAATTAGACCTACTTATTTTTATTTCTATTGCACTGACATCTTAATTGAGTTTACTTTATTATATATAAAAAATAAAATAAACATGTTAATTCTATACGCTTAAGAAAAAGACACAAATACAATAATAAAATCATAAAAAAATTACGACCAATTGGAATTAAAATATATAAAATTAAAGAGTGGGGCCCACTAAAATAAAAATATATATAAAAAATATATAAACAACATTAAACAATAAAATACAACAAAAACAAAAATTTAAATAATAAATTGTGCTTACACTGGTAAACATTACGTATCTAATTCGTAATCAAAGTCAGTGAAGCTATCTTCGCTCAAATTAATTATAATTGGTTCCTCTATCTCACCGACCATGAGATCGAGTTTCAACATTTTTTTAAATTTTTTTATTATATGAATTTTTCCCAATTTTCCGCCGTGACTTTATTCAAAAAAATCTTTCAAAAATAAATTGTATTATTTGTAGCAACTCTACCTTTTACTTGAGAGAAATCTTTCCATCTTCAACGGACAGTTTCCGGACGATCTATAAGAACAGATTTCTTATCTAGTTTTTCCCAGCAAAAAATAAGTTCCCTAAGCAATTTTCAAAGTTCAGTTCTTTTAATTTCAGGTAAATCCCGATCTTCATTGATTTTAGTTAGAATTTTGTCGACGGTTGGAATCTGCGTCTCATAATAAAATGTATGTACAACTCCTTTTATTGCAGTTTACATCTCTTCTTCCAACGAGGTTTTTCGTCTGCCTGTCAGCGAATGTAGATTGGGAGTACAAACAATTCCAGTAGTTTTTTTCTCCCTCAGTATTCCGTACATAGTAGATTTTCCAACTCCTTTCATGTTGGAACACATCTCAACAGAGCTTTTAACATTATTATCTAGATATTGATATCTTAAGGCATCATAAACATTGATCCTAATAAGTTTTTCGTTGAGGAAAAAGTGCCCTGGTTTAACGATTTCTGAATAAATATAGAGGTGGAAACCATATCTTTTGGGTATCTCACTAATCTAAAATAATATATAAAAACAAACGCAAACAAGATAAATCACTAAGGACACACTGTAAGGTGTACTTTGCTCACTGAGAAATTAAATTGAATCAGAAATTTTATTATTGAAGTAAATTTATAAAAGCTTATAATATTTAAATATCATTAAATATAATTAGATCTAGGGCATTCCTCAGCTACCTGCGGCACTGAAGCAGGTACCTTGGAGGTTTCGGTAACAGTTTTATTACTCTCTCTAGTTCTTAAATAGAATATAGGAATAGGTATGCTCTCGATCGCCTCCCTCCTCCAAGAGCTATGAGTTCAGGAAAATAGAACCGATTTTGTCTTTTATATTAGGAATGTGTATGTTGCTGGCACTCCCCCTCCCCTGTCGGCAACTTGTTTTTTCTTGTAATCCCCCCCCCCCTCTCCAAGAGCTTCAAATTCAGAAAAATAGACCGACCCTGCTTTTTACACTAGAAATAGGACTGTTGCTGGTGTCTCCCCCCCCCCCCTCCTTCGACAACTTGCTTTCACTTGCCATACTGTACTTTTGTGAAATCACCGTTCCTGCTAAGATATTTGGTTTTAATTACAAACTCAAGGATAAAATTATATATGCAGATGTTCCTTCGGTTACTAAACCTCTCTGCCGTTCAGACAAATAGCAAGTTCCAATATCTCGCGGGTGTTCCAGCAAAACTTCGAAGAAGCTCAAATTCAAAATGACCCAAGTTCAGATGAATTTGTTGATGTTTATGAAGAACCATACATGATAACTCAGTCCGAATTAAATGATTTAGTAAGAGATTTAACCTAATCTAAATCCAAAGCTGAATTACTAGGTTCTACAACACTACAACAGTGAAAGTTACTTGCTCCCGGCAAAAGAGTTACTTTATATCGTAAAAGACGTGAATGTTTTTCGAGATATTTTAAGAGAGAAAACATATTTGTTACAGTAATGATATAATTAGACTTTTTCAAGAAATGCAGCAACCTCATAATCCAGAAGAATGGCATTTATTCGTTGATTCATGGAAGTCTAGTTTAAAAGCAGTTCTTCTATACAATGGTAATAAGAAGCCATCCATTCCGATAGGTCACGCAGTAAATACCAAAGAGACTTATGAAACAATGTCCACACTAATTGAAATCATTAAATATAGAGATTACAATTGGATTCTCTGTGGTGATATAAAAGTAGTTGGTTTACTTTTGGGCTTGCAGGGCGGCTACCTCAAATATTGTTGTTTTTTGTGTATGTGGGATTCAAGAGCTAAACAAGACCATTAGAAAAAAAAAAGATTGGTCAGTTAGAGCAGAATATGTTCCTGGTAAACTGAATATAAAGCAGAGATGTCTGATAGACCCACAAAAAATTGTTTTACCGCCGCTTCACATACAATTAGGTTTAGTGGAAAACTTTGTCAAGGCTTTAGACAAAACTAGCGTAGTCTTTAGGTACCTTTGCTCAGCTTTTCTCACTTTTTTTTGAGGCGAAACTAAAGGAAGGTGTTTTCATCGGACCACAAATTAAAAAAACGTTAAGTGATGAAATATTTGAAAAAGTATTTCGAATAATGAAAGAGCTGTTTCGATTACATTAAGACTTGTTATCCAAAAGTTCTTAGGAAACAAAAAAAAATGAAAATTACCGACAGTTAGTTGCAGGCTTATTACATAATTTTGAACGAATGTGTGTCAAGATGTAACTGAAAGTTCATTTCCTTCATTCGCATCTCGATTTCTTTCCTGAAAACCTCAGACACTTGAGCAACGAGCATGGAGATCGTTTTCGGCAAGACTTGAAAATTTTTGAGCAAAATTATCTGGGATACTGAGATGTTAGGTGACTCTTGTTGGTCTATTGTAAGAGACACGGATACAAATAAATACAATACAAAAGCTAAAGTAGTCCATTTTTAATTCTTTTATATATTTTTGTAAGTATTTTCTTTGTAAGTAAAAAAATAACATTATGGCGACGTGACGTATTGGATTTTTTCAATATATTTTTTTTAACTTTGATTTCAAGGACAAAAATCATGTAAAATAATGTAATTTTTACTTAACATTTAATATACCAATTTCAGACCACTAAAGCACCAATATTAACTTCATCAACTAATCAAATTCCGAACCATAATTTAAAACGAGTAGCGCACCCCCAAAAATAATAAATTTAGAACATAAAGACACTAAACCGCCCTCAGCTTAATGACAAAAATATGAATTCGTCACGGGGGTGAATCCCAGAGCCACATATTCGCTAACTCAATCAAATTGTTTTTGAAATAATTCAATTATTGCCATGTATTAGCCGAAATGATATCACAAAGGGGTTGCAGTGTATGTCTCCTGGGAAAGATGGAGTATATCCCTGAAGATCGGGAGAGAGTGATGGCTAAGACCAGGGTAGGACTAAGAAATTTATTAGTAGTAAATCATGGTAACGATTAGATTAAAATTTACATTGTAAAAGAAAATTACAAATAAATAATATTTCCATTTATGGAAAGCACTTTTACTTGAATTCTCTTTATCGGAGATAATTTTTTGAATTAACTGAAGTCCACGATTTCTGTCCAACAGAAAAAATTGTTTACACAATAGCGTCATTTGGATAGAGCAAGATATATTTGCCCCCGTAAACAAGAAAATGGTTTATAAAAATATCGTGAAATTAACAAATTTTTGTATAAATATGTACAAAATTTTCACCTAATAAACTTTTTTTCTTCTCCCCATGGTATTACGAACGTACCTTTTAACCAGAAAATTGCCACAATACTACGTAAACCTCCAGAAGAAGTTGGGTTTCTAAAGGACTTTAGTACACCAGAAATACAGAATATCAAATTACTAATCGAAAAATGCACAGAATATAATATTCAAATCCACCTAGCTTTTGTTGATTATAGCAAGGCTTTTGACTCTGTCGAGCTATGGGCCATAATTCAAGCAATAAACAATGCAAGGATTGACTCGAGATACAGAAATCTTCTGAAATATATCTACACTAAGGCCACACTGCAAGTAAAGGCAAGAAGATACGATTTCCCCTAAACTCTTTAACATCTGAAGATGTCTTTAAGCAACTAAACTGGGAACATAAGGGCATTAACATCGCTGGTAGATACCTCAGCCATTTACGTTTCACTGATGACGTGGTATTAATCAGTAAAGATCTAGACAAGTTCCAGAAAATGCTCTCTGAGCTAAAAAAAATGCTTCAGAGAAAGTTGAATTAAGCATGAACCTAGCAAAAACCAAAATAATGTCTCCAGAAGATATGTCACTTTATGTAAGATTGAAAACAGTCGTACTCAAAACCTACCCATCAAACGTGGAGTAAGACAGGGTTGCATTCTGTCACCCTGTCTCTTTAATGTATACTCTGAAGAAATCTTTAGGGAGGCTTTGGATGACAGACAAAAAGGAGTAAGACTAGGCGGAGAAGTAATCAACAATATTAGATTTGCTAATGATACGGCCATTCTTGCGGAAAGCATCGAGGATCTCCAAACATTAGTAAACCTAGTCAATGAAGCGAGCTGCCGAAGAGGCCTTAACATCAACATCTCAAAAACAAAGTGGATGTCAGTTGGAAAGGTTACTGTAGATGAATGTCAACTTTGGCTCGACGGGAAGAGGATAGAGCGTGTAAACCATTTCAAATACCTTGGCAGTTGGTTGAATGGGGACTCAGATGAAGAGATAATAGCTAGGATAGAAATATCGCGGAAGGCCTTTGTGACATGGAAACCAGTTCTATGCAACAGGAACCTATCAATGCATATTCGTAAAAGGGTCCTGAAATGATATGTATGGTCTATTCTATTATACGGTTGCGAGACATGTACACTAAAAACCACAACGCTAAACAAACTGGAAGCATTCAAATTGTGGTGCTACCGTCGAATCCTAAAGATATCATGGGTTTCGCACACTTCCAACGAGGATGTTCTCAGAATGATGAATAAAGATCGACGCTCTTGAACATTATAAAGAAGCGGAAAGCAGAATACTTCGGTCACGTAATTAGAGGACCTAAATACCAGCTACTTCGCCTTATAATACAAGGAAAAGTGGAAGGAAAAAGATGGATAGGCCGAAAGAAGCTTTCATGGCTGCGTAACATCAAGCAGTGGTGTGATTGCACGGTAGAAGAATTATTTCGCGTAACAGCCGATAGAGAAAGATTTCAGGAAATTGTAAACATGATGACCACCAACGTCTGAATACAGGCATGGCACCTAAAGAAGAAGAAGAAGATGTAAGATACAACGAAATACAAAGAGTCGAGGAATATGTGTATTTAGGTCATATAATTAGACTTGGGAAAGAAAACCAACAAGCGGAAATAAATAGAAGAATTAGAATGTCATGGGCACCCGTTGGAAGATTGGGATACGTTCGTAAAAACCCTAATGTTCCCATTAATTTGAAAGGAAGAGTATTTGACTCGTGCGTTCTCCCAATAATAACCTATGGAATGGAAATGACCACACTAACAGATAAAGCAGCCAACAAATTGCATACTACTCAGCGAGCAATAGAAAGAATTATGCTGGAAATATCACTGCGTGACTGAATAAAAAACGCAGAAATAAGAATGCACACGAAAGTGAAAGATGTGATAAAACGCATTGCTACTTTGAAATTAACCTGAGTAGAACACGTCGCGAGACAAGACTATTCAAGATGGGCCAAACATATATTGCAATGGAGATCTAGGTCGTCTAAAAGAAGTATTGCACGACTTCCAAAAAGATGGATAAATGACATAAAGAGGAAAGCAGGTAGAAATTTGTACCAGAATGCAGAAAACAGATTGAAATGGAGGAGACTAGTAGGGAGCCTATGTTCAGGAGTGGACCAACAACTCGTTGCTCCAACCCTGAACTTTAAAATCATTAAGCAAATCACTAAACGACAGCAGGTTCCTAAAGAATTTACCTGTTGATTGCTACTTAATAAGGAATTGTAATTTTGGTTCTGGCTTACGCTAATGTTCTTAAGCAGCATTTCCACAACTTCTTGTAATATTTCTATAATACATTACTGGAACCACGGTGGGTCCCAAAATAAAACATGTAAGTGTGGCAGTCGCTATAACTTGTCATTATAGACCCTTTTAAACCGATTACTTCATTTGAAAAACCCGAGAAAAATACACTTTCTATAAAAGCTACCCTGTATCTGGTTTCTTCTTACTACTAGCCTTAATTGGTTGTTTTCAGTGTTGATAAGAAAAATGGTTACTTTACACTTCGTCATGTACAAAAACCTGTACTTTCCTCATTATTACAGATTATATAGCTAAGGCCTAAGAAGCTCTAAAAAAGTAATAAAAAAAAACATATCCTCTCCACTCCATCCCTGACCATCAAGAATAATATCAACCAGAATAATACAACAATCATATCGAATTACAGGACTGGCAGATATAAAACAGCACGGAAAGTGTTTCGTCAAGTTCCAGATAAATATAAAAGTTATTACTTTAGACTTTGCACAGAACCAGTCTGGTGTCTGTTTTCTTTTTCTCTTTATAGGGGTTGAGCAATAAAATCTATTGATCTCTTTTTAGCGATTAGATGGCAAAACTTACCTTTAAGGTTACTTGAAAATACAATATTCCATATATTTTGAATGGTTCTATCAAATTTCTAAGATATTTGCAGTTTTAATCAATAACAAGGTTGCAGTTGATGGACATATTGTTTTCGGTTTGACACAAGTTTTGTTAATAATTATTCATTTAGTAGGGCAAAATATAAAAAAGTTTTTTAACTGTATGTTTACCTTAATATTCCGTTAAGCCAGTTACACAAAATCGTATTTATCTGAACAGCCCTTAAGCAATAAATGAAGAGTACTTTTTTTGATTTGTGGGTGTAATGAACTAAGGCAAAAAGCCTGTCTAAATTTTAACTATACCTGCATGCATGATAAGTGTAGATCAGTTATCAGAGATGTCGTGCCAGTACTCGAAGGAAAATAGACTTTCGTCAGTAACAAAAATGTAACATTGGTTTTTTTGCTGGACAGTGTTCATTTCGGCATCCTATAAAACGTATCTCGATGGTAACTCTGAAAGACCTGTGCAAAAAAAATGGCGGAACAAAAATGGTCACGATTTTCGGTTTTTTGAGTTTATCTCAAAAAGTAAAAGTTGTATCGAAAAATATTTCAAACAAAAGTTGTAGAAAATTAGAAAACCTATCGATTTATATAATATAAGTTATAGGTGGCGCCACTAGTTATCAGGATATATTTTTTTTTCGAAAAAATTTATGGTTTTTATTTATTTATTTTTTTTTAAAGGCATTTATTAACAAATTACTGATTTAAAATTTAACATAAATATAGGTATTAGCATTCTAAATAAGTATGTCAAACCCGGAATCTATGAGTTTTTTATTTTCCGAGAAATTCGATGCCAAATTTGAAAATTCAATCTCAATTTTCCGCTTTCCTAATTAAGATACAATGCTCAATTTTAATGAAAATTGTTTGTATTGTTTTATATTTTAATGATCTATTTAAAAAAAAATGTTTTAATCGCGGACCAAGAAATTTTGCAAAAACCAATTTTGGCACCAAAAAAATTGCAATAACTTTTCACCGAATGGAGATGATTTTTTTTAATGCGTGCATTGGATTTAAATATATCATTTCCGATCTCAAAAAAATAATTAATTTTGGATGAAAAAAACGTTTTTTTTTTTCAAAAATTCATAATGGCATAGCAAATGAATATTAAAGGCTCAAATTTGCAGAAGACGCTTTCTAATACTTGTACTTTACCTGTGAATTTTTTGGATCCAAGGAATACACGTCCATACGATCTGTGAACGTTCGAAAATTGGGCCGAATCTAATCGAAAATAGCTGCTGCAGGCCGCTGTCGGCGGGTTGCCATAGTTCAGGCGCATTATTCGTTGGCGCTTCGAGGAATATAATTATTAATATGTTCATTAACAAAATTTTATTAATAAACTATTAGGTAATAATAATATAAAGGGAAAAAACAGTATAATATGTAATATATAATTGAATATTTGTATGATTTTCTCTATAATTTTTTGTAAAAATTTTGTTAATAAACAAATTAATACTTAATATGACTAAACAAGTTGTTACTCTCATATAAATTAATAAAACAATATCAATATTATAAATATTACTTGGATTGCATAAGCTTCCTTAAAGCGCCGATGAATAATGCATCCGAACTATGGCAACCCGCCGACAGCGGTCTGCAGCAGCTATTTTCGATTAGATTCGGCCCAATTTTCGAAGGTTCACAGATCGTATGGAAGTGTATTTCCTGGATCCAAAAAAATTCACAGGTAAAGTACAAGTATTAAAAAGCATCTTCTGTAAATTTGAGCCCTTAATATTCATTTTCCACGCCATTATGAATTTTTGAAAAAAAAAACGTTTTTTTCATCCAAAATTAATTTTTTTTTTGAGATCGCAAATGATACATCTAAATCCCATGCATGCATTAAAAAAAAATATCTCCATCCGATGAAAAGTTATCGCAATTTTTTTGATGCATAAATTGGTTTTTGCAAAATTTCTCACCCGCGATTGAAAAAAAAATTTTTTTTAGTAGATCTTCAAAATATAAAACAATATAAACAATTTCCATTAAAATTAAGCATTATATCTTAATTAGGAAAGCGGAAATTTTGAGGTTCAATTTTCAACTTTAACATCTAATTTCTCGGAAAATAAAAAACTCACAGATTCCGGGTTTTAGATACTTTTTTAGAATAATAATACCTATATTTATGTTAAATTTTAAATTAGTAATTTGTTAAAAAAGTCTTTTTTTTAAAGAAAACCGTAAATTTTGTCAAAAAAAAATATCTTGATAACTAGTGGCGCCACCTATAACCTATATTATACAAATCAATAGATTTTTTAATTCTCTACAACTTTTGTTTGAAACATTTTTCGATACAACTTTTGCTTTTCGAGATAAAATCAAAAAACCGAAAATCATGACCATTTTTGATCCGCCATTTTTTTTGCACAGATATTTCTGAGTTACCATCGAGATATGTTTTATAGGACGCCGAAATGCACACATTCCAGCAAAAAAACCAATGTTACATTTTTGTTAACAGCTCTTTTTTGATCTAATTTCCATGGAGTACAGATAATAAACGAGTTGTTGTACAAATTAAGCTATAATTTCACTATGAACCCTTAAGAACTATTTTTAAATTTTATTCTTGTAAGGAAGTAGAAACTATATTCTGTTATTAAGATTTTTAATTGCCCTAAATGGCACGCTTCAGAATATTTTGCACATGTCAAAAAGGATTCCTAAAAGATAAGATCAAAAGGCGGCTCGGTCACTAAATAACATTTGGCCACAGTGTCATTTCTCACACATGTACCTTTTGGAATATAATACCTCTATTCAGTTGTATTTTTAGCCAAACTGTCGCTCTAACTTTTTGCTAATAATAAATTTATATACTGGGTGAAACACTTAAGTGGTAAAACTTTCAGTTCTGTGGACCAAACCTTCATGGAATTTATTACTGTAATATGACGAGTAAAGTGAAATATGTACTGATTTGTTATATAAAATAATCTAAATTTATTTTGATTAAGTTCCGATCGTCGTTTAACGTAAGTAGATTATAAAGCCAATAATTATCTCTCCCTGAATTTTAAAATAAAAAATCCCCTGATTGTATTTCTAAAATTGATTTTGTAATTACTGGTGTCTCAATACAAAAATATAGGCCGACTAAAAGGCAGTTATCGGATTTACATTGTCTTCGTTTTTGTTTGTTTGTACGACGTTTCGACTACGTTGAAAGTATATACTAAAAATTGTATGCCAAAGTGAGCAGAACATTCGATGTATTGTCATCTACTATAAGGCCGATTCGAGCTGGGGTTCCTCAGGTTTCTCCTCTGTTTTCCACTTTTCTCAGCCTAGAGGATCGATATTCCAAAATACCAATATAATAAATTATATTTATTCGTCTATGATACAGCTTTTACGATGTCCCCAGAATTATTTCGATTAATTATCTCAAGATTACAATGGCATATAAAAAAGCTGGAAAAATGGATGGCGAATTGTAAAATTAAGTTAAATCCTAATAAAACTCAAACAGTGATATTCACAAGAGCAAGATTTGCTATCTTAGACGATTGACTATCCATCTCTAATACTGAAGTAAAGTACTTAGAGCTAGTCTTCGATGAGAGGCTCAACAAGCCTCTCAATACTAACCATCTACTAAATTAAACCAAAACTGCTTTGATATCCCTCTATTTTCTGCTAAATCGAAATAGAAAACTGTCTTTTGTTGCTCCTGCATAGATCACCATGGGCAGATCAAGATCCAACAGATTAGAGAGCTTCCAAAATAAAGTCCTCCATATGTTCTATGGAGCCCTTTTGTATGTAAAGAATACCATAATTTATAAAAAAAAAACTCGAATTCGAGACCTTTTCGGTCTTCATTACTAATTCTATTACAAAATACCTTGACAAAGCTCAGAATTCTACCAATTATGTCATACAAACCTCACACAATCTCACCGTCATACAGCAGTGCCATCAATTTGTCAGAAATTGATTGCTCGATCATTAACCAGGGGTCGCCTATATACCAATAACTAGCTTAAAAGCCGAAGGTATTAGTTCTATAACCTTAATAAGACCAGCTTAACCTATAGAAGTCTATGGACACCGTCCAACTTGTTCCGCAAATATATCCTTTATAAGTTCTATTTATTGAAAAGTGGGGTTTTGTTTCTCTGTATGCATTTCAACAGACTGTCAAGTGATGTTGGTCTAAAAATAAATTTTGAAAAACTAAATTTATGACCAACCTTGTACTAAACGACAATATCTCAGTAGGAGACCACAAGATCGAACAAGTCACCACCTACAAATACCTAGTACATGAAATCCGTTTAGGCCGAGATAACCAAACCTGCGAAATACTAAGAAGAATAGGGCTGACGTGGACAGCATTTGGAAAACTGAAAAATATTCTTAAATCGGACATCCCTGTTTGCTTGAAGAGAAAGGTGTTTGACCAGTGTATCCTCCCCGTTTTGACATATGGAGCAGAGACACTAACGCTAACAAAGAAAAGCGTAAATAAGTTGAGAGTGACACAATTGGCCGTAGAAAGATCTATGCTGGGAGTTAGCATCAGAGATAGAATACCGAATACAGAAATACGACGAAGAACGGGTGTTGCAGATGTAGTCAGGAGGATTACAACGTTAAAGTGGAACTAGGCTGGACATGTCGCTTGGAATGGAGACCAAGACAGGAGGCTTACCAAGGAAGAGGCCGCCCGTCTACCAGATGGACTGACGCTATAAGGCGCATAGAATCAAACTGGATGCAAGTGGCACAGGACAGAAATAAATGGCAGACCTTACGAGAGGCCTATGTTCAGCAGTGGACAAGATTGGGCTGATTGATGATGCATTTCAATGACTTGATGTTGTAAAGCAGATGTTATCAAAGATTAGATCCTAACTCTGGATAAAATGAAGATCCCATAATCGTGTTTAATGTAGGCTACTTCTATAAGTTTTTGTTGTCCATGATTGGTTTCATATAGATATCTGAAACTTTTATCCACTTTATATTGTGTTGTTTGTTCGATGTGTGTCCTGCACAACTAGATCTCGACGTTTTCTCCTTTCATACATAAAATACAAAAAATTATTTACGATACTTACAGAATCATCACTGTGTCAAGGTTACCATTTTCACATTTAATGCAGAAAATAAATACGAGGATGGTTAGATAAGTTCTCGGCCTGAAACAAAAAGGGCGCTTTTCATCTGGATTGTACGATATCCGAAAAACGCCCAAAGTATAAGCGATAGAAACACAGAATGCCGACAAATTCTATTATCGCTTTCTCCGATAGAGATCGAAAGTAGAAAACTACGTGTAGAATTCTATCTAACACAGAATCCCACTGCAGATTTACTAATTTTATATTACTATATCGAATTTGTTTAAACATTTTTTTAGGGTATTTATTTTTTACTTATTTTAATTAATTTAATAATTATTATCTTTTGTGTTAATAAAGTTTTACGTAAAAATAGATTCGTCAATTAAATATAATAATAACCGGGTTCCATCCTGTATAAATAGTATATTTTAATACACACAAATGCTGTCTGTATCCAGAGATTTTCATACTAATTACGTAGATTGTTAGAAGTTAAATTTCTTGGCAAATTTGCTGACTAGCAACGAGTTTTGGCTAATTTAATTTATAGTTCACCGATTTACAAAAATATTTATTGTTTCAACTTGAAAACGACAGTAAGATACAAAGTTAATTTATCCTTTGTGGTGTATATTTAAAAATACTTTAAAAGTGCATAAAGGTAGTATGTTAATTAAGCCAGCTACATGGACAGGTTCCGCACTATAATTCTCAGCACTTGGTTAACCTTGCATTTAATTCCTTGTGATAGTGCCAATACCCTATCTTTATACTTTATATTTTATTCACCTTTAAATCAATTTATATTGACGTTCAGGCACACCACATATCCAAATATATTTACACTTAGGTACATCACATATCAAAAAAATATACAGTAAAATAACACTAGCAAGAGGAGGTCAAAGAATTAAAAACCAGTTACAAGATAAATAATAAAAATGAGGACATACAACGTCAGCAACACACCTTCAATTTTGAGAACTTTAAAAAATTTATTCTTATAGTTATTGTCACTATTAGCAAACAAAGTCAAATATTTATTCACCTTTAACATCAATTAAGGTTGATGTGAAGGACGTCATATAATATATAAAATTATACAATATGCATGTAACATTAGCTATACTTCTTAAAAATTAAAAGCTAGTTTCCTATAATAAACAAAGAACACATAATTTAAGTCAACCATCGTATCACTTTAAGAATCCTCAAAATATTCCGCGAGTGGGTAGAAGCCCTTCCCAATTAAATATTTTCTTAATTTATTCTTAAAGCTATTGTATTTATTAGCTGATTTGATAATTTGAGGAAGTTTGTTGTATATACGAATAGGGTGATAATTGACAGATCTTTCAAAGTGAGTCGTATTGTGCGAGATGTAAAGTGGAACATTTGCATTCCGGGTGTTATACTGGTGGTAAGTCGAACTCGTTTCAAAACGTTTAATGTTGCTTTTAACGTAAAGACAACACTCAAAAACATATACACATACAAAAGTTAGTATTTTATGATTCTTAAAAATATCCCTATATGATTCTTTCCTTTTTAAATTAAATATAAGTCTAATAATTCTCTTCTGTATTAAAAATACTCAATCTGTATTTGATGAAGCTCCCCAGAGAATTACATGGTAAGACATCGCCGAATATACCAAAGCATAGTATACCTGCGGCAATGTAGTACGTGATAAGTCACGTCGTAAAGTTAAAAGAGCAAAATATGCTCTATTGAGTTTATTAGCAACCTCCCCGATGTGCAATTCCCACGTAGTACCGCTATCTACTGTCAGACCCAAAAACTTGCTATAGGAGGTACACGAAATTCCTGAAATCGCCAAGTTATTCCTGTTAAAATATACACATTTAGTTTTATCTACATTTAATATGAGTCTGTTTTTTTTTCACACCACCCAGACATGTCACTAACGACCTGTTTAATGGATGCTTCAAGTTCTTCAGGAGTTGCTTCTGATAGAGCTATTGGGGTATCATCCGCATAGTTCACCACCAGACCCCGAGTTATATAAGAAGGCAAATTATTTATAAATAGAGTAAAAATGAGTGGCCCCAGCACAGAACCCTGAGCGACACCCATATCAACATCATACTCACTAGACTTACAGTCATTTAAAAGAACAAACAGTTTTCGATCAGACAAAAAGCTAACAATCCAATCAAGTACACTCATCTTTATACCTAATCCGGTATACCCTATTAGTCTTTTCTTCTGCAATCGTTGCCGAGAACAGAACATAAATTATTGAAATTCTCTCCCATTATTACAAAATTTTATGTCGTACTAATCCAAACTTATGTTAGACTCCTTCTTTCTACGGTTTAGAGCCTGATAAATACTCAAACTCTTACTCCAATCTTCCGTTCGTATGTGAGACAGTCTGAGGAAAAATTCAAGCATCTGAACTTTTAATTTAATCTGTTCATAAACCCCCAGTTGAAATGTAGGAATTAGAAAATTTTCTTTATTAATTCATTTGATGAATCTCAAAATATGTAATAGATGGAACCTTCCTTGTTCCAGGTACTACGAAACAGGAAGCTTTAAAGCAGGAGTCATTGGCGGATCCAAGCCCAAAGTGGCGACGCCACCAGTAGTCGACGCCATCGCCAATTACAAGAGAGAGAACCCCACAATGTTCGCATGGGAAATAAGGGATAGACTTTTAGCTGAAGGAATTTGTTCCCAGGATAATGTGCCTAGTGTGTCTTCAATAAATAGGTAAGTAGTTATTATACTAAAATGGTTTTAAAATATTCTGTTAAGAGAACAATTTTTTGAAATTTAATTTTACCTAACTTAAGTTCGTTGCCATGTGCAGAATCCATAACTTTCATGGAGCAAATATATATATTTTTGAGTCGATTTGATATTTTTAATTTGTGATTGAAATTAGGGGTAGATTTAGATTGAAATAAGACTTTAAATTTAATTGTTTATAGCAAATGAATGGATCATAGTTGAGAATGGAAAACATAACAAAATATCACCACGGATTGTTTTCAATGTGATGGCCAAATCTCTGTTCATTGTCAAGTACGAAACTAAAATCAGCAGTATAGATTTAACACTAGGGATTTACTTTAAACTTATTAAAATTTTATATATTTTTATAATTTATTTTTTATTAATATATAATAATAATACAACGGTAATCTTTAAAAAAAGAACAAATTTATAACAAAATCATAATCAATACCATTCTAAATACCCAAATGATTACATTCTCCCTACTCACACATCGCCGCTTTTCTACAAATAAATTAAACAATCAATTACGTCAAAAACTAGTCTCTTGGGTCAAGGGTGAGCACATTAGATCGGCTCGACGCTTCTTTTCAATCCCAAAAGTGCCGTATGGCGACATTTTTGAGATTTCATTCACTCCAGCCCAATTGAAATGTATTAATGTTACATTTCGGGACATATGGTTTTATCAGCAGTGTTGATCTAGAGTTCTTTTAGGTTTATCATGTGTGATAATTAGGGAGATCTGTTGTGACGGGGCGGGATGTACTAAAATAATCGACGAATAATTTCGGTTTATATTTCAAGTATTTTTTGTTAGGGAAACAAGTGAAATAACTATTTCACAAAATAATTATTAAGGTGGTTATTAAGATACCTCAAATTAATTATATTTTAATGGAACACTAGAGTTTTCTTTATCTTTTTTTGTAAAGGGTGTTTTTTATTGAGGTATAGAACTTTTAAATGGAATAAAACAAAGATGAACTTTTTAAATTGACATGAAATTTACTTTATTCGAAAGGTAACCTTCTGGCATTATAATTTAAATATGACTTCTGGCATATGACCGCCACGGCTGGCTCGGACGTAGCCTAATCTGGAGGACCAATTTTCGATTACTTTTTCCAACATTTGTGGCTGTATATCAGCAATAACGCGGCGAATGTTGTCCTCCAAGTAATCAATCGTTTCGGGCTTATCGGCGTAGACTAGCGACTTCACATATCCCCACAGAAAATAGTCTAGCAGTGTTAAGTCGCACAATCTTGGAGGCCAATTCACGGGTCCGAAACGTGAAACTATGCGGTTACCAAACTTTTCCTTCAATAAATCAATTATGACACGAGCTGTGTGACATGTTGCGCCGTCTTGTTGAAACCACAGCTCCTGCACATTATGATTGTTTAATTGATGAACGAAAAAGTCAGTAATCATGGCTCTATAGCGGTCACCATTGACTGTAACGTTCTGACCAGCATCGTTTTTAAAGAAGTACGGACCAATGATTCCACCAGCCCATAAAGCACACCAAACAGTCAGTTTTTCTGGATGTAACGGTGTCTCAACATACACTTGAGGATTATCATCACTCCAAATATGGCAGTTTTGTTTATTGACGTATCCATTCAAACAAAAGTGAGCTTAATCGCTAAACAAAATTCGCTGATGAAAATCGGGATCAACGGCAATCTTGTTTTGGGCCTATTCACCGAATCTATGCCCTGCTAGGTGATGGCTTCAATTCTTGCACGAGTTGGATTTTGTAAGCACGCAAACCAAGATCTTCCCGCAAAATCTTCCATAAAGTGAATGGACACATATCTAATTCCTGTGCACGATGGCGAATAGACTGATTCGGGTCTTCCTCTACACTACTCTCTACAGCAGCAATGACTTCTTCTGTACGCACTGTACGACGTCTCTGTGGATGCGTATTATCATTTAGAGTAAACGTGGTGCGAAAACGGTCCATAGTTAATCGAATTAATTGCTCTGATGGACGATTATGTTGATCGTAAAATGGACGTAGTGCGCGATACATATTTTGATCAGAACCATGATTTTCAAAATAAATTTGCACAATTTGGAAGCGTTGTTCAGGCGTCAGTCTATTCATATTGAAATGCCAAACCATACTAAACATAAATCACTTGACAACTGACAAAATGGCCGTCAGTTAAAAAAGTGATGCCAACTTAAAGTTCTATACCTCTATAAAAAACACCCTTTATAAGTTAAATTGACATTAGCAATTATCGTCCTAGTTTACCACGATGGCGAAAAGACCAGTAATTGATATAATGTTTAGATATATAGGCTGTTATAGAAAAATATGTATTAAGGGGTATTTAGTCCCAAAAATTCAAATCTAATGTATTTACAATGAGAATGATAATACTAATAAACATTTAGTAATATATTTATACTTAACTTGGGGATATTAGAATTCACCTAAATATGCTTTTGACGGAAAAACCGCGTGGTTTGAACGGATTTGCAAATACCGTAACGTATCACTTTTGCGCTTCAAATTTAAAAACCACTCTACAGTACAACATTGTAACGGTGCGTATAATTATGGCGTATCGCACCCGCTTTGAATTTACTGACTTCGGTAACCCGCGTCAAAGGAGATAATAAAAGCGTCATCATACATGATCAAGGTTCGCAGTGGTCCATTTTCTGTCGGTTTTTGGTACGAACTCAAGGGATTTTTTTTTATCCAGTTGGACGGCTTTATGGCACACTCATTCGAAAAAATTTACTTTGCAGCAAGATTGGCGATACGAGAGACATGATGAAATCAGCAGGGTGAGCTCGATTTCGATTGAAGTTGCCAAAATTCAAAAGCTCCACATTCGTTATCGATGTGATGTGTCTACATTGCACTACATGTTTGTATGTCTGTACCGATGGCTCCAAAGTTCCATCTTACCTGGAAGAATGGATGAATTGATTAAATGGAATAATGTTTTGCATTGATGATCTACGAACCACAGCGTCTTCGTCATGTAACACGAAATATTGCGCAGTAAGGTTACGTTTCAATGTTCTGATGCAAATTTGTACTTGCCTTAAGAGTTTCATTTGGAAATGGGAATTTTTTCATATATAACTTACTGCATTTTTCTCTGTGTAATCGATAATTAGATCATTTGAACGTACTCACAAGTATATATGTGTAATTATGTAATAAAATTTATTAATATGATTGCACAATATTTGCTTTGAATCCAAAATATATTTGCCCACTCTGAAACCAAATGCTTCTCGTTTCTATTACGAAGCTATAATTCGTAAAACAATAAGGTAGAGAGAGACGCAGCTTTAGAATAAAGCTATCTAAAGCTTTTACAGCGGACCAGTACAAGTTGTTAGAAAGACTTCAAATTAAAATAACGTAAATTATAAATTTGAAAGAATGTATTTCATTTATATAAGAAAGAAATCTTTTAGGTCATATTATATAAAGATTTCATTGAGTTAGGAGCTGTCCTAAACTTCACCAATTAGTGTGTAAAATGATTGTATAATGAAGAACAGTTGGCATGTTTTTCCTTTTAATTTGATTTTTATATTTCATTATAAAAAAATTAAGAGGAATTATTGGTAGTATTTTTCGTTATAAGAATTAGAAATATTAATTTCATCATCTACTTCTACTTGCATGGATGAAAAAGATTTAGTCTCGAATAAATGTGAACTTTATAAAAAAAAGTAACTCAAAAATGTTAGGTGGTATCCCGAATGATTAATACTTTATTTTAATGCACAAATAAACTTCGTTGAAGTGTCATAAGTTTAAGGATGTTTCCTCCTCTTATTATTTATTAATATTTAGCTGTGATGACCCCTTGAAATAGCATTAGTATCTGATTTTGAAGGAAGTTAGTCGGTTCAAACTCACAATTCAAACAATGGCGTTTTCCTTCATCGTTAGTAAGATCACTTCACTAAGGGGTTGTTCATAAATCTCGTGATTACCTTTAGTGAGGAGGTGGGCTCGCAAAAACATCATGGTCAATCACGTGACGAGGGGAGGGGGTTTTGAAATCAGTCACGGAATACTTCGTACTGCCAAATGTTTTAGATCATTCTAATTAATTATCTATTAAATTGAGAGTGGAATTTGTAGAATATTTTAATATATATTTTCAAATCGGTTGCATTATCTTTATTTTTGTTTATTTTACGACGTTTCGATTAGGTTGTATCTCTAATCGTTATCAAGTTTCGCTTCACTGTACACACTTCAAAGATTTGATGTTACAAAGAAGGTGCTACCAAAGATTAAGTATCTCAACACTGGGTTTACTGGAGATTCTATTATTATTTTTATTGAAGACACTGCTTCTATAAATTTTCTTTTTTTCATGTTGGGTTCCATATATATTGCTGCAGCCTCAGATCATTTTATATGGTGTTGTTTATCCCAGGCGTGTTCTGCAATACCTGATCTCGACGTTTCACCTTTTTGTGTATGAGTTTTATGTTTCTTAATTCTAACTTCTAATGAGCGTTTGGTTTCTCCAATATACATTTCACCACACTCACATGGAATTTTCTTATCGGTAGTTTTTGGTTTTGTTTTTGTTAAATGAACTCTGAGTGTATATCCGGATTTAAAAGCTGTTTTTATATTATAACTGCTGCCAATTCATCTTATTTTCTCCGAGGTTCCCGTAATGTACGGAATTGTGAAGAAGAAATGTATTTCTAACTGTCCAGTGATCGTTTTTTTAAGGTTATTCATAATATCGTCAATTAATTTTAAAGGATAATCATTCTGTTGTAAATTGAATTTAATCTTTGCTACCGCTTTTTCAAATGAATCGGCATTATTGCGTACGATTCCCCGTTTTGTTACAACAGAATGATTAGAACTATGGTTAAGATATTACCCAGAATGTTTTGGCTTTCTGTATACTGAAATTTTAATAGTTTCGTTTAAAATGTTTGCCATGACATCTAGGAAGGGCAATTGATCATTGCCACCTGTTTTTTTATGATAAACTTAATTGTAGATCGAATGGTCTTTAAATATTTCAATAAATCATTAAGTTCTGGATCACTGCCCTTCCATATGATGAAGGTGTCATCGACATATCTCAACCAGACTTTCGGTTTTGCAATAAACAAAAATAAAGACAATGCAAGTCCGACAACTACATTTTAGTCAACCTGCAAAAAAACTCCAAATAATGTTACTGACGAAAGTGACTATGCTGAAAATAAGATTATAGAAGCTACTTGTGCTGACTAATGCTCATCACATTTTATAACTTTAGAAGAAAATATGTAATTTATTATTTCTATAATAATTAATAAAAAGTTAGTTTTAAAAATTGTGTAATATATTCCTATTAACAAAGAGGCAAGCAATGTCTGACAGAGTTATCTACATAGTAATAGAAATTAATAAAAGGTATAGCATTCAGGTAATACAGGTGTATGCCCCAACAAGCGCTTCAGAAGACTCAGAGGTTGAACAGATATATGAGGACAGAGAAAAAGCTAAATTCGTAATATTAATGGGAGACTTTAATGCAAAAATTGGACACGACGACAACAACAATATTCCAAATATAGGTCGCTTTGGTTTGGGTCAGAGAAACTCCAGAGGAGATATGCTGATTAACTACTGTAGAAATGAAAACTTGTATTGTATGAATTCTTTCTTCAAAAAACCTTTAAATAGGAGATGGATCTGGAAAAGCCCGAATGGTATCACAAAAAACGAAATCGACTATATTATAACTAACCAAAAAAACATTTGCGAAGATATCACTGTCCTCAACCAATTCGACACCAATAGCGATCACCGCTTGATCAGAGCTGCAATTACCATTAACACCAGATGGGAAAGAAATAAATTGATAAGAAGAAAACCCATTCCAACAAACGAAATACTAAAACAAAACAAGAAAAAATTCGAACACGTAACAAAGAATAAACTTAAAAGTAAAGAAGACCAGGAAGAAATGGACATCAATGAATTAACACAACACATTAATAATAGCATACAAGCAGCAACAAAAGAGATATGCTTTAAAAATAGAGAAAAAAGTAGTAAAATCAGCCCGTATACCAAGAACCTCATAGAAAAACGAAGAAATGTGGACCGAAACTGTGAAGAATATAGGGACATAAATAAAGAAATTAACAAAAACATAAGGAGGGACATAAGAAAGCATAATACAAAAGTGATTAAAGACACGATAGAAGCTAACAAATCAATGAAGATTCTCAGATCTCAATTGGGTAGGGGCTGGACAAAAATTTCCGGACTTAAAACTAAACAAGGCCAATTAGTTAGTATCCGGGAGGAAATCACGATGGTTGTCCAGGACTTTTATACAGAGTTATACAGTCCAAAAACTCAAGGTCCTTACTACGAAAGAAAGGAAGTAAGAAATGTCGGTTCAGAAGAAATGCCCGAAATAAATACCGCAGAGTTAATAAAAGCGCTTAGTCAAATAAAAAATAATAAAAGCCCTGGCGAGGATCGTATAACCGCCGAAATGTTAAAAATAGGGGGAGAACAACTAAGAGAAAGCGTGAGAATTTTGTTGAACAAGTGCTTAATATATGGAAAAATACCCGAGGCATGGAAAAACGCAGAAGTCATCATATTATACGAAAAAGGCGATAGAAATAACATAGAAAATTATCGGCCAATTAGCTTACTGTCCTACTTGTACAAACTTTTTACAAAAATAATAACTAACAGACTGACGCAAAAGTTGGACGCATACCAACCTTCAGAACAAGCCGGATTTCGCAGGAACTTCAGTACAATAGACCATCTACAGACAGTACACACGCTTATCGAAAAAACCACGGAATATAATATATCTCTGCATTTGGCTTTCGTTGATTACCAGAAGGCGTTCGATTCTATCGAATCATGGGCAGTTCTCAAAGCACTGGACAATGCTCGGATTGATTCAAGATACTCTGCTCTGATTCAGCATATATATGAAAACGCTTACGTGCAAGTTACAATAGACGAGGATATAAAAACCTCGAGGATACCTATAAAAAGAGGCGTACGTCAGGGAGACACAATCTCTCCAAAATTGTTCACTTTGGCACTTGAAGATGTATTTAGGGGCTTGGACTGGCATGACATTAACATAGACGGAACACGACTAAGCCACTTAAGATTTGCTGATGATATTGTTATAATCAGTGATTCACCAGAACAACTCCAATGTATGATACAAGAACTTCATCAAGCATCAGCTAGGATAGGACTCAAAATAAACTTGTCAAAAACAAAAATAATGAGTCTAGAACAAATACAAATTAAAGTTAAAGATAAAATAATAGAAAACGTAAGAGAATACATATATCTAGGTCATAAAATACAAATAGGGAAGGAAAACCAATCGGCTGAAATTCCTAGAAGAATAAATCTCAGCTAGGCAGCTTTTGGCAAACTCGGATTCATTCTTAAATCCAGTAACACCCCCATAAGCCTGAAAAGAAAAGTCTACGAGTCGTGCATCCTGCCAGTCCTTACTTATGGTATTGAAACAACCTCCCTAACATGTAAAGCCATTAATAAGCTTCGGGTTACACAACGAGCAATGGAAAGGACTATGCTGGGAATTAGTTTACGAGATAGAGTTCCAAATGAAGAAATCAGAAGAAGAACGAAAATAACAGATGTGAGCAAACGAGTAGCGCAGCTAAAATGGAGATGGGCTGGACATATCGCAAGATATGACATAGACAGATGGATATACAAGATAACAGCATGGCGGCCAAGAGAGAACAAGAGAAGTGTTGGCAGGCCCCAAAAGAGATGGCGTGACGACATCCAGAAAATTGCCGGAAAAAACTGGACGGGGATCGCTACGGACCGACAGAAATGGAAAAATATGGAAGAGGCCTACATTCAGGAGTGGATGAAAACGGGCTGATATGAATGAATGAATGAATTCCTATTATTTAAAAATGAAGTATCACAGGAAAAGGGGTGGTAAAAAAATTTTGGCCTGAGGGGGGGGTCTAAAAAACCCATCACAAGCTTAATGAATATGTAAATATGCATTCAAACCACCATATACATTACTTATTTTAGAACCAGTTATTGATTCTATATCGGTACCCTAGCGAATTTTTTATTATACTTCATGTTCAAAGTTCACTTTGGTCGACTACAAAAGCTTTCTCCAGGCGTATTAGAACTTCACAAAAGCTCTCGATTCGGTAATGTAATTTGCAATGAGACTTATTAGTTTGAGAGTTACGTTTTGTTTATAAAAGAGACCGCTGATGGCACAATTAATATGGCGCAGTCCCGGGAGTAACGAAGTTCCGACGTCTTTTGTGCGGCGGCCTTTTTGCCTTTTGCAGAGATATTCGTCAAAGCTTTGGGGATTGTTTTGCGGGAGATAATTCGAAATGGCTGTGTTTTACTTTTATTTTGCTGCTGAAACAGATACAGACGGTGATTTTGAAACCATAAAATTATTACTGAAGATATTTAAGGCGTTTACATAAAATATATTATATATTATATATTTAGTTGTGAACGAACATGGAAAAGAGACCTTCGTCAGTAATAAAAATATAGCATTGTTTTTTTCTTGCTGGAATGTGTTCATTTCGGTATCCTGTGCAAAAAAAAATGGCGGACCAAAAATTGCCACGGCTTTTTGAGTTTATCTCGAAAAGTAAAAGTTGTATCGAAGAATGTTTCAAACAAAAGTTGTAGAGAATTAAAATAAAAAACCCATCGATACATATAATATAAGCTATAGGTGGCGGGTGTCACACTCAGACGAACAACAAGTTATAACAGTAAATGCAACCGAAATAGAACAGGGGAATGAATATATATATATATATATATATATATATATATATATATATATATATATATATATATATATATATATATATATACTTAAGCCAGGCCATAAGAGCGAGTAAGGACAACCAGACAGCCGAAATAACACGAAGAACTCGATTGGGATGGACGGCGTTCGGACAACTCTCCTATGTTTTAAAAAATCAGAAAATTCCCTTATACTTAAGAACCAAAGTATTTGATTGTTGTATATTGCCGGTTCTAACATACGGAGAGCAGACGTGGACCTTTACAAAATCAAATTTGGCCAGGATCTGCAAAACTCAAAGGGCTATGGAATGACACATGTTAGGAATATCGCTCAGAGATAAAAAAACGAAATGAGTGGATAAGAAGAAAAACCAATGCAGTTGACGCTATAGAAAGAGCAGCATCACTAAAATGGAAATGGGCAGGCCATAACGAACGAATAAAAGACAACTATTGGAATTCAGAAATTGGAAAAATGGCGCCCATATGAAGGGAAAAGATCCAGAGGCAGGCCACAGATGAGATGGAAGGATGACATAGTCAAACTTGATGTGGCAAAGAAGAGCCCAGAATAGAGAGATTTGGAAACAAATAGGGGAGGCCTATATCCAGTTTTGGAAGGATGAAAACTAGGCTAAAATAAAAATGAAAATAGGTGGCGGCACTGGTTATCAAGATATATTTTTTTTTGACAAACTTTATGGTTTTGGTTTTTTTTTTAAAAAAAAGACATTTATTAACAAACCAAAATTTTGAGATCGGAAATGATACATCTAAATCCAATGCACACATTAAAAAAATTTTATATCCATCCGGTGAAAAGTTATCGCAATTTTTTTTGTGAAAAATTGGTTTTTGCAAAAGTTCTCGGCCCACGATTGAAATTTTTTTTTTAATATATCTTCAAAATATAAAACAATACAAGCAATTTCCATTAAAATTGAGCATTGTATCTTAATTAGGAAAGAGGAAAATTGAGGTTGAATTTTGAACTTTGACATCCAATTTCTCGGAAAATAAAAAACTTACAGATTACAGATTTAACATACTTTTTTAGAATGATAATACCTACATTTATGTTAAATTTTAAATTGGTAGTTTGTTAATAATTATCTTTTTAAAAAAAAAAACAAAATCATAAATTTTGTCGAAAAAAAATATATCTCTATAACTAGTAGCGCCACCTATAACTTATAATATATGAATCGATAGATTTTTTAATTTTCTACAACTTTTATTTGAAACATTTTTCGATGCAAATTTTACTTTTTGAGATAAACTCAAAAAATCGTGGCCATTTTTGGTTCGCCATTTTTTTTGCTCAGGTCTTTCAGAGTTACCATCGAGATATGCTTTATAGGATGCTGAAACGAACACACTCCAGCAAAAAAAACCAATGTTACATTTTTGTTAACAAAACAGCTCTTTTTTGATATAATTTCCATTACAGAAGCAATATCTTGATTAAAGACTTATCTATCACTTAGGTGTCATAATTTTTAAAAAGATGGTACGTAAAGAAGCTAAGAAAAAAATTAAGTTTATTTAAAATTGATTTAATAAGTAAAGTTTTGTGACAGAAGAAACACTTGTTTTCAAGACTATTATGAAATGGTAAAGTTACATAAAATTAGATAAAACTGAAGAAATATTTATCCGACTTAAAAAAATGGATTGGACAGACTGGAAATCCAGAATTTATCTTCAATCGCAAACTTTCAAACTAAGGTTCCAATCACTGATAAAAATTTTAATAAGTTCAGCCTCCCCTGTTCCTTCTATTTGTATCTGTACTGCATAAAAAATCCTTAATAAAAGCTTATCTAATTTTATACTTAATACGAAAATAACCTCTATAACATACCTAAAAAGTTTTTAAAATATATTAGTCTCATTTTAAAATGGATTACATCAATCTTTCATAAAATCCCCTCCTATAAACACTCATAATCTCATCAAAAATTTCCCATTAAAAAGCGGTCAAAATATAACTTCAGTGCGGGATAAACATTGCACACGTGACCAACCGACGTTCGCCGGGAGTCGGGTCACGTGTCACATGGAATAGCACTTCGTTTAAAAGTCATTTAGGACAATGATTCCATTTTAGCCTCGACGAAATTGACGAATTTCGGAATTTGTTATGGTATAAGCTTAATAATTTTTTGTACAACCTTGATAATTTTTTATAGGGGAATTAGTTCTCCTCTGAGACATATCCCTCTATGCCTGCAAGTAATTGAACACAAGTTTTCAGTAGAACTCTAGTTTTAGATTTGTTAATCTAAATTCATAGTCGTTGCTTTGTTAAATAAGTACTAGCTTTAAAAAAATTCGAAAAATATGATAATTTTTTTTCAGTGGAACATTATACTTTCACCCTGTCACAAGAAAAGTCTATTTAATCCTAACCCAATATAAAATATGTGCGGAAAAACCCCATAAGTGCTATAAAAGAGTCTTTTTGTGTGCACCCTACCAAAAATAAATCGCTACAGATTTTAGTCAATCATTTTCCAATAAAAGAAACCATTTCGACAGAATGCACACTATGGGTAACAGAAGTGTAAAAAGTGCTCTATATTAAACGTACCTACATTAATGTGTAGTAGCATAAATATATTATGACGAGTAAGGAAGTTAAAGGTGATAAGGGAAACTATAAAAATAGCAAAAAAAATATCCTAAAATGCAGAAAATAAATGTCAAAAATTGACATCAAATGGCTACGTAGAGCAAGCGCAGAAAGAAATTTGAAAGTAAATTTGTAGTATATGGTTGGCAATATGAGAACCAGAAAACCAAAGAAGGATTTGCGAAAGTGGATATCGGCGTCCCGACGTATTCTTTCCATTTAATGTTGTCGTTTGTCGTTGTCCTCTTCTTCTTCTTCTTCCTCTTGTTATAGGCTTACAGCCTGTTTTTTCCAACTCAATCATTCATTTCATTCGATGTTGAAATCCAGGACTCTCTCCACCTTTTAGGTGGTCTACCTATTGGTCTTCTGGTTTCCGGTGTTCCATCTCGGGCGATTCTCGCTATCCTATTCTGCGCCATTCTTCCTACGTGCTCATTCCAGGCTCTTCTGCGTTTCCGTCCCCATCTTACTATATCGTCCTCAATACTTAAAATTCTCTTGAACTTTTTGTTGTGCCGTGCACACATTAGGTACCTTTCGGAATTTATATTTATGTATGTTATCAAGACATTTGTGCAAATATTTTATTTATAAGAATGCATCAATGTATGGTATTGTTTTGAAAATCCCGTTAATTCATTATTTTCAGTATATATATTTTTTATCTTTTGATAATTATTTACATTATGGTAAATCTAGGAAAATGACGTTTTTTGGGAAAAATTCGATACTTATCCCTTATTTCGGGGTCGTAAAATACGATTTTGGCTTTGGTTTTTCACTGTTTTTCCTCAGTTTACCGGAAAACTCAAAAAACGCTAAGCGTCACTTCACCAAGCACTTTTAATTCTGAAGAAAACACCAAATTTACATATTTATTTTCAATGGTACTAGTTAAAATGTCATGTATGATATATTTCAACTATTTTTGAACAAATTTTAGTGAATAAATTTAGAAAAAACTTGTATTTTCAACGAAAAACCAAAAATACCTTCCGGTGAGGCCATCGACCATCAGACTCGCGAAAACGACTAATATTCGTTTGCACGTTGCCAGATGTAAAATACTTTCGTGGTATAAATTATAAAATTTGTCCATGTCAGTCATCAATATAGTTTATTTTTTGTAATGTTTTATATAGTCTCAGGAAAAAATTAATCTTAACCACCCAAAATTTTTTGATTGATTCAGGTTTAGCTTGATTTTTGTTAATTTGTAAAACTGAAACTAATCTAAAATAACCTAAATTGACTTAGACTTATACTTTCGTTATACAAACTATAAAATTTATCCATTATAATTAACAACATAGTTTAATTTTTGTAATGTATAAAAAAGCGTAAAATTAATTTTAATCAACCAAAATTTTTAGTCAGTTCAGGTTTAGCTTAGTTTTGGTTAGTTCAGGTTTAGCTTAGTTTTGGTTAGTTTGAGAAACTAAAACTAACCTGAACTAACCTAGATTTATTAATTAACAGCGGGACAATCTGTGAAAGAAAAGAATATATTGTGATTTTCACAAAAATCGTATTGACAATCTGGCAACAGCGCTAATTTCTCGGGTTTTAGGAACGAGTTACATCAATTATTAATGGTGGAAGTCAATTTGTTTTGATTTGTTTTTTTGGTAAATTTCTCGATATTTCCGATAATATTGTGGGGTTCTATCAGGGTGGAATTTGTGGTTGTAACAATATTTTAACGATTTAGAACAAAATTCTAAAATTAAAGTGAAAAGTGTTTTTCACTGTTTTCCGTAAAATCACAACCGTGAAAGTAAAAAATAGTAAATTGTTTCTATATTTTGATTACATTATTATTTAAAATTTATGTAAAATTCACTTCTGTTAAAACAATTCTCTTACATAAACTTTATATTAAATTTATAATTTAATCTTTTATTACCAAAACAACCAACAAAAATTATGCTAATTGAACAAGTTCTCACATACGAAGGGTGACAATGCACCCCATTATTATACCATTCACTTCGGAACATATTTATCATCATTTTAGAATCCGCGAACTCCATGTGTATATTAGCTTTTGGAGGGTCCCTAGGGACGAAAATATGTTAGTCTCTTGTTATGGAGAAGCAATCGAATGTTAGTAATATGTTGTATGGTGCCCATAAGTTATAAAACAGGAATTATTTTAATACTTAATCTTTTTACAGATTTACTATTGTTCTTGCCGATTCAGCCATGTGTTTTTCTAAAAACTTTCGTTTAAGAAAGTATCTCGTTTAAAGCTATATTAGAAGGATATTTTATTTACATTATTTCAGCGTATTTTTCACATTTTGCTTATAAATATGGGGTGGAAATAAATTATCCCAATTAGGTTAAATTTAACTAAAACATGTTGACACAAAGTTTTAGTGAGGAAACTGTGTTACCACACTGAAGACTTGTTTGTCTATTAGCCCTTAAAGAAAATTAAATTCTAACATAATAAACACATTTCCTTACTGATTTAAACTGAATTCTAATGCAGTATAAATATGTAGTGATATATTTACTGTATATTTATCATCTGTATTTAATTTTCCACGCAGAACAAGCAATGTCAAAAAAATGTGGGTCGTCGGCACAGAACCAAAAAGATACGATATAATATAGGTATTTAATAAAGTCGTCACAGAACAAAGATTTCAGCAATGTGTCGGTATTTTCAGATTGTCTATAGGCATGTGATAGAATAACTCATGTATGACAATCAGAGTTTTTTATTCTTGATAATAGTTTTATTAATTATGATCATGCTTTGTGATAATATTGTCACAGTTTAAACATCAAAGGAATATTCGAAAATACTAGTGGGTGGGATAGGTTGAGTGGTGAACAGCGGCGGCTGTTTGTGTTTCTAGATCCATCAAAATGTTTCTTTTTGAAAAAATAATACTCTGTTGCTTTTTTTGGTCTAGTTTTTTTTATATTTTGTTTAAAATGTCTGCTCCTCTTGTAGAATAATGTAAATATATATAGATATATATATATATATATATATATATATATATATATAGAGAGAGAGAGAGAGAGAGAGAGAGAGAGAGGTTTAGAGCAGATACACTGGAGACAATTGCGCGACCGACAATAATATTAAGAAAGATGGTATGCTGCCTTCAGTAGTATTCGCTTGAAAGTTAAAAGACACCAGATCAAACTAAAGCAAGAACCTAGGTCTCTTCTTCGAAGAAGACATTATTAATAAATGAGAAGGTATAATATGAGTCTTGATTGTTGAAAATAGAAAAGATTTGTTTTCAAAATCGAGGATATCTACACATCAGCAGTGTTTTAGTGAGAAGTATGCAACACAATTGGAGTTAGTGAGGACTTTAGTAAGCAATCTAATATTAAATCCACGAAGTTTCCATTACAATACAGGTAAAAGTTAACATGATCTTTAAAAATGAAATGAATGTTCAGGTACAATGAACTTATCTCAAGTTTTTAAAATAATATGATCATATTATGTTTTACGTGAATAATATTTGACTATTTTATAAGTATATTTTATGAACGAATTACGTCGGAAGAAGAAATCTTCTGATGCGAGCAGTCCCCTTCCTAAGGGAGCAAGTTATTTCTTAGCAAAATACTATTTCTTGGAAAAAAGTAAATTTCTATTAAAATCTATTGTTTAGCATTTTCAAAAATAATTATAAAAACTGTTCATATGACGTCATAATATGAGGGTGACATTTAAAAATTTAACCCACAAATTTATTAACGTGGTCTAACTTTAAAACTAGTCTAACTGAACAGTAAAGGGTTTTAATTGACAAGTGTAACAATAAGTCAAGCAAGTTCAAAATATAACGATAAAAAAAAAATTTTTTGTGTCTAAACCTACAAAATTGGAAAATTTTATTTATTATATTCCTTGTATCTAGTTTAAGGCTTTATATCTATATTTTTTCCTTAATATCCCTATATAAGCATTTATTCGTTAATGTGTAATATAAGTTATATATCATCAAAACACTACTGGCCAACTAGAAGATCATACTTCCATGGCAAGTAGATGAAATATTTTTTTATATAAATTTACAGTTGGTGCAGTAAACTATATATATATATATATATATATATATATATATATATATATATATATATATATATATATATATATATATATATATATATACAGGCGCGGATCCAGGGGGGGGGCGGTGGGGGCGATCGCCCCCCCCCCCCCCAAGAGCTTTGAGTTCAGGAAAATAGACCCGATTTTGCCACTTATGCTATAGTTTATTCAAGAACTAGAGAGAGTAATAAATCATTTTTTACCCTTTTTTTTTCTTCGCAAACTACCTTTGTTCTTTAGTCCGATTTCTTTGGCAAAATCTGTTAGACACATATATTATTCATAGAAATGGGTTAGAAATTTTAGAATCAAAAATACTGGTCTATAATAATGGACTATTTGGTTGGATAACAATAGATATTTATATGGGTGAAGTGAGGATTTTAATCCTTGTCATAGGCGTCTGAAGGAGGTTTATTTTATCACTAAGTATTTATGGCAGAGAATATTATTTCGGTAATAAACCTGAAATAAAAAGTTTTTATAATTTTATTTAATTTCTTATGATTTCTTAATAATTCACATACATTTGAAAATATAGAAAATTTTGACATATTTCACACAAATCACAACTGTATTTTTATTAATCTTAATTGTGACATAGAAATCGTTTTATGCATATTCCGACTAAAATGTAGCCTTTTTTTCTCAAAAAATTAGTTAAACATATATAAAAAAAATAAATTCGTCCATATAATATTAAAAATTTTTTGGGGCTATCCGTCTTTTTATTATTAATTAAAAACATTTTTAGGATATTTGTCGGTTCAATTTATTTATTTCTGTTTACGCTGGTAAACATTACGTATCTAATTCGTAATAAAAGTCAGTGAACCTATCTTCGCTCAAATTAATTATAATTGGATCTTCTATCTCACCGATCATGAGATCGAGTTTTCACATTTTCTTTTATGCTTTTATTATATGGATTGTTCTCAATTTTCTGCACTGACTTTATTCAAAAAATCTTTCAAAAGTTCAGTTAAATTACTAATTTTGTAAGTTGTAATATGTCTAGCAACTCTACCTTTTACTTGAGAGAGATATTTCGTTCTCCAACGGACATATTCCAGACGATCTATAAGAACAAATTTCCTATCTGCTTTTTTTCCAGCAAAAATTAAGTTCTCTTAGCAATTTCCAGAGCTCAGTTATTTTAGTTTCAGGTAAATACCGATTTTCATTGATTTTACTTAGAATTTTGTCGACCGTTGGGATCTGCTTCTCATAATAAAATGTGTGTACAACTTCTTTTATTGTAGTTTACATCTCTTCTTCCAACGAGGTTTTTCGTCTGCCCCTGATCGAATGTAGCTTGGGAGTACTAACAATTCCAGTCGTTTTTTTCCTTCAGTATTGGGCACATAATAGATTTTCCAACTCCTGTCATGTTGGAACACAACTCAACAGAGTTCTTTACATTATTATCTAGATATTGATATCTTAAGGCATCATAAATATTCGTCGTAATAAGTTTTTCGTTGAGGAAAAAATGCCCTGGTTTTAACGATTTTGGAAGCCATATCTTTTGGGTATCTCACTAATCTCAAATAATATGTAAAAACAAACACAGACAAGATAAATTACTAAGGACACACTGTAAGGTGTACTTTGCTCACTGACAGAAATTAAATTGAACTACCAGAAATTTTATTGTAGCAGTAAATTTATAAAAGTTTATAATGTTTAAATATAATTAAACATAATTAGATTTACGGCAGTCCTCAGATACCTGCGGCACTGGAGCAAGTACGTTGGAGGTGTCGATAACAGTTTTATTACTCTCTCTAGTTCTTAAATAGATTATAGGAATGTGTATGCTTGCGATCGCCCCTCCCCTTCCCAAAAGCTCTGAGTTCAGGAAAATACAACTGATTTTGCATTTT
The DNA here is from genome assembly GCA_034092305.1 of Diaprepes abbreviatus. Lineage (NCBI taxonomy): Eukaryota > Metazoa > Arthropoda > Insecta > Coleoptera > Curculionidae > Diaprepes > Diaprepes abbreviatus. Next base: position 3,396,332 of record JASJET010000085.1, on the reverse strand, counting down.
ATATTAGGAATGTGTATGCTGCTGGCAGTCCCGTTGACAACTTGTTTTTCTTGCGATAGCCCCCCACCCAAGAGCTTTGAATTCAGGAAAATAGACCCGATTCTGCCTCTTATACTAGGAATGTGTACGCTCCTCCCTCCCTGTCGGCAACTTGTTTTTTTCTTGTGATCGCCACCCCCCTCTCCAACAGCTTCAAATTGCTAAAAAATAGACCCGACCCGGCCTTTTACACTAGAAGTGGGAATGTTGCTGATGTCTCCCCCCCCCCCGTCGACAACTTGCTTTCGTTTTCCATACTGCACTTTTGTGATATCACCGCCCCCCCCCAAGGAGAGAGGCTGGATCCGCCCCTGTATATATATATATATATATATATATATATATATATATATATATATATATATATATATATATATATATATATATATATATATATATGTATACATACAGTGAGCTTTGAAAATGGTGAATGAGATTTCACCGAAACGTCAGCTGCCTTACAGTCCTGAGAGGGACTCAGCACATACACGAAAACCTTCGATTACACATCACACCCGTGAGAATATCCGACATAACATATATATATATATATATATATATATATATATATATATATATATATATATACTCACGGGTATGATGTGTAATCGAAGGTTTTCGTGTATGTGCTGAGTCTCTCTCAGGACTGTAAGGCAGCTAACGTTTCGGTGATATCTCATTCACCATTTTCAAAGCTCACTGTATGGCGTCTACGAGTAAACTGACGCCTGCGACTCCGGTGCTGTCGGTACCGTGTGCCCGTCGGACGCGTTCGTTTTCCGAATGGTTCCGGCCCATCAGGTTGCGAGACCTGCTGCGCGTCATCGGCCCTGTTGCCAGTGTTTGTGGTTGCGGAAATCGCAGGCGTCAGTTTGCTCGTAGACGTCATACAGTGAGCTTTGAAAATGGTGAATGAGATTTCCCCGAAACGTCAGCTGCCTTACAGTCCTGAGAGGGACTCAGCACATACACGGGATGCCCGAAAACCTTCGATTACATATATATATATATATATATATATATATATATATATATATATGTTTATGCGGCTTTCACGGATACCTCCGTGTGAGATGCAATAGCAGTGTATACATCCACATGATGCCGTTGTAGTGCTAAAATCACATTCAGCAAACGTACAACTATATGCAGCTCCGTGTATGAATGAAGTAAAATGCGAACAGTAAATGCAAACTTCTCTCCATCATATCCTTTCTGAGTTATAGGTTGCATAGTTAGAATAAATTGTTATAAAATGCAATTTATCCTATTTCATCACCATCGAGATGATGGCCTACCTGTACCACCATACCGAGAAGAAATATATATATATATATATATATATATATATATATATATATATATAAAATTTGTTATTTGTTAAGAATTATATGATTATAAGATAAAGATTATTACTGACGTATTTTTTCTTCGAGGAACCATGACTTATTATTTCAAGTTGGCAAAGCGTGTAAAATTTTGTTCTTTGATCTTAAGCTGACAATCTAATTTAATAAAGATAACCATAAATAAAAATTTATTACTCTGCGCCCCTGAATATTATCTATCAGCTTCTTATCTATATTGAGAAATATTAGCGAGCAATTATGATCGGAACTACTGTTCATGTTTGCTTATCACTTAGTGAGGCGTGTAATATGGTCACAACAACTGTTCGATTACCTTTCTACACATAAATTAAAACTGTTTTATCTGGCATCAATCGCCGCAAAAGAAAAATCCCCAAATACCTCTTCCTGTTTGCGAAAACTTATAAAAATTTTAATTAAAATAATAATTATAAAGTGGTTTGGAAAGTATTCACACAAACTATGAAACAGAAAAAAGCATTTAATTAACTGGTGATTTTGAAGTGTCTGGAAGCTTTTCTTGTTTACTTACTGAGCCTTCTTACGGGAAAAATATAAACATAAAAATCTAAGTTAATTATGCTATTGAAATTGGTCTTTTTCTGTTTTTTCTTCCAAAGTATGGTTTTCATTGTAGCATTTTAACGTTCCATTCACTATCTTTGATCCTTTCATGTCCCATTTTAATTGCGTCACTTACTCCATTAGTTATCTTTGTTTTTTACCATATTCCTACCTCTTTGTCTTAATATAATACTCAGTATTGTTCTTGACAGGAAAGATGCACAGATCTTGTACCCTGGATCTCAAATGCTAAGGAATATGCTTGTTTTTAGATATATCGAACAGTTTCCTGAACGCTTTACCGGCACGTAGGTGGTTTAATCGTTCGTCACAAATATTCACTCCTTCAGTTTTTTGAAGATTTCTTCTAAGGCCAAAGTAAACAATGTTGGTGACATCGTATCCCCCCAGTCTGTTGATGTTGCTTCCCTATATAGGGCCTTCTTTGGTGAATACGTCGGACGATGTCCGTTGACTTCATTCGATTGTGTCGATCCAGTTAGAGTTATGAAAAGGGCATTAGTGGATAGGGCTTTAAAGTCAGGAATTTAGAAAAATGACCCTGTTTAATGGTCAGGCACCAATTTGGAACAAATCAGTAGGCACTATTGTGTGGTGGCGGTGAGATTATGGGATGATGTTATCAGCTCGTTGGTGGATTGTTGTGATCTGTCCCTAAATCTCTCTAAATTAATTATAACGTTTCTAACATAAAATGGAGCTCCACAGATAAGACAGAAGACTTAGCTTTGAAAGTTCTATAGTATGCTTAATCCACTAGTTGTGATCCACGTGGGAGGACCAATAATTTATGAATCATAAGTCTTTAAATTTAATTTGCTGTTTCGATTCGGCAGAGAGTAGAGAGCTATCAGAGAAGCTTTGAATTCACTGAGTAAATAGTTGGTATTTAAAAACCAAGTGAGTCGTGTGTCAAAGACCAGTCTTAAGTATTTCGCGAGATCCCTTCAGGGAATCCATCTCTCCAGCTTATTTATGTGCCGTTGCCATCTCAGTATGATTTTTCGAAACAATCCCGAGGATGTCGAAAAAGCAGTATCATCAGATCAAATAAAAATAGTTTACTGCACTAAGCTTTTGGTATATCAGATATGTATAGATTGAATAGAGTGGGGGACAGAGGAGACTCTGAGGAACACCTGTTCTAAACGATGCCACTACAAACGCCTTGCTAATACCCCAGAATGGAATTTTCTATTGAAACTCTATGTTACAAGCGACACCAGTCTGGTGATCGACTGAATGCTGCTATAGCTCCCTCTGAACCCAAATTGCTCCAGAGACCAAATGTTTCTTTCAGTTATAAAGTCGGTCAATCGATTTAATTTTACTCTTGTTATCAGTTTCTCCAGACTAATAAGCAGTTGATATCAGTGGCCCATTCGCATTTCTTTCTAATCAGAATTATCTTAACTACTCTCCAACCAAAAGGACAGTGGCCTATTTGCAATACTGCATTAGTTATGCTAGTTATAGTTGAAAGGGTATTGTCCGGAGCTCTTTTTAAAGCCCCATTAGAGAGGCTATCCAAACCTGACGTTCTCTTCATAATGAGCCTAGAGGAAATCCCTTTGATTTGGCCAAGGAATATGAATCTGTAAATAAGAACTGCTCGATCGATGTTAAATTTATTTGTACGATCGACACTGGAGTTTAACTAATACTAATCATGAAATTTGTCTGCTAATCCAATGGCTTTATCCTGCGTGTCCATCAAAGTGAAGTTGCCGCTAATAATGTGCAGCAAAGGCACTTTAATACCTTTTCTCAGACTTTTAGTTAATTTGTATAGACATCCGTCATGGATTTGCATAATTTTTGACTTAGATTTACAGCATCGATAATACAAGTCGCGAAGCTCTCGCTGTATCTTCTCCGAAACTCTGTTTCCTTATCTCTTGATGGCATGATCACCAGTCTTGTAAGCCCTGTTCTTGAAATGGATCTTTTCACTAATCCTAACTTTTAGATCTGCTGGAATTTCACCATATTCTGAGTATTTAAACACCTTTGTAACTGACGCTTTGGCGAATGCATCCAACATTGTGAAGATCATTTACTTGACGAAGTCCTCCAGGGACTCAATATCCGGAGTAACCTACGGATAGTCCACCTTCTTGAGGAGCTCCTTAAACTTTGGGCAGTTAACGAAAGTTTTCATGTTTAGACCCCACTCCTGGTTCTTAAGTCGCCAAGAGATTTCAGGTTATGTTTCTTTAGTTAAGCAACTAATCCCAAGATAGTTCATTGGTAAAAGTTATTCTCTGGTTTCCGGTAAAACTTAAACCATCAATTATAAAACAGTTTTTGTAAATAACCCATGCTTTTGTCTTAATCTTCCGATAACCACACATTGTGAAACTGGGCCTAGAAGAGTTGACCTATAACTTTAACAACCTATTATGGATGATATGTAATTCTTAATTTCCCTGGCAAAAAAGGCATGTCAAATATTTTTTTGTAAAAACAGAGCTTTTATAATAAACTTAAAATGGTAAAAATGGGTTTTTTAGATTAATAATAAAACTATTCCACGAAAATTTGACTTTAATATAATAAAACGTCAAACGTCATAATGAATTCTTGTTATACTAATTGTGACTATTTCATTAAACCATTCTGTAAGATTTTTTAAAAAAATATTTAATATTGTTATGAGATGCCACTTTAATAGAAAACAAATTTCAATTTAGGAGAGAATTTTTTTTTAACTCACTATTTAGAAAAATATAAACGCCTCTTGAATAAATGTGTTTGAAGCCTCTCAATAGATTAGTATTATTTTTATTAACAAAAAGTTATATTTTAATAAATTATTTTAGTTTCACGCATTCTTATTTGTTTTTAAGATTATTAAGAGTAAGCTTTCATATCATTTATTAAAGAAATATCATGAGTTATGACAAATGCGTTGTGTAGATACGTTTACAAATAAATGCAAAAACAATAGTAGTTTATCAAACCACAGAAAAATAACCTCTTGTCCCTTTACAAAAACAAACTTACATCAAAAAACAAAAAACCGTCGCTTTCAAGTCCTATCGACTCGGCTCGATTCAAAAGGTACACGGTGGCAAAGAAAGCGTTCAAGGGTGGATTCTGGGGGACCGGCCACCCTACTTGGGGGCGGCCAACGGCGGGGAAAATCAATAGGAGAAGAAAGCCGGTTCCGGAACGCTTCGCTGCGTCTCAGATTCGCGAGACGAGCGCCCATCACCGAGCCACCGCAAATGGAGCAGCGAATTTGCATAAGCGGTTTAGTTTTGGGTTTGTCTTGAAAAGGTGAAAAGATTTTCATTAGTCTTAGATTAAGGATTGTGGGATATTTGACAAGCAGAAAAGGCTACTTTTTTATAAATTTCGTTTCCTGTAATGTAAAGCTAACTTCTTACTTACATTGCCTATAGTTTCAATTTTATTAGTGCGAATTATCAAAAATTAGGTTTTTTAATATTTTTCCTGTAAAATAATAATTTTTTTTCACGTGGGTATTTTGACGAACTTAATTTTTTTTGCTATATAATAATTTTGCTTTATTGCTCTTAACAACGCAAAGGTTTGAAAGGCTCCTAGTTCTGTAAACACTGACTGATGCGATTGACGTCCCTAAGCATATCTATTACTTTTTTTTTAAATTTATTTATTTACACTGCCCTACAGAACCAGAGTCCCTATTATTAAGCCGGAAAAGAACAGAGATACATAAATCCTAAAACTATATACATAATAAACCAGGGGCGGATCCAGCCTCTATCTTTGGGGGGGAGGGGGGCGGTAATATCACAAAAGTATAGTATGGCAAGCGAAAGCAATTTGTCGACGGGGGGGGGGGGGAGACGAATACGACACCGCAAACATTCCCATTTCTAGTGTCAATGGCAGGGTTGGGTCTATTTTTCTGAATTTGAAGCTCTTGGAGAGGGGGGGTGTCAGCAGCATAAACGTTCCTAATATAAGAGGCAAAATCGGGTCTATTTTCCTGAACTCAAAGCTCTTGGGAGGGGTGGAGCTATCGCAAGCATACACATTCCAATACTCTATTCAAGAATTAGAGAGAGTAATAAAACTGTTACCGAAACCTCCAACGTACCTGCTTCAGTGCCGCGGATAACTGAGGAGTGCCGCAAATCTAATTGTATTTAAATATTATAAACTTTTATAAATTTACTGCAACAATAAAATTTCTGATAGTTCAGTTTAATTTCTGTCACTGAGGAAAGTATACTTTACAATGTGTCCTTAGTGATTTATCTTGTTTACGCTTGTTTTTATATATATTTGAGATTAGTGAGATACCCAAAAGATATGGCTTCCACCTCTATATTTATTCCAAAATCGTTAAACGAAAAACGTATTACGATGAATGTTTATGATGCCTTAAAATATCAATATCTAGATTATAATGTTAAAAGCTCTGTTAAGATGTGTTCCAACATGACAGGAGTTAAAAAATCTACTATGTACCTAATACTGAAGGAGTAAAAACGACTGGAATTATTAATACTCCCAAGCCATATTCGATCACAGGCAAACGAAAAACTTCGTTTGGAAGAAGAGATGAAAACTGCAATAAAAGGAATTGTACATACATTTTATTATGAGAAGCAGATCCCAAACGTCGATAAAATTCTAACTAAAATCAATTGAGATTTACCTGAAACTAAAAGAACTGAGCTCTGGAAATTGCTCAGTGAACTTAATTTTTGCTGGGAAAAACCAGATAAGAAATCTATTCTTATAGATCGTCCGGAAAATGTCCGTTGGAGAAGGAAATATCTCTCTTAAGTAAAAGGTAAAGTTACTATGTGGACAAGCCTAGGAAACGGTGAAGCATATCATATGTGACTGTGAGTCACTGGTGAGATTTAGACAACAAACATTCGGGTCAGTAAGTCTGGAACCGGGAGTTATACTCACTCACTCCTTAGCAAGACTGTACAGATTGAGCCAGGGGGCTAGGATGACAGAGTGGCTGTAATGTCTAGGGTGAGCACAATAGGCCTACTCTGGCCGCAGTGCATCCGGCATCCATAATAAAAAAAAAAGGTAGAGTTGCCAGAAATAACACAACTTACAAAATTAGTATTTAACTCAACTTTTGAAAGATTTTTTTGAATAAATTTACTGCAGAAAATTGGGAAAAATCCATATAATAAAAGAATAACGTCCTTAGTGAACTAAGGTGGGTACTTATTATGCCAGAACAAAGTGTTTAGTACCGTCTCATAAGGAATTACATCTATATGCTGATAAAATGCGGCGGTGATGAAGAACGTTGATTTTGCCAAATTATTTCAAGCGGATCACTGGAGTTTCTAGAAATTATTTGTATAGGTACTAAAGATGAAATAAAAATAGAAGCATCAGCCCTGAAACTGGGTGGTATATAAATAACAATTACAGGAAAAGTGCAAAAATTTGCTTTAATTGATAATCCTAAAATATCATCATGAGTATTCCCCTCCCGTAAGCTAAAACCATCAACTTTACTTCTTCCGCTTCTAATTTTTTTTTCACAATCTGAATGATATAGCTCCGTGAGGAACAGCCAAAAGACAGTATACCCGCAACAGCTTTCTAGTTGCAGTATAAAAACTTATATTTGTAGTTGCATGAAACTACCTTGTTGTGCTTTCTGCGCATGTGTGAATAAACAAATTTGTAAAAAGAAATGCAATCAAAATTAAATGATTATTTATAAGGAAAATTTTTAATAGAATCACTTCATTTCAACTATTCAATTTAGTTCGCAATAATTTGAAAATATTTTGTATGTATATATATATATATATATATATATATATATATATATATATATATATACCGACCCTGTAAGTAGGCAACCAGGGCCCTCCATACATGAAAGCGCATGTACAAAAGCAGTAAAACACTGTTTATTTATACCATAAAAAATCATTAAAAAACGATTGTTTTGCTTTGTGATTCATTTCAAAGTTTAAAAGTCGAACGTTCAAATGATGCCAGCAGAATTGAAAAATATTAATTCAATCCAAAGTTATGATCATCACATTATCGCTAAAATGTCAATTTTTGGAAGTTTCATTTCAATTATCTCACAACAGAAACATCGGACAAAAATTTTACAAGCGACATTTTTTATTTAGAATGGTCCAGATATACAAAAATGTCTCCCTTTTCGCAAAAAAAGAAACTATTTTTCAATTTTCTAGAAATTCTTTGTTAATTAAAATTTTTATCCCAAAAAATTCATGTACAGGAGATTAAAATACATTAAAAAAACTTGGGTGTATCCATCTAAATACAATTGACTTTTGGGAGCCCTCTGGCTCCTAGACTAATGCCGTATCCTCTTTTCATATGAAATTATTAATTTTAATAATATACGAAGTTTTCTTTAGATGACTAATATCATTATGTACGCATACTTTCTAGTTATTTCACTACTCCGTAGAAATTTACGTTTTACTGCAGAAATAGGAAGTTTTTGGGTTGAATGATAATGGGTTTCTAAAAACCACCAATTCACTGATTTGGTTTATTTTAAGTTCTGGTTTACCTGCAAAATTGGTGTTAGCATAACAATTTTAATATTTTTGCATTTCGATAGCTTGCTGCTGGTTTATAAGGCTTCATGCCACAATATAAAAACTAAATATCTAACTGTAACTATAAGTAAAACTAATTAACACTATAAAATAACTAGTTTTAAGGTTAAACTTTCCTCAGACCATCCATATAATTTTAAAACTTTAGGTTTTGAAATTTTCTTTGTAAATTCCAAATTTTACCAACATTTATTCAGACTTCCACCGCAAACTCTCAAACACAATTATGCATCCCTTTGCCACCGACTAAGTGCCTCTCATTCCCGCAACTTAATTTGCTCCGCCACCGCAGCCTTATTAATAATTTGCCGCGTCTTGGGGCTCTTAATCCCCATAATTTACCCTCATGTAGCCCTTAAAACGCACTCCCCGCACCCCGCCGCGAAAATGCGTGCAATCAAAGAGCGAGTGTATAAGATTCTTTCGATTCGCTCGAGTAATTCGGAGGGGTGTGGCGAGAAGGGTAATCAGGGCTTTCCCGGAATGGTTCCGTACCCTCAAATGATGACTTTCTTATGAGTAAATCGTTCACGGGGGAAAGGATTTCGATAGTCTGAAAGAAAATTGTATTAAAGTATTGCTATAAGTCTTGAAAACGACAGTACGTGCAGGAAAATTACTAGCCACGATAATCTTAAAATGAGAACGGTCCTCAATAAAAGAGCTTCATGCAAACTTAGAAAGATGGTTTGGTGAGGTTGACCTACATATCTTGCCTTTATTTTATAGTCCAATGGTAACCAACAAGTTTCGTTGTATTTGTCACAAACATATTTTTTCGATTTTTGCTACTACTGCGCATATATATATATATATATATATATATATATATATATATATATATATATATATGAAAAAGTTATTTTATTCTCCTTACGACCGTTAAGAAAGGGGACAGACAGTATATTCTCTGCGAATTCCACTCTGGTTCTCTCTCCATACTAGTTTCGACCACCTAATGGTCTCATCAGTGGAGCTGTAACGAACCGAGAGTGAAATGCACAGAAAACAAATGTCTACTTAAAATTCCCATATCGTAAAATATCGGCAGGATATTACCTGCAGAACTTGATGCCGGACTGCTATCTTAAACAGTACAAACGAACATCTGAATATACCCCGGAGCGGTAGGAAATTTATTAAAAATAAACAAATTCACGGTCTATATATTTGAAAAAGTTATTTTATTCTCCTTACGACCGTTAAGAAAGGGGACAGACAGTATATTCTCTGCGAATTCCACTCTGGTTCTCTCTCCATACTAGTTTCGACCACCTAATGGTCTCATCAGTGGAGCTGTAACGAACCGAGAGTGAAATGCACAGAAAACAAATGTCTACTTAAAATCCCCATATCGTAAAATATCGGCAGGATATTACCTGCAGAACTTGATGCCGGACTGCTATCTTAAACAGTACAAACGAACATCTGAATATACCCCGGAGCGGTAGGAAATTTATTAAAAATAAACAAATTCACGGTCTATATATTTGAAAAAGTTATTTTATTCTCCTTACGACCGTTAAGAAAGGGGACAGACAGTATATTCTCTGCGAATTCCACTCTGGTTCTCTCTCCATACTAGTTTCGACCACCTAATGGTCTCATCAGTGGAGCTGTAACGAACCGAGAGTGAAATGCACAGAAAACAAATGTCTACTTAAAATCCCCATATCGTAAAATATCGGCAGGATATTACCTGCAGAACTTGATGCCGGACTGCTATCTTAAACAGTACAAACGAACATCTGAATATACCCCGGAGCGGTAGGAAATTTATTAAAAATAAACAAATTCACGGTCTATATATTTGAAAAAGTTATTTTATTCTCCTTACGACCGTTAAGAAAGGGGACAGACAGTATATTCTCTGCGAATTCCACTCTGGTTCTCTCTCCATACTAGTTTCGACCACCTAATGGTCTCATCAGTGGAGCTGTAACGAACCGAGAGTGAAATGCACAGAAAACAAATGTAACATCAAGTTCTGCAGGTAATATCCTGCCGATATTTTACGATATGGGGATTTTAAGTAGACATTTGTTTTCTGTGCATTTCACTCTCGGTTCGTTACAGCTCCACTGATGAGACCATTAGGTGGTCGAAACTAGTATGGAGAGAGAACCAGAGTGGAATTCGCAGAGAATATACTGTCTGTCCCCTTTCTTAACGGTCGTAAGGAGAATAAAATAACTTTTTCAAATATATAGACCGTGAATTTGTTTATTTTTAATAAATTTCCTACCGCTCCGGGGTATATTCAGATGTTCGTTTGTACTGTTTAAGATAGCAGTCCGGCATCAAGTTCTGCAGGTAATATCCTGCCGATATTTTACGATATGGGGATTTTAAGTAGACATTTGTTTTCTGTGCATTTCACTCTCGGTTCGTTACAGCTCCACTGATGAGACCATTAGGTGGTCGAAACTAGTATGGAGAGAGAACCAGAGTGGAATTCGCAGAGAATATACTGTCTGTCCCCTTTCTTAACGGTCGTAAGGAGAATAAAATAACTTTTTCAAATATATAGACCGTGAATTTGTTTATTTTTAATATATATATATATATATATATATATATATATATATATATATATATATATATATATTTTTTTTCTAATATTTTCTTGGGTATAGGTTTTTCATTAGAGAAACAAAGGACAACAATTTTCTTTCTGACGTTTCGCTCTACATAGCGAGCTTCTTCAAAAGAGCTTGGTATATTTATTTTACATCTACAAAAATTACAGAATTTTTTATATAATAAACATATATCACAGCAATTACATTTTTACATTTTTAATTTAATTAAAATTAATAAAAACAAAACAGATTTTAAAATAGTCTTATAGTTTAAAATTTAAAACAATACAAACAGGTTAAAATAGTGAAAATTATAAAATTATAAAATAGTACATACCTTGAAAGTAGTTTTGTGTGTATGTTTAAAAATAAATTCAAATATGATCTTTGGTATGCAATTTGTATAGATAGATTTATTTTTATAAAAAGCAAAAAATAGGAAAAAAGATTATTATTTATTTTTTAATAACGTTCTTTCACCTGTATGAGTATATATGAAATCGTTCCAAGCATCATTACATTATTTCTCATATTTATTATAGAGTCGCTTCAAGCATGTTTTATTCAAAAATCAAATTATAGTATATCTGACTTAAATTTTTGACATCTTGCTTGTCATTTACAACATTTTTATCTTTTTTTATGTGTATCATTTCTTTGATGACTAATTTATGATAATTTCTGTCAGTATCTAAAATATGGGTGTTTTTAAAATCAAATTCATGCTTAGATGTTTGTTCATGCTTATGTAAAGATGTCGATGCGTTTTTAGTATACTTGTGTCCATTCACTCTATTTTCAATATATTGTGTCGTCATGCCAATGTATTTCTTAGGACAATTGAGGCATGGAATTGCATATATTACGTTAGATCTTTTTTTGGTGGGAACTTTGCTTTTTAACTTCGTATAAAATGACCCAAGTAAATTGTTCGCCTTATGGCATACCGTTATGTTATGTTTATCCAAAATATATTTTATTTTTTCAGACAGTTGGTATATATACGGTAATGCAATGAATGTGTTTTGTGTTTTGGTATTGTTAATTTTATTTTTTTTGTTTGAGTTATAATGTAAATAGGTTCTTTGTTTAATTATTTTTTTTATGAGTAGTTTAGGAAAATGGTTCATTATTAGGGTCTCTTCTACTTTTTTTAGCACTTCTGGGCGAAATTCGGGTGAAGATAATTTTATAGCTCGATCAACTAAGCCGATTATGACACTATTTTTTTGTTTATTTGGATGTTCAGAGTTAAAATTCAAATACCGGCCCGACCAAGTATCCTTCGTGTACCATTTTGTATGAAGACTATTATCAGTCTTATTCCTGTGTATAGTAAAGTCTAAAAAGTTTATTTTTTGTTCTATTTCAATTTCAGCTGTAAATTTCAGTTTTGGGTGGAAATTATTAAAATATTGTAACAAGCTATCTATTTTGTTTTCGGGTACAGCAGCCAAACAGTCATCTACATAGCGTTTAAAAAAGATTATATTAAAATCAAGTTTTTTCAATACTTCTTCTTCTACATATTCCATAACTATTTGTGCTATTGTTGAGGAGATTGGTGAACCCATAGCACAACCGTCTAATTGTTGGTACAAACTATCTTTGAATTGGAAATAATTATTATTTATTGTAAGTTTTACAGATTCTATAAATTCATTGAGTGTCAATGTTGTGTGTTCTTTTAAATCGTCCCATTTTTCTTCCAAAACTTTGGGAATGATGTCATTGGGTATATTTGTATACAAAGAAACTACATCTAGTGAAACTAATTTATAATTTGTTGGTATTTGTATTGTATCAATGAATTGTTTAAATGTGAAAGAGTCTTTTATATAGTGATTATTTTTTCCTGTGATGTTTGTTAGGCAATTTGATAAGTATTTGGACAGGTTATAAAAAGGGGACTGTATGCTTGAGACAATTGGTCTGAGAGGTGTATTTGGTTTGTGTAATTTAGGTAACCCATAAATTTTTGGTGCTATAGCATTATGTATTGTTAATTTTTTACTTTCTTCCTCAGTTATATGTTGGTTTTTTAATAGTTTTTTAATTAGTGCGTTATTTTTAGTTTGGAACGATTTTGTAGGGTCACTTTTAAGTTTCTTATAAGTGTTAGTATCATCAAGTAGTTCGTTTATTTTTCTATCATAATCAGATGTATTCATAATAACGGTTTTGTTACTTTTATCAGGTTTGAGAATAGTAATTTGAGGGTTATGTTTGATAAATTGTTTTGTTTTATTAATTTGTTTTTGTATTTTAATTTGGAAATTATTAGTTTTGGCTTTATTATGTCTGGTCTTTATTTTGTGGTTTGTAATTACGTTTACTATTTTAGATCTAATGCTATCTCTTATTTCTTCTGGTTTGTTATATATGGCAGACTCTATACTAGAAATATATTCATTTAGAGGTAGCTCTTTTTCATTACTGATTGGTAATGAAAAATTTCCGCCCAGGGCGAGTACTTCTGACACATCTTGTGGTATATCTGTGTCAGAGATGTTATTAAGCCATGTTTGTGTGTTTATTGGTATTTTGTCTTTTTCTTTGTGATTGACTAAGTTTAAAAATTTCCTTTGATTTTTTTGCTTTATACAAACATAACCCTCAAATTACTATTCTCAAACCTGATAAAAGTAACAAAACCGTTATTATGAATACATCTGATTATGATAGAAAAATAAACGAACTACTTGATGATACTAACACTTATAAGAAACTTAAAAGTGACCCTACAAAATCGTTCCAAACTAAAAATAACGCACTAATTAAAAAACTATTAAAAAACCAACATATAACTGAGGAAGAAAGTAAAAAATTAACAATACATAATGCTATAGCACCAAAAATTTATGGGTTACCTAAATTACACAAACCAAATACACCTCTCAGACCAATTGTCTCAAGCATACAGTCCCCTTTTTATAACCTGTCCAAATACTTATCAAATTGCCTAACAAACATCACAGGAAAAAATAATCACTATATAAAAGACTCTTTCACATTTAAACAATTCATTGATACAATACAAATACCAACAAATTATAAATTAGTTTCACTAGATGTAGTTTCTTTGTATACAAATATACCCAATGACATCATTCCCAAAGTTTTGGAAGAAAAATGGGACGATTTAAAAGAACACACAACATTGACACTCAATGAATTTATAGAATCTGTAAAACTTACAATAAATAATAATTATTTCCAATTCAAAGATAGTTTGTACCAACAATTAGACGGTTGTGCTATGGGTTCACCAATCTCCTCAACAATAGCACAAATAGTTATGGAATATGTAGAAGAAGAAGTATTGAAAAAACTTGATTTTAATATAATCTTTTTTAAACGCTATGTAGATGACTGTTTGGCTGCTGTACCCGAAAACAAAATAGATAGCTTGTTACAATATTTTAATAATTTCCACCCAAAACTGAAATTTACAGCTGAAATTGAAATAGAACAAAAAATAAACTTTTTAGACTTTACTATACACAGGAATAAGACTGATAATAGTCTTCATACAAAATGGTACACGAAGGATACTTGGTCGGGCCGGTATTTGAATTTTAACTCTGAACATCCAAATAAACAAAAAAATAGTGTCATAATCGGCTTAGTTGATCGAGCTATAAAATTATCTTCACCCGAATTTCGCCCAGAAGTGCTAAAAAAAGTAGAAGAGACCCTAATAATGAACCATTTTCCTAAACTACTCATAAAAAAAATAATTAAACAAAGAACCTATTTACATTATAACTCAAACAAAAAAAATAAAATTAACAATACCAAAACACAAAACACATTCATTGCATTACCGTATATATACCAACTGTCTGAAAAAATAAAATATATTTTGGATAAACATAACATAACGGTATGCCATAAGGCGAACAATTTACTTGGGTCATTTTATACGAAGTTAAAAAGCAAAGTTCCCACCAAAAAAAGATCTAACGTAATATATGCAATTCCATGCCTCAATTGTCCTAAGAAATACATTGGCATGACGACACAATATATTGAAAATAGAGTGAATGGACACAAGTATACTAAAAACGCATCGACATCTTTACATAAGCATGAACAAACATCTAAGCATGAATTTGATTTTAAAAACACCCATATTTTAGATACTGACAGAAATTATCATAAATTAGTCATCAAAGAAATGATACACATAAAAAAAGATAAAAATGTTGTAAATGACAAGCAAGATGTCAAAAATTTAAGTCAGATATACTATAATTTGATTTTTGAATAAAACATGCTTGAAGCGACTCTATAATAAATATGAGAAATAATGTAATGATGCTTGGAACGATTTCATATATACTCATACAGGTGAAAGAACGTTATTAAAAAATAAATAATAATCTTTTTTCCTATTTTTTGCTTTTTATAAAAATAAATCTATCTATACAAATTGCATACCAAAGATCATATTTGAATTTATTTTTAAACATACACACAAAACTACTTTCAAGGTATGTACTATTTTATAATTTTATAATTTTCACTATTTTAACCTGTTTGTATTGTTTTAAATTTTAAACTATAAGACTATTTTAAAATCTGTTTTGTTTTTATTAATTTTAATTAAATTAAAAATGTAAAAATGTAATTGCTGTGATATATGTTTATTATATAAAAAATTCTGTAATTTTTGTAGATGTAAAATAAATATACCAAGCTCTTTTGAAGAAGCTCGCTATGTAGAGCGAAACGTCAGAAAGAAAATTGTTGTCCTTTGTTTCTCTAATGAAAAACCTATACCCAAGAAAATATTAGAAAAAAATATTTAACAAAAGGTTTAAGATACAAAAATAAATTATATATATATATATATATTTTCTTATTTTTTTTTTCTTGGATTTTTCTATTTGCATATTTTTTAAAGTTTTTGATTTTCTTGAGTGTGAAATCCGTTTTTTAATAAAACTGCATATGTTTTATTTGTTATGCATATCTATTGACGTTTCGGTCACATTTGACCTTCTTCAGAATGATTTTTTATAACTTCACGATACTCATCGTGTCAAAAAGTGAACCATGTGTTAACAATATGTAGTCTATGTTGTGTTCCTCGGGAAAAACTTATATAAGTTATAAAAAATCATTCTGAAGAAGGTCAAATGTGACCGAAACGTCAATAGATATGCATAACAAATAAAACATATGCAGTTTTATTAAAAAACGGATTTTACACCCAAGAAAATCAAAAACTTTAAAATATATACTTCCACAGGAAACCAAACGAACGAACGGATGTATTCCCGGATTAATACTGAATCACATGTTCCCATCCGTGAAACACTACGCAATAACATATATATATATATATATATATATATATATATATATATATATATATGAGAATCAGTGTTAATCCGGGAATACATCCGTTCGTTCTTTTGGTTTCCTGTGGAAGTTTGCAGACGTTTCGCCAAAATCTCATTTGACATCTTCTGTGCTTGATGGTTGTAGATCAACTCACCATCAACCATCAAGCACAGAAGATGCCAAATGAGATTTTGGCGAAACGTCTGCAAAGTTCCACAGGAAACCAAACGAACAAACGGATGTATTCCCGGATTAACACTGAATCACATGTTCCCATCCGTAAAACACTACGCAACAACATATATATATATATATATATATATATATATATATATATATATATATATATATATATGTTGTTGAGTAGTGTTAAGAGGTTGCACAGTTCAGGCGCGGATCCAAGGGGGGGGCGGTGGGGGCGATCGCCCCCCCCCAAGAGCTTGGAGTTCAGGAAAATAGACCCGATTTTGCCTCTTATACTATAGTTTATTCAAGAACTAGGGAGAGTTTTTCATTTTTTACCTTTTTTTTCTTCGCAAACTACCTGTGTTCTTTAGTCCGGTGTCTTTGGCAAAATCTGTTAGACACATATATTTTTCATAGGAATGGGTTAGAAATTTTATAATCAAAAATACTGGTCTATAATAATGGACTATTTTGGTTGGATAGCAATAGATATTTGGATGTGTGAAGTGTTAAAAAGGATTTTAATCCTTGTCATAAGCATCGGAAGGCGTCAAAAGGAGGTCTATTTTATCACTAAATATTTATGGCATAGAGTAATTATTTCAGTAATAAACTTTAAATAAAAAGTTTTTATAATATTATTTTATTTCTTATGATTTTTTAATAATTCACATATATTAGAAAATATAGATAAGTTTAACATATTTAACACAAATCACAACTGTAGTTTTATTATTTTTAATTTTGGCATAGGAACCGTTTTAGGCCCATTCAGACTAGCCTTTTTCTCTCAAAAAATGTTAAGTTATAATTTAAATACTTACAAAATACCCATTATGAAAAATACAAGAAGTTAAACATATATAAAAAAATAAATTCGTCAATATAATATTAAAATTTTTTTGGGACTATCGGTCATTTTATTATTAATTAAAAACATTTTTGGGATATTTGACGTTCTAGTTTATTTATTTCTTAAACCATCTGCAGAATTACAATTAAACACTAAAAAGGGATTCAAATGTTATTAATTTTTATATGTTACAGAAAATTTAAATAATAAATTGTGTTAACGCTGGTAAACATTACGTATCTTATTCATCATCAAAGTCAGTGAAGCTATCTTCGCTCAAATTAATTATAATTGATTCCTCTCTCACCGATCATGAGATCGAGTTTCCACATTTTCTTTTATTCTTTTATTATATGGATTTTTCGCAATTATCTGTAGTAACTTTATTCAAAAAAATCTTTCAAAAGTCGAGTTAAATTATTAATTTTGTAAGTTGTGTTATTTCCAGCAACTCTACCTTTTATTTGAGAGAGATATTTCCTTCACCAACGGACATTTTCCAGACGATCTATAAGAACAGATTTCCTATCTGGTTCCAACAAAAATTAAGTTCTATGAGCAATTTCCAGAGCTCAGTTCTTTTAATTTCAGGCAAATCCCGATCTTCATTGATTTTAGTTAGATTTTTGTCGACGGTTGAGATCTGCTTCTCATAATAAAATGTATGTACAACTCCTTTTATTACAGTTTACATCTCTTCTTTCAACGAGGTTTTTCGTCTGCCTGTGATCGAATATAGCTTGGAATGACTAACAATTCCAGTCGTTTTTTTCTCCGTCAGTGTTCGGTACATGATAGATTTTCGAACTCCTGTTATATTGGAACACATCTTAACAGAGTTTTTAACATTATTATCTAGATATTAATATCTTAAGGCATTATAAACATTAATCGTAATAAGTTTATCGTTGAGGAAAAAATGCCCTCCATCTTTTGAGTATCTCACTAATCTCAAATAATATATAAAAACAAGCACAAACAAAATAAATAACTAAAGACACACTGTAAGGTGTACTTTGCTCACTGACAGAAATTAAATTGCATTATTAGAAATTTTATTGTTGCAGTAAATTTATAAAAGCTTATAATATTTAAATATAATTAAATACAATTAGATTTACGGCAGTCCTCAGTTACCGGGGGCACTGAAGCAGGTACGTTGGAGGTTTCGGTAACAGTTTTATTACTTTCTCTAGTTCTTGAATAGAGTATAGGAATGTGGATGCTTGCGATCGCCCCTCCCAAGGGTTTTGAGTTCAGGAACATAGAACCGATTCTGCCTTTTATATTAGGAATGTGTATGCTGCTGGCAACCTCCCCCGTTGACAACTTGTTTTTTTTTTGCGATAGCACCCCACCCCAGGAGCTTTGAACTCAGGAAAATAGACCCGATTCTGCCTCTTATACGATAAATGTGTTGATCGCATCTTCCCACCCCCTGTCGGAAACTTGTTTTTTCTTGTGATCGCCCCCCCCCCATCCAAGAGCTTCAAATTCAAAAAAATAGCCCCGTCCCTGCCTTTTACACTAGAAATGGGAATATTGCTGGTGTCCCCCCCCCGGGACAACTTGCTTTCGTTTGCCATACTGTACTTTTGTGATATCACCGCCCCCCCCAAGGAGAGAGGCTGGATCCGCCCCTGGCACAGTTAGAATACATTGTTATAGAACGCAATTTATCCTATTCCACCACCATCGAGATGATGGCCTACCTGTACCACCATACTGAGAAGAAAGTCAAAACTTACCCTCCCCGCCACAATGATACGGCAGAGGTACATGTTTCGTCTCTACTAGACTCATCAGGGTACCGACATGCACCTGACTGTGCAAAGGACAGATCGGAAGGAAGCATGCAAATACTGAACGCGGCCTGGCCGACCTCCCGCCAGATGGTCATTCATATACGGAGCTGCATATAGTTGTACGTTTGCTGAATGTGATTTCAGCACTATAACGGCATAATGTGGATATATCTACTGCTATTGCATCTCACACGGAGGAATCCGTGAAAGCCGCATAAACATATATATATATATATATATATATATATATATATATATATATATATATATATATATATATATATATATATATATATATGTATATATATATATATATATATATATATATATATATATATATATACATTGCTGAGCTTTCTTTTGTCGTAACTTCGTAGTGGTGAAAATTGCACCGAAATCTGTTTAGTAGATCGTGAGTTAGAAGCAGGGAGACCGATAATGTGGTTCATAAATAAATGATCTGGTTTATATTCTTTAGAAGATGATTAACAATTTAGATATAATAAAATGACGAATATATAGATGAGTTTATAACGTTCTACGCCGTCTTCCAATACCCAAACGCCACAATCTCTGTCCATCCACTGATCATCCTCTATTCCTCATTTCGCTTTTCCTTGGTCTCCCTCGTTTTCTTCTCCCTTGCGGTATCCAGCCATGATTCGTTTTTCTTTTTTTGTAATTCTTCATATTCATCCTTGGCGGTGTTTGTTTTTTTGTTCAGATATATATTGTGTTTATGTCTTTTATGTTTTATTTGCATTTCAATTTCTTCGTCCCACCAGTATTGTTTTCTCCGTTCTTTTTCCTTTTCTCTTGTTCCTAAAGCTTCCCTTGCAGCATCACGGATACTCTCTTTTATTAGGTTGTAAGTCGTGTCCTGGTCACTTTGTTGGATATGTGTTAGTTTTTTTAGTTTTCCATCAAGCATGGTTTGATAGAGTTTTTTGACGCTTTCGTGGTCCAAACTTTCTAGATTGTACTTCTCCTAGTTATATAACTACTATAAAAATATTCTAAATAGCTGAATAACTTTACTTCAAACTTTTAAGGAACAAAATCTCAAACAGACATTAATGTGATTATAATTATCCTGTGGGATACCGCCGACCAAAAATCGACTTATTAGTGCTCCAAGAACTTCTAACATTTGACGAAAAAGCTGTCAGGGTATTGCCAAATCATTCCTCAAATTCTATGTAAAGGGTGTTTTTTATTGAGGTATAGAACTTTTAAATGGAATAAAACAAAGATGAATTTTTCAAATTGACATGAAATTTACTTTAATCGAAAGATAATCTTCTGGCATTGTAATTTAAATATGACTTCTGGCATATGACCGCCACGGCTGGCTCGGACGTAGTCTAATCTGGAGGTCCAATTTTCGATGACTTTTTCCAACATTTGTGGTCGTATATCGGCAATAACGTGGCGAATGTTGTCCTCCAAGTGATCAATCGTTTCGGGCTTATCGGCGTAGACTAGCGACTTCACATATCCCCACAGAAAATAGTCTAGCGGCGTTAAGTCGCACGATCTTGGAGGCCAATTCACGGGTCCGAAACGTGAAACTTTGCGGTTACCAAACGTTTCCTTGAATAAATCAATTGTGGCACGAGCTGTGTGACATGTTGGGCCGTCTTGTTGAAAGCACAGCTCCTGCACATCATGGTTGTTCAATTGATGAACGAAAAAGTCAGAAATCATGGCTCTATAGCGGTCACCATTGACTGTAACGTTCTGACCAGCATCGTTTTTAAAGAAGTACGGACCAGTGATTCCACCAGCCCATAAAGCACACCAAATAGTCAGTTTTTCTGGATGTAACGGTGTCTCAACATACACTTGAGGATTATTATCACTCCAAATACGGCAGTTTTGTTTATTGACGTATCCATTCAAACAAAAGTGAGCTTCATCGCTAAACAAAATTCGCTTACGAAATCGGGATCAACGGCAATCTTGTTTTGGGCCCATTCACCGAATCTACGCCTTGCTAGGTGATCGTGTGGCTTCAATTCTTGCACGAGTTGGATTTTGTAAGCACGCAAACCAAGATCTTTCCGCAAAATCTTCCATAAAGTGAATGGACACATATCCAATTCCTGTGCACGATGGTGGATAGACTGATTCGGGTCTTCCTCTACGCCACGCTCTACAGCAGCAGTGACTTCTTCTGTACGCACTGTACGACGTCTCTGTGGATGCGTATTATCATTTAGAGTAAACGTGGTGCGAAAACGTTCCATAGTTAATCGAATTAATTGCTCTGATGGACGATTATGTTGACCGTAAAATGGACGTAGTGCGCGATACGTATTTCGAACAGAACCATGATTTTCAAAATAAATTTGCACAATTTGGAAGCGTTGTTCAGGCGTCAGTCTATTCATGTTGAAATGCCAATCCAAACTAAACATAAAACACTTGACAGCTGACAAAATGGCCGCCAGATAAAAAAGTGTTGCCAACTTAAAGTTTTATACCTCTATAAAAAACACCCTTTACTTATTTACGGTATATTAAAAATAAATTGAACCAGATTTTAAGTACATAGAAAATATCAATATAAATTATTTTATCCCAAATATATAAGCTTATGTATAGTTACAGGAAAAACTCAAACTATGAAAAATGGTCCTTTAAATATAAATCATAAATATCGTTAAACGATCAATTCTTTAGTTTAGCGTAAAAAGAAATCCTAAAATAGAAAAAAAGCTATTTATTTTAATACTCGACACAATTTAGCCGAACCTTGCCTATGGTATAATTGCGGCAACTAAACTATTCGACAAAAAGTCGCCATTGTTTCAAGCATCTTCCGCCGTTCTCTCAGCATGGCGTCATGTCCGGTTCCGCTGTCCCCCTGCCCTTCCGCAGGACTCTCCTGCAAACTTAGTCGTTTGTTTTCTTATTCGTTTATTTTTCGGTGATAACGTGGTTTTGGATCGTATATGACCAACTATGTTCTAGGATCCTATTTTTGATTGCAATGAGTAAATTACAAACTAAACGTATGAAATTTTGTTTTCTTTATTTGTATCCTAAACCCAACTTGAGCTAAAAGTTTGAAGTGTACGTTTTGTTTACCTAATTTTCCTAATATAAAGTTACGATCTTTAGTTTTGGATTATATAACAAATTATGTGAATCAATTCAAAAATGTTTACGTTTGAAAAGTGATGGTAAACAAATTCAGTAATAATTTATTAAGTAACCAATAATAAATCAAAAATTTCTAAAATCAGTGTCTTACAAACTAAAATTTTTGTTTAATATTAAGGAACGTAGCTATAAATCTTTGGCAAAAATACGTTAACCACCCTAAAAGAAAATAGATAAATTTCCGAAGATGGCAAGGCTACCCTTTTCCATTTTATATTACTCTGAAATATTGCTGGGATGTTTTTTTTATCAAAAGTTTTCTTTGTTTTTCGTTGTTACAAGTAAAATTGGGGTTTTTGTTCTTTTCGACGTTAAGATTTCGGATATATTTAGAGAATAAATTTTATTTTATTTTTCTTGCTTTTTGAAAATAATATATAAAAAGATATGTGATATACTTCCCTCAATTTTTGTCACGTGCATGAGTGGCATGGCGAATTGCAGTCGGGTGTCTGATAATGTGAAAATTTCTTAAAATTTTACGGCTATATATTCTAAAATGGTACAAACCGTTTATTTTTCTTTGTTAGGGAAGCTAATCACATATATATATATATATATATATATATATATATATATATATATATATATATATATATATATATATATATATATAGATAGATAGATATATATATAGATATATATATATATATATATATATATATTGTGTTGATAATTTAGTCGTTTATTTATGTTTTTGCTCACGACTGCGCAATGCGTATGCGTGAAAAAATATTAATTAAATTAAATTGTTTATTTTTTTTATTTATAATTAAATTGTTTGTTTGTGTTTTATATATATATGTATATATATATATATATATATATATATATATATATATATATATATATATATATATGATACTTATTAAATTGTTGGGCGCCCGGCACAAATAACTAACCATATACTCAAGTAAAATCAATTTGAAACAAATTTTTTTATTTTCAATAAATATTACTCAATTACACATGTGCTGTATTTTTGAATCTTATAGAATAAATAAATATCTTTTAAATCTCCAGAAAAATTTTTAATTATCCATTTATTATATTCCTCCTTCCTTTTTCAATATTTCCTCCTTCCTTTTTCAATAAAGAAAAATTTACAAATCCTTTCTCCTTTAACAATTATTTAAATATTTTTCACAGCTGTTTGCTTAATGACATAATTTATTTACTAATTTATTAGAATGAATGAGACCAGCAATGTTTTCTTTACGACAGATCAATCTGCATTGTCTTCCTTTAAATTTATTTATAAAATAACAAATGAAAAATTTTTAAGTTATGGTCCCGTTAATAAAAAAAAAACTAGCGATTTTTTCACTATAACCGATTAATATCCACTCCTTCTTTTACTTTTCAAAATAACAACTGAAAATATTGAGGCTACATTGTAAGAATCAGACTAACGATGTTTACTGTACAAATGATGGACCTGTACTTTCTTAAAAAAAATTTTTAGCTTTTATAGTAAGTGGTCACGTGACATAAATTTTTGTTTTAATTTTTTTCTGATTGGTCGGCCATGTGACGTTAACTGGCAACTAGACGAAATTTTAAGCTTTGAAATACACAATCAAGATGGATTCCAATTTGTCAATTTATGATAAAATTTTGTGATTTTATTGATATTATGAAATAAATATTCTATTTGATAACAATAAATTGTGATTTATGTAAATTTTGGACTTTTCCTGACATTTTGATATATCTACATTTTACTTTTGGTTATTACTTACCACATAAAATTGATAAATAAAATTGGATTACATCTAAAAAAATTACATATACATTGAAATTTTAATTATAATTTGCTGATATTAATAATTCTCGTTTTAAATATATATATATATATATATATATATATATATATATATATATATATATATATATATATATATATATATATATATATATATATATATACATATATATATATATATATATATATATATATATATATATATGTATATCTTGAAACGAATTGTATTTAATTATATTTCTGTGTGGCAAATTGTATGTTTATATATGCAAAATAATGTGAAAGGTGTCAAATTGAGTCGGAGACAAAACAGAGATCTGGACGCCTTTTGGCTTACAGTAACTAAACTCCTTGTGGTACATACATCAATACGACGTATACCGGGGTTTATGTAGCCCTATCACGCCTAATATCCAGGCAAGATGGGTTTATGCTGTCTTGGTTCCTTATATCCAACTGTTGATGTTTTATAGTGTGCTAATAACGCTGGACAGCAGCCAAAATGTATCTAAAATAAAATCTACTAAACCTTATCATTTTTGGTGTGCTAAAACCGAAACTAAACTTACCTCTTTAATATTAGTTCAAGTTTTAGAGATACGTGATGTCATGTATGTATCCCTATATATTAAAAATATAACCGCAAGAATGCACGTGATATATTTGTATTGTTATAACAATAAACTGGTGCGACGTAGCCAAATCTACTTTTTCTCCAAGTTAAGGAAATTTTGTACAACTTGGCAACACCGATGAAAAAAAAAATCTGCAGGAATGAAACCTCCCATATACAAGTTCCCAACTCTCCAGGACTTAAAATAAGGGAGATAGTCATTTACACCCATATAAATCCACTTCACATGTTTATTTATTTATTTTTTGTTGCAAATTATACAATATTTACCATTGTTCGCATTTAAATTGACATTGTTTCACAAAAACTAACCAAATCTTTAAAATAGCACTAAAAATCGATTAAAATCAAAATTTTCGTATATGTTATTTTAAAGTTTGTACTTTATATATCCATAAAGCATCCCTCTGCAAAATAAAGATAATTTCTTTAAACCAGTTATTTTATACTCCATCGGCCCTTTTTAAGGCAATATCAGCCCTTCGCCGTGTCTACAATGATTTGGATTAGCCGGCTCGACGGAATTGTCAAACAATTTACTTTAAGTGGCCCTCTAAGGGCTCAATAGGGGGTTGTTATAGAGCCCTTAATAGGCCCGAATTGATACACTCGAATTAGGGATTATTTCGCGGATTCGGTTAAAATCTTGTTTTGTGGAAATAAATAACAGGCGCAAGAAAGGAAAATAGAGCTGAAATAACTGGGATTATTATTAACCCACTTTTATTTAAACTTAGCTGTTTAATTAATTTTTTTGTAATATTTAATGTATTAATTGAATTAAAAATTATATCTACGCTTATTTCAAAAGATATTCTTTCAACTACCTTTCACAATTTTAACTATTTTTCGATTTTGGCGAAAGGTCAACACACCTCGCCATTATTCGGTATTTTTGTACACATCTCCGAGAATATGGACCTATTTACGCATTTACCGAGTTCATTGAATTAATTTTATCCTTCAGGAAACGTGGAAGTTCGTTTCTGTGGGGATTAATTTATTGTAAGAATTTTTGCATTATCAATTATTTGTGTAAGATCTAAGGTTCCTTCTTGCTCACCGGGATAGAAGGGGAAGGGGAATGAGTGAAGCTCAGAGTTAACGAAGATTAATTAAGTTTTAATTTATTAACTTTTTTTTGGGAACACTTCATGGGAATGAGTTATTTAGGAAAAGGTTATCAAATAACCTTCATTCTTGACTCTTAATTAACTTTTTATTCGTTTTTTTTTTAATATAGTACTCTTTTGCGCAAGTCAACTTCGGTATTACTTTACTCTC
This sequence comes from Diaprepes abbreviatus, assembly GCA_034092305.1. NCBI lineage: Eukaryota > Metazoa > Arthropoda > Insecta > Coleoptera > Curculionidae > Diaprepes > Diaprepes abbreviatus. The sequence continues at coordinate 3,370,122 of JASJET010000085.1, read as the reverse complement.
CAGTGTCACGTTCGGGTTTATTTGTCAAGAGCGGTATTCATAACTTTATAGCCAATACGAAGCTCACTATTAGTTGCAATGTCAATATCAGGTTATTTCTATTTTGTCACGTTCTTGTAATTATTTGTAAGTCAGGACGCGTCGGTTAAGTAACTCGTACGCACCGCTAACCTCGCCTTTTTATCGACGGTATCAATTTCAGGAATTAAGATACGTAGAATGTTATGTTGTCAAAGACAACCGACTTTAAGAACTACGAGCTACCTAAAAAATAGAACAGTCAAGTAGCCCTCAAGAGCTAAGATCCATCAGAAAAAGGACGAGTTGACTCGAAAAGAGCTACCCATAATGTCCTTAGTTACGCCGCTGCCTTTTCGCTTTTACAATAGTGGTGACGTCGCGCTTTGAATTCGGAGAAACACCAAGTCAAAGAGCGGCCACCGCGTCATTTAATATCTGGGTTTCCCCGTTTCGGCAATCGCAGAATTGTAGTTTTAGCACTGTACGCCGTATTATTTAATTTAATTTATTTATGGAGTTTAGGGCAATATTAAACCTGAAATTTAATATTTTGTCGTAAAGAAGCGTGTATTCACAACATTATATATTCCAAGGAATATAAAGTAATAATTCCCATAGGCCTATTATTATTTAAAAATAAGCGTAAAATTTTTATTTTGAGCTTACACTTATATGTCAAATATTATAAAATAAATAAAATTTAAAAAAAATGGTTAAATACTTAATATTATTAAGTAGAATAAAAATTAGTTGGCCTCACACTGGACATTGAAATATGGACGTCCATATACGGTACATGTCAACACATCCATTGAATATCCATAAAGAGTCCGTAGACATACAGGACATTATATGGACCCATTTTGGATATTCACTGGAAGTCTTGTGCTATTTGGGTTGTTGTGCCCATTTGAAAAACCTACAAAATGAGCTAAATAACATCAAAATCAGTTAATTTGTTTAAAAGTTATTGGAAAAGATTTTTTCAAAAATTTTAACTAATAAAATTCTTCATGCCAATTAAACATTTGTTTCATATGTACAATAGAAGAGTCTGATAGTATAAAATGATCCAAAATTTCAAGTTGATCCAAATACTCGTTTCCTGATGTTATTATTTTTCTTCGCAAAACCCAAATAAAAAGTCTCATGTCATGGCCAGAGCTAATTTTTTGCTGAAATCTCTAGTATAAGGGCTAAAATTAAATAAGAGATAGTGCAATTTTCTATAGAACAACCAAAAATATTTTTTCTAATTACCTGGCTACTTAATTAGTGCATCTATAAGATGTGTCTAATGCGTTGATGAGTAGCAGTTTTATTTAAATATTTTTACAACCTTATAGCTAGTTTGAATGCTGAAATTTTGTGATTTATTTCAACTTTTCGTCAAGTCCATGTCTCATCACATTCACAAAAAATATTTCAGGGCTCTTCCTAACCTCGCTCCTTGTTCTATGTTCATTTTTATATCAATCTATAACACTTTGGATGGTTGAATGGCTTATAAAAAAGTTAGGTTAACGATATGTTAAAAGATTTCTTTTTAACCGTAATTTTTCACGAGAACCAGCGTTGTGAGAATTCTTGTTCATCAGTTTTAGGATTCATCTCCTCTTCACTTTCCCGTCTCATTCTCCTATTCAATATCTCGTCTCATTCCAAAATTTTGCATTTCTTGCAATATTTCTAGTTATGGTGAATTGTCACTATTGAGAAAATTTCCATCTATTATAATATTTATTATTATATTTATTTATTATAGAAACATAATTTAATGCATTTGTTCTCAAAATTTTAATAAACCTTGCCTAATTGTAATTAATACTAAAAACTTAAGAATGACGATATTCCATTACAACGAAACTCGGTAAAAGACTAAAACTGCAGTGTTCGTGGTGCGCGATGAGACGAAAAGGCTTTAGGAAAACTCATTGAAGGAAACTTAATGTCCGTGGAGAAGAGAAAGCTTTTTCTTTTCAGTGCATTTAGTGCAAAAGGTTTCGAGTTTTACAGGGGTGTTATAGAAATATCTTATTTACGGGTTATTAAATGACACAAGTGAAGCTTCATATTTTAAAGATTCTGTATCTATTTTAAATTTAGATGTATTATAATGTGTTAGCCACTGAGATTTCAGAAACAATTACCCTCAGAATATTGGTTTTCTTTTGACTAGGTATAAAGAAATATTATTGAAGCTAGCTCCATTAACTTCTTAAAAAATTGTATATATATATATATATATATATATATATATATATATATATATATATATATATATATATATATATATATATATATATATATACTCACAGACAAAAATATTGCATATTTTATTTCTAAGAATTTTATATATATATTTCTTTTCTTTTAAATCGTTATGTATTTTCATTTTTAAATTTCTTAGGCCACGGCTTTTTACTTTTATTACAATTTATTACAGATAAAACATTACCTAAACATTTTTGTCTGCGAGTGTATATTTGGAATATGGGACATCATCTTCACAGTAGAGATTTATGCTATTCTGCAGTATGCCCATCTCTGTGAGAAGGATGTAGACAGGAATATAGTAATAAACATGTACACGGACAGTAAGGCTGCGATATTGGCACTGAAGTCCAGTGTCGTAACTTTGCGACTGGTGTCTGAGTGCAAGGACGTACTAAATGGTATGACAAGGAACGGCTGCACAGTCAGACTCATATGGGTCCCGCATCACTCAGGCATACGCGAGAATGAGGAAGCAGACCGGCTGGCAAAGTCGGGTTCAGCAACTGAGTCTAAAGAACCCCAACCAATACTACCTATCCCAATTGCTATTGGCAAAAGGGAATTAAAATCGTTGCTGGAAAGCAAATGTATTGAATTGTGGAGGGGAGCTCCTGGAATAAGGTGTGCTAAGGAACATATAACTGGGCCTAGCGCGCGGCATACTAAGAAGCTTCTCGTCTTGGAAAGGAAAGAGCTGCGAATTGTGGTGGGATTGTTGACAGGGGCCATTTTCATAGAATTGTCAAAGGCGACCCGACGTGTAGATGGTGTTTGAAGGAGGATGAAACTGTTGACCATGTTCTCAGAAGGTAGCCAGCACTCAACGGACTGAGACAGAGATATTTCGGAGATACAATTTTGTTACCGGAAGGAGTTAGGCAAGGCGATCATCCTCGAATGACCTGCAGATTTGGTGGAATGTAAAGGGGCCAATACAAACCTAGGCATTGATGATCTAGTATCACCACCCCTTTTTTATTCATTCATTCATTCATGGGACAATAAACTGAGCTTAGAAGGGGCGAAACAAAAAGCCGAAACCCTAAAAATTTGATATATGACATTTTATGGGAAAAACTAAACATTTACCACTTAAATTTGGCGCACTGGTACACTTCCAGTAAAAATAATGGAAGAAATAAAATAAACACTCCATCACAGCATAGTCATAAAAGGTTATATTTTACCTTTATGGGAGAATTAGCGTAAAAAATAGGAGACATTTCTGTAAAGTGATAAAACATATTGATATTCTAACAAGTTTGTTTTCTAAAATAAGTCTAATGCAACATCGTCTCCTTAAGTTAATCCTCAGAAAGTTTCAATTAGCTTCACAGAACCGAAGACTTACTGAGTAAAACCCTAAATGATTATATACAGCATGTAATCTATTTCAAAAGTTGTATTCCAGATATCATTGTTCATATTTGGTACTGAAATAGAAGTTTTAATCTGAAAAAAAAATTTTAGAAATAATCCTGCTATTCCGCCAATAAATTGAAAACAATTAATAAAGCGAAATGAAAATCATAGCTCTTGGATCAAATGGGAATTATTATCCGATGTTTCGCCTACGATTACACGATGCATTTTCAGGGAGATTAGAACATTGAATGACTATCGAGGAGCAACAGCCCGGTATTTATACCTGACTGGTGCTCAGCGAACTGTGATCCAGCATTATAATCGATTTCCACGTATGATGTATCATCTATAGGAACATTTCTATACAGGGATTCTACATCAAAACTGACCGATATATCTCCGGGCACTAATTAGATGGTTTTTAATCTTTGGAGAAAATATCCAGAGCTTTTAACAAAGGATTCGATTTTCCCTGTAAAGGCATGTAAAAATTTGACCAGATCTTTACCTATTTTGTAGGTTGGTACGTTTATTGTGCTGACGATTGAACGTAGAGGTACATTTTCTTTATGTATTTTAGGCAGTCCATAGAGGCATGGAATCTTGGAGCTGTTTGGTTTAACGTATTTCTTTTCTTCTGAAGTGAGGCTGGAAGCGTTGCAATCGTAGGGAAAAAGTCGGACAATAATTCCAATTTGACACGGTCTAAACCCAAGAACCATGATTTTCAACTTGACCAAAGCCGTGAAAACTTTCATTCTTAATTAATAAAACGATTTTATTTTACTAATTTTTTTCTAAAAAAGTTTAATAAACAAAAAGAAAACGTTTAACCTCCAATTAAAATTAAATTTCTTTTAAATCAATTCCACTTCAAACACGGCCATTTAAACAAGATTACGTTTGTAATCCCTAAAATCGCCGAAATCCCCTTGTACCATTTGGCAGTATGTTATTATGAGCAGTTTCGGAGTAACAAATCTAACGTTCGAACAATAGAGGCACAACAATAGTTGACACTTCAATACGGCAAATATTTGCTACCACTACCGGTGGCTCTGTATCACCCTGTGTTGCTTGAACATTTGGACAAAGACGAATAAAACTGAATGGAATGGAGGCTAAAAATTCTTCTAAGCTAGTGAAGGTAAAAATAACAAATAAATTTATTAACGTGTTCATAGATGTCCAAACGTTTTTGTTGATAGTAAAATTAATTCCTCTGAGTTTAGTGAATTTGATATCTTCTCAAAGTGCGCTAAAAAGTGAAAAATAACTATAAATTTTTATATGAAATTGAAATATTTGAAGTCGGCGCAAAACTAATACCTGACAAAATGTGATTTGCATAAACAGATTAAAAATACTTTATTTGTAATTGCTTTCTTACCATAATTTGTATATATTACTAGTTATTTATTTTATTCAGAAATAATTTGGCGCCGACTTCAAAAATTTCAATTTCATAGAAAAATTTATAGTTATTTTTCACTTTTTAGCGCACTTTTAGAAGTCGGTTCAATTTTTTTTATAAAAATTTTATTTTTGCATTTTTGGTTTTGAATTCATTATGACATCCATAAATTATTTGAACTAAATACTAACCGAAATTAGTGTACCTCGCAATGACTCGAAGGTGACAAAAAGTACCCATTTTATCCAAAGTTGTAAATCACCCTAAAATGACCACTAAAATTCTTTGATTCTTAGAGTTCTTCAAATACCAGTGAAATTGTGTCAAACAAATATTTAGTCTGTAATAGTAAATCCACTATCTTAAATTTCAAATTAATTTTAAATTGGTAATATAGGCCCAAAACCTTCCGATATCGATATTTAAAGAATTTAAGACGTCAACCCACTAATACCAAATCTGAAAAAATGCGAATAAGGTAAAATTTTCAACCGCCATTTTGAATTTCAAGAAAATAATTTTAACGTTTTAATCTAATTTAAAACTAAACTCTCCAAAGCCCCTAGTACCAATTTTGAATGAAATCCTAAATCTTAAAATTTCTAGACCGTCATATTGCATCTGACATATTAGATTTTCTTAAAATAATTTTATATTCGCTATTTACATCCTCAAAAACGATTCAGTCCCACCTTTGAACAAAATCGAAACATGTAAAATTTTTAGTCCACTATATTGGATTCGCCATATTGAATCCTGAAAAAATACTTTTAAATTCATAATTTACACCCTGAATAACCCTCTATATAAGTTTTGAAGAAAACCGAAAAATATAAAATTTTTAGAGCGCCATATTAAATCCGCCAGATTGAGTTTTTTAAAAAATATTTTAAGTTTCTAATTAACACTAACAAAAATCCACCAATACTGATTTTAGACAAAATCGAGAGATGAAAAATGTTTAATCCGACATCTTGAATCCGCCATATTTAATTTTTTTAAAATAATTTCAGATTCGTAATGTGCGATCCCAAAAACTCCTCCATATCAATTTTGATAAAAATCGTACAAAAATTAATTTTTTATCCGCCATACTGAATTTTTTAAAAATAATTTCAGATTCGTAATGTGCGACCCCGTAAACTCCTCCGTACCAATTTTTGGCCGCCATATTGGATCTGCCATCTTGAATTTGAAGTTAATCTAAAAGTACTTAGCTGATTTGGATGTTTTTTTCATCTTTTGATAAAAATTTTCTTCAAATTAACTTTTAGAACTAACCTGAAAAATTCAAGATCCCATCGAATATGTTGCGGAAAACTTCTATTTAATTTAAAATATATATGGCCATTACTGATACTTTACAATCACACATCAAAAATCCTGCTGATATGTCTCGGAATGGAGATTTTATGTGGACAGTTGTTTTCTGTGAATTTGGCTCTTGGTTCGCTACAACTCCACTGATAACGCCATTAGGAGGTCGAAACATGCAGGGAGAACCAAAGTAAAATTTGAAAAAAAAAATAAACTATCTTATCTCTGAAAGAGAAAAACGATAACTTATTAAAATGTTTTTTTTTGGAAATTTAGAAGTTACCGACATATTTAAAAAAAATAATTTCTATAAATTTCTAATGTTTTCTAAGATCTCGAGAGTATAAACAGTTGGACAACTTTGCGAACTAAAATCCAATGTACCGCCAAAAAGTCAACTTTTCACGTGTCAGAGATAGCAATAATGATATCGCTCACACTGTATAAATTATAGAATAAATTTTTCCTTAAAAATAAACAGTAATTAGTCAAAATTTTAATAAATACTTGCCATGGACGTTAGACTTTGTAGTTGGCAAGTTTAGCATTGGTCATAATATGTGTTATAAACGTCATTAAACAAACCTTTAAATAATAAAATTAGAAACTAGAAATAATGATTCGAAATCGATAAGAGTAATAATTTTTTCTAGAAAATAAACAAACTTTTCAATTTTTGTCAGTTATATAATAAAAGACACTGTATTTTTGTATTTCCAATGGTCAAAACTTGCCAAATCAAACCCTTTGTTCCAATTTTAAAGTTAGTCCATGTCAATGAATGAGGGGGTTTAAGTTTTGATTAAATTCTCAAAAACGTTACCCTGTTGTCTTTCAGTTTATTAGGACAATTCTTGAAACGTCCATTTATTTTACACTTCTATTAAAACCATCTCGAATCATTGTCCTTTTTCACACCTTCATTGACGTAGAAATAAAAATATTACAGCTATATTCACAAAACCCTTTTAGACTAGTCGTCATGGAACTTCTAGTTGACTAATATAGTTATGCTTATGATATTGTTAAAATTTATATAACATATCTCCACACATAAACATTTATATATAAAAAAAGGATAAAACCCCAGAAATAAACAAAATTCTCCGTTTTGGTAGGATCAATGTAAAACCTAATCGACTTATTATTGCACTGGTTAATATAAACCCTCTATTATCAACTTAGACCAATTTAATAATTAAATTATAAGTATTTTTAATGTTATATTTAGAATAGGGAAGTGCTGATCATTTCAAGCATTATAGCAACAAGAGACTAACAACTTAAAAAATACCATTATTTTAACTTATCCCTTATTAACACAGGATATAAAGTCTTCTCTCTAATGATCTTAGAACGAGTGACTGCGTGAGTGGAGTATCAAATAGGAGATTACCAGTATGGATTTAGAAAAAACCGCTCAACTGTAGATTAGATATTCACGATTAGGCAATTAATGGAGAAATGTTGGGAATACAACAAAACATTGCATCAGTTATTTATAGATTTTAAACAAGCATACGATAACATCATAAGAGTGTGGATATTTGTGGAATACCATGGCAGAACTGGGCATACCGAAGAAGCTAATTAACCTCACCAAAACATGTGTAGAGGGATCTACAAGTGCAATAAGACTTGAAGGAAGATTGTCAACCTTCTTTACAATCAACAGTGGTCTTAAACAAGGCGATGCGCTATCTCCATTCCTCTTTAACGTCGCCTTGGAGAGCATCGTGCGAAAAACCAACACAAAAACGCTCCTATTTAGAAATCAAGGTCCGCGCATCATATTGGCGTTCGCTGATGATATCGATATTGTAGGTAATACAACTACCAGTGTCAAGGAAGAGTTCTTCAAACTGGAAAATGCCGCAAAGAAAGTTGGCCTACGAATTAACAAAGAAACAACAAAATATATGGCTACAACAAGAACGGAACGGCGAGACAGAATAGGACAGAACGTGACTACGGACCACTACAATTTTGAAAGGGTCCATCAGTTTAAATATTTGGGAGCTACGATCACCTCTGACAACAACATTACACAAGAGATTAACAACAGAATACAAGGAGGCAACCGCTGCTGGTATGGGCTGCAAAAGATAATGAAATCGAAAAATATATCCCGCCGCACGAAAATAAGCATATATAAGTAGTTATATGACCGATAATGACATATGCATGTGAAACATGGACGTTGACAAAACAAAATGAGAATAGATTGAAAATCGCAGAAAGAAGAATGCTTAGAGGGATATACGGACCGGTCAGGGACAACACCACACAGCAATATAGAACGAGAACAAACAAGGAATTGGAGGAACTATACAACCAGCCAGATATAGTAAAACTAATAAAAGCAGAAAGATTAAGATGGGCCGGCCATGTTATGAGACAAGATCAACGTATCGTCAAGTTGGTATGGGAAGAGAACCCAGAAGGAAAGCGGCCGCTAGGAAGACCAAGGATGAGGTGGAGAGATAACGTTGCAGCAGACTTACAAACCCTAAACGTCGAACGCGCAGAGGAACTGATGATGGATCGCAGCAAGTGGAGGCAGATTGTGAAGTCAGCAAAGACCCACCCCGTGTTGTAATGCTAGAGAGAGAGAGAGAGAGAATTATTTTAACTGCTACAAATTAGAATAGTAATAAATAAACCTATTTTACTTTACAATACTCTATGGGTATATTATATATTAAGGTTGAATGTCGTTCTATGTCCTAGGTTCGTACATAAAAGTTGACCCTTGCAAAGGGCTTAAAAGTTTTTTCTCAAATGCACATAAAACGTAATATAGCCACTATTAAATTGTATCACTTAATCCAGACAAAGATATTTATTTTTAATGCAAATGTCTTTGGTTGGATGTCAACACCTCAGAGTTGTTAATAAATCATTAAATTAAAACCATACTACGCCACTGATTACTTTTCACGGCAGCAGCTGTATCAATGTCACATGCAAACAATAATAGGGACTCTATAATATAGAGTCTATTAAAATAGACTTTGGATTTTATACAAGAAAAGGTAGTTCATTAAAATGTTTATGGGACACTTGAAAAAGCCAGCGGGGGGTGGTTGCGATCGGAAGGGGGATAGGAAAAGAACATTGAATATTAAACGTATAAGACATGCGAACGGAAGGTGTGACTTTTGATTATCAAGATAACGGGGAGCTGAATATTTTATTTGAATGGTTTTAAAAATTTCCTTTTTATGGTATATTTTAAATTTCACTACACCTCCTTTTTGAAGAAGACGAAAAGTAAAAGGTCGAAAAGTGGCTTATCACAAAAACATATTATATATATATATATATATATATATATATATATATATATATATATATATATATATATATATTTATTTATTTATTTGTTTTCTTGAACCATAGATTATATCATTTTTCCTTTCTTTTGTCTTTTCTTGGGTTTAGGTTCTATTTTTTTTTGCACAAAAAAACAAATAAGGTATACGTTTAGTTTTATGTTTAAGAGGATATTCAATTTTTGATTTTTATTTGACAGGATCGAATACTTAATATTTTTGTTTAAATTAGGCTTGTGTAAATGTGGCTCAAATTTCCCATATCTGTCCTGTCATTAACAGTCTTTTTATCTTTTTTAATTTCAATCATTTCCTTTATCTGTAATTTTTGGTAATTCATATCTTTGATTTTTATTTGGGTACTGTTATAATCAAAAGTATGTTTTTCGTCTTGTGGGTGTTTGTTTAACGCTGTTGAGGAGTTTTTCGTATATTTATGGCCATTTAATCTGTTCTTCAGTAATTGGCTCGTCATGCCTACATATTTTTTGGGACAATTTGTGCAAGGGATCGAATATATTAGATTTGATTTATTCATGAGAGGAGTTTTACTTTTTAAATTTGTGAACAATGTATTTAATTTATTATGTGACTTGTGACATACGATAATATCGTGCTATTTTAAAATGTATTTTATTTTTTCTGACAGCTCACTAGTGTAAGGTAATGCTACATATTTTTGCTGTTTATGTTCCATGTTTTTTGTTTTTACGTTATTATAAAACTTATATGTTCGTTTATCAATTATTTTGGTGATAGTCTTTTCGTTGAAAATATTATTTATTAGTGTATTTTTTACTTTTTGCAGTATTTTTGGTCGGAATTCTGGAGACGTTAGGGAGATCAGACAGACCGATTATAACACTATTTTTTTGAGTTTTTGAATGATTAGAGAAACAGTTTAGATATCTACCTGACCAAGTTGGATTGGTGTACCATTCAGTTAAAATTTTGTTTTTTCTGCGTATAAGTGTCATATCTAGAAAATTTATTTTATTATTTTTTTCTGTTTCGGACGTGAACTGTAATTTTTCGTTGAAACTGTTAAACTCTTGGAGAATTTCATTTATTTTATCCTGCGGCACGGCTGTTATGCAATCATCGACAAAACGTTTGAAAAATATTATATTAAATTTTAATTTTTCTAAAACTTTTTCCTCTAAATATTCCATTACTAACTGAGCAATGGCAGATGAAATTGGTGATCCCATAGCACATCCATCGAGTTGTTTGTAAAAGGTGTTTTCGTACTGAAAGTAATTTGTATTTAGAACGAGGTCAACAGCTTCCCTAAAATTATTTTTTTGATAGCGATGTATGTTTTTTTAAAATTTCCCATTTTTCTGCTAAAATAGTGTGGACAAGTTGATTTGGTATGTTTGTATACAAAGATATAACATCTAACGAAATGAGTCTGTAATTTTCAGGTAAGTTTATTGTATCAATACATTTTTTAAAGGCGAATGAATCTTTAATAAAAAAAATCGTTTTTGCCTGTAATATTTGAAATGCAATCTGATAAGAATTTTGATAAACTATAGAATGGCGATTGTATACAAGAAACAATAGGTCTTAGTGGTATATTTTGTTTATGTAATTTTGGTAGGCCGTATATTTTTGGTGGAACAATGATTTGAGGATTGTCTTTGATAAATTTTTTTGTTCGATTTAATTTATATTTTAAATTTTTTTGGAGGCTGTTACTTTTTATTGTGTGGTGTCTTATTTTGATTTTATGATTAGTTAAAACATTAGTTACTTCAGCTCTAATTGTGTCCTTCTTGTCATCTGACTCATTGCTAATAACAGACTCAATTGAGGCTATATATTCGGTTATTGGGATATCTTTTTCTTTTGTAACATCTAATAAGAAATTTGGACCATATGATAAAACTTCATTAACTTCAGAAGGTATTGGGGTATCAGATATATTTTCGATCCATTTGGTTGGGTTAGAACCTAAACCCAAGAAAAGACAAAATAAAAGAGAAATTATATATATATATATATATATATATATATATATATATATATATATATATATATATATAGTTTTAAGACAACTGAGGATTTATAAGAAAATTCCTTGCTTCAAAACTTGATAAAAATGCGAAAAAATGCCGTTTTTGCATTTTGGCTATGTTTCACCTTTTAAAAATCTGAAAAAAATCATGGACATAGTTTGGCGTCTAGAACATTTTTTTTTCGGTCCTGCTACTGTCCTAGTTTTTATTTTATTGAATTTAAAAATTTTCGAATACCCATAAAAATTTGAATTTCGCGCCAAAAATTTTTGGAAAAAATATCTTGTTGTAGGCCATAAAAAAACTTACAAAATGAAAATAAAAAGAAGTTTCTACGATGATCAGAACCGAAGATATCATCAAAAAACGAAAAAAAAAGTTTTATTTTTTTTGAGGTTATGCGACGATAAAAATGGCTAAAAATTTTTTTATGTGGGTACTTTTTGATGTAAAACTACCAGATGTTTTTGTATTTTTTAAATATTGTTTTATTTTAAATATATTTTGTGGATTTATCATATTTCCAAAAAAAGAAACTTAAAATTTCATACATCACTAAAACTCTTCTCTTGATTGCAATTTAAAGCACGTGGCTGAACTAAATATCTCATAAACAACTACGGTCGATTCCAGGTTGGTTAACCGAAAGACAGAATATATATCATAGGGCTGTCCAATATAGTTCAAGCTTGCAGGTACAATACTTCACTAAAATTTATATCAGTATGAACTTTCAGTAAACGCTAGACAACAGCCTAAGGATTTTTCACTATCTTTTAAATATGGCGATTATTTGCGCAAATAAAAATTGACAATTGATAAATAATATACCTAGATATATTAAATAATAACTTTTTGCAATTTTAACAATAATATCTTATATTTCGACTTTGTTTTCAGGATTGTAAGGAATAAAGCCGCTGAAAAAGCGAAACACGCACACCACATAGCTACCAGTGCCGGCTCGTCGAGTTCTACCCCCGGGGGCCCAGTGTCTGTGATCGCGCACGCGCCATCCACGCAGCTCAGTGAACCTCGATCAGGGGCGTACAGTATAAATGGTATTTTAGGACTGCAACATGATCCAAATGGAAACAGTATAAAAAGGAAAAGGATAGATGATCACGGTAAGTATTTATATTGTGGTTTTAATATTATCAAATAGAAGTATTACAATCAATATTTCAAATTAAAGGCTTCTAAATGGAGGTGTAAAATGCCAAAAAAACACGGTCAGAGTTATTAAAAGAAAGAGTTACCACCAAACAGTGAATTAATTAGTGATGTCATTTCATAAAGACTTTATAAATTTTTGGCATATATAGGAGGGCATATAAAGTCAAATTAAGGTAAAAACAAACTAATCAATGTCACTACATATTTCAAAATGAAACATTGCCTAAAAACCTGTCAAACTTAAAATATTTAAGTGGGCAAACTGCAACGCAAAATAAAACTGAAATGAAAAATGGTAGTTCTAATATAAAAGTGTTCTGATAGTTGTTCCGAGTAATATGTCCGATAGAATTTATCAGACCCAGCTTTCATCCTCACTTAGTACTCAAATAAATCGCCCTTCTAACTATCGACGTTGTAATAAATTAATTTATACCGCATCCACAGTGAAATTCAGTCCAAAATTTTTAATGAAATATTATATTTCTACTTTTTAAAATATAACATGAACAAATTTTGAGATTTTCAGAAAACATCTATATTTTCAGTATAAAAATGTATATCCTTTCTCAAGTTAAAACCTATTTTAATCGCTCCTAACTTCGTAACCAACTGCGACACTTGAGTATCACATAAAAATATTTTCTACTGTAGATTTTTAAAACTATATTGTATCTTGCATTAAGAAATGATAAGTCCAGATTCTTGAACCATATATTATATCTTTTTTTTTTATTTTCTTTTCTTGGGTTTAGCTTCTTTATTTAATACAAAATTCAAACTTTTTGACATTTCGCCCTCTATTTAAGGCATTTTCACAATTTTTTGTCTTTTTATTTATTTACCATCCTAAAAAATATTTTTTATACATTTAAAAAAATTCATATAAAAACATGTCTACAATTCACCAAAAAAACCCGAAAAAATTCAAATATTTAATTTTGTGTCTAAGAGGATATTCAATTTTTGATGTTTATTAACAGGATCGAATACTTAATATTTTTGTTTAAATTAAGCTGGTGCCAACTTAGCTTAAGACGTCAAATTTCTTGTATAGACTAACATTATAATATGACGTTTTTTAGTGGTATAGCGAGCGCTTATAAAACAGTGTAAGTGTTATAAAAGTGATGTCACTGGTAAACTCGTTATTGAACTTCTGACAGCTGTTAACAAAACTAGGAATCGATCAATATTTTAAAAAAGGGCCTAGCAGAATTAGGAATAGCGCAAATTTAATAAAAAGCACTCAGCAGTGTTAGAAATGTCGGTGGCAAGCTGTGAATACAGAATTCCATTATCATTTATATAGCGTCTAACAACACAATTTTTCCACATGTTATTCCAATTTTTTATCTCTATGTCAAAATAGATAAATAATAACTGGATATAATGATAATTGAGTCCGTACTTATCCTGACATCGATATCTTGTCTAATTGAAATATTCGCGTGATATTTTATAAATTTTGTAAATGAGAAATAAAATTTGAAATGATGAATAACCGATACAATATCTAAAAACATATGTCACATTTCTTTTCTTAAACAGCAATAAAAATTCAAATAGGAGTATTTAGAATCGAGGGACAAACCCGTGAACACATCGTCTCGTATGGCACGTTTGCATTGGCAGCCTTCACGCTGGATGCACACCGTGAGCACCAACCGTAAGATTTATAAATTTATATTTTGACAATTTCATAGTTGGTATTAGGGAGGAGAGTTATTTATAGTTGTTGAGCCGTTGGTGAGATATTTGATTACGTCCTCATTTTATTGTTTCGATAAGTCATTTATTCTGTGTCAGTCGTGTGATGTTATTGTTTTGTTTTCATTTAATATAGCACATACTCCATTTTAAAAATTATCGGTTTATAACTTAATCTCCGTCCGTGAAAATTTTGTTATAGTTTCATCTCGATTGAAGATTTAAAAAAAGAAAAAAAATATATATTCAAATATAAATCTAACTTACTAACAGTCCTAATATTATACAAAAAACGGAGGTGTAAAAACAGTTTTTTAGCGTTAAAAATTTGAATCAACCCGATTAGCATTAATAAAATAAGTTAAATATTTTTGGATTTCTCCTACTTGTCGGTTAACTTCCTCACACTTATCCCTTAAATATCGAGTAAAAGTTTCCTTATTTAGTTTATTATTAACTGAAAATGTATCATCAGTACATATATATCTACACTATCTTCGATCATGTAATACTGAAGACTGCATGTAATTCATCGCAAGCGTTACGCGACAAAGATAGAGAAAGAGCGAATATAGGGTTGTACTATTTCTCTCGTTCCGAATATTCTGGTAATTTCGAAGCACACACTCGCCAATCGCGGTTTGGAGAGAAAGAGGTGGCATTATTACACATTCTCACCCTCCCTCTCTTTGCCGTGTAATGCGCGCAGTGCATTGCATGTTCCCTCCAGTAATATATAATATAGATACAATTTTGACAGGAGTAATTTATTTGACTTTTTGACATAATGATTGATTTGTTAATGCACTTTATTTCGATAATTTTTCCGTGAATTCGATAAGATTTGAAAAAAAAAGAAGGTTTATATCAAAAAATCGTATGTTGGTGTTTCAAATTTTTATTGAAAAATCCGTAAACAAATTATTATGGCCTGGGTGGTTGCCAGGGACGGAACCAGCCCCTCTGTTGGGGGGGGGGGGCGATATTTCAATATTTTAAGAGTACTGTATGGCAAGCGAAACCGAGTTACGAAGGGGAGGGGGGGTTAATGCCTGCCACATTCACGGTCCAAATGCTGCAGGCATGGGCGATTCTAATCTTCTGATATCGAAACTTTTTGAGGGTTACCATCGCCCCCACCGCTCCTCCCCTTGTTTCCGCGCTTGGTGGTTACATAGGCACAACTTTTTACTGTTGTTTTTAAAATCATGTCAAGTTAGATATGCATGGACCCGTAACCAAAAAATGAAGTATCAAAAAGAAAGTAAAAAAAAGGAGCGAAAAACAAAATCCAACATCCTAAATATAAAACCAACAAAATGCATTGAAAAAATGGACTAGATTTTAAATACGAAACAACTTTCCTTTAAAAGGATATCGGTTTCGCGAAAGGAAAATCTCAAATGGAATTTTCTAGTGTATTTGAAAAATGACAAAGGAAACACATAATCCTTACTAAAACATTCCCGACTTCCATAGGTTAATTATGGGTGGTACTTGCCAATTAATATGTATACCACTATAGAAAGAAGAGAAAAAAGTTTTTTTTTGGAATAGATAACCGAAGAACCAACCTAACCAATCGAAATCAAATTTTAACTCTTTTTTTCTTAACATAATTTCGAAGGTTTAAAGTTATATTTAATCTCGAAAAAAATAATAACCTCGCCAAAAAATGACCTTAAAAAGCTAATGCTTCAAATCGTAGTATGTTTTCTCTTCGCTGAGATACGCTATAGCGCACTACACCAATGATCTTTATATCTATCTTTTCACTCTTCCACACACATTTGAAAAGCCTATAGAAGTAGTAGAGATAAGAGGAGCAGATATATTTTTATCCTCTATGTGAAATACGTTTTTACGAAAAAAATCTATTACAAGCTTATAGGAATAAACTGATATCTCACTACTATAAAAAAAAGAAAACGTATGTTCAAAAAAATCTCAAAAATTACTAAACCAATCATCACTAAATTTAAACTGTAACTTTGTTATGTATTTCGAACTATTTTAATCTATATAAAGCTGAGAAATTATTTATTGAAACATGCAAGTAAGCAGATAATAATTAGCTTCGATATGTACTTTTTATTTTGGCCGCAAGATGGCGAGCGGATAAGGTGTCATGGTTCTGTTTATTGGCAAGCTAAGGTTGCCAGATTAGAATATATTTGCACAATTTTAAAGAAAAAAATACTTTTGCAAAAGTTTTGGGAAAAACTAAATTAAGGGAAAATTGTTGGCGAAATCTTGTGGAGAACAGTCGACAGTCCCACTTTCCCATCTGTCGCGTTTTTGCTTTGTCGTTTTGATATGATGATATTTTCGTCATTTGTTATTTGTAACGTTTTAGAAAAAATGAAATGGTAAGATATATAGCTTAACTATGTTATAATATGAAGATCAATATTTATATTTAGTTGTCGTTTGGGGAAAATTTGCGACGGTTTTATCATTTTGGAGAAAAGTTGCATTCAGTTTGGAGAAGTTTTGAATTTGTCATCTGGTAACTCTGCGACAGGCAGCTCCCACAGTTGAGATGGCTCATGTAACCCATAAATACCGGTCAATCACTTTCTCTAGCAGAAGTTCTATAAATATATTACTCTTGAGAAATATAGTACGGGCACAAAAATAGAGCAGTATATAATAAAATGGTATAAAATGCATACCATATTTCATCCTGATTACATAATATATGCAAATATATATATATATATATATATATATATATATATATATATATATATATATATTATTTCTTCTTAAACCATTCAACAATACCATTTTTTAATTTCTTGGGTATAGGTTTTTTCTTCTGTTGTTGGGGCAGGCATTTTCAAAAACATTTTTTTCATTATTTACTTTTAGATTGAGTATTTTTTACAATCTTGTAAAAAATACTGAGTTTTTTACAAAAAAAGCCTGCCACGACAGGCGAAACGTTCAACAGCCTTTGATGTCACAATAAAAAAGAAAACCTATACCCAAGAAATTAAAAAATTGTATATATATATATATATATATATATATATATATTACAATCAGTTATATTGTAATTACTTGTTTAGCATCACATAAAAAAATATTGTCATTTATATTTACATCCATCTAAATGAATGTAATAACATCGTGCTAACATTAGTGATTATTAAAAACACTTTTTAATTTCCCTGCGGGATAAAATGAATTGCTCTTAAAGCCCATATTGCATTATACGTTTGTGTACCCTCATGACATTTAAAAGTGTTCTTTTTTGAACTCCCTCGGGGCATATTTCAACCCTCTATATCGCTAAAGTCAAGGGTAATAACTGATTTTTCGAAAGAAAAAATTTTTAGTGTATTTATGCAGTTACATATTGTTGCAACTAAGATGGTCAAAATTTTAAAATTTAATTCTACCAAAACATGAATGTTTTCTTCAGTCATTTTAATCAATCTTACATTTATCATTTGCGATCAAAATATCATATTTTGCGTTTAGTATGAAGTTGAACACGTACTTACAAAAACTTCACAAATTATTAAATTTTTTGATGCCGAATTACATACCTTGGTTTAGAAATATAGGATATTTATTGAATGAAAATTAAACAAAATATCAAGAAATCCTCCGGTCGTACAATCAGTTTAATAATTTACCGTTTCCACCTTCAGATCGGTAAAGAAAAAAGTCGAAAATATATTTCCTGCAAACTCTACTGAGGTTCTATCTCCATACGCGTTTCAACTGTCTATTTAAATTCCCAATTTCGAGACGTGTCGGTAAAATATTAATAATCAAACGACATCTATACATACACCGAAGTAGTAAGAGGCTTTAAAATTAAATAAAATATAAGGAAATCTTCAAGCGACATGAATGAATTTTTAGTTAAAGGTATGTAAAAAACATTGTCTAAAGTTCTTATTATACAGGGAGTAAAAAAATGGGGTCATGAGTGTCACAGCTAGTCCGTCCCTGCAGCTGCAATTCACAACACTTTATTGGACAGTAATTTAAGGGTCTTACTTGGTATACATCATATTAAACAAAATTGAAATATATCTGGTGGTTCAATAAACGGCTTAAGTGTTTTCTTTTTACGTAATTTTACGAGAATTGAATATATCTCTAAAATAAAATTATTTAAGTTTATCTCTGTCTCTTATTATTTCTCCCTGTAGAGAAAATTTTTAACTTTAATACAAAGACCATTTCTATTGTTTTATGAAGACCGTATCTATTATTTCTAGACGTGGAAGGAAACTTTAAGTGAGAGGGACAAAACTAAGAACTATGAGGGTCTTAAATTCCCAAACTGACCGGAAACAGTGCGCCCTTAAAGTTGGGAGTGCCCTTCATCTTAGGGAAGTCCAGAATGCCCTTTGATTTACATTATTTTAATTTGCACGAGAATGAAAGCGGGAATTAGATTATATGAAACTTCTTTAGTGCAAGATTTAAATAGGCTAGAATATTTTTACAGTAGTGTTTTTAGAAATACAGTAAAATCTGGTTAATACGATCACGTTTAATACTATTTCCCGCATAATGCGCCTTTTTACGTCGGTTCCTGCAACTTGAGGAATGTTTTCGTACATTTTTTCACGCTTAATACGCTATCTTCCACCCGCTAGTGACCACCGCTGAAGTGTTAGCTACAGTTAATCACTTCCAAACAAAACATAGTTCACTGATAACTCCCTTACTCATAAAGATGTTGATCTAAGAAATATCAAACTTGATTTCTTAGCTTCAAATGCTACGAACAAGTCGCAATGGATAGATTAGGATATTATTAAAGACCTGTTCTATAAATCCGACTGATATATAGCTATCTAAAGGAAATGGACGACCCTGTATGGTAACCCTGCATGTGCACGATGCGATACTAAACATTGCAGCTCCATGGGAAGCAAGTAAACCCGAAACAATAAAAAATTGTTTCAAGAAAGCAGATTTTCAAAATAACTACGATTATATCGTGCTGGAAGAAACAGAACCTGCGGCGCAGCAGATTTTTCCTGGATATTCTTTCATCGGTGACAATGTTGCAACCTACGGAGAATGTGAATGAAGAGGAGTGATCTCTTACTTTATCAAATGCTCAGGTTTTGTCAGCAGTTGGTCATTGAAAGCATAATGTATCTTATTTGGATGATAGCGAGACTCACTTCAAAAGTTTAATTATATCGATTACTTTAAGTAATATGGAAATAATTAAATTATATGTACACTGAGCAACTTCAAAAAATGATCTTTGTAACATAATTTTATAAATACACAAAATAATTACATATTTTTGTATGTACATATGTACTTAATTTTTTTTTCATTTTCCGCCTAAAACTAATTTTTTGCTGGGTCGGTCTCTTCAAAATCGTCTTAAGCGAATTTTACTGTACTACTAATTTAATATTTAAAAAGAATTTGTGAAACAAAAAAAAATATCTATTGTTGCTGGACTGTCAAGAAAAATCTAAAATGATAATAAATTTTACTTCGCCATTTAATCAAGAATTTAGTTTCAATGCGATCAGGTTTTTATTCATTTAAATTGTATAAATTTACGGATAAATTTATTAAGGTTTGAACCCATTCATTTCGAGAGATTTTTTCACACCCTTTGCTGAATACTCAAAAGTTTTCTCTTCAAACGTTCGGTTTCCGTGCAAAGGCAAAATCGCGTTTTAGTCAGTTGGAAAAGTGATAAATGATGGAGCCTATATATATATATATATATATATATATATATATATATATATATATATATATATATATATATATATATATATATATATATATATATATATATAAATGCATCTATTGGTGCTCCTACAGAGCTTATTGCTTCACAGAAATTTTAACTGATTTTCGACCATCGAGATGTCGCCTTTGTCGTCTTGTTTGCTGTTTTTTGATTTTAAACTCAGCTTTATAGGATGCAAAGGCGAGATTATGGTTTGTACCGAATGCGGTGGCCTGACGAGTCCCATATTGGGACGAAACAGCGCTGTCGCCATCTGTCGGACACGGAGTTTTTCCATATATTGGAGTGCTCCGCACTTTTTAACACGAGAATCATGTAGCAATTTGACACGGTCTAAACCCAAGAACCATGATTTTCAATTTGACCAAAACCCTGAAAGCTTCCGTTCTTTACTAAAAATATGTCTTTTAATTTCGAACACTCCTACATCTAAAGAATTTACGACAGAGCATATACGTACATTATACCTTTTACATCTACTAGTTACAGTATGTAAAACGTTATTACTCATTAGATCTCCTTACAGAGCCACCTTCAATCAAACAGAACACGTACTTTCATCTGAGTGTTCTCAAACTAATATTTCTTACAATATTTATTTTGAACGTTATATTGACTCGGTCATTCCACTCATATTCTAAATATTTAAACTTAAAATCTTAGCAAGATATCTCAAAAATACAACCAACTTGTACGATTTAAAAAAAAAAAATAATTTACTTTATCTCTCGGTATATTAATTCAAGTAAAGGCGGTAAGTCACAAATTACCCGTTACATTTCTGGTCCAATTAGTGGAAAAACGACGCGCCGGTGCGTGACGTCACGACGCTCATTTAGCGACCAGCGAATAGAGACGCCTTTGTTAAACGGAAATGCGGCCGAAGCATTCAAATTTGTCTTTAAAGTTTGTTGGTAAATAAAAAATCGTTTATAAATTATATTATTGTAGTGAAGTAAAAATAATCGCTTTAAATGCGCTAAAACGCGATTCGAAAATAACTTTTCACTGACGTGATACATTCGGATTTCTAAAACATAACCTCAACGAGAAGGCAGCCAAGTTTCGTTATCACACCGACGTAATATAGTAAAACAATGAACAATTGAAGTCATGTGGCGTTACGACTTGATTTTTGCAAGGAAATACTTACTCGAATTTGACAATCTTCCATCTTCCAACTTCCATGCAAAAATTCATCTTTACTTGTGTATTCAACTTTACGGTTTAAACCAACAGTATCCCGTTTAGAGAAGGACTAAAGAAAATATTAATTAAAACATTTTTTTTAAATTTCAAACTTTAAAACTTTATATACTTTCAAGCATAAATGTGTAATTCAATATTTTTTACCTGATTTCCACCAGGGACTGCTCCAGACCTTATACTGCAACAAAAAATTATACAACCCAAGGATTCGGATTAAAGTAGGCCAAATATGTTTTTAATTTCTTTCTTTAAATATAGTCTTTAACGCCAGTTTGTGTGTCTGCTTGATATATATATATATATATATATATATATATATATATATATATATATATATATATATATATATATGCAACACGCGCACACGGTACCGACAACACCGAAGTCGCAGGCGTCAGTTCGCTCGTAGACGCCATACAGTGAGCTTTGCCAATGGTGAATGAGATTTCACCGAAACGTCAGCTGCCTTACAGTCTCAAGAGGAACTCAGCACATACACGGGATGCCCGAAAACCTTCGATTGCACATCACACTCGTGAGAATATCCGACATAATATATATATATATATATATATATATATATATATATATATATATATATATATATATATATATATATATATTCCATCATATCTGGATTTGAACGGACATCCTATGTGGTCTTTCCATGTACGGATGTTTCGTCCCGATACCGGTGGTAGACTCATCAGTGAGATCCACCGGTATCTTTCCCAGACATCCTTGTACTTTCCACAAACTTGGACCTCTATTTAAGTCCAGTTTTGTCGGAAAGCGGTAGTAAGATGTTGCAATTTCCAATTTCTAATTTCTTTATTAGCTTCTAAGTCAGTACAAAAGATTATAAACTTCTAGTTAATGTTCAGATCATATATGAGGCTTAACTAATTATGAACTTAATCTAAATATAATATAATGGAGTTCCCTCTGGTGAGTGTCCTTCTTCTGGTGAACGTTTGTTCCTATTCGTCTGTGAGTTGTTGCCTGGGTCCTGATTCTGTTGAGTTCCTGTGACCTCCTTAAGCCTGGGTCTCTCTCCGCATGTCTTTTAAGGCAACTTGGAACTGGATCATCATGTGTTGCATGATCCTGTGTACTTTGTCGTCGAACGCTGTGTTTGTGGAAGGTGTCCCGAGGTGGTGCACCCCGTGTCCTGGGTTTGAGGGGTTGCGATCCTGATTTGTGTGTTGTGGTCTGTTGGGGCATTTCCTGTAGGATGGAGGATGTGCCCCTTCCACAGTTGGCGCATTTGGGTGGTTCCTCTTTTGATTTTTGGCATCCTGACCAGTGATGATCACTGCCGCAACTAACACAGCGTGGACTGGCTCTGCAGTTTTGTGCTGCATGCTCGAACCTCTTTCGTTATATTTCTGGTCTGATTCGGTTTCCCATTATTTCCCCGATGTGAAGGATGTGACTTTCACTCCTCGGCATGACGGCAAGCACCATGGACATGGATTTCTTGTCTTTGTAATGCCATCGGATGATTTTTAGGGGATGAAAGCCTTTTGTGTGCAGGTCGCTGATGATCTCGGTCTCAGTGATTGACTCGATGACTCCTCTCAGCATTATGTGCAGTGGTTTTTCGTCCTCGGGATTGTAAGTATGGAAGGGTTTTCTGGAATCTTCCAAGAGTTTACGCAGCTGTTTGTGTGCTTCGGCATCTTTTGTGTATATTTTTAGTCCTTCTGGTATGCTCTTGGCATAATCTAGTTCAATGTGGTTGTTTCTAGAGTTCTGGAGTATTTCACTGTAGGTTGCTTTTTCCCTGAGAACGATTGGTGGTATTTTTGGAGGCTTAGGCGGTATTTCCATGGCCTGCTCGGTATCGGGATTCATCGTCGCTCTGTATGGCGTCGGAATCATCATTGTCATTGTAGTGTATTCGTTCCATTGTTTTAATTCTGGTCAGTAAGTCCTTGGATATGGCCTGTAGTTGTGCATTCTCTTCTTGAATCTTTTTTATAATTCTAGTGCTCTCTTCTAGTTGTTTTGTCATGTGGTGTATCTTTTCATCTTTTTATTGTGCTGTGATCCTCAGTTGATTTTCTAGTTCTTTGATTTTTTCTTGAAGAGAATGGGTGTCCAGTTGTTGTCCGAAGGACTTAACATCGAAGTTCTTTCTTTTGTCTTCTATTATGGCGAGGAATTCTTGATCGCTCATCTGTTCTAAATTCATCTTGAGTTTACTCGAGTTTGTAGCGGTGTTATCGCTGCGGCTGCTACATACTATATATATATATATATATATATATATATATATATATATATATATATATATATATATATATCGCCCGGGTTTACTTGAAAAACATAAAATAAAGTAGTATTTTGTCCGGTGATTTCATTGAAAGTTCCATAAAGGCTCAAAAATCCATGCTTGTTGATACTCGATTACTAGACCTATGAAATATCTATACATTCATAATCGTCACGTATTTAGGCTTTTCATAACAACGCAAAAAGATAAACACAAACACTACACAAAAACGAATTTGCAAAATTCACTACCTTCCTCTGGCGTCGCCGAACCTAGTAAAAAATATAAATATTACACAATCCCCGATAATATCCCGTACATTTACTCCCCCACGTGCTTCGGGGGGGCGGCGGATCCCCAAATAAAGGGCGTCTGCGGTCACCTAGCAACGACACCGCGTCTTGGCGGCAATCTCGCTCTCTCATTGGTCAAATTCCAGCCGCCAACTTGATTTACGCTGATGGGAGC
The DNA here is from genome assembly GCA_034092305.1 of Diaprepes abbreviatus. NCBI lineage: Eukaryota > Metazoa > Arthropoda > Insecta > Coleoptera > Curculionidae > Diaprepes > Diaprepes abbreviatus. The sequence continues at coordinate 3,345,770 of JASJET010000085.1, read as the reverse complement.
AGATGAGAGGTAATCATAAAATGAGCGGTGGTGCCGCTAAAGTGGTTTTTGTTTTTACGAGTTGGAGAAAATAAAGACATGGAGGAGAAGAAAAAAGGTATGTGTTGGAGTGGTGTAGGGGTTTACAATTTATTTCGTGTCTTATTTGGGATGATTAAAGGGAGTTTTGCTTAAATTTGTTAAGAAAGGTGACCTTGTATGTACCATTAACGATAAAAACAAGTATATATACTATAAATTTTAAGAAATATTATCAAATCTTATTTTATATAAATATAGGTTCTGATTTTTCTAGGTGAGTGGTATCAATAGAATCTAAAATTGTTTTAAAAGATAAAAAATATTACAAATTATACTTTACTCGCCATCTACAAACTTGTACAGCCAATTGATTCACCATTTAAGAAAATTACTTAGCATCACATATTGTCAGAACCTGGTCATACAAAAAATATGACGATACAAATTATTCTGGTATAATTTTTAACTGTCAATATTTCGAAGTATAAAGTATAGAGTAAGGAGAAGTGGATAAGAGAAATGAAGGAACTAGAGAGAAAACATAATACTTTCAACATGTATGAGAAGGTTAGAGAAGCTTTTGAATTGTTCAACAGGAAGACCTCTAATATACTAGTACCTAGACACAACAGGCAAACCTCTCATTGATTAACAAGAAATCCTTTATGCCTGAAGTTCCTACATAATTGAATTATTTGAAGACAAAAGACCAAACATATCAGACGATGTGTATGGAACTGAAGGACTAGAAATTATTTACAGCATAAATGTGCTAAATGCAGAACAGCAACACCCGCTTGTTCTACATCAACAAATACCCTCACAAAAAAAAAATTAGCCACGTTTATCGTCACATAACCTCAAAAAAAAATAAAACACCTTTTTTCGTTTTTTAATGATATGTTTGGTTCTAACCATCGTAAAAACTTCTTTTTTCTTTCATTTTGTGGGTTTTTTTATTGTCTACAACAAAATATTTTTTACAAAAATTTTTAGCACGAAATTTAAAGTTTTATGGGTGTTCAAAAATTTTTAAATTTAATAAAATGAAAACTAGAACAATAGCAGGGCCAAAAATAAATATGTTATTTTGTAGACGCCAAACTATGTCCATGAATTTTTTCAGATTTTTAAAATTGGTAAAACATAGTCAAAATCGCAAAAAAGGGCATTTATTAGCATTTTTATCGAGTTTTGAAGCATGGAATTTTCTTGTAAATCCTCAATTGTCTTAAAATTATGTATTTATATATATATATATATATATATATATATATATATATATATATATATATATATATATATATATATATATATATATATATATATATATATACCAGAATTCGTTACACAAACTTTAAGACAAGCGTGTGTACATTAGAACAAATAAATACTTAACTATTATTATTGAATCAACGATTTGATCTTAACGTGCATTTCCGGAAGAAGAGTAATCTGAGACGTAGTATTGTGAACGGCCGACCGCCAAGTTAACTTCACTACTATTATTATGATTTTTTGTTAGAAATAAGTCACAGTTCTGGTCCACCTAAGGAAGACATTCAAAATAGCATGCGCTCGCATTAAATTAGCTAGTGCAATATTTTACCGACAAATCCCGTAATGAAGATTTTAAATGGCAGTTGTATTGTAAATGTAAACACCTACTACGAATTACAATGAACGATCGTATGATTTACTAAACCAGGACACGGAAAGCTCGGCTCACACAGTCGACCATTAAAAGTTTGGTGTTTTGGTCCTCGGCCAACAACTGTGGATTTTTCAGTGGGTCCGCCGCTGCCTTTCCCAGGCACCTTTTACGTACTTACTATTATTTTGGAACTCATATTTGAATCTAAATTTTGACGGAATCTATCGGTGAGATGTAATCTTATAACACCACCCCCACACCAAAGTGAGTGTTTTATATTGGAATTAGAGATTTTTGTCTTAATCTCGGATTGCATGAAAAATCAGATGCCCGAGAAACTGCTTGAAAGTAACTTCTCTAGTGGCCTGTTATCGTGGGTCAGTGTTTACACTAATACTTTTTATGTAGGGAACCCTTACTGCATTTTTTCCCACATCAAGGATGCCACCCAAACAGCACAAATACGTCTTAAAGACGTCCATAAAACGTTTGATCTCAACATTCAGGACGTCTTATGGATATCCATTAAGGTCGAACGACGTCCATAAGACGTTGTATAGACATTTTATGTTACAAAAGGTAACGTCTTTAAGACATTTGCTTACCACGTCTTATGGACGTCCTTTCTCAACATATTCCACCATTAAAATTATGTACATTAAAAAGGGTCCCTTTAATTTTTTTGTTTGTCTTGTTTACAAAGTCAAACCGTGATTGTTCAAAAGTCCAAGAAATAACTTTAATTAAGAAAAAATCAAGAGCAAAATATACACTACCATTTTAAATAACTACAAGTTCCATATGAATAATTTGCTTTAAAAAATATGTTCAACATAATCTCTTTATACAAAAAAATACATAACTTAAGCATAATGTAAACTTTTTCTAATTCGAAATTTAAGAAGTGAGGTAGAAGAGCAAATATTTTCAGAACTACTACTGTTTGAACTATAAGTTAATCTATCAAATTTAAGCCTTAGTTTATCCCTTCGATATAATAACTCTAAAAGGTAGACTATCAACAAAATAATAGTTTAAAAAAAAAAGAATATTTATTTAGTCGAATAACAAATCTTTGTCTGATGCCCTTTTCAGCCATGTTTGGATTGAAATTTCCTCATTCTTCTAACTTTTGCCAGTCCTGTTGTCTCTGTAGATTTTAATAACAAACTGATTTTAATTTTATAGAATAAAGTTTATCATTTGTGGGAGTAAATTTTTTGATATTTTTGCGAATTTTTATAACTGTCCTCTACTATAGAATCGTGACTTATGCTATTTCAAGGTTAATATGTATAATGAAAGACAGAACTTACTCATAATAAGTCTCCCCAAGTTGGAATCGCAGAACTTTCTCTTTCCTTTTCGTACTAATCAACTGTACATGGTAATTTTACAAGCTCGCTTTACAAAGTCATAAATGCTCCCTACTCCCAGTTTTGAAATTTCTAAAACCTTAAACAAAATTACTTCTTGTAATTAACAAAACTCTATTTTCTATTATCTTTAAATATAACCAATCATCAGGAACAAAATAAATCTTACAGGTTTCATTAGTCGAGCACTCCATAAACAAACATTTCATCTTCCACTTCATTAGTAATATTTCTTGTAATATTTAGGACCGGGTCTGGATGAACTGTGCAAGCCTTTTTCGCACAGATAATATTTTTGAAGATTTCATTTCATACTTCTAATAACATAGAGTTACTACAAAAATATAAGTGGTAAAACATTCGGAAATTTCCTGTAACACAACATATAAATAACGTTACTGTTTTTCCTAAGTACATATAATTCTAGATCTTACCTTAAGTATTACATAAACACGAATAAAAAAGATTTTCAGAGGCACATAGATAAATCAACTATATTTAATAAAATTCTTTCAAAAGCTAAATTTTCAGAGTTGGCACCCCAACAACATTAAAAATAAATAACGACATGACGAAATACAAAAACAAAAATGACAGAGTTGACAGAAATAAAAGGCGGGTTTTTTAAAGTTAGTTGGCATCATATTGTTATTGTTATCGGTACATCAAACAGTCTGGGACAAAAAGCACTAAAGTATTGATAAAAAAGATCATACAAAAGTTCTATTAACCAAGGTCGTAGTGAGGCTACTAAAAATGTGTCGTTCAATCAAAAATTTTAACCTCAACTTGTATTCAGCTGAGCTCTGTGCGGCGTTGCAAACTTATTTATTACCCAACTGCGACAAAATTCATAGGGAAGGAAATGCTTTTTAGTTTTTATCAACTAAATTATTCACAACTGTATTTATTTTCATATAAAATGCAGTATGTAGACTTTTAAAAGAAATCTTAAAGACATTGTATATAGACGTCTTATGGACGTCTTTAAAACAACGTCTATAAGACGTCTTATTTATGTCTTAAGACGTTCAGACATAATCTGGATATAAAAACGACGTCTATAAGACGTCTAGTGCTGTGTAGGCATATTGTAAACGTGGAAAGGCACCTACGTCAAATTACAATGAATGATCGTGTGATTTACCGAAGCAGGACACGGAAAGCTCGACTCGCACAATCGACCACTAAAAGTTTGGTATTTCGTTCTCGGTCAACGACGGTGGATTCTTCAGTTGGCCGTCGTTACCTTTCCCAGACACTTTTTACATACTCACTATGATTTTGGAACTTGTATTTGAATCTAAACCTTGACAGACTATCGGTGAAGTGTAATCTTATGGTTCAATATATATATATATATATATATATATATATATATATATATATATATATATATATATATCACTGACAAGCTTAGAAAGTAGTCGACAGCCTAAATGAGAAAAGGCGGCTTTACATTCATTGAGATATATTTTGATATTTCCAAAATTAACAAATGTGTGCTTATTTTTTTAGGCAATCAGCACAAAATGTTAGAAATTTCAAACACCATTACTATAATATTACAAATAAATTGTCTAAGCTTCTCTCCAAATTCGTTTTGTCTTCCTATTATCCTCATAAAAATTCACTTACAACATCCCCCAAACAGAAATTAATCATCTTATAAAACAAAACTCAGCAAAAATCCCAGAAGGGTTAACCCTACGCTGTTTAAAGCGAACAAAGCCGAATCCCAAAGGGCCAAAAAACAAAACGACGAAAAGTTGCTCACAACAGATTTAGCTAAAGTGGACAGTGGTCAGCGGCCTTGTTTATTATCTCAACGGTGGCCATTTAGGTAATTTAGAATTTCCCCTTTCATCACTGCTTTGCGAAAAATTAAAAGAAGAATTTTATGAACGTCATATATTTTCAAATATAACATTTATCTATATTTATTGTTCATCAACTTAACATTCAATATTATTTAAACTTAAATACTGAATATTGAGAATAATTGTTGTGTGTTTAGATCAAATTTATGCAGAACGTAAATAATAAAGGATATGCATATAATATTTGCTTACATTCGATGATTCATTCGCTGTATTCTTTTCTTCATTTTTTTGATCTTTGAATGAGAGTGGTTGATCTGGATGTATCGTCTTCTCTTAAATCTTGTTTTCAAGTATATTACGAGGAAACGTAATATGTATTTGTAGTTTCTAAAGGTATCGGAATATTAGATAGAATATTAGAACGTATCTCTTCTGGATAATCTACAATATATGCAGGGCCCGTATCCTCACAAGCATGATGTGAAAAGTGATATAAATAGCGATGTGAACTGTCACTTCATACGTTTGACAGTAAAAGCCGTATTCTTGAAAATGCAAAGGTACCAGATATGAACGTGCTAAAACTCACGGATTTCAAACAATAAAATGAATGAGAGATTGAATTGAGCTGTCAGACCGAAAATGTCCGTAATATGCTTTGTCGCCATTTTAACTAAAAAGTAGTACTTCAAATTAACCGTCAAAAGTAAAAAAAAAAAAATAGCGTCATTGAGACGGTTGAAACTAATGCGACGAATGAACTGAAGGCTATTCCGAAAACTGACTTCCAGGACTGCTTCAGAAAGTGGAAACACCGCTGAAAACGTGTTATTCAATTAAATGGGGACTACTTTGACGGATGTCACTCACCGGATGATAAATAATAACACCAATGCGGAGATATGAAGGTAGGCTCGATACTTTTGGGACAAACCTCGTATGTATATTAAAATTACTTTTTGCGTATACTCGAATGTATATTGAGCAAGTCAAACCGATATATTCATAATTTAGTTAGTGTACACGTTTCATTTATTCACATTTTCAAAATAATTAAACTAAAACTGGACTCTGTCCAGTGATAGAAAATTAAATTTCGCAAAATATAGATAATAATACGTATCCCGCAGGTTTTGTCCAATTAATGCCAAATATAATAGGATTTCGTTTGGTTTAACTAGATTATTTGAACAGACCTCTACTCTCCACTATGGGCCTTTTGTTACATTTATGTGATTAAAATTATAGATAGTATTTTGTTGGTTTAATTTTACCGCCATTTTAATTAAATTAGTTTTAGTTATTAAATGATACTGGTTAAATATGAGCTTATTCGAGTATAAGCTCGAACAAGGAATAAAAATTGAATTAATTACTTACAGTTTCAACAAGGCAAACTTATACTATCTGAATACATTCTTTAAGAAATCAAAATAACCTAAATTGACCTGGTCAAGCCCAGGTAACAACATAAAAAATGAAATTGATTATTTATTGTCAAACGACAAACGACATTCAGAAATATCTGTATGTGTGTGTATGTATTCATTTTTAAACAAATTCTATTGCGGAAGCGACCATAGACCATTTGAAATTTTTAGTTCACTATATCTCAACACGTCTAGATGCGTCATTGATGATCCAATTTTCCTTCTTCTTCTTCTTTCTAACACAGTTAACCATGCTAGTAGGTTATTGCCTGTTTATTGTCATCACGTCTTCCACGGAAGATGAGGTCCAGCATTCTCGCCATCGTTTTGGTGGTCTTCCTCGTGATCTTTTTCCTATTGGGTTATTTATTTTTGCACTTTTAACGAGTCTACCGTCCTCCATTCTCCCTATACGTTTGTTCCAGAATCTTCGCCTTTGTCTAACCCATCTTCCTATGTCCTGTATCCCGCATTGTTGTCTGATATCTTCATTCCGTATTCTGTCGTATAGAGTTTTGCCTTGTATTCTTGTTAATGTTTTCATTTCGACTGTTTTCATCATTTGTAGAGTTCTGCCTGTATCTGGTCTTGTTTCTACCGCGTGTGTTATGATGGGTCTTAGAGCCGTTTTATATATCTTAGTTTTGCTTTCGGTATTAAGGTATTTATTCTTCCAGACAATTTCTTTTAGGCATCCCGAAATTCTAGCCACTTTCATTGTTTGCTCTCTTACTTCGTAAAAAAGTTTCCATGGCTCGTTATTGCTGCTCCCAGATATTTGAAGTGATTTACCTGTTCCACAATTTTGGAGTCGATTTACAACTTGCACCGTATTGGTTCTTTGGATGTTACTAAGCATTTGGTCTTCTCGGTGTTGATGAGCTTATTTAATTCTTTCGCTTTAGTGTTAAAAGAGTGCAGTAGTCTTTGGAGATTATCTTCAGAGCCTGCAATAAGAACAGCATCGTCCGCATAGCAGACGGTATGGAAGAATGTGTTTCCCTTTTTGTATCCAGCTGTTGTGGGAAGATTTCCTATTATTTTATCCATTATTAGATTAAATATGAAGGGGCAGAGCGAATCGCACTGTCTTCCGTTGTTATATGTCCCACTCTGATTTTTGTTCTGCACTGGATGTTAATATCGTATATTAGGTTAACTAGCCTATGGTTTAGACCTTTTGTTCTCATTATTTCTAAGACGTCCTTTAAACGTACTCTGTCAAAAGCCTTGGTCATATTGACGAAACACATGTACGCAAGTTTATTGAATTCTAGGGATTTTTCAGTTATTTGTTTGACAATGAATATTGCGTCAATAGTGGATCTGTTCTTTCCGAAACCTTGTTGTTCTTCTCGTATACTTATGATTTCGGTGATTTCTTCCAGTATAGTTTTTGTGAACGCTTTGAGAATGTTATCAAGCAGTGTTCCAATTTTAATTTTGTAAAAAGATTTTGAAAGTAGTAGTATAATTCTACAAGCTTATGTTTTCATGTTGCATCAAAAAGTCTGTAAAATATTTAAATAATGCTAGTAAACATGTCGTATTTATATAGTACATACAACTCCCCTCGGTAGTAGCGCCGTACCCATTATTCTTCTACTTTCACGTGCTCGGCGGATCATATTTGCTAGCATTTGTCACGTATTTTACAGACTTTTTGATGCAAAATGAAAATATAGGCTTGTAGAATGATACTTATATTTTTACAAAATTAAAATGACGCATCTGGGTATGCTGAAAGATGCAAAAAAAAATGGCAATTGCACAAAAATTAACAAATCGACAGCGCCTGATTTTGGTACCCATAAAGTAAATATAATTACTGTTATTTTGCGAAGGACAAGCACTACAACTTGAAAAATAATAGACCATCGAGATTGATTCGATAGTTTTGATTTTATAATCGGAAAACGAAAAAACACAATTTCTTGGTTTTAATTGTTTATAATAAACTAATAGATCATAGTAGAGGGTGGAAAACATAATAAAATATTACTAAAGATTATTTTTAGTACATATGATGGCTCAGTGGGTATTCCTGAGTATTTTTATCACAAAATCACTTATTTTTTTGTATATTGATTGGCCTATTTCTTTGGTGTAATGATCAGATAAGTTCAAACAAAGTAATGTATTATTTATATTTTGCTGATAGTGCTTATTTGCCCAATATTTGGGTTTTTTATTATCTTTTAATCAGTTTAATATGTTATACAAAAGAATACATACGGTAAACGAAAATGAAAGGGGCCGATAAATTCCACAAAAATTTAATATACATCTAGTTATACGGTCCACACAACGTTTGTTATAACAATATGAAGAAAACGAGAATTTATACGAAAATGTAAACTATCTTTTACCACGAAGTATCCATATTTTGATTAATTGATTAATTGTCAACAGTAATGTTGCTCTTACGAGTTGTGATGAGCGATGAGTTTCAAAATTAATCGTGTTTTGATGACTTGTAACAAGCTAGATTTGTTTACCGAGCCATCTGTTAACAGTGCAATTCTATTGAATTATTCTGTTGCATGTTGACTTATTAAATTTCATATTTTATCGGGGATTGTTTTATAGAGATTTTATCAGAAGTATATGTGATTTTTAAGGCATAATAGTTACAGAAAGAGTTAAACTAGAATAAAAGTTAAGGTATCTGTGAATAAAAACTAATCGGGCTTCGTCACAAAGAGAATATTACTTTGTGTGACAAATTTGCTCACTGGAGCAGGAAAATCTTTTTTCTATCGCAAAATTTTTTTCAATTACTTAATTTGGCTTTACACAAATTTTTCGCTTTCAGTACTGTGATAAATAGATTTTGAAATATACTTGTCAAAAAAAAACAATTTTTTTATTACAGCAACAAAAGGAGCTCAGTAAATTTTCAAAAAAAAACTAACTAAAACATAATATACTGTCATGTACTCATTTGTTAATTTTTTTGATTTCAATAATCTTCTCATACCCAGTTTGGATATACCTGAAATTTTGTGTCATTTTTTATATTCTCCTTCATAGTGTGAAAGGATAAATAAACAGTTCATTTCCCACGAATTTTATTCTGGTTCTTTCTCTATATAAGGTTCAACCATCTAATAATGTCATCAGTGGAGCTGTAACGAACCAAGAGTAAAATTCACAGAAAACAACTGTCTATATTAAATCTACATTTCGGGACATGTCGGCATGCGGACACTTTTGATGTCAGACACTGGAGTAATATATTATATACCAAGATGACCTCACCAATAGTGCTAGACGCAATCGAGGAATTTTCTTTGGTAAAACGTATTGAGATTAGATTCGAGGTTTATTTTAAGAGGATTCCGAGACTGTAGTTGATTAATTTATATTTTTAAATACTCTTAATCATAAATTAAATCTAAGAGATCAATGTTTGTATGTTTGTGCTCTAAAGTCAGTGACAAAAATGGCTAAAATAATAAATTAAATGGTAATATAAAAAATTTTTAAAAGCACTAGCATGGTTTAACCTTTGATTTAAGAAATTTTAAAGAAATTAAGGGTGTTTTTTATAGAGGTATAAAACTTTAAGTTGGCAACACTTTTTTAACTGGCGGCCATTTTGTCAGCTGTCAAGTGATTTATGTTTAGTTTGGTTTGGCATTTCAACATGAATAGACTGACGCCTGAACAACGCTTCCAAATTGTGCAAATTTATTTTGAAAATCATGGTTCTGTTCGAAATACGTATTGCGCACTACGTCCATTTTACGGTCAACATAATCGTCCATCTGAGCAATTAATTCGATTAACTATGGAACGTTTTCGCATCACGTTTACTCTAAAAGATAATACGCATCCACAGAGACGTCGTACAGTGCGTGCAGAAGAAGTCATTGCTGCTGTAGAGCGTAGCGTAGAGGAAGACCCGAATCAGTCTATCCGCCATCGTGCACAGGAATTGGATATGTGTCCATTCACTTTATGGAAGATTTTGCGGAAAGATCTTGGTTGGCGTGCTTACCTAGCAAGGCGTAGATTCGGTGAATGGGCCCAAAACAAGATTGCCGTTGATCCCGATTTTCATAAGCGAATTTTGTTTAGCGATGAAGCTCACTTTTGTTTGAATGGATACGTCAATAAACAAAACTGCCATATTTAGAGTGATGATAATCCTCAAGTGTATGTTGAGACACCGTTACATCCAGAAAAACTGACTGTTTGGTGTGCTTTATGGGCTGGTGGAATCATTGGTCCGTACTTCTTTAAAAACGATGCTGGTCAGAACGTTACAGTCAATGGTGACCGCTATAGAGCCATGATTACTGCCTTTTTCGTTCATCAATTGAACAACCATGATGTGCAGGTTGTGCACAATTGATTTATTGAAGGAAACGTTCGGACCCGTGAATTGGCCTCCAAGATCGTGCGACTTAACGCCGCTAGACTATTTTCTGTGGGGATATGTGAAGTCGCTAGTCTACGCCGATAAGCCCGAAACGATTGATCACTTGGAGGACAACATTCGCCGCGTTATTGCCGATATACGGCCACAAATGTTGGAAAAGTCATCGAAAATTGGACCTACAGATTAGACTACGCCCGAGCCAGCCGTGGCGGTCATATGCCAGAAATCATATTTAAACTATAATGCCAGAAGGTTCTCTTTCGAATAAAGTAAATTTCATGTCAATTTAAAAAATTCATCTTTGTTTTATTCCATTTAAAAGTTCTATACCTCTACAAAAAAAACACCCTTTATATAGTAAAATGGCAGATCTACCACCTGGTCATTTTGTGCCCTAGTCGCGGTATCCGGGACCTGGAGGAGGCAATGATGCGGGCCCTCCAGATCGCGGAATGATGGTGACACAGGGATGGGCTCGGAATAAACCCGAACAAGGCCGAGGTAGTACTCTTTACAAAAAGAAGAAAATGGGGAACTTTCCACAATTACATTGGTGGGAAGGGACTCTTCAATTTAAGGGACAGTTAAATACCTGGGAGTAATTCTGGACTCACGACTGAGCTGGAATGATCATATTAAAGCTCGAACCAAGAGAGCCATATATGGGCTTGTAAACGAGCCTTTGAGTGTACATGGGGACTGACACCTAAAGTGCTATTTTGGATATACACTATGGTGGTCAGCTGCTCAATCGCAAAAACGGCAGATATCATTTTCAGCTTTGTCCATTTTGTTATCACTCGATATTTCTTAGATTTTTGATATTTCCGCTTGTCTGAGACCAGGCGTCTTACCCCACCTTAATTTTATCAGTTTTTGTTCCCAGCTCCGAAGCTGCCCTTGTATAATGGACTGGACGACCTAGCTCCGTTCCTAGAACAATCAGAAGCTAATCAGCATCTATTAGATCATCATAAAACAGTTAGAAAACTGTCATCTGACTATTTTTGTAAATCCTAGTCAGTATTTGTGATTTTTCTACGAACGGTATACCAGAATTTATCATTTTTTTAAGTAAATTACAAAGTAATCAAAGTGAATTTGTATGAATATATTAATTGTGGGAAAACATTTTATAATAGCGTATTGAAAAAATTACTCTAAAAATTCAGTTTAAAAAACAGAACTGTCACTGCACTTTCGAATCATCACTTCCGCTTTATTTCTTCAATGATTTATCAGGTCCGCTGTATCCGTTTGTGCCTTTATTGCGATTATATTGACTGGTTGCCGGTCGAAGGGTGCACATTTCAAATAAATCGACTCGACCCATTGTCAGGCCCGCGTTGGCCATTTTGACTTCCCCTGAAATGCTATCAAACCGTTATTAGAGATATTTCGTAGTGTTTAGTTCTTTACGTCCCAGATCCGATTAGTAACGCTAAATATACCACGTCTTCAACAAAGTTAACATGAGCCACACTGATTCAGGATTCAACAAAAAAATAAATATATATATATATATATATATATATATATATATATATATATATATGTATATATATATATGTATATATATATATATATATATATATATATATACATATACAGGGTGATTCAAAAATCGATCACGAAACTTAAGGGGGTGATTCTACTTGACCAAATAAGGGTAGAGCTTCATATAATTTTTTTTCAAAATGTCATTCGTTTTCGTCCAAGTTCAAGTTTTTATTTTTTGTTTTTGAATTACTCGCTTACAGGAAAACCGATTTGACTAATATTTGAAAGATAGGCTAAGTCTTCTGCGCTTCATCATTTTAGTAACAATTCACATTGATTGTTTGCCGCTAGAGGGCACTTTACCTACATTGAAAATTGTTTTTTTGTCATAATTTTTTAGTGTTGACAGCTACAGTAGTTTTTGGCATAATTTCTGAAAGACTGATGCCAGGCCTTTAAAAAAGGTGCTCTTTATTTACATCGCTAAACCCAACGGTTTAGACGTAAATCACCCTTAAAAATTAAGTGGTAAATTTACTTTTCTCATTTCATTACCACCAGCTACCAGGTAAATAGCTATCAAAGTATACTAGAGCTGTCAGTTTAACATCAAATAAATTCGCTTTTTAAACTATTTAATTTATAATCTTAAAATAACTAATAATGGCTAATCAGTAAATATTCATATTATGGATTATTGCGATATACATTTAATTGATAAAAATTAATGAAACAGTACTAAACAAACTAAAAAAGATTCTCAAAATGTCCCCCATTTTCTTCCATACATTTCCTAACACTCTTCAAAAAATGTCGCCTAACTCGATGAAAAATTCCTGGTGTTTCTTTAATAATTTGGCACTTTTCGATTATCCTGAAGCGAAGATCCTCGACGTTGATTACTGGAATATCGTACACCAATTGTTTCAAATGACCCCAAAAGAAAAAATCCATAGGGTTAAGGTCTGGTGACCTCGCTGCCCATGCCAATGGTCCACTTCGTCCTATCCATCGCTCAGGATACGTTGCATTCAAATACTGTCGGACACGTATACTAAAGTGGGGCGGAGCTCCGTCTTGGAGGATCCACATGTTGGCCCTTACTTCCAATGGCACATCTTCCAGATACAATGGGAGACGATTTTGGATAAAATCTAAGTATACGTCACCAGTTAATGGGCCATCAAAGAAATGAGGACCAATAAGGTAATCTCCTATTATCCCTGCCCACACATTTAGTGAAAATCTACGCTGATGTTTCGTTTCTACCACATTGTTTGGGTTCTCGTAAGCATATGTGTGGATGTTGTGTAGATTTGTTATGCCATCACGAGTGAAACCAGCTTCGTCAGTGAATAATATGACGCCAATTAATCGATTATCGTGTTCATACTTAGCTAGGATCTGATTGCACATTTCCAACCGTCTCGGCCGATCATCGTCATAAAGAGCCTGCACCTTTTTTGAATGAAACGGGTAGAGTTGTTCTTCTCTTAGTATCCTCCATGAACTAGCCTGACAGAGCCGCACTTCATTCCCAATTTTTCTAGTACTAATACCTGGATTATCTTCAATAATTTCAAGCACTCTTTCTTCTTGTTGCACGTTTCTAGCAGTTCTAGGTCTTCCCCTATTTCCATTATAACTTTTAAAGGAACCACATTCCGCAAGCCTCCTGTGCACACTGGAAAATGTTTGAGCATGAGGGATATTTCTTTCCGGATAACTCTCCATATAATATCTTCTTGCCAACTCTGCATTACCATTTGTTTTTCCATAACAAAAATGGATATCACAATATTCGATATTTGAATATTGGTGATTAGCCATTATTAGTTATTTTAAGATTATAAATTAAATAGTTTAAAAAGCGAATTTATTTGATGTTAAACTGACAGCTCTAGTATACTTTGATAGCTATTTACCTGGTAGCTGGTGGTAATGAAATGAGAAAAGTAAATTTACCACTTAATTTTTAAGGGTGATTTACGTCTAAACCGTTGAGTTTAGCGATGTAAATAAAGAGCACCTTTTTTAAAGGCCTGGCATCAGTCTTTCAGAAATTATGCCAAAAACTACTGTAGCTGTCAACACTAAAAAATTATGACAAAAAAACAATTTTCAATGTAGGTAAAGTGCCCTCTAGCGGCAAACAATCAATGTGAATTGTTACTAAAATGATGAAGCGCAGAAGACTTAGCCTATCTTTCAAATATTAGTCAAATCGGTTTTCCTGTAAGCGAGTAATTCAAAAAACAAAAAATAAAAACTTGAACTTGGACGGCTTGTAACTCGAAAACGAATGACATTTTGAAAAAAAATATATGAAGCTCTACCCTTATTTTGTCAAGTAGAATCACCCCCTTAAGTTTCGTGATCGATTTTTGAATCACCCTGTATATATATAAATATATATATATTTATATTTATATAAGAGAATTTAAAGTAGAAAATATTGCTATTCTGGTTCAACCCAAACCGCCTTACAATAACGATTTAAACCGTTTTAAATGGTAAAAAAAATTTTTAATGCTACGAACAGTATCGAAGTACACTTCTTAGAAATTTACCATGTTTCCTTATCATGAAACTAGCTGTAAATGAGGTTTAAATGCCCAGCTTCCCATCAATATTCCAAACTTTCGGGATTGGTTAGTTCAGGGGTACCAAAGATTTAAAATTTGATTGATTTCTGAACACGAACCAGCAACTTCAAAGTATAGATTTCCAAAAGTGGAGAAAATGTTGTAATGGTTGATTCTAGGCTTTACGTGTGAAGCACTAAAAGCTATTCGGTCTGTACTTTCTGGTTCTAAACTTTTGAGATTTTACCTGTGCTATATCTACAACGTAATATTATTCTACCTGGTAATTGTCAATATAATCAATAATTTCCTACAACAAGATCATAATTTTAATTTATTGATATAGAGTAGAAAAATTATGAGCGACATTGTCAATTGAGTATCTCTAAGAAACTTTTATTAGTCAAAGTATCAGAAAGAAAACCGCCTATTTTCACTCGTAACGATTAATCTCTATGAGTCAAAATTATAATCTGACCCAGTTGTAATTAAGACATATTACGTTATATCCTGTTAAAATAACGTTTTTTTGCCTATCTTCTCTATTACGCGCTTTTGCAATCAGTTGTATTGTGTCAAGTGATTTTTGTACGGTTTCGGTAGATTTTCGATTTGGAAATGCACAATTGGATTATTTTGAATGTGAACCAACACTTTGCAATCACACTTTTGTTCATTATTATTTTTTTAACAAATTTAATATGATTCAAAAAGTATTGAGATAACAAGTTAACCTTGAATCCATTTAAATAAAAAAAAAATGAAATATATCAACCTTAAATAAATCTACCACGCAACATAATGCGATATTGTCAGGGTACTTAGTTGTAGCCTGCAGTTAAGTTTGTTTAATTGATATTATCGTAATAACTACCTTCCATTTGACCACGTAGTGATTAACTGACCTTAAGTAATCAATTCAAACTAACAAAGTACGCACAAATCAACAGAGAACTTATTTCAAAAACCTATACTACGCTGGTACAGAATCTAGCAATCCTGATAGGAAGAAGAAAGACAAAAAGCAAAATACCAATGTATGGAGAAAACAAGAAGCAATCAAAAAGATTTACAAAATCGTAAGGCCCCAAATCCTTATCATATTTCAAACAAAAATGAAGTCATTCTTAGAGAATATAATTATCACTCAAACAGTACCAGGCGTATGGAAGCAAAAAATTACTATATCTATGTATAACACTACTAAGTAGTACCCTAAAAACATTTATAATCGCGGAAGAGCAGCACGTGTTCAGACAAAATAAGTCAGCTATCACCGCCAGTTACATTATTAAACAAATCTCAGAAAAATCAGTGAAATAAAGCAAACCGGCATATGTTTTGTAGAAATGATCAAAGCATTTGACAGGATACTAGAACAAAATGACATCGATAAACAATGGAGTAGAATTACGGAAAATATGAATGCACTACAAATATCAAAGTCAACAACGAACTCATTCTGTGCATACTGGAATTAGACTTAGTCTCTTCCTGTTCAACTTGATTATGGATACAATAATCAAAGAATTACCTAAAAACCACTATATAAAATAGAAAATACATTATTTATATTACGCAGATGATGCTGTACTGACTGCAGACTCGCAGAATAATCTGCATCTGTTTCGCTTTAATCAGATAGAACAACTAAATATAATGATCAATACAGACAATATAAACTGCATGGTAATATCAAAAGAACCACCACGATAAACTGGAAATAAAGAACACAGTTATAGAACAAAAAATGACGTTACGTTACGAACCCAAACAATTAAGGCAATAAAAATTTCAGGATGTTTGAGGGACGTAATATGGAGCAATACACAGTAATAAAAGAGTATAGAAAACAAGAACAGACACAAAAGAAACATGGAAATGGTGAGAAAAACGGAGATGAAAACAATGTTAAGAAAAATAGTTGGAACACTATAGAACAGATAGGATAAGAAATGATCATATGTTAGAAAAAGAAGAAAATTCTGTTTAAGAAAGAAGGCTAAAGAAATTAAACCACTGAGAAAAAGACTTCTTCCAGGACGACTACCAAGGCGCCGGATGTCCACTTTAGAAGAGGTATAATATGTACCAAAATAGGAATAATCGTACCCAAAAGAAGAAGAAAAAGACGAGAAAGAAGTATTCAGAAAAAATTTAACATCCTAATATTAAACCAATAATAGTAGTGTTAAAAATCTAAAGTAGCAATATTGAAATCATCATTTTTAATTTTGAAAGTGTTGTAAATTGTAAAACTAAAGGACCAAAAATGATTTATTATCCATTTTTTCTCTGACACAACCAATTCTGGATTTCTGGGGGTCAGTTCCTCTAAAAAACCGACACCATAGATATTCAAGCTTGATCTAGAGCTACTATTAAGTGCCTTTACCTAGATATATTTTCCCAAGGAACAATAATATTTACCTACATAATGAATGGACTTTTTACCGTCAAAACATCACTTTGTTAGCTTGTATCTCTCGTATGTTCTATATCAGAGACTTCAAATTGATTACATTATTGAAAGATCTTTTTCATTGTATTGTGTATAAGTATCAATGATATCTGATCTTTTTAGGTCATAAGTATTTAAGTGGTCTTTATCATAAAAATAAATTTTTGATTTTTTTAAAACATTTTATTTTCTTTTATTTCAGATGAAAATCGAGACATCAATGGTCATCACGACGAAGACATTAAAAGACAAAGATCGCAATATAACGGAGACCCACTTTATTCAAACGTAAGTAAACTATTATTTGTAAATACAAGTTAGTATAAAACGCACGACAAAAATTATTTAGATTCTATGATTTCAAAGAAAATCAAGTCAGTAGGTATAGTAACAACAGTAAATTAAAAGAAAAGCAAAATATATGTTATTGTACGTAGAAAGTTTAGTAAGTAATTGAATTTAATTCGATTGTCCGTAGATAACGCTATCATACATGTGTATGGTTCGAAATATTTTAAACAATTTTTCATCTAAAATCAGTACGACATGATACGATCCCAGTGTTTTTCCTTTGGAAATATTTCTTAAAGCCCTTATAATATTTTAGAAATTACTTTAATTAATTATTACATATTTAATTGATGGGAATATTTCCTTCGATTAAGAGGGCCGAAACTGTGCCCTCGGTAATAAAAAAATAAAAAACACCCGGTTGTTCTACATGAAAAAGTACCCACACAAAAAAATACAACGTCTCTTTTCGTTTTTTGACGATATCTTCGGTTCTGATCATCGTACAAACGTCTAATTTTTTTCATTTTATAGGTTTTTTTATTGTCTAGAACAAAATATTTTTTACAAAAATTTTTGACGCGAAATTCAAATTTTTGTGGGTGTTCGAAAATTTTTAAATTCAATAAAATTAAAACTAGCACAATAGCAGGACCGAAAAAAAAATATATTGTTTTTTAGACGCCAAACTATGAAAATACTTTCTACCGACAGACAGATGGTGTTCCTATGGGATCTTCGCTATCACCAGTAATCGCACACGTTTTTACGAAATATTTTGACACAGAAGCTTTAAGAAAAACCAAAACAAAACCATCCCTCTGGAAACGTTAGGTGGATGACATCTTCATCATATGGCCACACGGAAGATCCAACTTAGACATATTCTTAGAGGAACTAAACAGCATTCATAACCGCATTCAGTTCACATTGAAGGTCGAAGCTAACAAGCAGCTACCTTTCCTTGACCTTCTAGTCACCAGAAACGACGCCCTAAGCATCGATTATACGGTCTACAGAAAACCCACACATACAAACAAATACCTGAACGCCGAATCACACCACCATCCATCACAATTGCAATCGGTCGCCAACACACTGATTTCCAGATCCTTGCGACTAACCAAGCCCACAAGCCGCCAAGAAGAACTCAACAATATCACAACAGCTCTAAAACAAAACAACTACAAAGAACACAATATCAAAAATGCCATAAAACAGAACACGAAAGCAGTAGCAGTGAAAAAAGAAGATGACAAATCGAAACCAAAAACCACACTGCTTTACATAAAAGGTGTAACAGACGTAATTGGAAGAATTCTGAGGAAACATCACATATGCACAATTTACAAGCCGCAAACAACAATACACAAATTATTGGGCAATCCTAAAGACAAAATACCATTGGAAAACCAGGGAGTGTACAGCATCCCATGTAGTGACTGTGACAAAGAATACATTGGCCAAACAAACAGAAGAATCTCTACAAGGGTCCGGGAACATAAAAATAACATAAAGAATAAGCAAACGACATCAGCTTTATTCCAACATCATCAGGAAACAAGGCACACTATAAATTTCCAGGAAACCAAACAGATCGCACCCATAAAACACTATAGAACGCGCATCATCAGAAAAGCTCTCGAAATAGAAAGCACTAAAAACTTTAACAAGAGAGATGATCCGCAAAATATTTCAAATACATGGAAAACTCTACTCAAATCCAAACCAAAAACAACACACCAGAGAAAAAGGACAGCGGGCCGAGAAGAAGCACAAATTCAGAGAGGCGGAGAACCCAACCAGGCAGAACCAAGGTATAACCTGCGCAACCGCCAAAGTATAAAAAGGCCGTCAGAGGACCAGCACGCTCATTCTAAGTCGAGCAGCCGTCGAGGAAGCATCACTTGAAAATGCCAGCTGAGATGTTGGCGAAAAGTCGTGAAGATATTTCTACTGACGAACGGATTGAAAACCGGAAAAACACAAGTACACATTCCACCATCCGTAAAAACCTACGATACAACATATATATATATATATATATATATATATATATATATATATATATATATATATATATATATATATATATATATATATATGTTTCTGTGGCTTTCCCGGATGATGGTGGAACTGAAATGATTTATTTCTATGTTCCTTTGTAGTTTAAAAAAATGCTTTGCAAATACATAGACAAATTGAAGGTGCCGCATGGGCTCATCTCTATCTCCTGCAGTTGCTAATCTTTTCGTGATCTACTTCGAAAAACAAGCCATCGAGAGTGCGACTCTAAAGCCTAAACTCTGGATACGATATGAGGACGATTTACTTGTGGTATCGTCCTTCGGACAAGATCGTCTCTCCAATTTCCTTGAACACCTGAACTCCATCCATCATCTGCTCTTTCTGGACATACTCATCACAAAAACAGCACAGGGACGTCTCGAACACACAGTCTACAGAAAGCCAACCCACACAGATAGATATCTAAATGCGGAGTCCCACCATCACCCATCCCTGATACAAGATGTGACGAACACATTGATATCCAGGTCAATCAACCTAACCAACGCCGCAAATAAACAACAGGAAATGGAGAAAATCACAAATGCTTTGCGACAAAACGGGTACAAATCACACACAATTAAAAAGGCTATGAAACAACACAAAAAACCACGCGAAACACAGGAGCCCACCGACAACACGGCAAAAACCACACTGCCATACTTAAAAGGGGTCACAGATAGAATAGGATGGATTCTAAGAAGAAGCAATATCCAAACAGCTTACAAACCTCATCAAACCAAGGACAAAATTAAATTAGAGAATCCAGGGGTCCACAGTATATCCTGCGGGTCCTGCCACAAATCATATATAGGACAGACCAGCAGAAGAATATCAGCTAGACTCGAAGAACACAAGCTATCTACTAAGAACAAACAAACTAAAACTATATATATATATATATATATATATATATATATATATATATATATATATATATATATATATATATATATAGTTATAGTTTTAGAACAACTAAGGATTTATAAGAAAATTACATGCTTCAAAACTCGATAAAAATGCTAATAAAAGCCGTTTTTTGCGATTTTGACTATGTTTCGTCACTTTTAAAAATCTGAAAAAATTCATGGACATAGTTTGGTGTCTAAAAAACAACATATTTTTTTTTCGGTCCTGCAATTGTCCTCGTTTTCATTTTACTGAATTTAAAAATTTTCGAACACCCATAAAAATGTGAATTTCGCGGCAAAAATTTTTGTAAAAAATATCTTGTTGTAGGCAATAAAGAAAACTACAAAATGAAAGAAAAAAGAAGTTTCTACGATGCCTAGAACCGAAGATATCGTCAAAAAACCAAAAAAGACGTTATAATTTTTTTTTTGAGGTTATGTGACGATAAAAATGGCTAAAAAATTTTTTGTGTGGGTACTTTTAATGTAGAACAATCGAGTGTTTTTTTATTTTTTTATTACCGAGGGAGAAGTTTCGACCCTCTTAACAGGCTAGACCCTTTAACCCAAGCATCTTGCCCAAGTTGCCAATAACTATATGGTTTTAATTTTAAAGCTACATATTTTTTTGAGACTCGGAAGATAACCCAACTTCTTAAAAATTTCAATATTAAATTTATCTTTACAAATAAAACCTATTATTTCTCCAGCTCTGGTCCAGTAAGTGGACAATCAAAGACGAACATAAACTCTTATCAGAACTGGGAGGTGCAGGCACCACAACCGGTCAAACTGGAGGCTACTACGATCCCCATGGGGGTTTCTCTGGGGTCACGGGAGTTACCTCAGCAGCAGACATTTACGATACCATTAATACCATGAGTCAGTCGGGCCAGAATCTATACACCCCTCCATTAGCAGGTTCATTAGGTAAGCAAAAAATTTGCATGAATCTCCTTAGCGTATAAATAGTTACCCGTAAAGCTAGAGCTCAGCAAGCAGAAGTAAGCAGAAATTTTAAGCAGTGATCGGGAAACCACGGATTTTTATATCACTTCTGATCTTGAAAAGAAGTTAACATGCTCCTATTATACAGGGTGTCTAAAAACTATGTCGGGAAACTTAAGAAAGTGATTCTATGTAATAAATTAAAGATAGTAAGTTCTCAATGGTTTCTAGTTTTTTTTTTATTTTGACAGATATACTCAAAATTCGAATATCATTTTAAAGATAGATAAGATTTCAAAGCTATGCGTATCTTTGATACTGCAGATCTAAACAGTTGGCAGTTGCTGCAATTGTACCATTCTCTCTTAAGTTCTTTAACCATTTTCCCTGGATAATTAATTGCAGCAACTGGTATTTATCTCCCCTCATAACATGTCCCAAGTATTGCAGTTTGCGTTTTTTATTAGTAAGTACTAATTCTTTCTCTTTCCGCATTCTTCGCAAAACCTCCACATTTGTTACTCTCTCTGTCCACGATATTCTTAATATTCAACGGTACACCCACATCTCAAATGCTTCCATCCTCTTGGTATCAATCTTCTTCAATGTCCACGCTTTCATTCCGTAGTAAAGAACTGACAGCACGTAACATCTCACAAGGCGAATTTTAAGTTTAAGGCTTAAATCTCATTAGCAGAACACCTTATTCATTTTAATAAACGTAGCTCTAGCTTTTTCCGCTCTGATTCTGATTTCTTCAGAGCTATCGTTATTTTCGTTGATAACAGTTTCCAGGTAATTATATTTTCTCACACGTTCAATTCTTTGATCATGCACAGTTATGTCAGGGAAGTTTTGTGGTAATTTAGATACCACCATTATTTTTGTTTTACTGATGTTAAGTGATAATCCATATTCTTCACTGCATTCTACTATTCTGTTAATTAGTATCTGAAGATCCTCCGAAGTTTCTGCAATTGCAACCGTGTCATCGGCACATCTCAAGTTGTTTATTGGGATGCCATTTATTTTAATACCTATATTTTGCTCTGAAAGAGCTCTGTTTACGATGTCTTCTGAGTATAGGTTGAATAAGATTGGTGAAAGTATACATCCCTGTCTTACGCCTCTCTTAATCTCGAGTTCCTTCGTTGTCTCTTGTTTGTCATTGTTTAATAAAATACAAAAATAACATACTTACTAATAATCTTAATATTAAATTCTGAACCTATACGGAGCTTATTTTTATGCATTTTCTAATAGCTTTTATAAAATATAATCGAACGCAATGAAAAACACCAGATATATTTTTAATTTATTTATTATTCCAAATCATAAAGCATTAGATTTACTGGCTACAGTTCAATGTATTTTAAAAGTCCCCAAAAAACCAACGGATTATCAAAATAAGGATTCTCTTTCTAAGGTAGTGAAAAATCCATCAAATAATACACTCCTACTTCACAACGATAAATCTTACAGTTTGGTAGCAATAATTCACTTTAAAATATTATCCTTTTCAATATAAGATTTCTTAGTTAATCGATCTTATACAGCATTTATCAAATATTTCATAGAATTGATTTTAAAAATTCATATTTAATAATTTCGGAATATGCACTTCTGGTATGGAAAAGCCGATAGAAATAAGTAGGGGCTCGCCCGTTTTATATGCAAACTTATTCTACCTGACATATTTCATATGTTCCTACTTTTCCAAGTGGCGATAGAAGATTTGGCAATCAAGGTTTGTTTAAGCGGGTAAATATGATATAGGAAGACCTAGATATGAACGATAAATTCAGGCAGAACAAAGACATTTAAAAACTGTAGAAGAAAAGACCAAATACCAGTGTCAAACACATTGCAGCAATAGTAGGAGTAGAAAAATCATTTATAGTAAATACATTACACAATAATTCATCATTCTTTTTTTAAATAACCGCAGGCATGTACGAATTTTTCATAAAACGTTAAAAAACGGTTGTCTTGTCGTTTTATACTGTTTCTAGACATGCATGGTTGGTTGTATACGATTAAAATCCAAACATGTGATGCTATGTTACCACGTTGACGCGGATTTTAAATTCCATTAGGATGGGAAACTTGATAGTTTAAATGCAATGAATTGTAGTCATTTCAGTATTGTTGCGTAAAATGTGGGTAAACGTGCACAATTGGGATACCAAACGTAAACAGATAGTTCAAGATACATTGATATAAAAACGAAAATCATAACTATAGTTTAGTGATGATTTAACTAGACTAACCTGAACTAAACTTGTCTAGATTTCATGGAAAAACCACACAAGATCTGCGAAGAAAAACAATATTGATTTTTGTTTTTAGATCAACGTAGCTTGCCGAAGGATCTGTTTATGTTTGGTATCCCGATTCTGCACGTTTACCAACATTTTACGCAACAATACTGGAATGACCACAATTAATTGCATTTGAACTATCAAGTTTTCCATCCTAATTGCATTTTAAATCTACGTCAATGTGGCGACATCGCATTACGTGTTTAGATTTAAATCGTATGCAACCAATCATGCGCGCCTAGAAACAGTATAAAACGATAAGACGGTTTTCTGACGTTTTATGGAAAATTCTTATTTTTCTGCGGATATTTATGTAAATTTTGTTAAAAAAATGATTAAATGTTGTGTAGTTTGTTTGTGTATTTTACTATAAATGCCCAAAAATTAACGGTAGTGATCGGAAAATACAAGTTATATGAGTGAAAATGATTTTTTTTCCGGAAAAACCACGCGAGATCGGCGAAAATTAACAAATATTCGTTTTTTACGACCCAAAAATAGGAGGTATGTAAAAAATCATCGAAAAATTCGGAAAATTGTGTTTTCACCTTCATAAATTTATCGATGTGAAATTAAAGTATATTATTTAATGCCTTTTTCACTACCTTTAAAATGACATCCTTCTTTATCTGTCAAAATAAAATAGTTATAAGAGAAATGAACCTTGATATCGAGGTTTCAAGTTAGAAAATAGAATTTTACCTGTAGATAAGACTGTCCATGCCAAATATCAAATCTTTTATTTAAATGTAACTAGAAAACCATTGAAATATTAACATTTTTAAATAACTTTTACTACCTTTATTTTATTACATAGAGTTACCTCCTTAAATTTCCTGATGTTGTTTCCGGACATCTTGTCTATATTTATTTTTTACTATTTCTCTTGAAAATAATATTAACAAAAAAAAATACAATAAAATAACATGTCAATTAGGCCGACGTCTACAGACAGTCATGGGATTTCAAAGTGATAGAATGAAAAAATTACTTTTATCCCTAGAGAGGAAAAGTGTTTCTTTCGTTATTCAAATGCAGGAGGAAAGAATATAATTTCTAAATGGACATTAGAAAAAAAATTATACGACATATACCAAAAAGCTCTTTTTCCTCTAATTTTAACTTAATATTTTTGGATAATAGCTACTTTTACATTAAAGTTGTGGTGGTGGTTTTAATTTTATTTCAATTTTTTAAGCATGAATTTTTTACTTAACATAGGTACAAACTCTTTAACACCATTAGCTCCAATAACAATGCATGAGATGAAAATTGAAACTGCAAGGATAATCGATCCAACTAAATATGATCCATCGATGTCACCTTATCATTCAGGTATTATAATTAATTATGATTTAACAATTATTTTTTAGTTAGTTAGCGTTTTATTTTAATTTTGGTATTTTTTCGTCCATCTTTTTTATTTTATCATTTATTAGTGGTAACAAAAATTATCTTGTTAGGTATATAAAAATATTGAATTGACAGCGTATCGCATATTAATATATTAATATTAACAAACTTTTAAAACTTTAAGTTTAGCGGATTGTAAGATTGTAAGTGCCGGAGTGCCTTTTTGGTATCCAGTAAGACTTTTTTCAGCAACTACAATACATTAAAAGGTATATCTTCAGGCCTGTTCAGTAGAGTTAAATTCCTATATTCCTAAATTATGTAACATTCAACATGCGACATTCCTCAAGCCTTATTAACTCTGAATTATAATCTGTACCAACCCATCTTTCCTCATCACACGAGCCAGATACTATATTACAATTTTTTTACTTTAGTTCTATTTATTATTTTCTTTCTCTTTTTCCTTATTCTCAGAATCTCTTCTTTCGTATTCTATCCATCCAACTTATCCTTAATATCCTTTTATCAAAATACTCCTAGTTGGTCGCTAATTTATTTTTTTTTTAAGTTCAAATTTCCATTTTATAAAGCACCACGAAAAACACGTAACAAGGCAAATTTTTCACTTCAAATTCTAAAGTGTTCATTTTATAAAATACTTCTTTTGCTTGGCCAATTCTGGACCTTATTTCCACTATAAAATCGCTATTTTCGTTAACAACCGTTCCTATATATTTGTATTTCTTGATTTTTTCGCCTTGAATTCCCTCTATCTTTAAAATTTCACGTCTTTATGCCTTTGCAGTTGTCATAACTTTCATCTTCTTAATATCCAACAGTAAAGTACCTTAACATAATTTCGTAACTTCTTGTGTGGCTTCATTATGAGTAGATCGACAAGTTTTTCCTCTGCGCAAACTCTTGTAATCGGTTTATTCGCTTTCCAATTTTTTCCGTAACACGTCTGTTTCCCGTCGTAAGAAAATTTGTAAATATATTTTTTTTCCAATCCTAAGCATTAGATTATTGACAAAAAAGCATGAAAAGAAATTTTCCAACTAAAATTGTGGTTTATAAAGGGATATCCACCACAGTTGTCCAAAGCAGCCTCTATTACACGTGACAACCTCCTTTCTATGTCTGTAAAATTTCATTCACCCATTTCGAAGATTAGCCAGTACAGACAAACAACCAGACAGACGTTTCAATTTTTTATATGCATAGATATACCGATGAAAAGTTTAAATTATGCTTACAGTTCAGAAAAATTGATTTTAAGTTAATCTTCTTTGATTGGAGCTTAAAGATACTATGTAAATCTATTTCTTTCCAATTTCCAATTAGCTCACTATTTTATTAATTGTTCGATCTATAATTCAATGAGACACCTTCAACTTGTTTAAACTGTAACACCAGTATTCTTTCTTCTTTAGTAGCCCTACAACCCGAGGTGGGTCTTGGCTGACTGCATAACTTGCTTCCATCTCACACGGTCGTCCATGATAGTTGGGTCAGTGGGTAACCCCATTGTTCTTAAATCTGACCATATGTTATCTCCCCATCGCATTCTTGGGCGTCCTAAAGGTCTTTTCCCTGTCGGGACCTCCTCCCAAATTAACTTGGTAAGGCGGTTATTAGGGAGCCTATGGACATGGCCAGCTCATCTTAGGCGTTGGGATTTAATTTCTTATACGATGTCGCTAGCGTTATATATCTGTTTGGCCTCGGCATTTGTTCTTATTAGTATTGGGGTCGTGATAGGGTCCGAAAATCTTTCTAAGGATTTTCGTCTCAAAACATCTAAGTTTCATTTCCATTGCTTTTGTCAGCGTCCACGCCATACATGAGCACTGATCTAATCATTGTTCTATATATCCTGATTTTTGACGTTCGGGTTAAGTTCTTGGATTTGATGGTATTGTTGAGACTATACATACATCTGTTTGCTGCCTGAATTCTCCCTTTTATCTCATCTGTGATATCGTTATCTGAGGTGATTGTCGCTCCGAGATATTTAAAACGCTCCACTCTTTCAAAGTTATGTGTCTATTGTTATATTTTATCCTATTCTATCTCGATTCTTTTGTCTGTTTATGCACATGTATTTGGTTTTCTCCTCGTTGACCATTAGACCGGTTTTCCTTGCCTCTATCTCTATTTTGTTGAAGGTTTCCTTTACATTGGTGACGGTGTTTCCAACAATATCGATGTCGTCCGCGTATGCTAGTAGTAATTTTGGTCCATTTACTGTTCTAATTTGTGTTGTTCTCACTACTTTTTCCAGGATTATATTAAAGAGAAGGGGTGACAGTGCGTCTCCTTGTTTTAGGCCACTGTAGCACCAGTATAGACTCGAAATCAATATACTTCTTATCTGCCTAACTTTATCTTTTCCTTGCTTAAAGAAAAAGACATGCGGAATATTCTAAGTTCAAGGGCCTAAAAAATAAATTATATCACTATACTGACGTATGTTCGCCGGTTGACCAAACAAGGGAAATAAAGTAAGGAGGAGTAATCAGTAATAATTTTTACATGATTTTTTTTGGCAAAACCCCGAATTATATTTTGATGAAAGATTCCAAGGAAAGAAGAAATCATGAAAAATGAGTACAGATCATTTTTGATTATTACAATAACACTTCAAACCGGAAAAATCCTACATATTTTTATTAGTAAAATCATGTTGTTGCTACCTACACTTATATATATAAAACATACTTCAATTAATTGTTCTCTTTTAGTTTTTGTATTTTGTTAAATACAGATTAACTAAATACACATCTCAGAATTAGATCCGTTGTACAATTATGCCACAGTCGACATGTATTTTAATGTCCCTAATTTTCTCATGTATTTCTTGAACCTATTGTTTTTTATTTGTTGCATCATTTGGCATTGAATTCCTATAATTATGCTAGTTAAGGTTAGGTGTAACTCTGTTTTGTTTCATCTGCCCTTCCTCTTTTCCCAAATCATTTATTTGTTTTTAAAAGCATTCTAAACAATGGTGTTTAAATTATTGTAAGAATGTAACTTATCCTGATTTTTCTTAAAACATAAGTAGTAGTCATTTTATATTTAGAAACGAAATTTAAATTTTTTCCAAGTAGTTCTGATTCCAATCCTCACAACGTACATAAGCAGCGCCACCATATATATATATATATATATATATATATATATATATATATATATATATATATATATATATATATATATATATAAATAAGTAGATAAGTTTTTGTCCGTGTAATTTAAAATAAAATAGAATAAAATATTGGCGAAGCGGACGTGAAAATTTGTCAATCTACATGATTCTCGTGTTAAAAAGTGCGGAGCACTCCAAAATATGGAAAAACTCCGGGTCCGACAGATGGCGACAGCGCTGTTTCGTCCTAATATGGGACTCGTCAGGCCACCGCAGTCGGTACAAACCATCATCTCGCCTTTGCATCGTATAAAGCTGAATTTATAATCAAAACACAGCAAATAAGACGACAAAGGCGACATCTCGATGGTCCTTTGTCGTCTTATTTGCTGTGTTTTGATTATAAATTCAGCTTTATACGATGCAAAGGCGAGATGATGGTTTGTACCGACTGCGGTGGCCTGACGAATCCCATATTAAGACGAAACAGCGCTGTCGCCATCTGTCGGACCCGGAGTTTTTCCATATTTTGGAGTGCTCCGCACTTTTTAACACGAGAATCATGTAGATTGACAAATTTTCACGTCCGCTTCGCCAATATTTTATTCTATTTTATAATATATATATATATATATATATATATATATATATATATATATATATATATATATATGTATGTATGTATATAAATTTATTTACCCCTTTAAAAAGTACAGTACCTGAAAAGAAAAAAATCCAACATTATTCAATACCATGTCTAAACTGTACTAAAACTTATATAGGAATGACAACACAGTACTTAGACAATAGATTGAACGGTTATAAATATACAAAGAACGCTTCAACTGCATTACACAAACATAAAATCCAAACAAAAAATGAATTCGATTTCAACAACACCAAAATATTAACTCAAAATCCAAATTATTATAAATTAACTATAAAGAAAAAAACGTCGTAAATGATAAAAAAGATATAAGTAATCTCAATCAAATTTACCATAATCTAATTAACCAAAACTAAAATTTCAAAACTAAATGAATAGATGAACAGAAAAAGTCATGAACTTGTTTTATACCCTGTACTAATTCTATAAAATATTCTGGACACTGTATATAGTAAAAATCTTTTTCAATATAAAGAACTACCCAGAGTAATAGGTCAAAAAATAAATTCCATCACATAAAATTAAAACATATCTAATCGTTTTAATAGTCTTGAACTGACAAACTCCAAGGAAAACTATCTAAAAAAAATTTTTTTTAGTTGTATCTGTTGATGATTTTAAAATGAAATGTAGTATGTTATACAAAACTTTTCAGTGTTCTAAAATATCTGAGTGCGTTTGTTTTTAATGTATATACATCTCATCTGTTTAAGGGAAAAAAAAACTTAAAAATGCACAACACCATATGCGAAACGTCGTAAGTAAATATAAGAAAGGAAAAAAAATGAACTTTTGAAATTTATGTTACAACCTATTACCCAAAAAAATATCCCAATAAAATAAAAAACATACCAAGGTTGATGAAAAATTAATAAAAATAAGATTATATATATATATATATATATATATATATATATATATATATATATATATATATATATATATTGTCAACAGCAATGCCAAATAATCTCTTCCGAAAAAAGTCTTACTTGTGCTGTTTAAATAAAGTCCCAATGAAGTGAAAATAAAAATCGAGATTTTCAGTTTTGTGTGGATATATTATTAATATGCGAACAGCTTTTGATCTTGAAAAAGGGTAATAACCGATATGTATTCTTTTAACCTAATAAATATATTAATATTTCTTACAAAATAATAAGCTACTGTTTTGTTTCCTCTTAATAAAAAAACTTAATTAAAATAACACAACAAAATAATGATTGTTATTTTAACTTTAAGTAATTAATAAATAATACTTTTAAGATACAATCAAGGAACTTATAAAAACAGTTGTATATACATTATTATTCATAGGTTTATTAAAAACATTTTAATTATTAAAATCTTTGAGTACGTACATTTTTTGTCACTTAATTAACATGGAATTTCTTATTACAAACAATAAAAATACATTGTCAAAAAACATCATTGCTTTACCTAGTAGTTTTTAATTAATTTTAATTTTTTTATTTTCCTTTTTTTTTGTTTGCATGATTTTTTTTTGTTACACTAGCCAACGAAAATAACTCACCATACAACATGAATACAGTCGAAGGATCTTCTCCCTCCTTACCCCTCGCTTTACCAGCAGAGCCCCCTACCAGTCAATCCGCAGGGTCACCAGACCCTGCAGCCCTTACAGTGTTGCAGCCTAGTAGCGGACAGATGACAACTCAACATTATAGTACTATGTTGCCTAGTTTTGCTGGGTACTCGACAGGTAAGATAACATATTTTAAACCTTTTTACAAAAGAAAAAGCAGTGATAATCGTTATTAACAATGAAATAGTTGTTGACCCACTTCTAGATGAAATGTAAGTTCAAATAGTTGCAGTTGCATTCCTAGTTGGCGCCTCTTTTACTGAAAGAGGCAATTACTAGCTCTGCTTGATGTGTTCCACTTTGTGTTGTTTTGATGTTTATATTTAAATTGAAAGCATGAATGCATGTACGTAGTATCGTATAAAATTTAAAATCAACAAAATCACCACCGCTAATTCAATACTTTTGTTTTATATTATAATATTGGACCACTGAGTTGATAAAAAGGGGAACATGTTGGAAAAGATGATCTTTCCATCAGAACTATAATTTATTAAAGTGTTTTGAGCACCCATGGAACTAATTTTTTGTTCCGAGACACACATTGCAATCCGCAGTATTCTATATTAGTATTAGTATACAGGGTGTCCGGAAAATACGTGTACAACGTTTGTTGGCAGACTCTTCACATCAAAATAGGTCGATTTAATTTAGATATATCCGAAACTGCTTCGTTTGGAAGTTAGAAGACGACAAACTTTTAAGAAAATATTGATTTTCTACAAATTTCTTGAAAACGTGATAACTGAAATTAATATTTTATTAGGTGTCGTTAGTCCGCCCTAGAATAAATTTTTAATCGGAACACTAGACATAACCTAAAATTAATACTTTTCTTTCAAGATGCAATCAGTTCAATAATTAGCTCTATGTTTTATTTTCCTCCATCACTCAGTTTTCCTTCTCTTCCCTACAGGTACGACTGTAGTACCGGGTACAGATTACGCATATAGTACAGCTTACAGCCAGTACGGAGCAGCATATGGAACATATGGCTACGGATCTGCTTCCAGCGGGTTACTCAGTAAGTAAACAGTGAGTATTGTATCAGTAGAAAAAGTAATCATTTTATGTATTACTCAGGTATAAAATGTACAGCTCAGAAATAAGTATCTTTCCTTTTATTTTTGAGAGTTAAAGATTTCAAATTTAGCAAGATTTTATTTTAATATTCTCCTGTATAATATAATAAATATTATCTCACCTATTCTATATTGCACCTGTGTAAATAGAATGTACTAAAAACCAACAATTTTGGTGATCTCATATCAGTATGTGTAAAAATGTTTTTATCTTTTACACAAAGAAATGTAATTAAAGTTGAAACGCTACTTCATCTACTCTATATAATCTAACAAAATCTTGTACAAAAAAAATGGGAAAGGACATTTCTGAGTTATAGTATATTAAGTTAACTTATTCTTATTCATACATTGGGCTAGATTTACTTGGAAATAAATCATTAATAGATGTTATAAGTTCCACTGGTTCCTCTTTCTTAAATAAAACATGCTTTAGCTACAGATTTTTAAAATTTTTTGTCGATACGTTTTAGAAAATATTATATTATATTCTTGCGAGCTTAAACTTAAAAAAAAGATAAATATATTCTTAAAACTACTAAATATTATTTGCAAACGATAAATACATTTATGCTATTTTTTATAAAATTCATTTGTTCTTACAGATTCATATTATTACACCAACAACGACTTCCCAACAACATCAATGCACGCCACTGGCGGTAACACGACGACAAACGGTACAGAACAGAGCAGCCGGAGTCCTCTAGCAGCGACCCGAGCAAATTCATTAGCTTCCGCCAATTCTCCGACAGAGAGCGGTAGTGCTTGCTTGAAATCCGAAGCGATTTTTCCTCACGAGTTGAATTTGAGGTAAAAAAATTGGGGCCAAAATAAAGAGATAGAAGTTAAGAAAACTGTAGAAAAATTTTTGTGTAAATAAGTGTTTATGGTTAAAACCATCAATTGTCGATGTTTTGTTTTGTTTTAGTTTTATTTTTAAATTTTTTATGTATAAAAAAGTCGTGTATATTTGTAAAATTGCAAGATTGCACAAAAAAGGAAATTTCTCTGGGTAGATCACCTCAAAGATCCCGTTTTGCAAAATTTATTGTTCCGAGAATTCGCCCTGAACAGTAGCGGTTCGTGAAATGTTATTTTGCGAATTTATTTTAGTCTCAAATCGATTTATTTTGGCAAAAAAAAACTGTTTTATATAAAGATAACGAACTTATGAGATATATATCGTTTGCATGCTACATTTAGTTTTTGTTTTATCTTTTCCAGACTTCTGTTAGTTTATGTTATATTTATTTCATTATGCGACTTTACATTTTAGTTGTGTAAAAAAAATCCCAAAAAGTATGCAAGCAATAAATACCTCTTTTCGTGCAAAATGGTGACAAAATAGAAACAAATATATTCGGGAAAAAGACATGGTCAGTTTTAATAAAAATATTTATGTTTTTTGACCGACAAATTTTTTGAATTTATATATATATATATATATATATATATATATATATATATATATATATATATATATATATATATATATATATATATATATATATTTCTTGGAACTCTAAACTTTTCGTATTTTTTAGTTATATTATTTTAAAGACATAATGTCACTACAATAGCACATACATTAGGAATATATACTTGTTAATTTTTAAAGGGAGTATTGAACTTTTGAAGAATAGGGTTAGAATAAACGACCAAGTCCATCACTTAAAATGTTTTTTTTTTCGTCAAATACCAGGAAAATTGCCACAACTTAATGTTAATAATTTTTCTTCGAACATACCCCTGTAAAAGTAGCATAACGTCAGAACTAGGGCCCGGTTGTTTGAACGCTGAATAACGTAATAATATTTTTATTTATATTTGAAAAAGTGTTGATAAACAGTAGATATTTGATTTCTTGGTACACACATACCGATTTTATGCTATCCTTTTCTAACTGCATTTTTTAAACAAGTATCATATGATAATCGGTACGTCAATTCTGAATACATAAAGTATGAATGTATGGTTGCCTAAATTTTTATTATTGTTATTTTCCTTCGAACATACCCTTGGTAGAAGTAGCATAACGTCAGAACTTGGGCCCGGTTGTTTGAACGCTGAATAACGTAATAATATTTTTATTTATATTTGAAAAAGTGTTAATAAACAGTAGATATTTAATTTCTTGATACATACATACCGATTTTATGCTGTGCTTTTCTAATTGCATTATTTAAACGAGTATCATCGGTACGACAATTCTAAAAACAAAGTATGAATATATGGTTGCCTAAATTATTATTATTGTTATTTTCAATAATGTAAACAATATCTAACAATATTTACCGATAAAAATAAGTTTTTAAATCCTCTTTTTGTTAATATTAATTGTAAACTTTGCATTTCTAATACTTAAAAACACCGAAAAAAGTCACGACAAGCAATTAAACTGAAAGACAAGATAAATAAATATGTTTATGTCTGTCAAACATCAAAAAAGCGTCTCTCCCACCGACCATAAGCAGCCTTCAAACAAATCTATTGTTGTTTAAATCTAGGGTATGATCGAAGTAATTTTTCTATGCACAGCAGTTATTAGTATTCGGAATACTTTTTACCAGTTCCAGTTCAAACCTTATAATACTAAGCTCGAAGGTTCTGATAATGATAATGAAAAATAGCGAATAAGTACAATGGCAAAGTGAAAATTTTATCTAATTTTACCATGGATATTTGAAGAAAGCAAAAGCAAAGGATTGAATGCATATCAAATCCGACTTTTGATAATGAAAACACAAATAATTGTCGTTATTTTAACCTCACCATAATAGGAATACTTTTTACCCAAAAAACAATATCTATTTTATTCAATAGTGGGATCCTCAAATCAGTGTTAAAATTACCGATTATTCCGCGTACTGAAAAATTGGTTATTTGGTCAAAAACCTTACATTCAATTTGTTAATTTTGAAAAAATATTTACTTTTTTTTGAAATAAAAATGTATTTAAAAACATAACCTCGAAAAATTTCTTAGTGTCAAGTAGATTTCAAAATCACTTTAAACATTGACTATTGTTTATTTAGTCAATGCTTTAAATAATATTTGCAACACTAACAATAAGCTGTACGCTTACAAAGTCGAATGAAGATGACAAGTAGTTGACATGCGTGTCAGTTTTATCCAATAGCGATATAAAAGTTGGTACTTGAAATTATTCATAATTTTTTACATTCTTTGTATAAACTTAGGTTTTATTAACCAATAGTAAAAACTTTTGTTATCAATAATTTCCACTAAAGTCGCAACTTTGATAGTAAGGTGTGAGAATAAATTTATTTTTGTGATAGCAAAAATTATACAGGTTGTCCTAAAAGGAAAGAAATATACCTTTGAATGTTTCTTATATTTATTTTATAAACAAAGTATACCTGAGTAAGGTTGATTACGTATGACTGAAAAGTGTGTTTTAACTATAAAGCTTTTTGGGGTATTTCTTAAATTTTTTTATTTAGATTTATAAAATACATTTTTTTAATTTTTAGCTCGGTATAATTCATATCAGATTTACAGATTCCAAAAAAAATATAATTTTCTGAAAATCAACAATACGAAAAATATTTTTTTAAACATATGTCTGAAATTAAACGATATTCCCTTTAAACTGTAACATTTATATCTGACATAAGTATTGGTCTCAAAACACCGTAAATAAACGAAATATAATTTTACTTGTTATATTCTGTATATTTATTTTTACATTAATTTTAGACAACAATTGTGTTTTTTTTAATTATATTATAGATATTTTTTTTATTTTATTTTGTAGTACTTTAGTTCACACCAAAGAATTGTTAGAAGTTATTGTATCTATACATAGTGCACTTTCCAATATCATATCAAATATGTAACTTTCTAAAAATTGTTTAGAAAAATATGTAAAATTTTTCGAAAGTTACTTTTTTGTAGTAATTTTAGGTGTTTCTTAACTTTAATGTTTTGCACCAGAACTTTTTACCTGAATTTATCAATATTGTTTATTAAATCTTTTTCGGTAAAAAATCAATATCGCCCCTTGAAAATTTTGGAAATTGCTGTTTTTTTTTTGACTGGGGGTTATTAGAAACAGATTTTATTAACTAGTCAGTTGCAACCCGTACTTATTCTTTTCATAGACTTTAAATTGTGTTCTGTTAGATTACCAAGATTGCCCTTAAAAAATCTTTGTATTTAGAAATTTTACAAGGTTCTCTACTTAAATTGCAGTTTTTCAAAACTTCTGGCGTCCTTAAAATTAATTAAATATGTACAGGCTGACCCGAGTTAAACTCCCAGTGAGTGACATTTATTAATCTATCACTTTAGGTATTTCACCTTACGCAATTAGAAGTAAGTTCATCACATTTGATAATCAAAGCTGACGACCGAAAATTAAATGGTGAGAAGTAGAAAAGCTGATTACCATAAAATTACATCAATCAAATAGTTTGTGTGTAATACGCTTAGCCAAGATGAGATACACCTTACAGTTTTGCATTTTCATTTTGTTGCAAATTTTTGAAATTAAATTTTTTTTGGAAATTTATAACATATATTTAAAAAATGACGTAAATGTGGGACTTTTTTTCAGCATACACGATTTTTAACTAATTTTAAAAACTGACCTTCTTATGTATGACACACTTAACATTTAAAATTTATTATACACAACTGTCACCTTCATATATATAATAAAAGGCCAGCCGTTTTAATATTAGATTGCATGAATAATCAAAGTTAAAACTGAATATGCATAGGACGTCTTTTTGAGAAGTAAAGAATAGTATGTTTCTTAAAATAATAATAGGAAAATTGTGAATTGAATGGAGGACCTATTAAAGAACAAGAATTTTTATCAGAGGTGTATCTGGTATTTTTATAAGTATTATTTTTGTTTAAATGTAAACCAACAGAGATTTAGTTACCACTAACCTACCCTTAAGACAGAAAATCTTGTTCTTGGTAAGATTGTAGATATATTTAAAAAAAAAATTGTAAATACACTTATTTTTATTTTGACCTTCGGTTTTTAAGTTTTTGTGACATACAGAAATACAAAGATATTTTTGAAGGCCAGGGTATTTTACAGCAATTGTTCAGAGTATTATTTCATTTATATCTAACTTATTTTCCATATTTTTTACCTTTTAAAATGTGTAATAATATACCAAAGAGCTGGAACCGATTTAAAGGTCCGCCATTTAAAAAACTAAGAGTACCCAAATACCGATAGGGAATACTAGTTGTATTACTATAGATTAACTTTTAAAAAATCTAGCAAGTATTTCTTTGGCAGTTAAAACTTGGTAAATTTGATTTTAAATAAATTGTTCAGAGGTATCACTATCAAAAAATAAAATTTAGGTATTTTTAGTTTTTTAAGGTATTGTAACTATATTGTATTTAAAAATGTGATAGGCCCAAATCGTTTAGGCCCTATAAAATGTATGTACTTGCCCTTATAACAGAAAGATAAGAAATTTAAAATATTTAAGTAATTTTAACTGAAAAACCCTGTCACATTCACTCATTTAGTTGTAGGCAGTTTATATTTAGAGAAATAAAGTAAATAAAAATATAGATGTGTTCTTCTTTGTAATAACAACATCTACCGCAATTCCTTATCGCGTAATAAATAAATAAATGGTTTATTAACGGCAATAAATCAAACAAATTCCATTTTATATAATACGTCAAATAAGAATAAAAAATCTGAAACGAAACAATCACAAAATATCACAAGTCACATCAGTAATAAAAGAATAACAATTAACTAAAGCAATAATACTGTCACTACAGTCTATTATGTATAAAATTCAATTACTTAAAAATTCTTTAATACAACCCTTAAATGAGTTCAGAGAGAGTATAAATGGGTCAACCTTCCTAGGCAGGGAATTCATTTCCCTACTGATTCTGGACATTGGGGTGTTAAACGCATAGTTTGTCCTATGGTATGGTTCATTAAAAAGACTATGGATCCGAAGCACCCTCTGAAGTACAGAGAATCCAACAGCCCCCAACAATTCAGGAGCATCAACCATAGAGTTTATGATCTTATACAATAATATTAGGTCAAGATAGATGCGTCTATTATATAATGATAACAAGCTCGTATAATCCCGTATTACACTGAATGGCACATCTTGCTTAAAAGCAACAAATTTCACGAAACGGACCTGTACCTTCTCGATTTTATTTCTGTATATTTCAGTTTGGTGCCCAGACTGGAGATGCCTACTCCAAGACAGATCGAACCATTGAGCAGTATACAGATTTAAAACACTAAACACACATTAAAAATCAGCTAATGTGCGTTTAATAAAACCAACAAGCCTCAAACAACGGCTCGAAATACTATTAACGTGCAGGTCAAAAGAAAGACCCTCATCAAATATCACCCCAAGATCATTTATATGATCTGAGCGAGTCAGCATTGTATTGTGCAATGTGTAATTATAAACTATCCTATCTTTTTTCTTTGAAAAAGTAATGGCAGAACATTTTGTTAAATTAAGTTGCATGAAATTGCGGTCACACCACTTAGTAAAACTATCCAGGTCACCCTGCAAGGCCACACAGTCCCCTATCTCTCCAACAACCTTAAATATATTTAAGTCGTCAGCATATAAAAGACATCTGCTTGAGATTATCGAATCCTCTATGTCATTCACAATTAAAAAGAAGGGGTGTCAAATGTGCACCCTGTGGGACTCCAGAAGTGACAGGTATATCAGCAGATTCAATGCCATCAATCTTCACCCTTTGTATTCGATTGGAAAGATAACTTTCAAACCACTTAAGAAAAACTCCGTGGATACCCATACTACTTAGCTTCATCAAGAGAATCTGATGATCCACCTTGTCAAAGGCCTTGAAGAAGTCAGTGTAAATAGTATCCACCTGACAACGCCTCCAACAAGACCTGCTCACAAGCCAAAAGATTAGTGACTGCAGAGCGACCACGGACAAAGCCATGTTGGGCAGTAGAAAAAATACTTATAAATAGGGATATATTTTTTGATGGACTATCTGTTCAAACAATTTGCTAAATATAGAGAATTTTGAGATACCTCTATAATTCTCAACATTCGTCCTATCACCACATTTGTAGATAGGGGTAATATAAGTAACCTTCCAAAGATCAGGAAACACACCAGTGGACAGAGATACATTAAATATTTCAGATAATATTGTGGAAAGAATACACTGGCAACCTTTGATAAAATGAGGTGAAATACCATCCGGCCCCACTCCCAACCTACTTTCTAGATGTGAGATTGCATTAAATACATCCAAAGGTGTCACATGCAGAGAACCAAGATCAGTTGACCCTGCACAGTTATGAGATGGGAGGTCGCCAGAGTTACTAGAATAACCTGAAGAGCTCCACTATGTCTGATTGATTATTAGCCCAAGAATTACCATAGGACATTGAGCTGCAACCTCTTCCATTTTTTGCATTCACATAATCCCAAAATGCACTATTATCGGAGCACATAGTCCCCTCCATATTCGAAATATAAGCATGGTAGATACTTTCATATAACTGCTTACATGATCTTCTCAAATCAGAGAACACCATATAGTTTTCAGCAGAATTAGACATTTTAAAATTTCTGTGTGCCTTCTTCTTTTCTAAGATCAGTGCCTTTAATTCAGTGCTAAACCAATGAGAAAACTTATTTTTAGCAATTGCTTTAAGTACATAAATATTAAAACATTCATTAAGAATATCAGAAAAGGTATTCAAAGTAACATTCACATCACTTTCATCAACAAGTAAGTGCCAATCAAAACAAGACAAATATTTATTAATTTCTAAATAATTGCAGTTTTTAAAATCATTACAGACACAACAGTACTGAAACTCATGCATTTGCTCAGGCATTGGGATCTCCAATGTTAATACTGGATGATAGATATCACATCTGGTAATAGGGACATTTGATATATTCAATTAAACACCAGATCCAGTACATTACCAAATATTTTGGGAAATGAATTCAGCTGATACATATTTAAGTACACAAACAAGTCCAACAAAATGTCTGCATTTTGGTCTGAACCACTCGAGAAAACAGGAACAGCTCCATATTCTTCATTCCTCCACATGATACCAGGTAGGTTAAAATCTCCACACAACAGAATGTCATCATAGGGGTTATTGTCTAAAATACTCTCCAATGAGCAACAGAACTCCTCATATATCCATGCAGGAGGAATATAAACACATCCTATGATTACTCTATACTGGTTAACAGTTATCAGTTATAATGCCTGAATCACTAAATTTTAAAAAAGTTATCAAAACTGTTAAGCATGGAGTTGAAGATATGATATAATAAGGAACTGTATGGCATCGTCAGGGGTTGGATTTTTGGTGGTAAATGAAGAAACCATGGATCAACTTGCTTATTTTAAATGGAACACCCTATATATTATTGCATTTTGGATTTCTAGTAAAATTCTAGACATAATTCCTATATAATGTTCTATACTTAAGTCTTGCCGTTTTGGACATATTTAAATTTTTGTGTCCAAAATGACGTTTGCGGACCAAAATTTAAGTATTTTTTCTTATAAGGAAGGCTTTATTATTTAATTTGGGTTAGTTCAGTTCTTGTAGGCGAAGATCGACTTTAGTAGTCTTATTATGATATTTTGAAAATTATTAGTACAGAGTGGTCAAAAAAGAAGAATAAAAATTATATTTTAAAAATCTTCAAAAGTCAATTTTTTCAAGTAGAAAGCACCTATTTTTATAATTTTATCATATTAAGCATTAAAAATAAGCGTAACTTTATATAAGGTTGTCTATTTCAAAAATTTGTACTTTTCAAAATATTGGCAATTCAACATTTTTCTATTGTAAAAATGCTAAACGGTTTTTAAGTTTTGTTATTAGTTGGCCATGACGGCGAGGCGTGGCGAAAATAAAACAATGGAAACCTACAGAATTGTCACTATTTCTTGCCTTTTGACATTCATTAATAATAATCATGCCGGATGATGATTATTTCAACTTATTTATTATTATGGAAAATGTGATAAAGTTATATCACGAACATTTAACACATTTGCCATTCGATATCCGCAAAAACCGAAGCCATCACAATGTGCCGTTACACAAATTATCGAAAATTTTAACAGACCAGATCTAGTTGCCATGAAATTTAAATTTTATAGTCGGCCAGTTTTGTTTTGCTTATGATATTGTCATAATCTATATTACATATGTCAACAAATAAACGCTTATATAGGGATATTAAGGATAAGAACTTTGCAATAAATACTTGGAATATGTAAGAGAAATAGTTGTATCCCGGAAATAAATAAAGTTCTTCATTTTTGCCGGTTCAATAATAAAAGAAAATGATTTCTTTATGCTAGTATTCGTAGGGTTAAAGACTTGCTTGACTTATTGTTGCTCTTGTCAGTTTAAGCCCTCTGTTGTCAATTTGGGATAGTTTTAAATTTAAGTCATGTTAGTGAATCCGGCTGTAAGAATTTTGGATCCGTCAAAGCAATAGTGTAAAGAAATAAACGTCTTGTTAATAATGAGAATACTAAAATTGCTATTTTGGGATATTTCGCTGCATATCTAACAATGACTGTAAGACAAGCTGCTTTAGAGTCAAGATTATTCATATCAACAGTTCATAGAATATTACGAAAAACATAAATAATAAACATTTTCTATGGTTGAACATCTAAAAGAAGATATTTTTCCAAAACGAGTGGCATTTTCTGAATTTATCATAACTGTCAAAGTCCTTGCGTTCAGCAAGGAAACAATTTTCTTTTAGATAATATCATTTAGACAGAGGAAGCCAAATTTATGTCCTTAATCGACACAAATCCCACTATTGGAGTGATTCAAATTTACATGTGTTTGGAGAGCAAAATTGTCAAGAATCCTGGCATTTTAATGTTAATTGTGCAATAAGAAATGATAGCGTATATTCTAGATATAACATGTGCTTATTAACTTTTAGGTGAAGGCAATTTTAACATTTTACATAATTTTGAAACCGGCTATTTAGACAATTTGCCCCTGACTGTCCACAAAATCTTGTTTTACCAGCATAATAGCGCACTTCCACAAGGTGGATAACTAATCGATAATATTTTGCAAAATGCTTTTGATGATCGATGGATAGCCAACAATGGTCTTTTCCTTTGGTTATCCCGGTCCCTAGAATT
Source organism: Diaprepes abbreviatus (assembly GCA_034092305.1). NCBI lineage: Eukaryota > Metazoa > Arthropoda > Insecta > Coleoptera > Curculionidae > Diaprepes > Diaprepes abbreviatus. Next base: position 3,303,939 of record JASJET010000085.1, on the reverse strand, counting down.
TGTGTGTATTTCTGTCAGTACTCTTGGTTTTGCTGTATGTGTCTATAATATTTTAAAAGTCATGAATCATGTTTTCAGTTTGTGAAAAGTAATAGCTAGATATCTCGAGCTTCGACATAAACATGAGATTTTATGTGTATTTTTTTGCAAGTTAAAGGGGAAAAGCATTATACATAAAACAATATGTGGATGTAGGTGTATCAAGCTTAAAAGATTTATTTAAGAAAACAGATGTGCCTTTTAATGAGCTAACAGAATAAGAGTAAATCTTATAGTTTATAATATTAATTGTTATTGGGATAATTCAGATATTAAATTTAGTATAAGCAAATGGTGCATTAAAAATGTTCACATTATTTTTATGGGAGAACTACAATTATTTACACAAAATATTTAATTTGTACATACATTTTTGAATATAATATAATCAACAGTTGTAAATCTGAAAGCTTCAACAATACTTCATATTTAAATTTGATGATCGTAAAGTTGCAAATTTTAATCTTCTATCTTTAAGCTTTCTATTCAACACGTGGAATCCTATTTCTGGCCTTAGGATACAATGAAATTTGAGCAATATTAACGCTTTCTGCTTCTTTCAATTTTTCTTTTAAATTAACTGGTTTGAATGTAGTTCCGATAGTTATAGTCTTGCCGATGTTAAACTTTTCCAGATTCTGGGGCGCGCCTAAGTATTTAGGCGGTTTCAAAGTTTGTAGTGTTGCAGGCAAATTTTTAGCAATGTTCTGTTTTGTTTTTTCCTTTTCTTTTTGTCCTTTTCGACGATAGTAAAGGACTTCTCCTGCCAATGTTATCATCGCCAAGGCTAAACCAAATAGAGTAGCAATAAATACACCTCCTAAAAAAGTAATTCGTTGTCACCATTACTTACAAATAATTTTAAATTAGCACTATACGCTTATATGAGTGTTGTTGTTATTTATCTAATAGGCGAATATATTCACTAGATTTAGAAATAATGACATGAAAAGAGCAACTATGGGCCCATGCTTAATAAATATGAAAACAAATAAATGGAAACAAACAAGGTAATGGAGCTCCTGTATAAAGGAAAAAGCCGCAAAAAAGAAAGTACTTTAGAGGAACACAAAGATACTCTACCAAATCAAGAAGGCCTAGAAGCGCAATCAAAGGAGGAAGATGAAAGCATCACTGTGGACGAATTGAGTGGGAGAAATAACAGGTAAATGGTCAAAACAAAAACATTGTCAGAGTGAAGGAGATCCTCAAATTATTTCAAATAATTGTAACAAATTTGTCCTTGAAGGTCCCCTAAAATTGGTTGCTGATTTGCCTCAGGAAAGTAGATCCTGCAATATTGAAAATAATTCAAATTCTATATTTCTCTCACATACAACAAGAAAAGAAATTTTTGAAATTATAAAATCTTTGAAAAATAAAAAAAGCTGTGGGTATGACGAGATTTCAAATACTTTAATAAAAAAATGTGTCGGCCATATAGTCGAACCATTGAGCTATATAATCAATAATTCTTTTAGGCATGGCATTTTTCCAGACAATTTAAAAATGGCATTGGTTAAACCTCTATTTAAAAAGGGGGATAGTACAGATTTCCATAATTATAGACCCATAAGCCTATTACCATCCTTCCCAATGATTTTTGAAATTGCTATGTGTTCCAGACTACTCAAATTTTTTAATTCAAAAAAGATTATTAAGCCCACCACAGCATGGTTACTTAAAAGGTAGATCTGTGAGCACAGCTGTATATGATTTTATTGAAAAAATTATGGAAAGCTTTGAGAACAAGCACTTATCGTTGGGGACATTTTTGGACTTATCAAAAGCATTTGACAGCTTAAACCATAAGATTTTGCTTCAGAAACTTGAGAGATATGGTGTAAGGGGACCTGCTCTTGATTGGGTTCGTTTATATCTAGAAAATAGAAGGCAGAAAGTTGTAGTGGAGTTTGATGGGGTTCAGTATTTTGACTTTTTAACCATGGGTATCTACTTCTGTTTATTTTTTTTATCAACGACCTGGCATCTACAGTTATGGGTGAAAGATGTTATCTTGTAAACTTTGCTGATGATACAAATATCTTAACCATCGGCATCTCATTGGCAGATCTCATGAAAATTACTAATGAACATATTATCAAGGCTAAAAAATGGTTTAGAGAAAACAAAATTAATACTGAACACTGAAATGACCCATCATGTTTGTTTTTCAACAAAGCAAAACAATCAGACACTTCCTGAGTCAGTTGAGTTAGGGACTAAGAGCATCACACTAGAGGGAGATACAAAATTCCTTGGAATCCATATTAATTGTAATCTGGACTGGACAAAACATATATCAGAGGTATGCAATAAGGTAAACACAGCTTCATACTCCTTACGAGTAATGTCTAAATATTTGGCCACGGAAAACTTAAAAATTGTATATTTTGCAAATGTACATTCAACTCTTCGCAATGGAGTGATATTTTGGGGTGGGAGCAGTGCATCAGAAAGGGCTTTTAAAAATCAGAAAAGAGCAGTTTGAATACTTTCTGGCATTGTTTACTTGGATTCCTGCAGGGAAAAATTTAAAACCTTGGGAATCTTAACTTTACCAGCTATTTTTATTTACGAGTGCCTACCGGTTCTCTTTAAAAACAAGGACAGGTTTAAGAAGCATGAAGTTAAACACTGCTTTGCCACGAGATATATAGGATATAATGTCCCACAGCATCGATTTAGTGTGGCAGAAAAAGGGCCTGGTTTCTTGGCAATTAAATTTTTTAATGCTCTACCAATCGGGGTAAAGTTGGATGGGGATTTTAAACGTTTTAAGAAAACGGTTTTTGATTTATTGGTTTATATTGAACCATATACGCAGAATGAATTCTTTGCATTTTTTAAATGAATTTTAAGTGTCATATCTGACAATAGGATGTTATGTGAATGTTACTTCATTTAATATGAATGTAAATGTTTAGATTTAGTGTTTTTACTTAGCTATTTTATTGTATTTTAACTTTGACGCCATTCATTCAAGTTTTTGTTTTTTTCATCAAAACTTTTTATTGAATAAAGTGATATTTGATTCGATTTGATGCAAGCAATGGACGAAATACGACAAGAAATGATAAAAGATATGAACGTCTGTATAGTATAATAGGTTTAGTATGGGCTACTCGTCATATCCCATAGCAGGGATAGTACCAATTCATATGAAAGTTGAATACACCTACTATAATAAAAGAGAAAGTAAATTGCATAAAATCCACAATCTATGAGTTTTTTTTTTGTGTAAATTCCGAAATAAAAATAAGAAAGGTAGAATGTGTAAATTCAAAATGAAAAACTTTTTTGAAAAGAATTGTTAACAAGCTTTAGAATAATACCTAATTTTTCTGGCCATTGGTATTCAGTTATTGGAGAAGGGATTAAAGGGATCACCAATTTAAAGTCCAATCATCAAAAATATAAAAGAAATTTAATGGTGCCAAAAGTTTAAAAGCTTAAGGATTTTTATTGCCATCCTGCCTAAAATTGGTGAATATGTAATAGATAGGCGACATAATTACCTAAACTTTCAAGAGTAATGCCTTCATTATCATCAGTACTCGGACAATCGCCTTTTGATGAATGGTTCCAATATTTCGCTTGCAGTTGTTCAAAAAATCTATCTTTTTGCAGATCCAAAATTCTGAAAAAAAGAATCAGTAATTTAAGAAATTCACTGTTTTAAAATAGTAAATAAATATTAACGAAAAGTATCTTCATCAGAGAAAAAACAAGGATGAAATGTAATTAAATTGTTTTCCTTACACTTTGCTTAAATCATCTTGTAAATGACTGCCCTGTTGCACGGCTACAGCATAGGGTTTTTCTGCAAATACTTCACCGACTTCAGTGAAATTACAATTTCGACTAATTTCATATTTTATTTCACTTGAATCGTGGATAAATGCATAATCAGCATCTAAAAAATACATCATTTTACGTTTAAAATTTTTTTGGTATTAAACGATATATTATTTTGAACAAACAGTGGAGAATTTGGTATAAAAGTTCGTTTAAGTTAATATTTACAATTGTTTAACAAATTTCTATTCATTTTCATCTTTTTATTGTTAAAGCTGGCCAAATAATTGACAAAATACTGTACGTTAAAAAATACTGACCTAAGTGTTCGTCAACAATCCGGAAACCTTCAGAAGCATTTACTACTGGATTAGAATCATTTATAGCTAAAAGTATGTGCCCGTATTGTTCTCTGATCGGGTAATCCCATACTCGATATCTTGTGTCATCTGTAGAAGCGTTCAAAGTAAGTTCTTTCCACATTCTAAAAATAGTGTTTGTTAATAATAATTTAATTGTTTTTCTTTCTTAAACCATTCTATTATAATATTTTTTTTCTTGGGTATCGGCTCTTGGTAGTTTTCAATAAAAAAAAATTTTTATTCTCTCAACGTTTCGCTCATTATATTGAGGTTCTTCAGGAGGATTTTTTATTTTCTAACATTAATCTACAAATTGAAGAAGGAATATCCTACTGTTTTCTGCCTTGCTATATTGTTGTAAGTCTCAGAAACCTTTCTAAGTTTATTTGCACATTCTGACCACTCATTATATTGAGCTTCCTCAGAAGGATTTTTTATGTCCTAACACTAATCTACAAATCGAAGAAGAAATATATAATGAGCGAAACGTTGAGAGAATAAAAAAAATTTTTAATGAAGACTACCAAAAATCTATACCCAAGAAAATAAAAATAAATTTTATAATAGAATGGTTTAAGAAAGAAAAACAAATAATATAATAAGCAAGGGTATCTGAATTGCATATATCATTGAACATGACATTTCTACAAAACATTGAAACCACGTATGGGTCAGAATGTGCAAATAAACTTAGAAAGGTTTCTAAGAATTAAAACAGTATAGCAAGGCAGAAAAACAGGAAGATATTTCTTCTTCGATTTGTAGATTAATGTTAGAAAATAAAAAATTCTCCTGAGAAAGCTCAATATAATGAGCGAAACGTTGAGAGAATAAAAAAAAATTTTTATGAAGATTACCAAAAACCTATACTATAATATAAATAAATATTATATATATATATATATATATATATATATGTTTTTAATTTTTTTGTTAAAATATTCATAATATATATATATATATATATATATATATATATATATATATATATATATATATATATGAAAAGGAGCAATAATATACAAAATGAAACTTTAAATTTACCTATATAGGGTATCTTCAGCATTTTTCATATTTATAAAATATTTGTGAGTTTCTGAATCTTGAACAACCGTATAATTTATTCTTGACTGTCTAGCTAGTTGTTCCAAGGATTGTACTGGGGCCTGAAAAAATAATAAATAATATTTTAGTCACTCATATAACAAATTTAAAAATTTTAAAGTTTATTGGTTTCTTAAGTAGTACGAAAACATCTTATGGACATATGTCAAACTTCGATATTCAAGATGTCTTCTTATAGACTTCAATCTGTGTCTTCCAGGCATTGACAAGATGACTTGTAGTAGCTGCTAATTGTTGCAAATAGTAAAATATATAATATTTCATTTTGCAACATCTAATAAATGTCTGTCTTAGACCTTATAAAAACATAATATCGCCAATTCTTTCTTTTATCAAATAAAATTCATCATTACCAGCTTGAACACAACTGAATTGGCTCAGGCTGAATCTGTGAGATCTAAAGTAACTTCTTAACTTATATTCTGGTGTCTTATAAACAAAATGTAACTAAAAGAATGGTAGAAAAGGACAGTAGCCACATCTCGGAAGAAACATTTCTATTTATTAAGGTCACATAAGTAAGAATGTTGAAATTAATTGTAATATAGATTCCTGAAAAAAATTTAAAACATACGCTTTAAGTTTTCAGGCGCTCAATATATCCTGTAACTCACTATTTAAAAAACGCTATGTTTTTTGACAAATCGTTTGGGCATATTGACTTTCATATTTTAAAAAGTCACTTAAAATGAAGCTGTTCTGTAGTCAACTTTCATTCTTCAAATAGTGACCCTTGTACACTTTTAGACCAATGCAATATTCTGAACAGTTTTATTCTATTACATGTCCTATACCTAGAGGTAACTATTTTCAATTTATAGCCAGTTAAAATTTGAAAGGAAATATGATAATTATTTACCAGCATAACTGATTCAATGATCTGTTTCTTTGTCACATTTTGTCAAATTGTCACTTTGAGTTAACTGAAGCACTGACAATAGAAATTACTCTGCCTCATTACACAGTAGAAGTTAGCACCTTCCTTAATGATGTTTTCACAAATAGATGGATTGGAAGAAAAGGACCTATTGAGTGGCCACTGGCCTCCAGAGTTAAACCCTCTTGACTTCTTTTTGTGGGGTTATCTTACCGATAAAATATTCCAAACTAAGCCAATTGACACAGAAGACAAAACATCAGATTATTCTAAAAATTTAGTTAATTACTAAACAAGCAGTCAGAAATGTTCAGAATGAATATAAAAATTGCTCAGGTTAGTGTCAGTTCAACAATGGGAGGCATTTTCATTAATTAATAAAATATTTAGTTAATTATTGTTACTACTTCATGTCGAGTTTTAACTGTACATAAATCAGAAACAGGTACATTTAGGTATAGGACATATATTACCAAAAAATGTTCAGAATTTTGCAGGGAATCTAAAAGTATACACAAAATTTGGGGTGATTATTTAGTTGATTATAGCCCAGCTTCTTTCACTCTGTATAATTTAATATATTGGAAAAAAGTCATACCATAGGAAAAAGAAATGTCCCAACTATTTTTCAAAAAACTTTCATCATATATAAAATGCTTTTTCCGTGTGTAAGTTCTTTTACCTGCATACGTTCAACAGTCAAAAATGCAGCTAAATTGGCTGTAAATGTCGCTAACATTAGAACAACAAACAACCAATAGGCAGCTACCAACGTTCTTCCAGATAATGCCTTGGGAGCTTCTCCTCCTCCTTGAGGAGTAAAAGATGTTAATGCAAACCAAAAACTTTCCTTGAGAGTAAATTCCCTAAAATACAAAAAAATTAATTTTCTTCGAGGAAATTATATATATATATATTTATACAAGAGGGAAAATAGTCGCGACCGACTAGTTTGGAAAAGATATTCAGAACTAGGGGTATTGGGGGATGCAGTATGTTAATAAAGTTTTAGGTCTTGATAAGGAAAAAAACCCTTGTTTGATTCTCTCAAGCTTTTGAGAATTCATTTTTCTCTTCTTCAGGACATCACAAAATTAATTACAAAGTTTGAATTTAACCTAACCTATAATTATTAAGAACTCACCAATGTGGGTTGAATATAAAACAAACAAATAATGAAAAACAGGGAAAGAACCCTCCATTTTAATTTAACTGCTATAATACAATAGGATTGTATTCAAGTTGAACAGGAAAAATTTCATTATTTTTTTTTTAAATCCACAACAATAAACATCACACCTAAATACTTCGCCATTTTGTCCTGAAGAATGTCAAGTGTCAACTAGGCAGTGGTGTATGTTACCAGAGTAGTAAAATTGATGAAAATCAGTACAGTGGCGTAGTCCAAGTATGAGTTGTGCAAAATTACTTGTTAAATATTTTATAAGATATAAGGACAACAATGGAAAATCTGGAGATGGACTGTCCAGGAGGCTCAAATACTTTTCTTTTTCCAACTTCAGGATATAACTGTAGATGGCACTCAGATTCTCAGTGTCACTTTTTTATTCATAGAGTTGTCATCTTGATTAATATGAGCCATTTCGAGGAAGAGCCTCTTATGATATGAAAGAACTCTTTCAAGAATCTCAGTGCCGTCCCAGTTCATAATATTATCAAGATCAAAGACATATTCAACCAGAGCACAAGAGGTCAAACCTCTATTGACATTACTCCAATTGGAAGTTAGCCTGCCATTGAGGCTTCTGGACGTGTGACCTATGTAAACTAATCTACAGTTGGCACAAGGTACTTTGTAAATGACACGGGACGTCTCATTCAACAGTATGCTTGAAAATTTGTTAGTGAGACCTCTATTTGAGGTAATCCATGGAAAAAAGAAACTTGAACTATTTTATTTTAAATAGTGTTTATTAAATTTGGAGATAGAGTATTGAGAAGAGGAGGTTGAGACGAAGTTTCAAAAATGTTTTCTGGAATATTATATTTAGTACTATAAAGAAATTTTCTAACAATATACTACTCCAGCAATATATCATTAAGCGACACCCACAGACACAGTACAGTGAGCTTTGAAAATGGTGAATGAGATTTCACCGAAGCGTCAGCTGCCAGGATACCCGAAAACCTTCGATTACACATCACATCGGTAAGAATATATATAGAACCTAAAAGCCCATTTTAAAAAAGTAAAATAGTTATTATAGTCAAACAAGTGTTAGGAATTTTCAGTCTTATAATGAGGTTATTCAACCTTTCCTTTAATTTATGTTACTGTAAGTATTTTGAAATAAGGTATTTTACCTTTAAAGTTAATACATCCTTACTTAATTTGTTTACCACGCATTATTATTCATTAAAGATAATTATGTTTTGATATTTTTGAAATTAGTAGACCAAATTATAATTAGTTGATCCAAGCATGTCAAAAATTTTAAAACTTTATACAAAATTTTATTGTTTTGTGTAAAGAAGTTGCTAAATTATAAACAGTGATAAATTATCAAGTTATTAATTATAAGTTAAGTTAAAAGAAAGAAATATAAATAAAGGTAAGTTTATAAATGAATTATACCACTAAATTTATAAATTATAAGAAAATTTATAAAATAACAATAGAAACAAATATTTGCTGATATATAAAATATATTTCAAAATCAAAATAAAATAGGTAAACTAACTAACGTTAATATATTCTAATCGCTCTGAAAATATTTATATATTTGTATCGATAAGTTCCTTACCTGAGATAAAGATATATTTACTTACTCGCTGATCAATCAATGTAACCACTTTTTTTGTTAGATAAGATTTCTATTTTATTTGTTATTGGGTCGGCATGAAAGTATTTTTGGTTATCACACATAGAGGGCGTCGTATTTGTTTGAAGGACTTCTGTCAATGTTTTTTCGTTTTGACATTTGATATTGGTCTCATTTAGATTACTTTAGAAGCAATTTGTGAGTAGTTTTGTTTGTAGCTGTTAGTTTAGGGTCAGTTTTAACATGGTGTGCATAAACGAACATTTTTCGAAAATTTTACTTTTTTATTTCCGTAAAGGAAAAAAAGCAGCTAAGGTTCACAAAGAGATGTAGTCGTGGAAAATTACTGGAGCTTGCTTGGGAAATTATGTATCCCCATACAACCCTGACCTGGCACCTTCTGATTGTCATTTTTTTTCAAAGTTTGCAAAACGCTTTGATAAAACCTTCACGAATAATGATATGATTAAATCGCATTTGGTTCAGTTTTTTGCTGATAAGAACCAAAATTTATATGTGCTAGGAATCATGAAGCTGCAAGAAATGTCACAAGGTCATTGAATAAAATAGAGAATTGTAATTGATTAAAATTTATTATTTCTACGGATTATTAAGAAGCTTACACTAATATATGAAGTTTTACATATTATTTCTTGAATTAGGATTATAAGAGGAGATAGTTTCTTTAATAATTAATTTATTCTTGTAACTTGGCATAACCACTTTCTTAATAAAATTCCAATTTCTATCCTAGATCTTGATATAATATAATTAACAAATAATACGTCAAAATATTTTTTTAAAAAAATTTAGTTTAAGGGCCGTTTAAAACTAAATAGTTGTAGAAAAAAGCTTTGGTGTTTTTAATCGGAAAAAAAAGGTGAGTTGGAACTTCCCCTGCTTTATCCTGCCACTATTCATTAGTAAATATTTTTAAAATACTTTATGTTCTCTTGGGTTATAATTATATCCGATTCAATCAAGTTACAACCATATACCTAGGAAATTGAAGGGTGCAGTAAAATTTTATATCAGTGAGCTAAAAGCCTGACATACATCAGTTAAATGAATTCACCCCACTAAGAAATGTAGTAGTAAATTTTGCATGAAGGTTGGCACCATGACAAGAACAAAATTCTGGTAGGTTTTAGAATCCAGTAGTGCCATATATAGTTTGTTGTTGTGTTTCCGAATTTCAAAGCTATTTTAGATTTTTTTTGTGCAATTAGTGGATTAGAAAACATCGAAATTTACTTTTGTGACATTCTATTTGTAATTATCGTGATTACCAATAATAAAAAAAACACAACTTAAATAGTGTTAAAATGCAATGTCACCCCTGAAACACATTTTTGGCGATCCCGAAATAAACAAATCCGGTCCTACCGATTAAACTATTGGGCAAATATAATATAGTCGATTTTAGAGTACTCCCCTTAGCCTTTGTTATTCAATTCAATCTTCGATCATACCCTATAGATTTAAACAACGATCTTCGGACATACCCTTGAAGAATTAACATGACGTCAGAACTAGGGACCTGTTGTTTGAACGCTGATAACATTTTTATTTATAAGCTGTATTCTTTTGAGTAAATTATCACTGATCAAAGTGAAAAAAGTTAAACTGATAACTTCATGTTCTTTTGAATATGCATTTACTTGTCACTGGGCTGAAGTGATCATGATCACTTTAAGTGATAGAACTGAAAGTGATAATGACTCAAAAGAATAGGCCTATATTTGAAAAAGTGTTGATAAAGAGTTGTATTTCTTGGTATACACAAGCCGATTTTATGCTATCCTTTTCTAATTGCATTATTTAAACGAGTATAATATGGTAATGGGTACTTCAATTCTAGAATACATAAAAGAATGAATTTATGGTTGCCTAAATTATTATAATTGTTATTTTCAATATGTAAATAATATCTAACAATATTTACCAATAAAAATAAGTTTTTAAATCCTCTTATTGTTAATATTAATTACAAACTTTGCATTTATAGTAATTTCTGACACTTAAAAACAATATGAAAAATGAAAATAGTCACGATGAGCAATTAAACTGAAAAAAGATAAGTAAACATGTTTATGTCTGTCAAACATCAAAAAGCCTCACCCCCACCGACCATAAGCAGCCTTCAAACAAATTTATTGTTGTTTAAATCTATAAGGTATGCTCGAAGACGACAATACAATTGTTTGAAGGCTATTTATGGTCGGTCGGGAGAAGGTTTTTTAATGTTTAACAGATATAAACATGTTTACTTATCTTCTCTTTCAGTTTAATTGATTGACGTGACTCTTTTCAGTATTTTTAAGTGTTAGAAATTACTATAAATGCGAAGTTTGCAATTAATATTAACAAAAAGAAGTTCTAAAAACTTATTTTTATTGGTAAATATTATTGGATATTATTTACATATTGAAAGTAATAATAATTTAGGCAACCACATATTCATACTTTTATGTATTCTAGAATTGACTTATCGATTATCATATGATACTCATTTAAATAATGAAATTAGAAAAGAATAATGTAAAATCGGTATGTGTGTACCAAAAAATTAAATATCTACTGTTTATCAACACTTTTTCAAATAAAAATAAAAATATTATTACGTTATTCAACGTTCAAACAACCGGGTCCTATTTCTGTCATTATGCTAATTCTACAGGAGTATGTTCGAAGAAATCAATACATTTTACGATATTTTTCTTCCATGCAACGTACGCATACTCATAGATGACACAAGAATAAATATTTTTGGTACAACTTTTTACATGATGACTATGAATTAAACAATGCAAATGGAGATAAAAAAAAATACCTGCAAGGGTAGGGATATGCTTTTTTATTGTTCCTTGCACTGTACGGTGAATATTTATCCAAAAACCATACCATGAAACCAGTTACAATTAAAGCTGCTACAATGCTCAACCATACTTCTAGTTTCAGCACGGTCATAAACTTGAAAAGCGATGTTTTTCGAACAGGCTTTCTCATTACTAAAAATATTTGTCAACGATTAACAAAAGAAAATATACTGTTTAAATTGAATGATTCATTTTCATCGTCAAATGAGCAGATAAGATCTTCTAGAAGAAAATGTTTATTTCTTAAAAAAAAACTCTAAAACAAATTTTCAAATGGGTCTAAAGTCAGTTGTTATTTTTGAGTTGGTATAGAATGATCTTTTGAATGAATGACCTTTTTATTAGAATTTAATAGTCTTAAACCTAAATACAAAATAGTTGTTAGTTTAAACCTAGATTAGTTAATCCTACAGTTATCTTTAAATTAAAAATTTTTGAAAATTATATTTTAAATTGTTTAATCTTAAACTCAGGATTTTCAGAAAATCAACAGCGAAGTTTTGGATCTCCCGAGATTGTAGAGCACAATTCAAGATATTTTTAACTTAGATTTTATTTCATATTAATAATTTTTAAAATCACTAGCAAGATTCCTTATATTTACGTACCGGAAAGCTAAATTACATTTCTTTAATAATTATAATTTTTCGTAGCCCATTAGCAAACCTAAAACAAAACGAGATACAACTTTTTCCGTTCCCTCTCCTCCAAATTTGCTACTATTCTTAAATAATTCTGAGATTTTGTTACGTTAATAAAAAATAATTAGGACATTTACATACGCGAAAAATTGAATTTACAGGTCAAACCGTAACTAGTTGTTTATATAAGTATTTTTTTTAAATACCTATTGTTATTCCAGTTTGTTCATAGTATGGTGCGACAAAATCAATTACTTCTTCTCTGTCAGCTGTCATAATGATCGCGGTAATTGCCATATCAGTATCCTGAAACAATAATAGTTGCAATAAAATTAAATTATCTTGAACGACTTTAACATCCACTTTCCAACTTTTGTAATTATTTGTTACGAGGGACAATTAAAAATTATTTTGTTTACAACTTAATCCACTTTGTTTGGCAGAGACAAACTAATATACCACCAATTTGCTTCAGCCCTTGAATTTGAAGTTTCTTTTCTCTTAGAAAACTAAAATATTGATAGTATTTAACAATTATAATACATCATATCCATAACATTAAACTTGTTACTCTTAGATTTACAATTTGATTCTACGGTAAAATTTTATAAAGAGTGTTTTTTATAGAGATATAGAACTTTAAGTTGGCAACACTTTTTTAACTGGCGGCCATTTTGTCAGCTGTCAAGTGATTTATGTTTAGTTTGGTTTGGCATTTCAACATGAATAGACTGACGCCTGAACAACGCTTCCAAATTGTGCAAATTTATTTTGAAAATCATGGTTCTGTTCGAAATACGTATGGCGCACTACGTCCATTTTACGGTCAACGTAATCGTCCATCAGAGCAATTAATTCGATTAACTATGGAACGTTTTCGCACCACGTTTACTTTAAATGATAATATGCATCCACAGAGGCGTCATATAGTGCGTACAGAAGAAGTCATTGCTGCTGTAGAGCGTAGCGTAGAGGAAGACCCGAATCAGTCTATCCGTCATCGTACACAGGAATTGGATATGTGTCAATTCACTTTATGGAAGATTTTGCGGAAAGATCTTGGTTTGCGTGCTTACAAAATCCTACTCGTGCAAGAATTGAAGCCACACGATCACCTAGCAAGGCGTAGATTCGGTGAATGGGCCCAAAACAAGATTGCCGTTGATCCCGATTTTCATAAGCGAATTTTGTTAAGCGATGAAGCTCACTTTTGTTTGAATGGAGATGTCAATAAACGAAACTGCCGTATTTGGAGTGATGATAATCCTCAAGTGTATGTTGAGACACCATTACATCCAGAAAAACTGACTGTTTGGTGTGCTTTATGGGCTGGTGGAATCATTGGTCCGTACTTCTTTAAAAACGATGCCGGCCAGAACGTTACAGTCAATGGTGACCGCTATAGAGCCATGATTACTGACTTTTTCGTTCATCGATTGAACAACCATGATGTGCAGGAGCAAGACGGCGCAACATGTCACACAGCTCATGCCACAATTGATTTATTGAAGGAAATGTTTGGCAACCGCATAGTTTTACGTTTCGGACCCGTGAATTGGCCTCCAAGATCGTGCGACTTAACGCCGCTAGACTATTTTCTGTGGGGATATGTGAAGTCGCTAGTCTACGCCGATAAGCCCGAAACGATTGATCACTTGGAGGACAACATTCGCCGCGTTATTGCCGATATACGGCCACAAATGTTGGAAAAAGTCATCGAAAATTGGACCTCCAGATTAGACTACGTCCGAGCCAGCCGTGGCGGTCATATGTCAAAAGTCATATTTAAATTATAGTGCCAGAAGGTTATCTTTCGAATAAAGTAAATTTCATGTCAACTTAAAAAATTCATCTTTGTTTTATTCCATTTAAAAGTTATATACCTCTATAAAAAAACACCCTTTATAATTATTATTGAATGTTTTATAACTTACCAATTAAATAAACTCCAATTTACCAGATGAGGTATTTATACGTCTTACGATGAAGAATCACCTTTTTTAAAATACCAAAAAAAACCTTAAAGTTCACGTTCCTGTTTGAAATTTTCAGTAAAACGTTATATAAAATGTGATAAAATGCATAAAACAGCAAAATCAAAAATAAATTCTTTGAAAAATGAAAAGTATTCAGTCAATGTCAAAAATACACTTTCACCAATATAATAAAAACTTAGGGAATTCATTGTTGCCAAAGCAGTTATTTGCACGTAATGGCACGGAGCATGGTGGCGTAATTTTTATTATAAGGGAGGTATTATGCATAATCAGTCCAGTTTTATATGTCAAGTTCGTGGCTGCAGGAGATATTAACTCACTTCTTAACGGACCTGTACAAATTGATTCAGGAGACAAAGTTAACGAAGTGGATGTAGGTCAAGGGTGAGCATAATAGGCCTATACTGGCAGCAGTCAAACCGGCAAAAAAGCAAATATTAAACAAATTAAATTTTGATTTAAACAATTAATATAAAAACCCATATGATTCATGAAAATACTATATACTTATATATACATACCCCTCTAGCTAAATCCCCTACCACACCATCCCAAGTTCCGTTGATTTTTTCTCCAAAAGTACCAGTTTTTGGCTCCACGAACACATAATCAAAATTCATTATTTCTGATAATTTTTGTGCAAAATCTGCACAATATCCTGTCCAGTAATATTCTTCCGTTTCTGGATCTTTCTCTTTGTATGACCACGGTAAGGCCTAAAAAATAATTATAACATTTAGCAAATTTAGCTGGGTTTGCTTTATTTGTTTTGAGTTCCATACATTTTGAAGATTTCTGAGATTTTTGATTTTTGTCATCCATTGCTTTAGTGGAACTTTTCAAAATTATAGAATTGTATCCGTTAAGGGCAATAACATTGTTTACTTCTTTATCAGATTCGAAAATTCCACCGTAAGCTACAAAGCTAGCAGAAGTAAAATATTTTATAGTAAGTTACCAGGGTGACAGATATATGTAAAGTTATAACTATTAATGAGGTTAAAAAAAGTGATAATTATCTATTTTTTGCAAAATATAATTATTATTTGATTCCCAGAAATTGAAATTAAATATAGATGAAAAAAGCGTAAATATGAATATAGAAGTTCAAGCAATTGTTATTTTTGCTCTGTGGTCGAGATTATGTCACACTTAGTTCTTATTGGTGTGATTTGGAGCAAAACAAACAAGCATATTTTGGTTCGAAACAGTTATTTTAAATTAAGTTGTTAAATTTTAGCTGATTCATAATTTTTTTTTGTATCATTTATACACTAAATGGGAGCAAAAAGTAACAATATAGATAAAAAATCGGACAATTGTCATGATTTCATTAAAAGCCACTTAAATCCTTAATTTAATTTTCATCCTGTTATAAACCATCAATCGAGTGAGATCGTATCTGTTAATTACAAAATAATTATCATTACAAAAGTAAAATGCTTGTTAGATCGTGGACGAGCGGTAAACCTTTTTAAAAACAACCTTTATTTGCAGTAGCACGACTAAATAATTTATTTTGAATTGGACTCTTTTTACAATGAATTGATTTACGCTTTGACTGAAATTAACACTATTATTAAAATTTAACACTAAAATTAAGCTACTTACTTTATTAAGGAGCGCAGATCGAGTGCAGTATTTATAGCTTTGTTAGAACGCAGTTTGTGCGTTCTTACAGTGTATTAAGTTTTTATACACGCAATTTGTTTTTTCTCGTACTGTATGTGCGTCTAGACTTGTTAATGATGAATGAATGAATGAATGAAAAAGGGGTGGTGATACTAGATCATCGATACCTAGGCCTCTATTGGGCCCTTTACATCCCATCATATCTGTAGGTCATTCAAAGCCGATCGTCTTTGCGAATCCAAGCAGCCTGGTTAGTTGAACTTGTTTAATTGCTTCCGGTAACAAAATTGTATCTTCAAAATATCTCTGTCTCAATCTGTTGAGTGCTGGGCAGTCTCAGAGGACATGGTCAACAGTTTCATCCTCCTCCAAACACCATCTGCACGTCGGGTCGTCTTGAAGATGACCCCTGAGGTGACAATGTCCTGCCACCAATTCGCAGCTCTTTCCTTCCCAAGGAGAGAAGGTCCCTAGTACGCAGCGCGCTAGGCTCAGTTATATGTTTGTTAGTACACCTCATTCCAGGAGCCTCCCTTCACGATTCAATAAATTTGCTTTCCAGCAACGGTTTTAATTCATTTTTGCCGTGTGACAGAATTTGATCATAGACTCTTGCAAATGATATATTGTGGTAGCGTTAACCCTTTCATCTATAATTATTTTCTGCCCCATATTGATTAGTAACTATTTTGATAGCTTATAATTAAATTTTACAGTAATAAAGACACTCTGGAAGTCTGGTCGTTCAACTTCTCTCTTGCGGCTCTAATACCAAACAACTATGGTTATTTAAGCTTACCAACCACAACTCAGAACTTCAGGATTCAGGAAAGGCTGCTAATTAGTTGAGCAGAGGACATCTCTTGTTTTGTAGGTCTCGTAACAGCGCACCCGCAAGTTAATTCGCGTGAAGGTCTTAATTAAATTGAATAAAAGAAGTTTCTCAAAACAACTTAGTCTATTAACAAAATAAATAGAATAAAAACGAATTATTTACAATGAGAAACTTAAACCTAATAACAATTACGAAAAAACTAACATAGTTGCTCTTCTCGGCCGTTATTTTAACCAAAAACGTAAAACCCAATTTTGAAAAAACACGTATAAATAGCTTAAACAAAAAAAGAAATAAAACGCGAAAAAAAACAGCTATTTATATTACTTAATCGAACCGTATGAAAATCGCGAAATGCTCCACTAAAATAACACATGATACTCCCTTAACTTCCCGAATTAAATCAAAAACGAATCAAACAAAAAAAACTTCTTTCCCGACGATTATACTCGTGACGTAATTATTCTACGGCACTGGTACTCACGATATCCTTCTAACGAATTTCAAATTGTGACTAACTTTAGTATTTTTTTAAAAGAGCGTTCTCAAATCTTACACCCCCTCTCTCTCTTTTTAGTTGCTTTTTCGGTCGTACGTCCTGTAACCGACAATTTCATTCCCTTAAAGCTCGAAGGTTTGGGAGTTTTCGTACTGAGGGCGTTAGCTGTACTATACCGGATGTTTGATTCCCGAATTGGCATCTGAGCATCTTAATCCTACTTTTTATATAAAAGAATAGTAAAACAAACTAACCAACATCTTCCTATAATGAAAAGAATATATGTTAAAGACTGTAAAAAAAACTATTCACTTTTCTTGGCTGATTTGGCAATAAACATCTTAACTCGTTATTTATTGTGAATAGAAAAAACAGCGATTAAATTAAAATTCTTTTTACAAATGGCCAAACGACATATTTCTATTATAGTGAGTTTATTTGATCATTCTTTTGTTTCCTAATAATGGGAAAATCGTTCAATATTCTAACACATTTTAACGGTTTGTGCATATATCATATGTTATAAACCTCCCTTATCCTTCGGTTTTATTTACATAACCAGGGCAGGATTACTTAGATAGATTTATATGCAATTCTAAGAGAGGGTCTTATTACGTCTTCATAAATTAACTGACTTTATGTATTTTTTTTTAAAAAAACATTTAAACGACAAAGATCATAAAAATTAAGTTCGATAACTGATTTATTTTTCCTTTAGACTTTCGTGGATAGTGATAAAAAAATCCTATTCC
The DNA here is from genome assembly GCA_034092305.1 of Diaprepes abbreviatus. Taxonomy (NCBI): domain Eukaryota; kingdom Metazoa; phylum Arthropoda; class Insecta; order Coleoptera; family Curculionidae; genus Diaprepes; species Diaprepes abbreviatus. The sequence continues at coordinate 3,285,720 of JASJET010000085.1, read as the reverse complement.
CACAAGAAATCTATTCACAGAGTGATTATTTAATTATTCATTTTAACGGAATATAGTTCACATTGAACAGTGTAAAATAATTAATATTTGTTCCATTACAGCCGCACTTGGGACAGGTAGTATTGGTTGGGGTCCATACCGTTGTTAATGATATTTGACAAGATCGTTATTTTCATTTAAGTATATTCAGCGGTTTGCTAAACACCTGCATTCGTTAGAATAAACAAATATATCATATTCATTACTGCACCTGTTGCAAGATCAGCATTTTAGAGACAAACAACTTAGGTTAATTTACAATGTGAGTTATATTTTTGATATAATATATATAATAGTACTTTTTCACTTCGTAGTTAACATTAAATTAATTAAGCTACCAAATAATCACAAATATACTTACATGAGCTATGCCAATTCTAAAGAAAGGCTTAACAGGGTGAATTTTTTTTCCTGGTTCGACTTTTAAACGACCATATTCATATTGAGCAATCACCTGAAAAATATTGCGGTGATAAATTTATATCATCCCACACAGCACTAGACGTCTTATAGACGTCATTTTTATATCCAGATTATGTCTAAACGTCTTAAGACATAAATAAGACGTCTATATACAACGTCTTTAAGATATCTTTTAAAAGTCTACATATTACATTTTATATGAAAATAAATACAGTTTTTATTAACTAAATTATTCACAACTGTATTTAACAGTTGTGAATAATTTAGTTGATAAAAACTAAAAAGCATTTCCTTCCCTATGGATTTTGTCGCAGTTGGGTAATAAATAAGTTTGCAACGCTCACAGAGCTCAGCTGAATACAAGTTGAGGTTAAAATTTTTGATTGAACAACAAATTTTTAGTAGCCTCACTACGACCTTGGTTAATAGAACTTTTGCATGATCTTTTTTATCAATACTTTGGTGCTTTTTGTCACAGACTGTTTGATGTACCGATAACAATGACACACATAATTATGATGCCAGCGAAACTATAACTTTAAAAAACCTGCCTTTTGTTTCTGTAAACTGTCATTTTTCAGTTTTGTATTTGTATTTCGTCATGTCGTTATTCATTTTTAATGTTGTTGGGGTGCCGACTGTGATAATTTAGCTTTTGAAAGAATTTTATTAAAATAGTTGATTTATCTATCTGCCTCTGAAAATGTTTTTTATTCGTGTTTATGTAATATTTAAGGTAAGATCGAGAATCATATGTACTTAGGAAAAACAGTAACGATATTTATAGGTTGTGTTACAGGAAATTCCCGAATGCTTTACCGCTTATATTATTAGAAGAATGAAATGAAGTTTTCAAAAATATTATCTGTGCAAAAAAGGTTTGCACAGCTCATCCAGACCCGGTCCTAAATATTACAAGAAATATTAGTAATGAAGTGGAAGGCGAAATGTTTGTTTATGGAGTGCTCCACTAATGAAATCTGTAAGATTTATTTTGTTCCTGATGATTGGTTTATATTTAAAGAACATAGAAAATAAAGTTTTGTTAATTACAAGAAGTAATTTTGTTTAAGGTTTTAGAAATTTCAAAACTGGGAGTAGGGAACATTTATGACTTTGTAAAGCGAGCTTGTAAAATTACCATGTACAGTTGATTAGTACGAAAAGGAAAGAGAAAGTTCTACGATTCCAACTTGGTGAGACTTATTATGAGTAAGTTCTGTCTTTCATTATACATATTAACCTTGAAATAGCATAAGTCACGATTCTATAGTAGACGACAATTATAAAAATTCGCAAAAATAAAAAATTTACTCCCACAAATGATAAACTTTTTTCTATAAAATTAAAATCAGTTTGTTATTAGGATCTACAGAGACAACAGGACTGGCAAAAAGTCGGAAGAATGAGGAAATTTCAATCCAAACATGGCTGAAAAGGGCATCAGACCAGATTTGTTATTCGGCTAAATAAAAATTCTTGGATTTTAAACTATTTAAAGATTTGTGTACTTTTTATTGTAATAAACTTTTAATTTGTTGATAGTCTACCTTTTAGAGTTATTATATCGACGGGATAAACTAAGGCTTAAATTTGATAGGTTCACTTATAGTTCGAACAGTAGTAGTTCTGAAAATATTTGCTCTTCTACCTCACTTCTTAAATTTCAAATTAGAAAAAGTTTACATTATGCTTAAGTTATGTATTTTTTTGTATAAAGAGATTATGTTGAACATATTTTTTAAAGCAAATTATTCATGCGGAACTTGTAGTTATTTAAAATGATATATATTTTGCTCTTGATTTTTTCTTAATTAAAGTTATTTCTTGGATTTTTGAATAATCACGGTTTGACTTTGTAAACAAGACAAACAAAAAAATTAAAGAGACCCTTTTTAATGTACATAATTTTAATGGTGGAATATGTTGGGAAGGGACGTCCATAAGACGTTGTAAGCAAATGTCTTAAAGACGTTACCTTTTGTAACATAAGACGTCTATACAACGTCTTATGGACGTCATTCGACTTTAATGGACATCCATAAGACGTCCTGAATGTTGAGATCAAATGTTTTATGGACGTCTTTAAGACGTATTTGTGCTGTTTGGGATAGATATGATTTCTACCCAAAAACGTAAATCTGAACAATGAGATAAATTCTGTTCTACCAGTTTATTTCTAAGTAAAAAAAGATTACTCTATTTAATAAAATGTTGAAGTCAATTCTAATATCAAGCTCAACAATTCATATTTGGAACAGAAATTTAAAAATAAGTTACGGGTTTGACGAACTTTGAGTCTTATGAAGTTTCCATTTGTCTGGGTCATGACATAGTATCAATGTATTTGGACAGGACACTTAGCCTTTATTTTCCGAGGAAAGTAACTTCTGGTTTGACTGTTTGGTCTTTTAAGGAGAGATTTTTATTCCGAAACTCCAAATTCCGTATGAAATCATTCAATTCCGTAGCAAGGTAACGTTATCAATGAGCTAAGCCACATTGTGGCTCAAAGTCTTCGAAATCCATTTCTGGCTGAAGTATAGGGTTTCGGGGGCACTGGGATTGGCAAAGGTTCGTTGTGAGAAACTGATCTTGGAGCTGAAGGGATTAAGATACTGAATTACATGCTTTCTTTTGCCAGAAAACTCAACGATGGAACTCATACAAAAGTAGCGGAGAAAGGGACAATTAAAGTCAATTTTCTGCGAACATAGCAGGAAGTATCGGGATGACTTTACACTCGCGTGGCATAATAATATTAAACAGTAAATCAAGGCTCGATATTATTCATAACTCACACTTCTTCTTCTTCAAGTGCCATATCAAGTCCCCCTGACGTTGGCAATTACATTGGCAAGTCTTTCACGGTCCTGCGCTAGCTGGAACAGTTCCCCCGCGCTACGTATACCTGTCCATTCACGAATATTCCTCAACAAGGAAGTCTGTCTCCTTCCTACCCCTCTACGTCCCTCTACTTTACCCATCATGATTAGCTGAAGAATTCTATATCGCTCCTCTCTGAATTTATGTCCAAGATATGAGATTTTTCTACACTTCACAGTGTTTAATAGTAGACGAGTTGTGTCGGCCCTATTGAGTACCATTTCGTTGGTCTGCCTAGCTGTCCATGGTATTCTCAGCATTCGCCGGTGTAACCACATTTCGAGAGCCTCCAACCGATTAATCGTGGCAGCCTTAATTGTCCAGATCTCTGCCCCATATAGTAACACTGGCCAGACGTATGATCTTATCATTCTCTGTCGCAGTTTTAGGTTGAGGTTATCATTGCAGAAAAGTGGTTTCATTTTTTGAAAAGTTACTCTAGCAGTCTCTATTCTACACCTTATCTCTTTATCTGGGTTTAGATTTTCGGTGATATAACATCCAAGATATTTAAAATGAGTCACCCTGTCTATACTTTTTCCTTTTATTTGTATTGAAGCGTTAAGATGAGGTTGTCTACTAAAGACCATAAATTTTGTCTTTTTGATATTTATGTTGAGCCCCATTTCTTGACCCTCAGTGTTAACACAGTTTAATAGATGTTGCAGGTCTTGTAGTTTGTCGCTTAGGATAACAGTGTCGTCAGCATATCGTATTGTATTTATATATTCTCCATTGATTTGTACTCCCATTCGTTGTCCTTGAGTAGCCCGTTTAAAGATGTTATCTGAATATATATTAAAAAGCAGTGGAGATAGTATGCAGCCCTGTCTGACGCCTCGCAGAATTCTACTTTCTTCTGTAAGTTTTCCATTTAGCCTTACTGTTGCTTTCTACCGCCAATATAGATTTTTAATAGTTCTTACGTCTCTGCTGTCTACCCCTACGTTATTTAAAATGTCTATGAGTGTTCTGTGCTGTACTCTGTCGAAGGCCTTCTCGTAATCGACAAAACATACGAATACATCCTTGTGTTGGTCCCGGCATTTTTGCAGAAGTATATTTAGAGCGAATAAAGCCTCTCTAGTACCTAGGGCGTTTCTAAATCCGAATTGGGTTTCATCCAAATCTGCTTCGCATATAGAGCTTATCCTGCTGTGGATGATTCTGAGAAAGACCTTCAAAGTGTGGCTCACTAGACTTATTAGTCTGTACTCACTGCATCGCTTTGCTCGCTGTTTTTTTGGGATTGGAACGAATACAGACGTCAGCCAATCTTCCGGTATATCTCCAGTCGCGTAAACGGTATTAAACAGTTTGACCAAGATTCCTATATTTTCCTCATGGATCATTTGTAACAGCTCGGTTGGGACATTATCAGGCTTTCCTGGTTTTTGCAGATCTTATGACAGATAGAACTTCACTGTTTAGAATTTCCGGTCCCATGTCACACATACGTACTGTAATTTACCTGGAAAACTTGTTAAACACAGGAGATGTACTGATGGAAGATAAGGAAATCGTGCAGGACTATAGTGATGAGAGCAATGCAAGTTTTAACTTGTCAAAGCAGGACATTTCCTGTACAAACCTGTTCACAAAAGGTATTGAAAGCGCCACCAAATCAAATTCATGGTTATTAAAATTATTTCGAAAAGCCATAATAATAAGGGCGAGAGCTCCCCCGAAACAGTGGATGGTAGGGTAAAATAGGTATCATATTCGGATTCAGAAAGTCATTTCACATAAGAATCAGCAGGAAGTGCGTCAGGGCCGATTTTCATGCAGACTAGTGTAATTATTTTAATAACGTATGAATTTAAAACTTCGACTGTTTGACAAGACTTGTTAAGTAGTATTTTAAGTGATTAGCATGTCTAGGTGTAGATAACGTCTACCATTATGTACTTTGGTATTATGGATAAACAAATGTTATTTTATTTTTACACAAAGGTTAAGGATATCATTAAAAAACAAGTCGGAGAAATTCTATTCTCACGTTTGCTTACGAAAAAGTATTGTTTTAGTTAGACAATGGGCCAATTCATATCGCCCAGATGGGCCTATTCGTATCGCAAACATCGTCTTGACGGAAAAAACTGCTATTAAACTATATAAATTTAAGGAGCACCAGTTGAACCATTCTGAATTTGGTGGTCGAATAATTGTCGACGACGCCAATAGTGGCTGGTTGAACGAAAATAGGAAAAGAAGAAAAAAAAAAGTGCTGAGCGTACAGTACCCTATAAACATCGTATCTAATATTTTTGTTAAAATAATCTCTATAATTGTTATTCCATACGTATAACTTATATTTATAAATATCACATTTAAAACAACTTCATTTTCTTTACTTGCCATTTTGCGCAGCACCAGCCCACTCGTCATAATTAGGTTTCTAACTGCCTTAAATGATATTAAATCACACTGAATTTAGTACCTAAATCAGTTACGCTTCCTAAATATCGGGCAGCGTAAGAAGCCTTAAAGATATTCGCGAAAATATATCATTCACCCTACAGTACAAACCTGGTTCCCAGTGATTATGTCACTTTTCAATAATTTATATATATATATATATATATATATATATATATATATATATATATATATATATATATATATATATATATATCTTAAATGATATTAAATCACACTGAATTTAGTACCTAAATCAGTTACGCTTCCTAAATATCGGGCAGCGTAAGAAGCCTTAAAGATATTCGCGAAAATTTATCATTCACCCTACAGTACAGGGTGAGTCAACGATTGGATGAAGTAAGTTTGTGCCTTTTCGGTGAAATTTACAAAGAAACTATATTTATTGTTTGATACAGTTTATTTTTACGCAGATTTTAAAAATATTTAGGACTCTACAGGGTGAGCCAAAAAACTAGGACAGCATAAAGTTGTATTTTTTTAAATAGAACACCCTATATACGAATCGTATTTTCGATTTAGCTTATAATTTTAAATCTTTTTTATTAAGGGTTTACTATAACAAAACTTTATAGTTTCTGAGTTTAAGTTTAAAGAAAAAAAGTCACATTTTCAAGCATTAATTCAATCCTAAATAACGTTTTCAATTTTGTGATAAATATATTCAAATTTGGAATTTAGCAAGGCCAAGGACAAGTTAACATAATTTTTACCTAATATTTGCAATAAAAGCTACACATCGGCTCAAATTTGAACAAGTTTAAATGAATAAATATCTTTTTTTTTAATGGTACACCCTGTATATTTTCATGTTATTTAATAGAGTAATAAAAAACCTAAAAGTTTTGTTCAATATATCCTATAACTATTTATAATAGTTTTTGAGATATTTCAGTTTTTATAATTTTCCATACTTTTTTACAGAAATAGTCTTCATTATCATAGTAGCCATGGCAAAAACAATGTAAAAGAACATTTTTCTGTGTGTCAAATTTATAACTGCAATCGCTTCTTTTGGTTTTTATGTAGTGTAGTTTGGTTTTTCTTGCATTCATCTTATATTGTAAAATGAATTTTCCAAAGAATGAGTTAATAGATATGATTTATACAATAGGAGAGGCTCAAAAAAATTGCCTTCTTGCTCAAAGAATTTACAAAATGAAGTATCCTGATCGACGCCAGCCTAATACCCATACTTTTCAAAACTTAATGCAAAGATTTGATTCTTCTGGTACCATTGATTATCCAAAACGTAAAGTGGTTAACAAACCAGTAACTAATGAAGAAAAAGAACTACAAGTATTGTTAAATGTTCAGGAAAATCCTTATATTGGTAGCCGTCAGTTAGCAGCATTATGTGAAACATCACAATCCACCGCTAATCGTACTACCAAGAAATATAGGTATCATCCATATCACATGGAATTACACCAAGAATTGCATGGACAGGATTTTGAAAGTCGTGTAAACTTTTGTCGTACAATAAATGCGGAGATTCAATTAAATCCAAATTTATTATGCAAGGTAATGTTTAGTGATGAAGCTACTTTTAGAAGTAACGGTGCCGTAAATAGACGCAACATTCATAATTATGCCACAGAAAACCCATTTTGGATTAGAGAGGTGCAACATCAAAACCACTGGTCATTAAATGTTTGGTGTGGTATTCATCATAATCGAATTATTGGACCCCACTTTTTTAATGAGCCACTAAATGGCCATAGTTACCTGAACTTTCTACAAGAAGAACTACCCCAACTGCTTCAAGGTCTCGATAGGGATGAGCTCGACAGTATGTGGTTCCAGCACGATGATGCGCCTCCGCATTACCATCGTGAAGTTGGTGTATTTCATCATATTTAACCACATTCTGTTTGTTTCTGTAGTTTCTTTTTATTATTTTACATGGCTACTATGATAATGAAGATTATTTCTGTAAAAAAATATGGAAAATAAGAAAAACTGAAATATCTCAAAAACTATTATAAATAGGTATAGGATATATTGAACAAAACTTTTAGGGTTTTTATTACTCTATTAAATAACATGAAAATATACAGGTTGTGCCATTTAAAAAAAAAGATATTTATTCATTTAATCTTGTTCAAATTTGAGCCGATGTGTTCAACACCCTGTAGCTTTTATTGCAAATATTAGGTAAAAATTATGTTAACTTGTCCTTGGCCTTGCTAAATTCCAAATTTGAATATATTTGTCACAAAATTAAAAACGTTATTTATGATTGAATTGACGCTTGAAAATGTGACTTTTTTTCTTTAAACTTAATTATCTCAGAAACTATAAAGTTTTGTTATAGTAAACCCTTAATAAAAAAGATTTAAAATTATAAGCTAAATCGAAAATACGATTCGTATATAGGGTGTTCTATTTAAAAAAAATACAACTTTATGCTGTCCTAGTTTTTTGGCTCACCCTGTAGAGTCCTAAATATTTTTAAAATCTGCATAAAAATAAACTGTATCAAACAATAAATATAGTTTCTTTGTAAATTTCACCGAAAAGGCACAAACTTACTTCATCCAATCGTTGACTCACCCTGTACAAACCTGGTTCCCAGTGATTATGTCACTTTTCAGTAATTTATATATATATATATATATATATATATATATATATATATATATATATATATATATATACATATATATATATATATATATATATATATATATATATATATATATATATATATTGTCGCAATTAGCAATGCCCTTGTTGGTAAAGACATGTAACTAGCAATCTATTTTCGACCACCGTAGTGAATGTATGGATGTTTCGTCCCGATACCAGTGGTGGACTCATCAGTGGGTCCGCTGGCATCTTTCCCAGACACCCTGTGTTGACGTACTTATGAATATTTGATTCTTGTATTTGAAGTTATTTTCGGGCGGAACGTGACGATAGGATATTACTGAAATCTGAATTTCAGAAACCTTGTATTCTTGTCTTGCAGTTCAATCCTTTATTCGGTATTACTACGACACGCCCTCCTTCAAACAACCACTTTCCATATATATATATATATATATATATATATATATATATATATATATATATATATATATATATATATATATATATAGTATTAAAGTGATTGATATTGTCTAAGAAAAATAACTATACGAAATATAACCAGAACTTTTCAGAACCCTCTTTTAAAATAGTTATATTGTAGGAACAAAGTTTATTTAATTATATATCCAGTTTTTATAAATAACGATGCAAATTATTTTGGTAAAAATCCAATATCAAAAGTCAATCTGTCAAAATCTAAGCATTTCAAAATATTTGACAACAAGAATTATAAATGGAAATTAAAGTTATTTTGATGATAAAAATTTATTAAGTTGATTTCTGTAAATAGATTCTCATTTGCGTGCGATATTGAAAACATTTATTTACTCATACGTACCTGTCTAGACTCATTATAGAGCTTTTCCACTTGCCCACGTACGCTAACTCTTACGGTACTACCAGTTCTGTTTAAAACTTTGGCATTTTCATTTATTATATAATCAAAAATTTCCTCAAACCGGTCAATTGTTTCATCGGAAAACCTGGTTTTGTTGCATTCAAAATTCTCATTTGGAAACTCTAGTTTTTCATCGATCAGATTTTTTACTAATTTGTTTACAGCGTAGGCCAGCCAATATAAAAGCTGATCTTCCATAATAAAGTTCGTCGGACACTGATCTTTATCTGTGAGATCAAGGCATAACTCTGTTTTAAGATATAATAGAGAAACCGAGCTATTATTTAAAATATTTCTGGGAAAAGATTTAGCTTGGAAATCGGTGAAAACTAAGTTCCAACGGTCTGGAAGGGTTAAAAGATCTCCGCTTTGTGCCTGAAAAAAATGCTTTAATCAAAGATTTTTAATCCAAAGGTGATGATTATAATGAGGTTAAAATGTATGTATGATTTTGCTCAAATGTAAAAGAACAGGTTTGACAAACGCAAGAAAAAATATTTACTATAAAATACAAAATAATTGACTACTTTTACTAGATTTCTGTGAAGTTGGAGAAAGCCTATTTAATTATTATCTGCCATTTAACTATCTATAGGTATCGAGTAATAAATAATAGAATAGTATGCGGATTAAACTATAGAGATTTATGATTTGTAAAAAAGCCCGAATACTCACAAAATTAATTTTTGACAGTGCTTTCTATGATTGTCCATTCTTGCTATTTATGTGTAAACAGTTAACTTAAATATATGACAGTTCTACTTTTTGATGCAAAAACATAATCTCAGAACAGCGTTTCTCAAGCAGTAGTTCTCGAACCCTTAGGGGCTTGTGGGATTTACAAAGGGGGTTCGCGAAAAAAAAATTGTAATGACAGAATTTTAAATTAAACATCCCCACAGACATCAATTGCAAGTAGATTCTGAAAATAACCGGAGACTTCTACTTTGGAGAACCAAGACTTTTTCCGAATTCGCACGAAAGAACGAGAATAACGTCTGCCGATATAAAAACTCTGCTGTTACATATAAGGAAGAGTGGAATCGAACTGACTTGTATGATGAGCTTAATAACCTCGAATTATTTCAAAAAGATAAATAATGAGTTAATAGTTAAGGTATAGTGTGTACATAAATATTAGTCGTGTTGCTACATTGGTTTTTAAAAGGCGCGATACCTTACAATGAGGAGAAGAATAGAGTTTATTTAATAAAAAAGAAAAAGAGAAAAACATTAGAGTAGAGTTGAAAGCAAGTAGTAGCACCAGCGAGCGGAAATGCCAAGCTAACCGCTATGCCGGAGAGTAGGGATGATAAATTAATGGCGCCACTGCATCAGAGCCAGGTTGAATGCAGAATCCTTCCACGATGTTGTTTGGAACTAGCTTTCAACTTTATTCTTTAAAATTAGTTATTAACAATATACAAAAGATTCAAACACAATCAGCATGAGGTTCAAATTAAACTTGATGCTATTGAGATAGAAAATCAAAATCTTTAATTGAAATTAAACTGTTGCATAAGTTACAAAACATGAAAGAAATGGCAAACTTGGTTAAATACACAGAGAAAAAGGAAATAAATAAAAATGGTTTGTCTGTGTTCGCCAGTTGCTTATTTTCACAGCTACGGTGTAGGCTCTGTCGTATCATCCACAGAAAATGCAGAGCGCAGCGGTAACAATAAGCCCTGAGGGTAGTACAATAAACCCCTAGGGTAGATAGTTGTGATGTTCAAATCTATAGGGTAGATTTCGTAATAAGATAACCAGGGTAGACCCCGATATCTTTGGGGACTAACTAAATTCCTCGTTGGCACGTACAACCTGCTCAAAATTTTTGTTTTCAGGTTTATTTCGGTTAATAAAACCTTAACTGCCAACCAGGCAAAAGGTACTCCAAGAACTACCAAGATAATAAACGACTTTCCACCTCAGAATCCCAAAAAATTGGTATATAAAAATTGAAATGGAAGTCTACAGCTGCTTCGGCCGAATCAAACCAGGAAAAAGTGAAAATCAAGGCAAAATGGCCTCTATTTATAACCATGGTCCAGCTTGTGCACTTGTAGGCTTCTGTTAGGCACGTTCAATTGCCTGGTTTGACATCTCAAAAAGAAAAGCACTGGGCAACAACAGTCGAATAAAATACATTCGTTACATAAGACAATTCGTTAATCATTAGCATTTTTCGCTCAAAAAAAGGAAATCAAATAAGCATTCAAATAGGTATTTTCAAATTAAAGAAATTCGCTTTGAAATTTCCTGCAACCCAAAATACATACAATTCCACTCAAATGGCAGTCGCTAGCAAAAAAACTAGATCTATCTGAATAAACAAAAAATAAACAAAAAAAGGTAGCAGTAAGTTCAGTATCAATAAGAAAATACCTGAGTACAGTGTAGTGAAATACCAAAACAAGACAAAATAATGGTCAACTTGAAAAATAAAATTAATTGAAATTGTACTTTATGAAATGCTTTTCTTCAGATGATCCCTAGAAAATACTTAAGGAAAATAATACTATGTTGCCCATAACATAACTGAACTTAAGTGAAAAATTGAGCCATGACAGTGTAAACCAGTTTAGTAATTTCTTCATGTCTATATAAATTACAACGAATAATCAAGCTTGACAAATCCCACTTGAACACGTCAAACGTGAAAATAAATAATTATTGTTCTGTAAATGTATTATGGATCGTTGGTTAAAAACGGGTAGTTTTGTCAAGTTTTACGAAAAGCTGGACAAGCCATCAATTGCTTCTTCTACTTTAGTCTCTGATTGGGAACCAATGCTGGGTGGCAATTATAGTGAACCACCGTCTCGCCCGACTGAAAGCAAAGAAAAAATAGGCGAACCAAGTGAAAAAAGAGAAAAGAAACGAGAATATGACAGTGATTATTTACAAATGAGTTTTTATTTTACCTGGGAGAATTCAGAACCTAAATTACTAATAGAAAAAAAAAGATACACCAATTTTTTTAATACAATTTTTGACCAGATTTAGTTGATATTAAATGTACTCAACCTCTGATAAGATATAGAAAATAAAATTTTACCTGTAAAAACAGTTTGTTCATATTTCTATTAGCAGCAATAATGGCGAAAGAATTCGGTATAGGGCGAATTTTTCTGATTTTATTTGCAGTAACTCGGTCTAACGTTTCGGACATTACCATCCTCAGTCTTGTCGAATCAATCCAGAAATATAAAGCCTGATCAATATCTACAAAATAGCAATTAAAATTTTCCTCGAATTCATTCTGTTATTATTGTTAATTATTTTTGGTTTTGATTAATTTAGTGAAATTTCGTTAGTTTCATTTTCAGTGACCGAAATTTTAATGAAATAAAAAAAAATAGAAAATTTTAGATTTTACAAACTTTTAATTTACTAAGAAAATAAACACTCAATAAACATTATGATTACAAATTTGGATATGTACGAGATGTCTTATGTTGAACATATGACATAATTTGATCATAGACTCCTGCAAGTGATATATTGTGGTAGCGTTAACCATTTCATCTATAATAATCCTGCTGTCACATATTAGTAGCTATTTTAAAAAATCCTATAATTAAATTCTACAGTAACAAAGACACTGTGGAAGTCTGAACGTTCAACTTCTCTCTTGCAGCATTAGTTTCAAACAACTACGGTGATTTAAGCTTACCAAAACCATAACTCAGAACTTCAGGACTTAGGCAAGGCTGCTAATTAGCTGATCAGATGACATCTCTCACAGCAGTACGTTTGCGAGTGTAGTCACGTGAAGATTTTTAATTAAAATAAATAAACAATTAGTCTATCAAAAAAATAAATAGAAAAATGCATTATTTACAGTGAGAAACTTAAACTAATAACAAATAACAATTACGAAGTAACTAACATGCACTTATTGGCAGTCTTATTAACAAAAAAGTAAAACCCAATTTTGACAAACACGTATAAATCTCTCTCTGTAGCTTTACAACCCTTCGTGGGTCCTCGCTGCATCCACGACCTGCCTCCATTTGCTTCGATCCATCATGTCGTTACTCCAATCTCGTACTCCCAGTACATTTAAATCTTTTGTGATGTTATCCCTCCATCTTAGTCTGGGCCTACCTAAGGGTCTCTTTCCGGTCGGGTTCTCTTCCCATATTCGTTTGATGAGACGTTCGTCATGGGCCCTATGAACATATCCTGCCCACCTAAGTCTTTGGGCTTTTATTTCGTTAATGATGCCTGGCTGATCATACAAGCTCTTTAATTCTTCATTTGTTCGGATGCGGTATTGTCCCGTTGTTTCATCTACTCTAGGCCCATATATTTTTCTTAATATCTTGCGTTCGAAACGTCTTAATAACAATTCGTTCTGTTTTGTGATGGTCCAGGTTTCTGAGCCATATGTTATTACCGGTCTAATAACTGTTCTATACATACGGATTTTGGCTGATCTGGACAGCAGCTTTGATTTAAGTATCTCCTGCAATGCATAAAAGCACTTAAAACCTTTTTGTATTCGTGTGCGTATTTCACTGCTCACATCATTGTCGTGTGTTATATTGGCCCCTAGATATTGGAATTCTTTCACACATTCAAAATTGTATGTGTCCATAGTTATATTCTGTCCTATTCTATCCCTACCTGCTCTTCGGTTTACGTGCATGTATTTGGTCTTCTCTTCGTTGATGTTGAGTCCTACTTTTCTTGTTTCCCTTTCCATTCTGATAAACATTTCCTTTGTTTTAGTTGTGCTATTTCCTACGGTATCGATGTCGTCTGCATATGCTAGGATCATTCCGGGGCCTTGGTTTGAGAATACTTCCAGTTTTATGTTAGCCTCTTTGATGGCCATATCTAACACTATGTTGAAGAGTAATGGCGATAAGCCATCGCCTTGTTTTAAACCACTGGCAATAGAGAATATGTCCGTAGTGTGCTTACCGATTCTGACTTTCGCCCTTGCATTCTCTATACATATTTTAGTCAGATTAATAATCTTCTTTGGCACGCCTACCTTTTCCATGGCGATCCATACACTATCTCTTACAATGCTATCATATGCTTGGCGGAAATCAACGAACAGCTGATGTACATCTTTGTTAAATTCCCAACTCTTTTCCAGAAGCTGCCTAATAGTAAATATTTGGTCAACAGTTGATCTTCTTGGTCGGAAGCCACATTGGTAGTCCCCGAGGTTTCCTTCTGCGTAAGGGGATATTCTGATTCTTAGTATGTTGGATAGCACCTTGTAGGCAACGTTTAGTAACATAATTCCCCTGTAATTTTTACATACTGATCGGTCTCCTTTTTTATGTATTGGGATAATTATCCCTTCGTTCCATTCTTTTGGAAGTTCTTCAGATTCCCATATCTTCTCCACACGTATAAATAGCCTACGAAAACATTAAATAGAAAAAACGAGAATAAAGTGCGAAAAAACAGCCATTTGTATTACTTGATCAAATAGTATTGAAATCGCTAAATACTCGACTAAAATAACATACGATATTCCCTTAACTTCCCAAATTAAATAAAAAATAAAACAAAACATAGAAAACCTTCATTCCCGACGAATATACACGTCGCGTAATTTACTACGACACTGGACTTAAAGACGTTACCCACTCTAACGAAATACAAAGTGTGAAGTTTAGTATTCCTTAAAAGAGCGTCCTCGAATCTTACACACTGTACCCCTCTCGGCACCCCGCGACTTTTGTTAGTACCCATATTACCCCATGGATCTCTGTAAACGTCAATTTGAGTCTCGAAAAGTAGAGGGCGTAAGCCTCTTCAAGTTCCAAAGTGAACTATATGTTCGGGTGGATGGAGTTAAGGAAATCCAGGAAGAAACTGAATTATTGTTTAACATAGCGCCATATCACAAATACGTCGTCTACTTAGCGATACTACACTAGGTGGAATTCTTAAAGAGTTTCGAAAGAAATAATAAAAGGATTTACAACAGATGGAGATAGTGATGAGCCCATGGCAGCGTCATCCATATGCCTGTATCTCTGTGAGCTGAGAAATATTTCCTTTAGGCTATTGGATACAGTGCTTCATCCGGTATGCTTGGATACAGAAATTTTGCGTTGAAACTTGCTATGATATAATCTTTTTAAGTTCAAAAAAGTTGTAAACTCTTCTGAGTTTTTCACGTAGAGTTCAGACTTCTCCACACGTGGTTTCATTAGGTTGGCAATATTTTTTTCCAGTTTTAGGGTGAGGGAATTGGAGGCACTGACATCTTAAAGGGATATTTTGCCGATGTATTTTTGGAAGTCCCCGTGGCATAATTTTTTGTTTGATATTAGGTTCAAAGGTTGATCCTTTTTGTCTTTTTTTTTAAGAGATGTGGTGGGATTTCTTGACAAAAGTTTGTATGTAGCAGGGGCGGGATCCAGCCTCTATCTTTAGGGGGGAGGGCAATATCATAAGAGCAAAGAAAAGATCGAAATTACCCCCATCTCAATCGTATACAAACAATACATTCTGACACTACCAAGATCAATAAGCGGGGGGAGGGGGTTAGGGAGATCCATTTCCTAATGCAGCAGGTAGAGAGTCAAATTTTCCCCTGAATCCGCCACTGATAAACAGAATCTTTTAAGATATCTTTAATGTTTATCTAGCAGGTAATTTTTATAATGCAGATAATATCATGATGCTTTTGAGGTCCTTTAAAGCGATTAATTCGGCTCTGCTGAGGCCAGTTTCAGAGGATAAGAAGTTCTGATGATTCGTAATACATTTGCCGTATTTGAGCAGCCTCATGGTTGTGTTTTGAAAATAGAGTTGACTTGATTTGTGCAATTATTTCCTCCATTGGTAACTTTTTGAGTGCAATTGCGTAATTAAAATCTTTACTTAAAACTATTTCCTCGGTTTCAGAGAGTTTTGAACCGTTTTGTTGTTGGGTGTTGCTGTTGTTTGTGGTGGTTTTGCATTATATTTTCAAGTGTTTCTATGTGGTTGCATAGGAGAGGCTGTATTAGGTCACTTAGAGATATGCGTGTTCTGAGGTGCTTAGTTGAAGCCTTTTCTGTCGAATTTCTTTTTTAAGTAAATCATTACATTATTTCTTCAATATTGTTACAATGAGGTGTATTATCCTACTAAAGGTTGATTGCACGTTGTTGTCTCCCCATCTTATTAAGAAAGTAAGGTCATCTACGAGGGTGCAAATTTTTCTCTCATTTTTTCATAAATTTTGTTTTGTTTCAAAATCTCCTTCCCATAGAAGTGCACAATTTTAGAGCATTGTATTTCACAGAAAAAAATGTGTATTTCTTGTAGAAACTTGCAGGCATTTCACTAAAATTTCGTCTGACACCTTCGGTGCTTGCTGGTTAAAAATGGACCTCACCAGACATTGTTTTTTTCGCCAAACAGATATAAAGACAGACGTATGGAGCTGCTGAAGGAGCTGTTGCAATTTTTGAAGATGTCATACTAAACCCCAGACTTAAGGGTGGTATTTATACTGAAATAGAACTCGAAAATGTTACTCATTCAAATGTACAGTAAAAAAGTTTTAGCATTACATGTTCAGCCAAGAAAAATATTATTATACAGGATATTCCATTTAAAATATATTATATTATGCTAGTCTACTTTTTTGACGACCCCTGTATGGTCCGAATTATTTTTAAAGGGTTTAGTAATTATAAATTTTAAAAACTTTACCTATAAACTAGAACTATTCCGTCAAATTCGTTGACTCACCTTGTACTTTTTCACTAATAGTGATCATATAAAAACCAGGTACTGCCATAATTTTTTTTTAAATGTTTAAGAAAATAATTCCATATAGTTCCGAGTTTTTCGAGTGTGACATCTCGCGAGATGTTTGAATTAATATTTCTGTGCCATTTGTGAGAAAACTAATTTTTTACTTACACTCTTCCCTGTCAAAAATGATTAAGACGTCAGTAGAATTCCTACTGTCTAAATATGCATCCAAAAGAATCAAAATCGGTGCTATAGATACATCTACGTGAACATATGGAATGCTCATATTAGTTGCGATATCTTGAGCGACTTCATTCCCAGACCAAGTAAAATCCATAAGAAGACTGATCCCATTAGTTAGACCATCACAAATTTGTTGAAATTCATCCTTCACATTATCTAATTTAATTCTGGAAAATACTATGTCTGTGTTTTTATTTATAGTTGTGAGAATATCTTCGAAGCTTTGTACATGTCGCAGTTGATCATCTTGTGTTATTGTAACTGCAAAAAGATAAAAATAATTAGAGAGCTAGGAACCCTTGTAGCATTTTCAGGTTCGATCGTCCGTCCGTATGTATGTCACATACACAGTTTTTCAAGTTTTGCGTTGAATTTTGCTGTCAATTAAGCTAACAATAGACTTCAAGGAAAATTTTAAAGAAAAGTATATAGTACCACTTCCTGTATAAACAGGGAAAATTACTTATCTCTTTCATTTATCTCAACGAGAGGGATATGATCGGATGATACTTCAAAAAGGGGATTAAATATGACATAACGTTTTTTATTTAGGGCCTTCATTTGCGAAATGTAAGCCTCTAAAGTGGCTTTAAAATGGTACATGGGTACATGGGTACATTTTAAAAATTTGGCATACTAATACGAGGTTTGTCCCAAAAGTATCGAGTCTACCTTCAGATCTCCGCATTGGTGTTATTCTTTATCATCCGGTGAGTAACATCCTTTAAAGTAATCCTCATTGAATTGAATAAGACGTTCCCAGCGATTTTTTCACTTCCTGAAGCAGTCCTGGAAGTCAGTTTTCGGAATTGCCTTCAGTACATTCGTCGCATTAGCTTCAACCATCTCTTTGTCATAAATTTGGAATCAAGAAATCATTCCTGATGAATGGAAAGAAGGGGTAATAATTCCACTCCACAAAAAAGGGGACCAAATGCAATGTAAAAATTACCGAGGTATTGCTTTACTAAGCCACGCCTATAAATTATTCTCCAGCATTCTCCTTCAACGTCTCTCTCCGTATACCGAGGAGATTATCGGAGACTACCAATGTGGCTTTCGAAGCGGAAGATCAACAGATTGACCAGCTGTTCACTATCCGACAGATGCTAGAGAAATGTTGGGAATTTAACAAAAACTTACACACCTTGTTCATAGATTTCGAGTAAGCATATGACACTGTTATTAGGATAAGGTTGTGAGAAGCTATGGAAGAATTTGGAATCCCTCATAAGCTAATTAGACTGTGTAGAGCGTGCCTGGAGGGGGCAAAAAGCTGTGTCAAAATTGAAGGAGAGTGTAGGCAAACATTTTCTATCAACAGAGGATTAAAACAGGGAGATGCTTTGTCGCCAGTACTGTTTAACCTTGCACTGGAAAAAGCCGTAAGAACAGTATCAGTTGACGCGGAGGTTTTTGGGCCAAGTAACTCTAAACTTATTTTGGCCTACGCGGATGATATGGGCGCGATAGGAGAAAGCACAGTCAGTGTGAAGGAAAACTTCATAAAGATAGAAAAAGAAGCTCAGAGAAAAGGGCTCCGAATAAATGAAGGAAAGACCAAATACATGCATGTCTTCCGCAACCCCGCCCGAGAGAGAACGTCACCATGGATGACTATAATTTTGAGCATGTGTGAGTTTTCAGTGATAACGGCAAACAATAATATGCAGGAAGAGGTTAAACAGCGCATCACACAAGCAAATAAATGTACATTTGCGATACAAACCTTGTTTAAGTCAAAATTTATCACTAGAAAGGCAATAACCGAAATTTATCGAACAATAATACGACCAGTAGCAATCTACGCCAGTGAAACATGGACCCTGACAGTCCACGATACGGAACTGCTAAGAAGGTTTGAGAGAAAAATCCTGCACATAATATATGGCCCATACCGAGACCTTGAAACAGGCCGTCACAGAATGAGAAGCAACATAGAGTTTGCGCAAATATATCAAAGCCCTGAGATCAGAGAAATAAAGTCCAGAAGACTACGATGGGCAGGTCAAATACAAAGGAGTCAAAACGATCTACTAATAAAAAGGGTTTGGGAGGAAGCACCACAAGGAAAAAGACCACTGGGAAGACCTAGGCTTAGATGGAGAGATAACATCCACAAGGATCTAGCTATCCTTGAAGTTGACCAGCGAGAATGGAGGGAGCTGGCCCAAGACCGTTCTAGGTGGAGGCAGATAGTCGAGACAGCCAAGACCCACCCTGGGTTGTAGTGCTACGGAGTCAGTCAGTCAGTCATCTCTTTGTCATCGAACCGGTGTCCTTTGAGCGGCACTTTTAATCTGAGAAAGAGCCAAAAGTCGCAGGGAGTTACGTCGGGACTGTACGGAAGCTGGCGAAGCTGTATGACTTGGTGCTTTGTTAAATAGTGCACAAGATTCGATGAATGCGCTGGCGCATTGTCGTGGTGAAGCAGCCAATTACAGCTTGTCCAAAGCTGTGGCCGTTTTCTTCTGACTGCGTCATGCAATCTTTTCAATACTTCAACGTAGTATTCTTTAGTGATCATGTGACCTCTCGGAGCATATTCGTGGTGCACAACACCTTCATAATCAAAGAAAACAGTCAAAATTGTCTTCACTTTGCTCCGACTCTGACGTGCTTTTTTTGGTCTTGGCGATTCAGAATGCTTCCACTGTGAAGACTGTCTCTCAAAATGTCTTATTCATCATATTAATTGTTTCCGAGCAAGTTTTGATGCAAATTCGTTGATCTAAGTTTTCCGTAATTTTTTACAATAACAAAATACGACGAACGAAAAAAAGACACTGTAAACAAATGCACACCGTTCACGAACTAACACGTTCAGTTGGTAACTGCGCACACCAACGAGTTCGTGAGGACTTACTGGTGACGCCCATGCCCCACAGAGGTCTCTCGGAAGTTTTGATGCGGAGATATGAATGCAGGCTCGATACTTTTGGGACAAACCTCGTATATTCAAAGCGGTTATACAACAATCAGTACAAATTTAATTGGGCTTAAAATTCTCAATACCAGTAAACTATTTAGCTGATTTAAAATTTTTACTTTTATCTTGTATTATAATCATTTTATTAAACAGAAGTTAACGGCCATTCCTAACTTAAACGATCAAAAATAGATTCTATAAATCTGCAACTCTCACATAGCAATTTTAGTCAAAATAGACATCTTTGGCCACCATTTTGAATATGTCATAGTAAATATCATGATTCGTTATTTTCGTCAATTTTAAGTGTCAATAAATGTAGCCACTTTTAAGAGATCAAAAGATAACAAAAAAAACCATGCATATTTTTACCAATAAACCGAAGTAAACGTCAAAAATTAAAATCCACTTTTGAACTCACAACCAAAAAATTCAAGTTGGCAGAAAGGTCAGATTTTAAATAAATTATACTTTTTGCACCTTACACTTTTACTATATATGAGATATTATATAACTGTACATTTCTTTAAACTGTACTTACTATACTTAGCTTTGAATAAAGATAATCCAGTGGCGTATTATAACTCAAAGTCAAAATAATTAGATACATACAATTACATACACACATGATCATTATTTGCAGTATTATGTAAAGATTTAATATATTAATTTAACAATAACCTCGAAAATATACATATTTGTTATAAGAACTATATGGGTATAAACCTAATAGCATGCGGAATTGGACAATACAATGGCAACTTTTACTATATCTAATAATTGTCATTACAATTATTGTTTAGAGGAAGATTACATATTCTGTTTTTATACAGTATCTATATTTTACTATACTATAACTATTTTGCCGATATCTTCTACATGGCAATTAAGAAAAATAAGTTTTTCCCAGGTAAAAAATTCCGTTACTACTAAAATTATAGAAATAAAATTAAATATGATGAGAAGAATTAACTTGATACTCCAATTTCCCTGCTTAACTAAAGGAAAAAACTTTAATTAACATTAGATATTCAACGAACACACGAAATACCATGTCGCATGCTACAATACAAGGATAGTTGCAACAATACTTCACGAATATTTAAATTTAGTCTCTCTCTCTCTCTCTCTCTCTCTCTCTCTCTGTACTTTCATTATTATTTTAAGATGTAATCTCATGCCTTTTCAAACGTAAACTTGCTCTGAACTTGGCTACTCTTTTGAAATTGTAAAATGGAGCAGGACAGACATCCAAAACCTGCAAAGAAAAATAAGAACACTTCTAACAAAAGCACAAAAACTTCACCCTCGGAGTATTATTGGATGTACAATACTTCCAAGGCATCAAAAAGGAAGAGGATTGGTGGATATTGGTAAGCAACTCGACCAACAAATAATAAATTTACGTTCATATTGCCACAGGTTAGCGGACTCTTCCACACAACATCGAGCAATATGCGAGGCAGACGGTTCAACGCCGCTACAGCTGAGGTATCAGGATATTGCTTCTCACCACCAAACAGATCAAGAGAAGTTACAAACCTGGCTACAGAAGCCACTTCATGGATGACATCCCAGTGACGTTAATCAGGACAATGTCGACACCTCAGCGTTTAACTACTAGTTGATTTCAGAACAAATGTTTCCGGAAACGGAGGGCTTCTTGCCTCTAAGACCAGGTTAGTCAAACAAAGAACTATCGGAAGTTTATCATCAGAGATTCCTCAACAGATAATGACCAATGTAGACATGGCTGTCGAACATCAGAGACAATTCAATATATCTTGAAGATGTTAAGCGTTTGCCGCAACCGGTGTATAAGAAAATACACGACTCAGCAGCTAAGATACTCCACCAAGAATTAGCAAATAAATTAAACCTATTGCAGGTAGGATAAGTGCAATTGGTGCAATACAATCCGGGGCCTATTCTTGAGAACAGTCAATTCAAGTTATATTGGGATCGAATGGTTGTGACGGATCAAACAGTTGCTCATAATAGATAAAATTTCTAGGCGAACTACACTAATCGACATTGATGTACCCAAGAATAACAACCTAAGACCAAAATACAACGAGAAGATCGTCAAATAAAGAGATATAGAGGTGCAAATCCGAAGACAATGGGCAATGAACAGCGTCCAAACGATTCCCTTAATTTTATCAACAACTGAAGTGATATCAAAGAACCTCCTGCAGAACATCAAGGGACTGGGCCTATATAAGCCCATTCAGAAAGCAGTTCTCCTTGCAACCGCGAGACCCGTCCGAAAGTTCGTAGGAAATACAGCAGACCATGTCACCTAGGATTCAATAACATAGAAGGGTATCTTTGTATACGTGGTATGTCAATAGTCCCTGGAGGAAGTGCGATGCCGTTTGGTTTGAAATCATAAATATTAATAATAATAATTGTGCCAGAGGCGCAATGAATTGCAAGGAGCAACTAATTATCGATTCGGTCATCTGCAATTCGGCCTATACCAACTTTTTCGCCGCCTGCTGGACTACTAAAAAGCCTTTGACTCTATATCACATAACTGGTTGGCAGATATACTGAGAATATGTAAAGTCGATATATATATATATATATATATATATATATATATATATATATATATATATATATACATATATTCTCCTCATGTCAACTTGGAGAACTAGGATCTAAATGCACATACCTTCCAGTTATAACATCGAGAACATCTTCGTTCTGCCTTGCCATGAGCCCAGTGTCACGCCATTTGAATAAAGAAAAGATACAACCGGGCACACCATTGCGCGATAGAGGCAAAACAGACCTATAAATACTTAAGTATGAAACAGGTATAAGGAATTAACCAACGAACGATGAAAAATGAATTAACCATCGAATTCATATGACGACGGGTGAGGTAGGTACTGCGGATCAATCTGAGCAGTAAAAATCTATTGAAGGCACTCAATATTTATGATTTCTCTGCACTTTTACTGGTTTGAAATTGTGAAATATAGCAGGACTGACATAGGGGGTCTGCAGAGGAAAGTCAGAGCAATCCTGATGTAGGCACACAAACATCACCAAGACACCGTGGAGGAAGGAGATTGAACTTAAATAAGAATGAGCACAGAAAAAAGAGAAAAAATACTTAATACTTAAATTGAAAAAAAAAATAGAAAATACAATTTTTTGATTTGTTTATCAAAGACATTTTAAAAAACAACATATAAAAATTTTTTAGACATGAGAGTTTTGAAATAATCCGGAAGAAAATTAAATGGTCTAGAAACATTGTAAGTAAAAGAGCGTTTAAGACTTGTGTGCTCTGTCATAGACGAAGAAAATGGTAAACCACTGCGCCCGGACTTTATCGTTCACTACAAATGTAACATCTATTTTTTCCAAATTTTCCGTTTAAACGAAACTAATTAGTGTATAGTTGAAGAGAGTTGTAAACGTCGTTTATGAGAAAATTACATTTCTATAATTTTTGCCGTTAGATAATTATCCTTATAAATCAAAAATGAGTTCAATTTGATGTAAACACACAAATATCCTATTCACAACCACCAAATAAAGAAACCCATATAAAATCTACACTATGATAATCCATAAAAAAACTCTCTAAATATTTCTTGAAAAACGAATGTTAGTACGCTACTGGACGAAAGTATGTCACAATTATGCTCGTGTGGAGACTTTTTTTTAAACTAATTGTTTTATTAATATATTAAGGCAAATTATGTTATCTATTTTCGTTATTAGTAAAAAAAGAGGGAATGATTAATTATGTAACATTTTTGCGATAAAAATATTGCATTAAGTTAATTTCATAATAATTTCAGGATGAAAAAATGAATACAAATAAATAATTATACGGGTGTTTGGTAAGTACCTCCCAATTTCTCGGGAGCATACAGAGGAGGTCAAAATAACCCTACTTTGTTATAAAAAAAAATCTCAAAGTGCCCCATAACGGAGGTACAGAACCCTAAATTGGAACCCAGAAATTTACCTTACCGGCTTGAAGTTGTGAACTGACTTGTATAAATTAATGAAATTTTAAAATTTTATAGAGACCATGAAGACTCATTAAACCGTACTACAGTAGATCATCAGAGAAGTCAGGAACGGACTTGCAGCCACACTCGTTGGCCTAATTTTTGACAGGTGTCATTTTACAGAGCTGATTTTTTAAATACTTTGGTCATTCCTCTTCCAAAAAGGTACTCTTAATTTATTTCGATAAATCTGGCGGTTTTTATGCAAAACACTCAAAACTTAGTAATGCTAAACACAAACAGGTAAAAATCAGGTTGTTATTATTAAATATCTATATATAATAAATTACTATTGATATGACTTGTCAAAACCGCCTTTAAGTAAAATAACTTTAAAAAATGGGGAAGAATATTCTTATGCAGAGTATGTTAATATGCATTTAATTTATGGTGAAGTGCTGTCAAATTCTTCGAAGACAAGAAGACAATGCTAAAAGATTTCCAGTTCAAACATTGAAAAGTCCAAAAACATTTCAAAGGTTTGATCGAAGCCTAAGGAAAACAGGTAAAAGATGATTAGGAAATAATTATTAGAGGATTTTATTACAAGTATTATTCAGGGTTATTTTTGCCGCGACGTGGCGGTAAGGTCTCCCGCAGGAGAGCATGAGATCCTCACGTAGAGGAACAAATTTTGCAAGATATTGCCGACAACCCTTCAAACAGCATAAGAAAACTCTAACAGAACAGTTACCATGTTGAAAAAGCACCAGGGCCGTGTCACTAGAATATGAGTGTACGGCAACATCGAATTTGAGGGGGCGCGCGCCCACTTCAGCGGCGGGAAAAAATCGATATCTTATGACCTTCAAACTCTAGGCTTCAAACACTAGAAATTTTCTATTTACAACTAATAATAGAATTTTTTAGCCAATTTAACGATATTTACAAATATTACATCAATAATATTGTGTTTTCTGTAATAAATTATCAAATAAGTGATCTGTTTTTAATAAAAATGCCAAGAAAAAACATTTATAAAAATTAATTCTATGTTGGCAACAATATGTGACGTTGTGTCAGTTGTCTCCGAAACAGGTGTTGGGGTTTTGCTTCGAGTGTTTTATGAAATTTTCACCGTTTTTCAGTATTTTTCCCAAAATTTTTGGTAAGTAAAGACAGAATTCTTTTATACTTTTTCAATCACTTACTTAATAGTTCGTATTTTGTTGTAGAAGACGCATGGTAATTCATACGTGGCCCCAAATTTTTGTATCGTGTTTTCATGCTTGGGTGGCGAAAGGCAGGTATTGTAAGTATGATCTGTAAGTTAATTTTTAACTAGTAATGAATATAACTTGTAATAACAATCATCCGCCTCAAATTCCTGCTCTGTTTTTTAAAGTGTTTTACATATTTAATATAACATCATTAAACACAAATAACAGATATAGTTAAAGTTTATTATGAACATTTAAAAAATATACTCTGTACAAGATAAATTTTTATTATTTTAGACATAAAAGTGTGACTTTTGAATGTGAAATTTTGCTATATAACTATTATTCATGAGTCTCAGTAGCCCAATAGGAAGGGTGCCAGCCCTGAAGGCATGAGCATGTTTGTTCGAGTCCCAGCTGAAATGGAAAACTTTATTTACCTTACCTAAATGTTCTCAATGTAATAACAAAATTTTTGCTTCTGATACTTATAGTGAACATCTATTTGTCAAGTACGCGAGTCAAAATTTAATAGATATGACAAATAACGTCTGTAAAATGCTTGCATTTTTTTTTTTATTTTTAAGTTTTGTAAAGATAGAAAAAAGTTTCAGAGTTTTCTAAGGGACATTCAAAAAAAGTAATAGATTTAAAACTCAGAAATTAAGTTTATGATGATCTAATTTTAGTAATATATCAGTAGCATAATTCTAACAGATCATCTCCCTCAAAATATTTAGAGCCATTTTCTATCAATAGTATGGATATTGTAAAAGTTTGAAGCTTTAATCTTTATAAAATATGATGGATGACAACTAAGTTATTGATTTTTGTACTGGCAGATTTTAAATAATGAATAATTTTCTTTTCACGTTTTAATTTATAATCTGATTTGGTTATATTGTGAATAATAATTGTATATTTTTATGAAGTATAAATAATTTTGCTTTTTATCTGTATATATAATTTATAAGCCATTCTTTAATTATAAGATCTTTACTTTTTAGATTCTTCAAGCTGTTGTATTTTTTTGTAATCTTTATTATTTTAAATGATATTTCAGGACCTTCCAACTGAGAAAAAGTCGTCGTGTAGAAAATCATTCTTTTTACTGTTTAAATTGTTGAATATGTATTGTAAGTAATGTATAAATTATTTTAATTTTTAAACTTGTTATAGAACCTTTTATATTAATGGCTGAAGTTTACTACTCTCATTTTTTAGTTTAAAATGATTTGTAGTAACATTCAGCCAATAGAAAAGTTATCTTGAATATCTCAAGTAATTATTACAGTTAGTTTCAAGTGTAAAAAGGTGTTTTAGGGGTGGAGAAAGTTCTTATCATATAAAAGCAAACAAAATTTTTCATTTCCATCTATTTAAAAACAAAATAGTTTTTCAATTAATATATAGAAAAGTGTTAATTTAAATCCGTACCCCCTAATTCATTAAGATAGTGTAACTGTAAAACCGGTCTAAACTCTCAGTAGAAAGTTGGAACTGACGAGAATAACAATCGGTCAAACAAGTTTTGAACCTTAAAAATAATTTTCTTTTTGTACTGAACCTGCAAAAATGGAGAATTTTATCATTTTCGGACACAACTATTTCTCTTAGATATTTCAAGATTTTATCGCTAGGTTTTTATTCTTAATCTCCCTATATAAGTGTTGTATTTGTTGACATATGTAATATAAATTATGACAGAATCATAAACAAAAGAAAATTGGTCTACTAGATCTAACTTCTGTGGGTCTAAATCTTAAACCTTCTTAGTGAATCTAGCTGTTAGCTTTCAGTTTAGACTGGGTTTAATTTTAATTCACCCTGGTAAATCACAGTTTCAATTTTTATTGATATACTTTTTTTTTCAGTTATAATATGGAAATGATCAAGCATTACAGCTTGGTTATAAGGCTCTACTAAATTTAATATTAATATATTGTATATATATATATATATATATATATATATATATATATATATATATATATATATATATATATATATATATATATTATTATTTCAGTAATATAAATAAATATCTTTGGGTACTTATGTTATTTTTTGACATTGCTGACTTTGAATAGAAAAGGATATTATTTTCAATTCGTTAAGCTGTATTATTAGTTTTAAAAAGAGGAAATATTATGTATTTATAAATTTACGTAGTTGCAACTTTAGAAGCACTAGCAGAATTATCTAATTTTTTAGGAAATTACTATTTAAAATGAAATTTTCACGATAACAAAAATCAATTAGTTATTATTCATATAAAATTGTTCAAAGGAGAATTAGGTTTTTTAGTTAGTTTTAAATAATAAATTCAAAGGTTTATAATAAATTTGAATATTTTTATCACCTTCAAGGAAAAAACCTTTTTTAATAGAATATTTTGTTCAAAGAAACTTCACTAAAGAATGGAAATGAAATATGAGCCATATTTTAAAAGTAAATATGGTTTTTATGTATTCCTTTTTTTAGTATAATGTTTTTTTGATAATGTATTCTTTTAAATGGGTTTTTTCTTGGAAGTTGCTGAACGTATTTAAATTTATTACGAAGCCTTAAATAATTACTTAGTCTAGCTGCTAGGAGAGGGCGCTGTTATCCAAGTATTTCTAGTTGCTACGAGAGGGCGCTACTATCTACAGGGTTCTCTATTAAGTGTTATATTAGGCAATTTCTACACACACTTCAGCAAGTGGGATCGCCCACTTCATCAAGGGATGGCCTTGTGTGACGTTTCAAATACATGGTTGCGACATTTCTGTAACATTCTTGTTCTGGGAAAAGCACGCGCTATGTATCCGGATGATTATCCCGCAAGACTTCAATACTCCAACTGGTTTATACAGCAACATAACCTAAATTTAAATGTTTCTAACCTTATTTTGTTTATCGATGAGGCCGGTTTTACAAGAAATGGCATAATAAACTCACAAAATTTACATTTTAGGGCTGATGAAAACCCATATAAACATCAACAAAGGTTTACTGTAAATGTGTGGGCTGGCGTCATCGGAAATAACCTTATAGGTCAATTTTTTTGGAAAGAAGACCCAATGGTGATTTACTTACAATTTTTGCAGCAAAATTTAAATAATTTATTAGAAGACATACCTCTTAATAGAAAAATGCAAATGTGGTACATGCATGATGCTGCTCCACCTCCTTTTAACCGTATAGTACATCAACACTGAACTAACATTTTTGGCTCTCGATGGGGACCTGTTTTATAGCCTCCAAGGTGTCCACACCTAAATCCCTTAGATTTTTACTTCTGGGAACATTTAAAAGAACTAGTGTATTCAACACCAGTAAATACTAGAGAAGAACTACGAGCGAGAATAGCACAGCTTTCTAACGAAGTCCGTAATAATGTCGGAATATTATTTGCAGTGTAGCGTGAAAATATTCGAAGAATAAGAAAATGTATTGAAATATGTGGAACCCATATTGAACATTATCCAAAATAACATTTAAACATTTTCACTATTTTTGTATTTTAATAACATTTCCTCTACTTTTTATGATCGTTTTTATTCCAATAAATAATCATATCAACTTTTTTTTGTTTTTTTTTGTATTCATAGCATACGAGGATTTTTAAGGAAAAAATCACATAATCTTGCGACATATAACTTATCACCTAAAACTACAAAGCATGTTACATTCACAAGAACCAAGTTACGATAAATAACTTTTTAATCACACCAAGTATTGAGATTATGATAACACCATGAGATTATTTTTGGAACACTAAAAAAAGAAGTTCTTAACAATTTTTAAATATTTTTTTAAATAAGAAAGTTTCGAAACATTTTCAAAATTAGCCTCTTTTAAATTTTACCCTACTTTAAAAAAAAAAAGATTATTTTACAGTTTTGTTTACGAAATTTTTAGTTTCTCCAAAAATCAGCTAACAAATGTTACTTTTGCAAAATTTAATAGTTAACTCAATCAAAGTATCAAGTTTGGGATATCCTGTTTATTACATAAATACACGTCAAGTTCATATATTATTGTAATCTTAGTAGAAAAAATATTAAAAGTATATATATTTCACACGTTTTTATTAACAGATTAAAAATAATTATTTAAATTATTCATTTAAGTATCCATTTGGATATTTGCTATGTTGCATAATGGATTTAATTGAATACGATAAAAATAAAGTAAAATTCCCAATGGGATGCAATTAATTTGAAACAATATTGAAAAAGGGTAATTTACTTGCTAATACTCACATATCCACACTTCTACCTTTTCTACCAAGAAATAAATAAATAAGATGTTCGTTAAGCTTCGATATCTGCTTTTGTTTAGATGACAGTTATAACTTGTCAATAGACAAAATTTTCGCTGAAGGGCAACTGAAAATCCTCATTAGTTTACGGCAATTAACAGCCAAAACCTTCAAAAAGTGAATGTGAGAGAATCCTAGGTCTTGATTTCTTCAATGATACCCTCACTGGTGTGAGATATTTGAAAATGACCTCATTTCTGCATTAATATCTTTATATTCAGACTCACAAGAATCAGATATGTTCCAGCATGAGCTTTTTTTCTAACAAACTGGAACGCTGCCCCTGTCCGTACTTATTTGCATGAGGTTTTTCCAACTCGTTGGATAAACAGAAGAGGGAGAGTTGAGTGCCCCTCCTTGCTTATTTCTTGTGGGGATACTTAAAAACTAAAGTATACTTGACCCAGCCCGAATTTAGAAGTCCTCAAAGTTCGAATACTCCAAAAAGTATGAAAGATAATGGCAGATATCATCGACAATATTCATAAAGAATTTATTCATCGACTTGGTTATTGTCAGATTGGGTCTCAGTTTGAGTATTTAATGTAGTTGTATAAAGTCTTTTTTTTTATTTTTTAAAGCTTTACAGTAGATTTTCATGACATTTTCCTTCTATAACAAATCTATATTTACCTTGTCGTATGTAAAAAAAATGTGCTCTTTCTGATTCTGAAAATAAAATGGGATTTACAATTGAAAAAAAATATCCGTAACGTCTTAAGTTGCTTCTTCAGTTATAAATGCGACGGGTTATATATATATATATATATATATATATATATATATATATATATATATATATATATATATATATATATATATATATATAGTAGAAGTAGTCGCAACTGACTAATCAAGAAACAATATTCCAAACTAGGGTTATTGGGGATGCAATCTGTTTAAATTTGTAGGTCTTGGTACGAAGAAAATCCCTTTTTTGATTCTGTCACGCTTTCCAGAACTTATTTATCTTGTCTTCAGGACATTTCTGCAATTAATAATTAAACAGTTAGAGTATTAACCTAACTTATAATTATTAAGTAACTCGCCAACGTAGTTTGAATATTAAACAAGTACACGTTTAAAAAACAGGGGGAAAACCCCAACATTAGCACTTTTGAACTGTATTTAAAGGCATATTTTTCATGGAATTGTAAAAATTCTAGAAAGTTCGAAAGCAGCCAAACGTCCTACTTGACTATTCGACCATTTTATAGTGTCACCTGTCGTGTGTCATCCGGGAAGTGTAGTGGGTGGTATAAGTAGTGGGGGAAAATACAGATAGAGTAAACAGTGGCGTAGTCAAGCAAAAGATTTAGCAAAAATAGAAAAATTAAGTTAAGAAATTACTTGTTTTTTTTTATATAATATAAGAGAATTTAATAGAAAACCTATTCATCTGGAGATGGACTGTCCAGTACCAAATACTTTTTTTTCCAACTTTAATGGCACTCAGAATCTCGGTGTCACTTTTTTTATTAATAGTTACTTTCTTGGTTAATGTGCACCATTTCAAGAAAGAACCTTTTGTGATAAGCAGCCAGAGCATAAGAGGGCAAACCGCTTGCATAGTTTATAAGGTTCCCTGTTCCAACTGTCAACTAGTTTATATAGGGCAGACTTCCAGAAGCCTCAAAGGCAGACTCACTTCCCATCGTAGTGACGTTAATAGAGGTGTGCCCTTTTGTGCTTTGGCTGAACATGTTTTTCATCAAGAACCCAGTATTAACTGGGATGGCACTGAGATTCTGGAAAGAGTTCCTGCTTATCACAAAGGCTCTTCCTTGAAATCGTTCACATTAACCAAGAAAGTAACACCATAAATACAAAAGTACAGTTATATTTTAAATTTGGAAAAAAAAGTATTTGGGCCTCCTGGATGGTCCATCTCCAGATGAATAAGTTTTCTATTGAATTCTCTTGTATTATGTAAAAAATATCAAACAAGTAATTTGTTTAGCGATAAAGCTCACTTTTGTTTGAATGGATACGTCAATAAACAAAACTGCCGTATTTGGAGTGATGATAAACATCAGGTGTATGTTTAGACACCGTTACATCCAGAAAAACTGACTGTTTGGTGTGCTTTATGGGCTGGTGGAATCATTGGTCCGTACTTCTTTAAAAACGATGCTGGTCAGAACGTTACAGTCAATGGTGACCGCTATAGAGCCATGATTACTGACTTTTTCGTTCATCAATTGAACAACCATAATGTGCAAGAGCTGTGGTTTCAACAAAACGGCATGACATGTCACACAGATCGTGCCACAATTGATTTATTGAAGGAAACGTTTGGTAACCGCATAGTTTCACGTTTCGGACCCGTGCATTGGCCTCCAAGATTAGACTTAACGCCGCTAGACTATTTTCTGTGGGGATATGTGAAGTCGCTAGTCTACGCCGATAAGCCCGAAACAATTGATCACTTGGAGGACAACATTCGCCGCGTTATTGCCGATATATGGCCACAAATGTTGGAAAAAGTCATCGAAAATTGGACCTCCAGATTAGACTACGTCCGAGCCAGCCGTGGCGGTCATATGCCAGAAGTCATATTTAAATTATAATGCCAGAAGGTTATCTTTCGAATAAAGTAAATTTCATGTCAATTTAAAAAATTCATCTTTGTTTTATTCCATTTAAAAGTTCTATACCTCTATAAAAAACACCCTTTATATATATATATATATATATATATATATATATATATATATATATATATATATATATATATGTTAGTTTTTAGTGTTTCACGGATGAAGAAATATGAGTTTGTGTTTATCCGGGAATACATCCGTTCGTTAGCTATTTCCATAGTTGGAATTTGCAGACGTTTCGCCAAAGTCTCATTTGGCATCTTCAAGTGCTCGTGTCCGTAGTTGACGATCGTCAACTGAGGGTAGCAATAGAGTGAGAAACGCAGGATGAACCGAATAAACAAGAGGGTATGTACCCCCAGAATCGCTATATTAACCCACTGAAGAAGTAGGCAACTTGTGCATGTTTATCTTTTGTGCTTTTTAATGCATAAATACACTTCACTATAATTTTTATATTTTCCGTTGAAACAATTCTAATCAACTGGTTCCATAAATTAACATAAGGCTGTTTAACCTAATGGCGATACTATAAGTAAAAATAAAAATAAAACTATCGTTTTCTTTGATGGAAAGTAGTAGAATTGATCGGAAGAAATAAACATAAGCGTAAGGATTTTTATAAATATAAACATGTTAAAATTTTAAATAAATATGTATTCAAATTTATTACAAAAGAAAAAATACAAGTGTTTTTTATTTGTACGTAAAAGATAAAAAATTATCATTTAAATAAATATGTATTTCTGCCGTATTAATAAAAATGCAAATACCGAAAAAATTGTAACCCATTCCTACTAAATATTCTTTATACATAAACATTTTTTAATTTCCAATTACTCCAGTCATAATAATATTTATTTAGCTGAATGGACATTTATGGTTATAATAACAATTTTACTCATTTTTGATCCCGGTAACGAGACTTCATTTTCCATGGTTTTTCCAAGGACGGGTGACATGTAGGTTAGTAGTAATCCAGATAAGTTAAAAGTACCACTTGTGACCACTTTCCAATATATACTGATATGTTAAGTTACTACACTGGAATTTTAAAAAGCTCTAGACCTCGCAGAGACGTGTACGATAAATAATAATGCAGCTAGAGCAGAGCTGAAAGCTAGTGGCAGCATCATCGCAAAGTGCCAAGCTAACCCTTATGTTGGAGAGTAGGGGGCAGGTAACGCAGATCACTTTGTCAAAAATTTAAAACAACAAAAAAAAACCAAGAGCAAGCTGCCCGGGGATCAAATAAAACCCTAACTTGTAATGAAAGTCTTTAATTATAATTAAAATAATAAAAATAATATTTTCAATTATCAGATTAAACTCTACGCTGTCAAGTATAGATGCGGTTGCCTGTTGGTTGGACAACAGGCAGTAACTAGTTCTATGCTGTAGGGTGGATAGCCAGTATGGTTGACTACATAATTCGGTAGCCAGTAGGGTAGACTACCAGTAGGATAGACCCCGTTCTTCGTTGATACGTGCAAAATGCCCAAAATTCCTGCCTCCAGGTTTATCCCAGTAAAAAAACCATAACTGCCAACTAGGCAAAAGATACGACATTCCAAAACTCAACAAAATTACCAGGATAATTTTCGACTTTCCATCTCAGAATCCCAAAAATGAAAATCAACGCAAAATGGGCTCCATTTATAACCATGGCCCAGCTTGCGCACTAATCGACTTTCGTTGGGCGCGTTCAATTACCATGTGTGAGAAATGACATCTAAAAAAAATGACACGGCGCAACAGCAGTCGGCTGAAATGCATATATTAATTAAGCCAATTCATTAATTATTAGCATTTTCCACTCAAAACAAAAACAAATGTAAAAAGTATCCCAGTAATTATTTTTAAATTCAAGAAATATATATTAATACATTAATAGAAATTTCCTGATTTCCTGCAATCCAATATACATACAATTCCATTCAAATGTAGATATAAATGACAGGGAAAAAAAACAAGACCTGAATGAAAAAAAGTAGCATTAAGTTCAATATCGATAAGAAATTACATCAGCACAGTGTAGTGAAATACCAAAACAAGACAAAATAATGGTCAATTTGAAGAATAATATTTATTGAAACTGTACTTTATGAAATGTTTTTCTTCAAAAAATCCCTGGGAAATACGCAAGAAAAATGATACTGTGTTGCCCATAATGACAGTATTTGCAAAAAAATAAGATTAAATTAACTGTGACAACTGTAGTATGGTTTATTGAGGCTTTATAGCCTCTATAATTCATTAAATTATACAAGCCGGTTTTGTAAATCGCTGAGTACCCCTTCAGAGCTTTATATCTCCATTAAGGGGCACTTTGGGAATGTTTTTTCTATGACAAAGTAGGGTTATTTTGAACTCCCCTTGGCTTAGTTACATTGATAATAAAGCACATCAACAAAACAAATCTGGCACATTCTTTTGTTTCTATAACTCAAGTAACTCACTATTTTCGTACTTAAATTTTGGTAAACAGAGATTTCATTTAAAAAGATTTTTTTGTGTGCATATACCGGGTGTCAACGAATCTATTAGACAAGTCATAATTTCTAGAGTATTATGTGTATCAAAATGAGAATTGGTATAGGTAAATGGTATGTGAAGGGGAGAGTTTTTGCATATTTTCCACTTTCCGGCCACTTCCGCTTTCACCGGAAATGGCCCCGGTTTTGAATTTTTAAATAGAACACCCTGTATATTTTAACATTTTTGGATTTTTGAGACAATTCTAGATCAGAATGTGACATTTTAAAAACTTTTTACGTCTACTTCATTTTTTTAGAGCCACTTTTAAAATTGTATCTAGATGGCCATAATCGGACGCAAACTAATCTAAGGGCCTTAGGTGATGTCAAAAAAAAACAATCGCAAAGTTTTAGTTACTAGTATGAAAGACAGGAATAAAACAAGTTGACAAAATTACGTTTTCATTTCTAACTATTAATTTTCAAATGACGACCCCTTTTTAACAACTACTTTTCGAAAAAAGCATTCTTTGACGAATCTAACGGTACTAATTTATTTGCGATTGGATTAGACATAAGAACAGAAATTAAATATTATTAAGCAAAATACTGGATAATTTATTTACTTATGACAAGTGCGCCATGGACAGCCATGATGCATAATAATTTGCAACTGTTTTTATCAAGTCTTCTTTGGAAAACAAAGCACTCACTTAAGTAGATAATGACAGTGACATACGCTTTAAGAACTCTAAACTCAACGAAAATTAAAAAACTTTTACGTCTGTTCTTAGAGCGTATATCACTGTCATTATCTACTTAAGTGAGTGCTCTGTTTTCCAAAGAAGACTTGATAAAAACAGTTGCAAATTATTATGCATCATGGCTGTCCATGGCGCACTTGTCATAAGTAAATAAATTATCCAGTATTTTGCTTAATAATATTT
The DNA here is from genome assembly GCA_034092305.1 of Diaprepes abbreviatus. Taxonomy (NCBI): domain Eukaryota; kingdom Metazoa; phylum Arthropoda; class Insecta; order Coleoptera; family Curculionidae; genus Diaprepes; species Diaprepes abbreviatus. The sequence goes on along the minus strand of JASJET010000085.1, from coordinate 3,250,007 downwards.
AATTTCTGTTCTTATGTCTAATCCAATCGCAAATAAATTAGTACCGTTAGATTCGTCAAAGAATGCTTTTTTCGAAAAGTAGTTGTCAAAAAGGGGTCGCCATTTGAAAATTAATAGTTAGAAATGAAAATGTAATTTTGTCAACTTGTCTTATTCCTGTCTTTCATACAAGTAACTAAAACTTTGAGATTGTATTTTTTTGACATCACCTAAGGCCCTTAGATTAGTTTGCGTCCGATCATGGCCATCTAGATACAATTTTAAAAGTGGCTCTAAAAAAATGAAGTAGACGTAAAAAGTTTTTAAAATGTCACATTCTGATCTAGAATTGTCTCAGAAATCCAAAAATGTTAAAATATACAGGGTGTTCCATTTAAAAATTCAAAACCGGGGCCATTTCCGGTGAAACCGGAAGTGGCCGGAAAGTGGAAAATATGCGAAAACTCTCCCCTTCACATACCATTTACCTATACCAATTCTCATTTTGATACACATAATACTCTAGAAATTATGACTTGTCTAATAGATTCGTTGACACCCGGTATTTGTATGTAGTATTAGAATCATTAGAAAAAAATAGTAATAAATATTCTAGGGAAAAATGATCTTCATATAAAATGTTATTTTAAGCAAATCAATATTTATGCATAAATGTTGTAGGAAAAAAAATTGTCTTCATATAAAATGTTATTTTAAGTAAATCAGTATTTATACATAGAATTGCAATTTCATTTTTTTTTATATTTATTCATTTGATATGATAATATCATGGAATTTGTATTCCCATTTAAAGTAACCTTCCTCTTTCTGTGCAGTTTAATTATTTTTTAAATAACACTTTTTTATTTGATTTTTATTGCTTTTTCGCCATAAGTATTAAGATAATAAGGAAGAAAATAAAACTTTGTATATAGGTAAACTAGATAAACTAAGGTTGGTTTAACAGGTATTTTAATAAGCAGATTTCTACTTGTAAGTATATAACTTAGTAGTCTTAAATACTGAACCATAGGTTCCGTGAGGGGTTGGTGATCCCCCATCGGGCGGTTCCCCAGGTGGCGGATAGGGGAATGCCTCTCAGATATGGGTGGTACCGAGGAAATACTCGGGGCGGACCAAAATCCCCATAACGTCAACGTCGGTATCCAGATTGGGTGGTTGCAAACGGCGTCTGACTCAGAATGAGCGGCCGAACTATAAAGCCAAACTTGGCATGAAGGAAGGCAACGGGATACCACGTTCATTACTTTTCCCAAGACAATCACATGACGAATGCATTCACTACAAAATTATCCGGAGGTTTAAATAGTTCCTCACTCGGATCTCCGGGAGGAACGGTTATGAATGTTTCAAATCAAAAGATAAACCTAAGAAAACAAGTTATATTTTGAATAGTTAAAGTAGCAACTAAAGAGTTGAAATAATTAGTAGAAAGTGTTGTTTTTATTTGAACCCAGTGAGAATGTAAGGAGAGAAAATCGTTGTGTAAGTAAAAACGTACAATCTTTGTTGGACTCCCATATTGGATCACATGCTTCCCCAATTTTTTACCCTTAACATATATTCTCTTGGAGGTCCTCCATACGGACTATTTTGGAAATCACTGTACAGGGTGAGTCAACGATTGGATGAAGTAGGTTTGTGCCTTTTCGGTGAAATTAACAAAGAAACTATATTTATTGTTTGATACAGTTTATTTTTACGCAGATTTTAAAAATATTTAGGACTCTACAGGGTGAGCCAAAAAACTAGGACAGCATAAAGTTGTATTTTTTTAAATAGAACACCCTATATACGAATCGTATTTTCGATTTAGCTTATAATTTTAAATCTTTTTTATTAAGGGTTTACTAGAACAAAACTTTATAGTTTCTGAGATAATTAAGTTTAAAGAAAAAAAGTCACATTTTCAAGCATCAATTCAATCCTAAATAACGTTTTCAATTTTGTGACAAATATATTCAAATTTGGAATTTAGCAAGGCCAAGGACAAGTTAACATAATTTTTACCTAATATTTACAATAAAGGCTACAGGGTGTTGAACACATCAGCTCAAATTTGAACAAGTTTAAATGAATAAATATCTTTTTTTTTAAATGGTACACCCTGTATATTTTCATGTTATTTAATAGAGTAATAAAAACCCTAAAAGTTTTGTTCAATATATCCTATACCTATTTATAATAGATTTTGAGATATTTCAATTTTTCTTATTTTCCATACTTTTTTACAGAAATAGTCTTCATTATCATAGTAGCCATGTAAAATAATAAAAAGAAACTACAGAAACAAACAGAATGTGGTTAAATATGATGAAATACATTATTCGTTATATTACAACGGCAATAGTTTAATTAAACATAATGTGAAAAAATTAACACAACAATAACGACAAGGCAAATACATATTTACTTTTATACTAAATTGAAACAAAAAAATTACCTATTAAATACTGAGATTAATTATTTCTTTTTAATAAGTGTTCGAATAAACGACCCTCTTGTGCAATGCACAAATTTAGTCTTTTTTGCAGATTTTCTCGGACCCTGGACAAAATTAGTGGCGTTATTGTTCTACAGGTATCCCTAATCCTGTTTCGCATATATTCTACTGTTGTTGGTGGATTAACATACACCTTATTTTTAATATAATCCCATAGGAAGAAATCTAATGGGGTGATGTCGCAAGACCTTGATTGCCACTCAATGAAACCCCCACGTCCAATCCATTTTTGCGGATATTGTTGGTCCAAAAACGCACGAACTTCACGATGGTAATGCGGAGGCGCACCATCGTGCTGGAACCATATACTGTCGAGCTCATCCCTATCGAGACCTTGAAGCAGTTGGGGTAGTTCTTTTTGTAGAAAGTTCAGGTAACTATGGCCATTCAGTGGTTCATTAAAAAAATGGGGTCCAATAATTCGATTATGATGAATACCACACCAAACATTTAATGACCAGTGGTTTTGATGTTGCACCTCTCTAATCCAAAATGAGTTTTCTGTGGCATAATAATGCATGTTGCGTCTATTTACGGCACCGTTATTTCTAAAAGTAGCTTCATCACTAAACATTACCTTGCATAATAAATTTGGATTTAATTGAATCTCCGCATTTATTGTACGACAAAAGTTTACACGACTTTCAAAATCCTCTCCATGCAATTCTTGGTGTAATTCCATGTGATATGGATAATACCTATATTTCTTGGTAGTACGATTAGCGGTGGATTATGATGTTTCACATAATGCTGCTAACTGACGGCTACCAATATAAAGATTTTCCTGAACATTTAACAATACTTGTAGTTCTTTTTCTTCATTAGTTACTGATTTGTCGACCACTTTACGTTTTGGATAATCAACAGTACCAGAAGAATCAAATCTTTGCATTAAGTTTTGAAAAGTATGGGTATTAGGCTGGCGTCGATCAGGATATTTCATTTTGTAAATTCTTTGAGCAAGAAGGCAATTTTTTTGAGCCTCTCCTATTGTATAAATCATATCTATTAACTCTTTCTTTGGAAAATTCATTTTACAATATAAGATGAATGCAAAAAAAACCAAACTACACTACATAAAAACCAAAAGAAGCGATTGCGGTTATAAATTTGACACACAGAAAAATGTTCTTTTACATTGTTTTTGCCATGGCTACTATGATAATGAAGAGTATTTCTGTAAAAAAGTATGGAAAATAAGAAAAACTGAAATATCTCAAAAACTATTATAAATAGGTATAGGATATATTGAACAAAACTTTTAGAGTTTTTATTACTCTATTAAATAACATGAAAATATACAGGGTGTACCAATTAAAAAAAAGATATTTATTCATTTAAACTTGTTCAAATTTGAGCCGCTGTGTTCAACACCCTGTAGCTTTTATTGCAAATATTAGGTAAAAATTATGTTAACTTGTCCTTGGCCTTGCTAAATTCCAAATTTGAATATATTTGTCACAAAATTGAAAACGTTATTTAGGATTGAATTGCTGCTTGAAAATGTGACTTTTTTTTTTTAAACTTAATTATCTCAGAAACTATAAAGTTTTGTTATAGTAAACCCTTAATAAAAAAGATTTCACATTATAAGCTAAATCGAAAATACGATTCGTATATAGGGTGTTCTATTTAAAAAAATACAACTTTATGCTGTCCTAGTTTTTTGGCTCATCCTGTAGAGTCCTAAATATTTTTAAAATCTGCGTAAAAATAAACTGTATCAAACAATAAATATAGTTTCTTTGTAAATTTCACCGAAAAGGCACAAACCTACTTCATCCAATCGTTGACTCACCCTCTACTGGACTGTGCTGCGCCACTGTTCTGCCATTTATTGAACATTCATTTTTGTGTAAGTCTAAGATAATTTTTGAAACTGGTCTAAATAATATAAAAGATATTTGTGTCCAAAATAAATTCAACTTTTTTAATGGAACTTGATTATAGAATCAAAACAAAATTATGTAATTCCTTAAACTTGTTAATGCAGTGTTTTATTATATCCATATTAGTTACTTCTGTTTTCTTTTTTCAATTATGTTCAGACATTCTTGCACGTCTTCGTCGTCTTTTAAATAAAGCGAAAAAAATAAAGCCATTTCGTTATTTAAATTTCTTTTCAATATAACCAAAAATCTAATAAATACCTTTCTCGGTAAGTAATTTCGATTTCGAACCGTTAAAAATGAAAGTAGCACCTGGTAATTTTTTCCTCTTTCTGCCTGCCGTGCGTAATGTTATCACACAATACATACCTGAAGCCAATTATATCTTTCAGACATACCAAGGTATCTCAAAAACTAAATTTCTGTGTATAAGATGTCTATCTCATTATGATATAAAAAGGAAACGTATGTTTGCATACTTGCAAAAATCTCAAAACTACTTAACCAATCTTCACCAAACATTAACTGTATATTTTTTATAGATTCCAAAATGTTATAGGCTGTATCGACTCGCAATAAACCGTAAATATGGACAATTATTTTCACCAGGATACTTAATTTTCGACTTATATTGAAAAAAATTGATTGTTATTTCAAAGTAATTCTTTCCGTGCAACTATTTAGATTATATATATATATATATATATATATATATATATATATATATATATATATATATATATATATATAACATCAGTTTATAACGTTCTACGCCGTCTTCTGATTTCCAGTCTCCATTGATCTCGGTTTGTCCATAGTTTTTCATCCATTCGTCTTGTTCTTATATCTTTATCCACTCCTTCTCTCCAACTTAATCTGGGTCTACCTCTCTTTCTTTTTCCCTGTGGTGCCCAATTTAAAACTTTTTTTGGAAGTCTAGTATCGTCCATTCGTTGAACATGTCCGTACCATCTAAGTTGGTTGATTTTAATATCTTCTGTTATCTTGTGCTTAACGCCCATAATTTCTTGGATTCTTTCATTTCTGACTCTGTCCATTCTGGATTTTCCAGCCGCTCTTCTCTAATAATCCATTTCTATAGCTTCCAGTGTTCTTAGAGTTCTTTCTTTCAATGGCCATATTACACTTCCATAGGTGACAATGCTTTTAACAACACTATTAAAGATTGTGTGTTTGTTTTCTTTGGATATTGTTTTATCCCACAAAATGCTGTTCAACTGTCTAATAGCTTGTCGTCCCTGGTTGTTTCTATGCTTGATTTCTTTGTCAAGTTTGCCGTCATTAGTTATATGCATTCCGAGATACTTGTATTTCTCACAGTGATTTATTTCCTGCTGCTGTTGTTCTAGAATCAAGTTTTGTTGTTGTCCCCTAATACACATGTATTCCGTTTTTTTGATGTTAACTTCTAGGCCCCACTTTTGATATTCTTCTATTAGCTTATGAGCCATGTATTCTAGATCTTCGTAGTCTTGTGCCAGAACTATTTGGTCGTCTGCGAAACACAATGTGTATAATATGGAATCGTTTAGTGGAATGCCCATATTTTCGCACTTTCTTTTCCATGTTTTTAACGCTTGTTCCAGGTAGATTTTAAACAAGGTTGGAGACAAACAACATCCCTGCTTGAGCCCTTTGCTAACCATGAATTCTTTTGAAATATTATGCCCTTTCTTTATTTTGCTTGTATTATTTGAATAGAGCTCTTGAACAGCCTTGATAAGTATTATATTTATATTTGTTTTTTCTAGGGCTTCCCAGAGTTTTTGTTGTGGTACGCTGTCATAGGCTTTTTTGAGATCCACGTAGAGCAGGTGTATTTCTTGGTTCTGTGCTGAATTTTTCTCAATGAGCTGGGTTATTGTAAAGAGATGGTCAACAGTAGATCTACCTACTCTAAATCCAGCCTGTTCTTCGGCCTCCATATCTGAGTATTCGCTCTCAATCCTCTTTTTGACTAGTTTCTCATACACTCTCGAGATTGGGCAGAGAACTGCAATTCCTCGATAGTTATCACAGACGTCTTTACTTCCTTTTTTGTGTATAGTGGTAATATAGAATGTTTTCCACTCTTCGGGTATCTTTTCTCCGTTTATACATTTTTGGTAGAGGTTTGTCAATTGTCTGTATAACTTCTCTCTGCCGTATTTAAGTAGCTCAGGCGGGATATTTCCGGGAGCTGGTGATTTTCGATTTTTTAATGTTTGGCATATTTGCTTGACTTCCTTGCAATCTATCCTTAGTGGAGATGCTATGGTGCGTACATGCACGCCGGAATCAGCTTGTACTGTTTGTTGGTATTCTGCTCTTTCTTCTGCTAGCAATTTTGAAAAGTATTCATCACACTGAGATAAACCAATCGGTGAAATGATATCTTTAGATTTTTCTTGTCGAAGAGATCTCAGTATTTTCCAGCTTTCGGTACTTCTGCTACCCCCCAAATGTGCGTTTATTCTGGTACAGGTTCTTTCCCAGGTTTTGTTTTTCTTTTGGGTTATTGTGTTTCGCACTGCACTATTTAGTGACTTTGAGTAATCGATACTCTGTATTTACTGCAGCCTTTACTGATTTAATTAGGGCCTTTAACATTCTGAATCTCAAACTGCTCGCAAATAAAATTAAATTTATAGAAATGAAACAAAAAAACTCTTTAAGTTGTATCACGTTAATTCATGATATTTTTGTATCCAAAAAACTCCATCTAGGTTAATCAAACAAGTTAGTTAGTAACATTATCGAAATTAACCATTTTCAAGATAATTATTACTTTATTCTTTAAAATTAGTGGAGCATTTGATAATCGGATTGTGAAATACTCAAGTTATATCGTAGAAATTTATTTATTACAATGCAACTGTTCAAAAATCTCTTCGATATTTCATAGATTTTTTTTTTCCAAACATGCAACCTTGTCTATTTATTACAATTCTCACTTCTAAAGAAATATGTAACATTTTATGCACGCCTTTTCATTAATCTCGGAAATAATTCATTAAGACATTTTTAATGTCAATGCAAAAAACTTATTTATCAACTGTTTATGTGAGGGTAATAAAATATTAGTACTATTTTCAAGATAAAATAATTTCGAGTAAGAGATTCAATTGCTGTGTTTTACTATATCTTTATGTGAATAAGGTTATTTATTTAAAGTTACCGAGGCATTATATATATTATTCAGAACCGAATATTCCTTTTATGCGAAAATAGAGTGAGTGATAAGCAATTTGGATTTAGAAATGGTCTAGGAACAAGAGAGGCACTATTTTGTATGCGCGTTCTCCTACAAAGGAGCTGTGAATTCCGAAAGAACATCTACGTCTCTTTCATCGACTTTGAAAAAGCATTCGACCGAGTACAACATGATAAACTTTTTGAGTGCCTACAAGCAGCAGGTCTAGACCACTACGATATAAGACTGCTAAAACATCTGTATTACAATCAAGTAGCCTCTATCCAAATTGAAAACAGTCGAACTCAAAACCTACCCATCAGACGTGGAGTAAGACAGGATTGCGTTCTGTCACCCTGTCTCTTTAATGTATACTCTGAAGAAATGTTTAGGGAGGCTTTGGATGACAGACAAGAAAGAGTAAGGCTAGGCGGAGAAGTAATCAACAATATTAGATTTGCTGATGATACGGCCATTCTTGCGGAAAGCATCGAGGATCTCCAAACATTAGTAAACCTAGTCAATGAAGCGAGCTGCCCAAGAGGCCTTAAAATTAACATCTCAAAAACAAAGTGGATGGCAGTTGGAAAGGTTACTGTAGATGAATGTCAACTTTGGCTCGATGGGAAGAGGATAGAGCGTGTAAACCATTTCAAATACCTTGGCAGTTGGTTGAATGTAAATGGGGACTCAAATGAAGAGATAATAGCTAGGATAGAAATATCGCGGAAGGCCTTTATGACATGGAAACCAGTTCTATGCAACAGGAACCTATCAATGCATATTCGTAAAAGGGTCCTGAAATGCTATGTATGGTCTATTCTATTATACGGTTGCGAGACATGGACACTAAAAACCACAACGCTAAACAAACTGGAAGCATTCGAATTGTGGTGCTACCGTCGAATCCTAAAGATATCATGGGTTTCGCATACTTCCAACTAGGATGTTCTCAGAATGATGGATACAGATCGACTGTTCTTGAACATTATAAAGAGGCGAAAAACAGAATACTTCGGTCACATAATTAGAGAACGTAAATACCAGCTACTTCGCCTTATAATACAAGGAAAAGTGGAAGGAAAAAGATGGATAGGCCGAAAGAAGCTTTCATGGCTGCGTAACATCAGGCAGTGGTGTGATTGCACGGTAGAAGAACTATTTCGCGCAGCAGCCGATAGAGAAAGATTTCAGGAAATTGTAAACATGATGACCACCAACGTCTGAATACAGGCATGGCACCTAAAGAAGAAGAAGGCATTATAAATCTATATAGTAATAATATTTTAAACTAAGATCATCTTGGCCTTACGAATGAAAAATCTACCATTACTGCGATAAATTCATTTTATCATAATGTTATAAAATGTGTCGGGGCAGGCGAGTGTCCTGTTGGGGTCTTTTGTGACTTCAGCAGGGCATTTGATTGCGTTGATCATAGAACTTTGTTAGTTAAATTATCCAAAAACGGAATGCGAAACTCCTCATTGAACTGGATAAAAACATTTTTATAAAACAGAAAATCGTAAGAATTTTTTATACTGACAATGGAGCACAATAAAGTATTAGTTCTAAACATATAAGAGTGAATGTTGGAGTCCCACAAGGATCCATATTAGGCCCTATCCTGTTCATATTATATATAAATCAAATTGGATGCATCCCTGCGGACGCTATGTCTGTATATTATGCAGATGGTACATCATTTTTCATTTCTGAAAGATTAGGCCATGATTTGGAGGTAAAATGTAATTGCAATATGCTGAATACGAGTAGATGGTTTAGTGAAAACTTTTTATTTCTCAATGGCAATAAATCTAAATTTATTAGATTCCACAATTATCAGAAAAAATGTTCGAAACTAGATATTTTAATTCAAGGCAACTCTATTGAAGAGTGTGAAAAGGTGAAATATTTGGGCATCTATATGGACGAATGTTTAAATTTTAAAAATCACTGTGAATATGTTTCAGGTAAGCTGAATAATTTGATTTATATGTTTAGGAGTTTACGCACTGCTCTGGATGAAGTACAGCTTTTTACTGTTTACTACGCCTACCAACCTGTTGAACAAGCTGGATTGAGAAAACACTTTAGCACCACAGACCACCTACACACCATAAGAATACTAATTGAGAAGTGCACCGAATATAACGTACCGCTCCATATGGCTTTTGTAGATTTCCAGAAGGCATTCGACTCCGTCGAAATATGGGCAGTATTACAATCCTTAGAAAACGCAAGAATCGATTCAAGATACATAAACATCATAAAAAACATATACGAAAATGCAACCATTCAAATAAAAATAGACGACAAGATGAAAACGAACCCCATAAAATTACACAGGGGAGTGAGACAAGGGGACACTATCTCGCCAAAACTGTTCACCCTAGTCCTAGAGGACATTTTTAAGGAACTTAAATGGGACATCAAAGGTATAAACATCGACGGAATAAGCTTGAACTATCTCAGATTTGCTGATGATATAATCTTAATAGCAAGTAATCTCCAAGAATTGAACGAAATGCTACAACAGCTAAATAACGTATCCGCATCTGTAGGCCTTAAAATGAACTACAACAAAACAAAAATAATGAGCCACGAACAGGCAAACATAACAATACAGAACCAGAGGATAGAAAACGTCGAACACTATGTATACTTGGGTCATGACATCAGATTAGGGAAATCAAACCAGGATGCTGAAATAAAAAGAAGAACACAGCTGACATGGGCCGCTTTCGGTAAACTTGCATACATCCTGAAAAATAATTCAATTCCCATAAATCTAAAAAGAAAAGTATACGACACATGCATATTACCGGTGTGTACGTATGGATTAGAGACCATATCCCTCACCAAAAAGTCTGCTAAAAAATTAGAAACAGTCCAAGAAGCGATGGAAAGAAACATGCTTGGAATACCATTAAGAGACAGGATTAGAAACACCGAGATAAGACGCAGAACGAAAGTCAAAGACATCGTGAAGGAGGTTGCAAAGATGAAGTGGCGATGGGCTGGTCACATAGCCCGATATGAGGATAGCAGATGGACACAAAGAATCCTGGAATGGAGACCGAAGGAGACAACAAGAAGCACGGGAAGACCTCAAAAAAAATGGGTAGACGACATAAGGACAGTGGCGGGCAAACAGTGGATGGGATTAGCGAAGAATAATGAAAGATGGAAACAATTGAGAGAGACCTACATCCAGGAGTGGATGGACAGAGGTTGACAAAGAGAGAGAGAGAGAGAGAGAGAGAGAGAGAGACGCCTAGGTTGAATCGCGCTTACGGTATGAGGTCATTTTCTGGGGTTGGTCTTCTTTCGCCCATAAAGTATTTTATCACAGAAAAAGATCATTCGATGTATTGTCAATGTATGTAGTACTTTTTCATGTAAAAATATTTTTTAAGAAGTTTGGAATTTTAACTCTTCCGGGTTTATTTGTTTTTGAAATGTGTATCTATGTTTACTTATATAAGTCCTCTTAAACTCTTATGAAGGACAAACATCAAGTAAATACGCGTCAAAAAAATAAGTTACATGTTCCTATAATAAATATAATTTAGGTTATAAATCTCCTAATGGCTTAGTGCCCCAATTTTTTAATAAGTTACCAGAGAAATTAATAAAGGCCCCTTCTCTTAAGAACTTTAAAATAAAATCAAAAGAATACTTGCTAGAAAAATGTTTATACTGAATAGATTCTTTTTTAACCAGTAGTAATAATTGAACATGCTTTTATTTCTGAAGTTAACTAGTTAATTAGTTTCAAGTCATAACAATTTGACGATTCCTATACAAATTGTAACTTTGTCAAAAAAAAAAGGAAAATGAAGATATTATTGTCATAAATTTTGATTTTTTCCAATAATATATACTTATATAACTTTTTATTTACTCCTTAAAAACGTCCTTTGAGAAATGTATTAATATAAAAACTGATGAGAAGTCCTTCGCACAAGGAATTAACCCCGGTATCTTTGCACCAACTTCGGTAGACGATAAAAAGAGATAAACTATTACTTTAAGTGGTATAAAGAAAAACAGCAATATTATGTATACCCAGTCGATCTGCTACTAACCTCTAGATAAATAAATCAATAGGAATCAAGTTTGGTCGGCCTGGTGGATAACTAACATGTAGGGCTGGGTAAAATATCGAATGTAAATTAAATCAATTATTGAATTAAATTTTCAATCACTGCATATCAAATTGGGCCTAATGAAAAACTTTGTTAAGGTACTGAATACAGATGGGCTAGCTTTTCAGTTCCTGCGTCAGAAATTCCCAAGGCTAAGTGAAGCAAAATTTAAAGAAGGTATTTTTGTTAGCTCACAGATTCGAAATATTCTGAAAGACAAACATTTTGACAGTACTCTATCATATATTGAAAAATGCTTGAAATGACTTTTGCCTTATGGTTACTAATTTCTTCGGAAATAAAAAAGCTGACAATTATCTTACTCTTGTTGAAAATATGCTATCATCGTGTCAAAAAATGGGTTGCAACATGTATCTAAAGATTAATTTCCTACACTCACATCTTCCCTTTTTTCTGACAACTACGGAGCTGTAAGTAATGAGCACGGCGAACGCTTCCATCAGGATGTATCAACAATGGAAAAAAGTGAAATGCTTCCATGCTTGCCGACTACTGTTAGACTCTTATTAGAGATGCTCCAGAAACAATGCACAAAAGAACAGCAAAAAACAGGATATTTAATGTACCTACAAGTGTAAAAGTTTCAATTTTTTATTATTTTGTTAAAAATAAAATAAAAAAAAAACTTGTTCCTGAAAATTGAAACTAAATCATTTATGTGTTCTTCTTCTTCTTCTTCTGGTGCCATGTGCAAAGCCGCACGTCGGCGATCAAATGTCCATTCCTCTTCTAAAGTTATAAGACGGCCAGGACACCCTCTTCGGCCTGTCTAAATATAGTTGCGGCGTCCGATATTCCACACCAGTCTCTTATATTTCGTAGCCAAGAATGTTATTTTCTGCCTGGTCCGCGCTTTCCCTCTATTTTTCCTTGCAAAATCAACTTTGGTATTGAGTATCTGGATCCTCTCAACATATGTCCCAAGTAAGACACTTTACGCTGCTTTACCGTGTCCAGCAGTTGTCTTTCTACGCCACTCCTTCTTAAAACTTCTTCATTTGTGAGATGAGCAGTCCAGGGAATACGTAGCAGTCGACGAAGTGTCCATAGTTCGAAGGCTTCGATCCTATTCAGTGTTCTAACTTTAAGTGACCATGTTTCAACGCCATACAATACCATAGGCCATACATAACATTTCAAAACACGTATTCTGGTATTTAGTGATAAATGCCTGCAAAGAAGAAAATTCTTGATTTTAAAAAATGCTGTTTTTGCTCGGCCTATTCGTCCTTTCACTTCTTCATCACAGTCCCACTTTTCATTCAAGGTAGCTCCGAGATATGTAAACTTCGCGACGCGTTCAATTATGTTCCCGTTGATACTGAGGGGAGTATTGCGTTGATGCCTACTAATCACCATCATTTTTGTCTTGGCAATATTAATTCGTAGCCCAAACTGTTCACCGGATTCGTTAATTTTATTCAATATTGCCTGAAGGTCTTCGATGTTATTGGCTTGTATTGTGGTATCGTCTGCGTAACGAATATTATTCATTGGTATGCCGTTAATTTTGATACCTCGTGTCTCTTCCTCCAAAGCTAGTTGAAAGATTTTCTCAACATAATATAATATGCCAAAAGTGTCCGTTAACAGATCGGTATTAATGCGGACTTCTGCTGATTGGTTCCAATACAGTTCTTTTATTATTCTTATATCTTTATCGTCAATACCAATTTCCTGCAATCTCTCCAAAAGTGGCCCATGTCTAACATTGTCAAAGGCTTTTTGGTAATCAATAAAACAGATGAAAACATCCTGTCTTTGGTCATAGCACTTTTGTACAAGTAATTTTAAAGAAAATAGTGCTTCTCTAGTGCCAAGTCCCTTGATGAATCCGAACTGTGTATTGCCACTCATATCCTCGCATTTTTTGTATATCCTTGAATGAATGACCCTTAGAAATGCTTTAAGCGCGTGACTCATCAAACTGATAAGTCTGTAGTCTTCACAAAGTTTGGGAGTTGATTTCTTTGGTATTGCGACAAAGGTTGACTTTAGCCAATCCAATGGAATTTGCCCAGAGTCATATATTACATTAAAGAGATATGTAAGCTGTTTAATATCAACTAGCTTTAAAACTTCTGCATAAACTTGATCATGACCTGGAACTTTACCGCATTTCATTTTATTTACTGCGTGTCTGACTTCACACTCAAGGATTTTTGGACCACTCATATGTTCCGTGTTGTTCCTATAATTATTTGTACGCTGGTCATTAAATAGGGTCTCCGCGTAATTCAACCAGGTCAACTTCAGTTCTTCCGTATCCAATATCGGCCTTCCTTGTCTATTTCTCATGGATGGTAGAGCTGTTTTCCTCTTTATACCAGTTATTTCTTTCACCTTTCTATGGAAATTAAACGAATCGTGCAGTTTATGAAGTCTTTCTACTTCATCGCATTGTTCTTGAGTCCATATCTCTTTAGCTTCCCTTATTAATCTCCTTATTTTACGATCAAGTATTTTATATTTATCCATTTGATTTTTGGCAAGTCGACGTTCATCCATTAAGTCCAGTATCTCTTCCGTCATCCATGGTTTAATCTTTTCTCGTCTTTGTTGTCCTAAAACATTTTTAGTAGCTGTTTGTATATTTATTTTGAGCGTATTCCAAATATCATTGGACGCACTTTGTTGGCTGGGTATATTTTCTCGGCAAAGCTTGTCTAATTCTGCCTTCATGTTGTCTTGTATTAATGGGTGTCTCATGTCAAGAATACTGTATTTCTGTTTGTGTTCAACATCCCAAAATTAACAAAAAAATCCACTTTCTATACCAGTAAACTACAATTTGTTGCGTAGTGTTATCGGTGTGCAGATGGTTTCTGGTTGGGGATGGAATTGTTGACCATGTCCTCAGAAGGTGTCCAGTACTGAATAGATGGAGGCAGAGACATTTTGGAGATACAATTTTGTCATCGGAAGCCGTTAGGCAAGTTCAATTAACGAGTCTGCTGCTAGAAGGACCAGCAGCTATTCCTCTTCTTCTTCCTGTGCCCTATCCTCAGTGGACGTTGGCGATCATTCTGGCCCATATTACTTTATTGACAGCGGCTCTAAATAATTCAGTAGATATCTTTCCGGTCCATTGTCGCAAATTATGTAGCCATGAAATTCGTCATCTTCCGGGGCCTCTCTTACCATCCATCTTGCCTTGCATAACCAATTGTAGCAGTTCGTATTTTTGGTTATGCATTATATGTCCAACTTAAGCTAACTTCCTCATGATTTCTCTCTCCTTTCGCATGCGCTGCAGAACAGCTTCGTTGGTTACGTGATGTGTCCACGATATTCTGATCATACGTCGGTAACACCACATTTCAAAAGCCTCAAGTCGTTTACAGGCAGCCTCCGTCAGTGTCCAAGATTCTACACCGTACAGCAGTATAGAAAATATGTAGCATTTTAGTAAACAAGTTCTTAGTTGTAGATTAAGTTTCATATTACAAAATAGTGTTTTCATGCGATTGAAATAGGCGAAGTTGTACATTTTTGGATACGTTTTTGCTTATTATCATAACCTTTGTTTTGTTTATATTCAATCGCATGTTGTATTTTTCACAGATCTCATCTACCCTTTCTATCAGTCTTTGAAGTCTTTCAGCTGTGTCTGCAAGAAGGACAGTATCATCTGCATAGCTCAAATTATTGATCAGAACCCCATTTAGAGAGATACCTTCTTTTATCTCTTCAAGAGCTTCCCGAGATAGTTTTTCTGAATAGATGTTAAAGAGTTGTGGGGATAACACAACCCCGCTGAATACCCTGGAATTTTTATAATTCTTTTTTCTTCACCTGAACAAATGATTCTTGTTTCCAATAAAGTTTGGAAATAATTCGTAAATCTTTATCATCCAATTGATGCTCTTGTAGTGTTTCTATTAGTTTTGATGATTTACTCAGTCCAAGGCTTTTTCAAAATCAATAAAGCAGGCAAATACATCACAATTTACACCACAATTTCGCTGAATTAAAACATTTAAACTAAATACCGCTCCTCTTGTGCCTAAGCCGTTCCTGAAGCCTAACTGCGTATCGCTAATATCCTGTTCAGCAGCTATAGTGGGATGTAAAGGGCCCAATGAGGCCTAGGAATACTTGATTCGTGCATTCGCCAGATTTTAAAATTATAAATATTAGTCATTCCAAATTTTGCTAAATTTTACCAAAGTGAATTGAAAGTTTAGTACAATTGTTAGGGTACTATTTAATTAAAATTAGCTAAGGATCCCAAGCTTATATATATATATATATATATATATATATATATATATATATATATATATATATATATATATATATATATATATATATGAAGTAAAATACGAACAGTAAATGCAAACTTCTCTCCATCATATCCTTTCTGTGTTAGAGGTTGCACAGTTAGAATAAATTGTTATAAAAAGCAATTCATCCTATTTCACCACCATCGAGATGATGGCCTACCTGTACCACCATACCGAGAAGAAAGTCAAAACTTACCCTCCCCGCCACAGTGATACCGCAGGATGAATTGCTTTTTATAACAATTTATTCTAACTGTGCAACCTCTAACACAGAAAGGATATGATGGAGAGAAGTTTGCATTTACTGTTCGTATTTTACTTCATTCATACGCGGAGCTGCATATAGTTGTACGTTTGCTGAATGTGATTTCAGCACTACAACGGCATAATGTGGATATATCCACTGCTATTGCATCTCACACGGAGGAATCCGTGAAAGCCGCATAAACATATATACGCCATCCGGCGGGAGGTCGGCGAAGCCGCGTTCAGTATTTGCATGCTTCCTTCCGATCTGTCCTCTGCACATCCAGGTGCATGTCGGTACCCTGATGAGTCTAGTAGAGACGAAACATGTACCTCTGCGGTATCACTGTGGCGGGGAGGGTAAGTTTTGACTTTCTTCTCGGTATGGTGGTACAGGTAGGCCATCATCTCAATGGTGGTGAAATAGGATGAATTGCTTTTTATAACAATTTATTCTAACTGTGTACCCTCTAACACAGAAAGGATATGATGGAGAGAAGTTTGCATTTACTGTTCGTATTTTACTTCATTCATACGCGGAGCTTCATATAGTTGTACGTTTGCTGAATGTGATTTCAGCACTACAACGGCATAATGTGGATATATCCACTGCTATTGCATCTCACACGGAGGAATCCGTGAAAGCCGCATAAACATATATATATATATATATATATATATATATATATATATATATATTATTTAAAAAACAAAAGCACTGTGTTGCTGTTTTTTTCGATACTGTAAATTCATAACTTTACATAAAATGATGTAAAAATATGTTTTGTAATTCTGTACGGAAACTATCTTTATTTTTTTATTGCGTATTAACTGTTGCCAGTTTGGATGTGAAAAAAATTGGACGAAGCAAATATTAAGCCGTGTATTTGAATTTTAACAAATTAACTTCCTAACGCAGTGTCAGAAAAATTTAGAAAATGAAAAACTATGATCAGCTATATTGAATTTTAAGAAAGCGGTTCAAAATTCCTACTCTACTCCTCTACAAAGCCCAAATACCAATTTTGAACGATACAGAGAAGTGTAAATTCGTAATCTGCAATCCTGCTAGCTTCTCCTCCACACCTGGTTTTGAGGAAATTGCCCAATATTAATTGTGAGTGTCATCTTGAATTTTATTAAACCAATTACAGTCAAAATTATACACGATGATTTTCCGAGAAATTTATCGATGGATTATGGGAAAACTATAATTAGGAAGAATCTGAAAATTTGACAGTGTGCTAATGTGCATGGGGAGCAGCTGGCTAAAATATTTTCAAGATGGCGGCACTTCCAATTATATCGGAAGTAGATGTCAACTTGCTCATTTTAAACGAAATACCCTATATATTATTGCATTTTTGATTTCTACATAAAATTCTAGACATATGTTATGTATAATGTTCTATACTTAAGTTTCACCATTTTGGGCATATTTAAATTTTTATGTCAAAAATGACGTTTGCGGACCAATACTTAACTAAAAATTTTTCCTATAAGAAAGTCTTTATTATTTAATTTGGGTTAGTTTTCTTGTAGACGAAGGTCGACTTTAGTAGTCTTTTTATGATATTTTGAAAATTATTAGTACAGAGTGGTCAGAAAAGAGGAATAAAAATTATATTTAAATAATCGTCAAAAGTCAATTTTTCCAAATAGAAAGCACCTATTTTTATAATTTTTATCATATTAAGCATTAAAAATAAGGATAACTTTGTATAAGGTTGTCTATTACAAAAACTTGTAGTTTTCAGAATAGTGTCAATTCAACATTTTTCTATTGTAAAAATGCTATACGGCTTTTAAGTTTTGTTATTAGTTAACCATGACGGTGACGCGTGGCGAAAATAAAACAGTTGAACACTACAGAATTGTTACCATTTCTTTCCAGAAAAAACAGACACCAACAGTATCAACTGTTAAAAAGATTATAAAAAACTTCAAGAACTTTGGATAAATAATAAAAGCTAAAAGAAATAGAAATGAACCAGTTGTTAATAATGAAAATATTGAAATTACAATTTAAGGATATTTCGCCGTATATCCGACAATATACAAGGCAAGTAGCATTAGAGTCTGGATTATCTCAAACATTGGTTTTAAGGATTTTGTGGAAATACAATTTTCATCCCTATGTATATTTCATATTACAACATTTAAAAGCCACTGATTTATACACGAAGAATAGAATTCTGTCAATTTATTTTACTTTGGTCACAAGAAAATGCTGTTTTTGGATAATATTATTTGGTCAGACGAAGTCAAATTCACAAAAAATGGATTGTTTAATTGACGCAGTTCCCACTATTGGAGCCACTCAAACGTACATCCATTTAGAGAATTAAATTTTTAAGAGTCTTGACGGTTTATCGTGTATTGTGCTATAAGAAATGACGGCGTCATCGCCTTAGAATTCTGTCAAGATAATCTGAATGATAAGTTAGCCATTTTTGAAGACTTCTAGATACAAAATACGTTTTTTAACTTATAAGTGAGCGCTACTTCGACATCCTGAGAAATTTGGAAGTGAACTATTTAGATAACTTGCTGCTGGCTGATCATAGAAATCTATTTTATTAATTTGATGGAGCGCCTCCACATAATAGTCATCTACAAAACTTGATCAATGTATAGCCAAGAATGGGTCACATTCTTGGGCACCTCGGTCCCCCGACCTACTTGATTTTTTTATTTGGGGGACAATCAAAAATAAAGTATATAACACCACATTAACCACTATGGAAGATTGCATGCAGCGCGTCAAAATAGCATTTGAAGAACTTAATCCCCAGTCGATAAAAAGAGCCACCCATGAAAAGTTCCTGCTTAGGTGTGAAAAATGTTTGGAAGTTCAAGGGTGTCAATTTGAACATTTACTCAAATAATTTTTGTAACTTTTTATATTAACAACTGGTTTATTTCTATTTATTTTGGCTTTTATAGATCCAAAGTTCTTGAACTTTTAAAAAATATTTTTAACGGTTGGTAGTGTTAGTTTTTGTGTCTTCGGATATCGGATCGCGAATGTATCTCATGTTCTTGAAATAACTTTATCATATTCTCCATAAATAATAAATAAGTTTAAATAATCTTCGTGCGTGTATTTAATCGCCCCGGCATGATTATTATTTATGAATGTCAAATGGCAAAAAATAGTGACAATTCTGTAGGGTTGGATTGTTTTATTTTAGCCACGCCTCACCGTCATGGCCAACTAATAACAAAACTTAAAAACCGTATAGCATTTTTGCAACAGAAAAATATTTTTTAACTTTTAACGAATTTTAAATATAATTTTTGTTCTTCTTTTTTGACCACTCTGTACTAATAATTTTCAAAATACCATAAAAAGACTGCTAAAATCAATCTTTGTCTACAAGAAAACTAACCCAAATTAAATAATAAAGTCTTTCTTATAGGAAAAATTTATAGTTAAGTTTTGGTCCGCAAACGTCATTGTTGAGATAAAAATTTAAATATGTCCAAAAAGGTGGGACTTAAGTATAGAACATGGAATATATGTAGAATTTTACGTAAAAATCAAAAATGGAATAATATATAGGGTGTTCCATTTAAAATAGGCAGGTTGACATCTACTTCCGATATAATTAGAAGTGCCGCCATCTTGAAACTATTTTAGCCGGCTGTCCCCCATGCACGTTAGTACACTGTCAGATTTCCAGATTCTTCCTAATTATAGTTTTCCCACAACTGATCGATAAATTTCCCGGAGAATCATGTATATTTTCTATAATACGCCCTTCATAGGAAAATAAATATTTTCCATATGAATTTCTACCCCTTCCCCATATTAAATAATAGGATTATTTAATAAACTTTTAATTCTCCTTTGCTAGAAAAAATGGTGAATTTACCAATTCATAATTATTACTAAATTAATTAAAATGTTTATAATAACTAAGTTAAAAGGTAAACAAAAAATTATTGCGAAGAAACCATAAAAAATCGAACCATTTAAATAGTAAATATTTACATCGTATCCAATTGTTCAATTTCTATGAATATTTTGTCAACAGCAACTAAAAAATTCATATTTTATTGAAATTATGACTAAATTTATTAATTAATAAAAAATTTCTTTTGTTGTTCAAAATTTGATGCTAAACAACAATTATAGCTGAAAGTGTGTCCAAACTTTTAGCCGGCCGCGCAAATGATTACGCAACTCTGAGTGAGCTAAGACAATACCAACGAGATAACGACCCATGAAACGAATATATTATCGATATCGACCTCCCATCTCTTTTTGCACAATTTAAACTAAAGCGGGATATCGGCCAGTGCATTTAGAATCCTGCGATTATTTTAAACCGAGCTTTACTTTTGCAGTATTATATTTCCACACTTATCAACTTATTTGTCTGTTTACCTCGTATGTTTTTTTTCTTATCCACACCATGTAAATGAATCGTTATCATTGGGTGAGCTTAAATTTAAAAACCTGCAAGTTATACATTTGGTTTTAATAGCGAGATAGTAAAAGCGTATTTAGTATCTGTTTTTCTGTATTATTTTTCAGTTTTGTAAAATTGCGACATCGAGTGAAAACGGTGGTATAATGTTTAGTTATTATAAATAGTGGCTAAAGAAAACAGGAGACGAAATATAGAAAATAAAAAATTAGGTAAGTTAAAAAAAATTATTTAGAAATTTTTGAATAAACTTTTTAATAAAAATTTTAAAATTCAAGCAGTTTAAAATTTTTTTACTAAAATTTAGGTTGCAAAATTCTCTGTCACAGATTAAAAGAAAACTTTAAAGTTTAGAGGAATATATCTACATCTAAATTAATATTATTATTTTTTGGGATGTATTTTGATTAATTTTAAAATTTTAAATGAAACGATGGTTAAAACTTTTTGCAATTTTTGCGGCAAATGATTAAAATAATATCTTTCAATATGACTAGTTTTTACTTTGTGGAAAAAAGACAATGAAATGAAATTATAATATTTCAGTTTTCATTTTTGTAACTCTATTAACAGCTTCAATAGTTCTTTAAAACCTGCACTTTTCCCCAGCTTGTAATTCTTGGCATTAACACTTTTAATTAACCTTGTTTTCGTATTTTTATTAACTATGAATTAACGGCTACTAAAAGTTATTTGCCGGTGAAATAGGAATTGTGGTGTCAATGGAAGCTATATTAAAATATAAAAGAATAGTTATAGAACATATTACATAAACTTCTTCCTATTCATTTTGTAAGTAAAAATTAAAAATATCCCTTTGAAAACTTATTAGATAAATTTAAAAAAATTATTTAGAAATTTTTGAATAAACTTTTTAATAAAAATTTAACAATTCAAGCAGTTTTAAATTTTTTTACTAAAATTTTGGTTATAAATTTCTATGTTACAGGTTAAAAGAAAACTTTAATGTTTAGAGGAATATATCTACATCTAAACTAATGTAATTATTTTTTGGGTTATATTTTGATTAATTTTGAAACTTTAAATTAAACGCCGGTGAAAACTTACGTTTTTACGATTTTTGTGGCAAAGGATTAAAATAATACCTTTCAATATGACTAGTTTTTACTTTGTGGAAAAAAGACAATGAAATGAAATTATAATATTTCAGTTTTCATTTTTGTAACTCTATTAACAATTTTAATAGTTCCTTAAAACCTGCACTTTTCCCCAGCTTGTAATTCTTGGCATTAACACTTTTAATTAACCTTGTTTTCGTATTTTTATTAACTATAATCAACGGCTACTAAAAGTTATTTGCCGGTGAAATAGGAATTGTGGTATCAATGGAAGCTATAATAAAATATAAAAGAATGGTTATAGAACATATTACATAAACTTCTTCCTATTCGTTTTGTAAATAAAAATTAAAAATATCCCTTTGAAAACATATTATGTATATTAAAAATAATTATTAAAAAATAATTCAAGCAGTTTTGAATTTTTTTTACTAAAATATTGGTTTCTACATTTCCATTTTACAGGTTAAAAGAAAACTTTAATTTGATGTTTTTAAGGAATATATTTAAATCTAAACTAATGTTATTATTTTTTTTGTATTATATTAATTTTGAAATTTTAAATGAAACATCGGTTAAAACTTATATTTAACGAATTTTGCGGTAAACGATTAAAATAATACCATTTAATATAACTATTTTTTACTTTCTTGAAACAAGACAATGAAATAAAATTATAATATTCCAGTTTTCATTTTTTTAACTCTTTTAACAGATTCAATAGTTTCTTAAAACCTGCTTACAATACTGAGCATTAGTACTTTTAATTAACCTTGTTTTCACATTTTTATTAACTATGAATGAACGGCTACTAAAAGTTATTTGCCGGTGAAATAGGAATTGTATCAATAGAAGCTATAATAAAATATAAAAAGATAATATAGTTTTTATTTAAAACATATTACATAGACTTATTCCTATTTGTTTTGTAAGAAAAATTTAAAAATATCCCTTTGAAAAATTTTGATTGAATTCATTAAAAAAATTGATTGATATTAAAAATGAGTTTTAAAATAGAAATTACTCACTTATGCTATTTTTGAGTAGCTTCTGCATCATTTCACACAAAAAAAAACTACTTTCTTCCTCTAATTAAAAATCAAATAGATATTTAATCACAACGAAAATTCTATCAACGGAGCTTCCTACAAATTACAAGAATTGCAGGTTTTTTCAATCTATAGGAGAACATTTTTTACGAAAATTTTGATATTTGTAAGAAATTATGCTTCTCTTCAGTTTCCTCATTCTTAAAATTAAGGCCATATTCTTACTATAGGGCCGCTCTCGATACGATCTCGATGAGCTCTCGGTCCGGTAAAATATTCTTATAGTAGAAACAATGAACAAGATTTCGATATCGTAAACTCTTTTTCATTTAAAAATATTTTATCGAACCGAGATTGTATCGAGAGCGGCACTATAGTGAGAATCAAACCTAAAATACACAGCAAAAATATACAAAAAATTTCGACGTTATATTTCTTTCAAAAACCCTAAAATTAAAAGATTTTACGCTAGTTTAACCTTTTATTGTATATTCGTTCGTTATTTTTTATTCGTTTTTTGTAATCAGTCATCTTTAAAAACTGCAATATACATATATATATATATATATATATATATATATATATATATATATATATATATATATATATATATATATATCGATGGTGGTGGAATAGGATGAATTGTGTTTTATTACAATTTATTCTAACTGTGCAACCTCTAACACAGAAAGGATATGATGGAGCGAAGTTTGCATTCACTGTTTCGCATTTTATTTCACTTTCATACGGAGTTGCATATAGTTGTACGTTTGCTGAATGTGATTTCAGCACTACAACAGCATAATGTGGATATAACCACTGCTAATGCATCTCACACGGAGGAATCCGTGAAAGCCGTATAAACATATATAACCCATCCGACGAGAGGTCGGCGAAGCCGCGTTCAGTGTTGCATGCTTCCTTCCGATTTGGCCTTTGCACAGCCAGGTGCATGTCGGTAACTTGATGAGTCTAGTGAGAAACGAAACATGTATCTCTGCCGTATCACTGTGGCGGGGAGGGTAAGCTTTGACTTTCTTCTCGGTATGGTGGTACAGGTAGGCCACCATCTCGATGGTGGTGGAATAGGATGAATTGTGTTTTATTACAATTTATTCTAACTGTGCAACCTCTAACACAGAAACGATATGATGGAGCGAAGTTTGCATTCACTGTTTCGCATTTTATTTCACTTTCATACGGAGTTGCAAGTATTTATTATTAATTTCGTGAACCTTAAATAAAATATTTTTTATTTGCTTTGTATTTCTTAGGATTATGGTTAGTTAAAATTAGGATCAAAATATAATAGTGATGTTTTATTTTCTATATTTTACATTTTTTAAAAGATTAACGTTTCGGTAATTTATTTTACCTTTGTCAGGATATACAGTGTGTAGCTAAAAATAATAAAATATTTTGTACTTTGTTGGTATAACTATCAAATTATTTACCTATTTACCTTTGAACAATAATTCGCGAACAAACATTGCACTCATTGTGTGTAAAATAATTTAACATTATATTGGAAATGTAGATTTGGTAAAATAACAGAATTAAGATGACCACGTGTGTCATCTTGAAGCTAGAGTAGGACCAGATGGGATTTTTTTGTACAGTAAGTAAGAGATTCTTTTGGGTATTGAGAGTTTACAGGGTCTAGTCCGAAAGTGCAATGCTTTTTTGGTTTTAGAATTATATTTTTTAGTTACTATTTTAATATATTGTTATATATTATGCAAAAGTGCTTGGTATCTGCTTTAGCATTTGCAATTCATGTTTACTTTTCTGTATAGCTATCATTTCTAGAATTTCTCGTTTTTGTGTGTGGTTTTAAGTTTTTAAGATTTTCACTCTCTAAAATCATCTCTCAAAAAAATGTCTCAAAATGATTTTGAGAGAGTGAAAATCTTAAAAACTGAAAATCACACACAAAACGAGAAATGATAGCTCTAGAACAAAGTAAACATGCAGTAAATGCTAAGGCAGATACCCAACACCTTGGCAGAATAAATAACAATATAATAAAATAGCAACTAAAAAATATAATTCTAAAACCAAAAATGCATTGCACTTTCGAACTAGACCTCTTAAACCCTCAATAACCAAAACAATTTTTAATTCTTTACAAAAATGATCCATCTGGTGCTTTCAGTATTACTCTAACTTCAAGATGACACACGTGATTATCTTAATTCTGTTATTTTACGAAATCTACATTGGCAATATAATATTATATTAAATTGATTTACACACATTGAGTGCAATATTTGGTCGTGAATTATTGTTCAAGGTAAATACAGAATATGTAAATTAAGTGATAATTATATCAACAAAATACCCTATTGTTTTTAGCTACACACTATATATTCTGACGAAGGTAAAATAAATTACCGAAATGTTAATCTTTTAAAAAATGGAAAATATAGAAAATATAACACCACTATTTCATTTTGATTCCAGTTTTAACGGACCTTAATCCCAAGAAAAACAAAACAGATATATATATATATATATATATATATATATATATATATATATATATATATATATATATATATATATATATATATATATATATCACTTGAAAATGCCATATGCCAATTTTTCTACTGACGGACGGATTGAAAACCGAAAAAACACCAGTACATATATATATATATATATATATATATATATATATATATATATATATATATATATATATATTCTTGATTCTTGAGCCATAGATTATATCATTTTTTCTTTATTTTGTCTTTTCTTGGGTTTAGGTTCTTTATTTAACAAAAAATGCAAACAATTGACGTTTCGCCCTTTATTTAAGGCATTTTCAAAATTTTTGTTTTATTTTCCTTCCTAAAAATATTTTTATATAATTAAAACATTCACACAAAAAACGTACCTACAATTTTAAAAAACAAACAAAACACTTTAAAACAGTATTTAAATTTAAAAAAAATATATTTAATTTTACCGGTACCACACCTTGACATTTTGTTATTCTATTAATAGTAAAATTCAATCTTTACAACGAATGCGAGTGTGTTTTATTTTTTATATATTTTTTATATTTTACAATGCACAAAAAAAACAAAATAAGGTATATGTTTACTTTTATGTTAAGAGGATATTTTTGATTCTTATTTGACAGGATCTAATACTTAATATTTTTGTTTAAATTAGCCTTGTTTAAACGTGACTCAAATTTCCCATATCTGTTCTGTTGTTAACAGTGTTTTTATCTTTTTTAATGTCAATCATTTTCTTTATCTGTAATTTTTGATAATTCATATCTTTGTTTTTAATTATGGTATCTCCCTAACGTCTCCAGAATTCCGACCAAAAATACTGCAAAAAGTAAAAAAGACACTAATAAATAATAATTTCAATGAAACGACTATCACCAAAATAATTAATTAACGAACATATACATTTTATAATACCGTAATAACAAGAAACATAGAACATAAACAGCAAAAATATGTAGCACTACCTTACACTAGTGAGCTGTCAGAAAAAATAAAATACATTTTAAAAAAGCATGATATTATCGTATGTCATAGGTCACATAATAAATTAAATTCACTGTTCACAAATTTAAAAAGTAAAACTCCTCTCGTGAATAAATCAAATGTAATATATTCGATCCCTTGCACAAATTGTCCCAAAAAATATATAGGCATGACGAGCCAATTGCTGAAAAAAAGATTGAATGGTCATAAATATACGAAAAACGCCTCAGCAGCGTTAAACAAACACACACAGGACGAAAAACATACTTTTGATTATAACAGTACCATAATAAAAAACAAAGATATGAATTACCAAAAATTACATATAAAGGAAATTAAAAAGATAAAAACACTGTTAGCGACAGAATAGATATGGGAAATTTGAGCCACATTTACACAAGCCTATTTACACAAAAATATTAAGTATTTGATCCTGTCAAATAAGAATCAAAAATTGAATATCCTCTTAACATAAAAGTAAACGTATACCTTATTTTGTTTTTTTTTGTGCATTGTAAAATATAAAAAATATATAAAAAATAAAACACACTGGCATTCCATGTATCTTCAATAGACGTTGTAAAGATTGAATTTTATTATTAATAGAGTAACAAAATGTCAAGGTGTGTACCGGTAAAATTAAATATTTAAAAAAAAAAATTAAATACTATTTTAAAGTGTTTTGCTTGTTTTTTAATATTATAGATATGTTTTTTAATATTATAGATATGTTTTTTGGATGAATGTTTTAATTACATAAAAATATTTTTAGGAAGGAAAATAAAACAAAAATTTTGAAAATGCCTTAAATAAAGGGCGAAACGTCAATTGTTTGCAATTTTTTGTTAAATAAAGAACCTAAACCCAAGAAAAGACAAAATAAAGGAAAAATGTTATATATATATATATATATATATATATATATATATATATATATATATATATATATATATATACATACTTACTATAGTGAAATATTTACTCTGTAAAATTAACAGCCGATGACTGTCCAAATTTACTTATAAAAAAAAGCTTAATAATAAAAAAATTATTTTACTTAATTTTCTTTGTTTCTAACATTAACTAATAAAAAAGTCATTAATTAGATCATAGCAATCTTGTTAACTTTCTATAAGGAATACCAGCTTTAGATGAAAAAACACCATTTTTAATTCATTTTCCACTCCATATATTTTCTTAAAACAAGCATGAATAATTGCGATTTCAAGAAAAAAAGATTCAATAATGTTTTGCAGGAAAGAATTACTGGCATAGAAAATTAAATAGAAGAAAATTTCTGTGGGCGCACCAATATGCATCAATTCAACCATTAAGACCTAATTGAATTTTAACAATGACTACACATTAATAAAAATTAGTTGAGAGGTGAATTAACCATTAAAATTTGCCTTTAGCATTTCTCTGTATGTCTGGGCTAATGTCGAAATCGTACTTTAGGTCCAGTTATATGTTTCTCGATACATCTCATTCCATGGGCTTCCCTACAGAATTCCATAAATTTGCGCTACAGTAACAGTTTCGGTTCTCTTTTACCAACAGTAATTGGAAAGGTATAATGGCTTGGGATCTGTATGACTCAGCCGCGGACCTCATATTTACCAAATGATCGTTTCCGTGTAAATCGAAGTGACCTGGGACTTACACGACCCTGATAACGTAGCCATTCTTTGTTGGATTATCAAGTACTTCCCTGCATTCAAAAATCAGTCGCGAAACTACTATATTAAATAAACCTTAGAGTCAGTATTACAGTGCTACTGTCTGACCATATGTTAATAATCCTATTTCTCTCTCAGGGTGAGTCCACGCGACAAGAAAAATTTCAGCGTAGGCGTATTACGCCCTTTTAAGTTAAAACTGTATCGTCCACACGGGATTTTTCGTTCCGCGGTCTCAAGGGGTGTGGTTTTTTGTCTTAACCTAACTTTTATCAGGATTTTTGTTTATATTTTATCTAAAAATTAATATGAAGCAAAATAAAACATTAATTGCGGCAGTATTTTAATCTAGAAAAAAAAGTTACAAAACATAAGGATATTATTGATATATTCTTTATTAAAAAAAAACAGGAAAGTCGTCGTTACTGGGTCCGGTCTATATTTGAGGAAAACATTGGAGAAAGGCTTGCACATAGTAATAATTTAATTCAAGAAATGCGAGAAAATAATACTGATTTTTAAAAAATATTTTCCTGTTACCATTGGTGAATTTGAAGAGCTCTTCGCTATTGTTGGGCCAATAATTAGGAAACACGATATGGAAATGTGTATAGCTATACCCTTATTACTGGGTTGAAAATAACATTGTGATATTTAGCTGATGAAATCAGCATGTGAAAGCAACAATGCGAATTTCGAGTCAGTAAACAGTGTTTTCTGAAATTATTCAGGTTACTTGTGCGGTAATATAGGACTCTTTAAAAGAAGTTTTATTTCCAAAGTTTACCACTTCTACCTGGTAAAGAATTGCCAAGGAGTTCAAAGACGAGAATTTGAATATAACAGTGTAATTTTAACAATCGTTTTAATAATTGCAATTGTTTGTAGTTTTTAGAAGAATACAGATATGATACTAACTGGATTTCTGTTATTAAATTTTTGTCAATGTTAATTTTTACTTTTTAATTGTTTATAATAGGTTTATATAAAGTTTGCGAAGGGTAGGGTTACCAGACGACAGGAATTTTCCTGACATGTCTGAAATTTTAGCCCACTGTTAGGGAAACAGGAAAAAATTGCATTGTCGGTATTTTTTTGAAATTAAAAGAGGAAAATATAATTAAAAAAAAATATTTATTTATCATCCCAGTAAGAAAAAATAAATTAATTAAACGTTAACAATATGAGTGAATTTTAGTTTCGTACTTTTTATTGCTTGGCGTTTCTTTTGGCAATTGTTGGTCTTTTATAATTTCATGACATCCTTCACATGATATGTTCTTTAAGTTAAATTGTGTCTAGAGTAGAACCCCAACAGAAGATATTGTTGTAAACTAACTATTACTACAAATTATTAATTATTAAATTACTATATATAAATATTTTTAAATTACTCTTATGGATTAATAGATAATTATATTCTAATACTTAATACTTTCTCAACAAGAAGTTATATATTCAGTAAATGTATATTCTAATAGATTCAAACAAAAGTATGCCTTAATCTCCGAAACTTTAAAACTTTACTTTTTACAGAGACCATTAGCTTTGTTCATATTGTCATCGTCCCATAAATGCACACTTTTTCATTTCAGTAATCATGTAAATAAATAGTTACAAGTTATATTTGTTAGTACGTTAGATTGTAAAATAATAATTTAGATACAGAAATAGAATATAACTAAGACATGAACATAGAGACGAGGGAAACTAAAATTAAAAAACTACAATACTGACATTAAATTAGTAAGTAAGAAGAAAAACTGTTGTTACCTCATGATTCAGTAAACATTTTAATAAAATATTAAAAGTAATAATAGAAGATTTATTTGAATTCATCGAAACCAGTGATAAACCAAACGCAGAACCAGCAAAGTTATAATATTGGTGTCAGCAAAAAGCAAAGCTTATAACAATATTGATAGCCTATTTCTCTCCTTAGTCCACTACGCTCCCATTAATGAGAACACTCGCTCGATATTCGCATTTGATGCTTCGATTGCAAATATTTTGAAAATCTCACTGCCTTCACATACCACATACAACATTCAGATAAAATGTCCGGATATTTACGGCAAAGTCAGGGATATTGTCAGGAACTCTCATTATTTGATCTGGTAACTATAGCTAAGGGCATGTCTGTGAATTAGCGTCTCGAGATCAGAGATTGTCGTTGAATAGAAATTGTATTATATAATGACCTTTATTTCATAAGCTTTAATTTATATAACGAACAACTGTATTGCAATTGTTATAAAATTAATAAAAAAAATGAACAACAGTAATGATCTTCGGTAACAAGCATTTTTAATAAATTAAAACAATTTGACATAGTTCATAAATATCCATTATCTCAAAACACGCAAAATAAAAAATTATAAATAAAACAAAAAACTTTTGAAAAAAAACCTAGATTATGTTCACACAAAATACTAAAAATAAATACTTCCCACCATATTTAAAGTAGTCCGCTGAAAAGTTAAACATTACTTTGCGTAATGACCTTGAAAAAGGCGGATTTAGGCGGGAAATCTTCGGTCTTTAAAAAAAGAAATTTAACAAATTACAATGCTTCAAATTTTATGTATGTCGTACTACGTTATGCTTACGCCCACATTTTTCTTGTCGTGTGGACCTACCCTCACAGAGATGGCTACATTACAGAGTTTTTTAGGTAGAGTTCAGTGGCGCAGTCAGTTTTTTTCAAAAAAGTTTAGTTTTTGACATATTAACCGAACTTATGATTTTTTAAATAGGACACCCTGTATATTACTTTAGATATTGATTAAGTATCATTTAGGCTTTTCAGAAATATATAATGTGTTTATTTTATTTTGAAAAATACGATATTTGCAATAATTTACTTTATTTGTAACAGTAGGCCATAGCCAATTTATAAGAAACAAAAGGCAGATGTCCAAAACTTCACAGTTTTATCAGATTGTTATTATTTATGAAATGTTTTTGTTACGTAGGTTTTTTTATCTTACTTTTTATTTATTTTGCATTTACAATGGCCGTTTATAATAATTATGAAAAGTATGATACGTTAGTATGTTTTATACAAAGTAATGAAAGTCCCCAAGAAGCTTCTGATTATATTTCAATAGATAATGTATCTCAAGCGTTATCATTAAGATAAATTCTCATATTTGTCGATCTTTTTTGTTCATGTTATGTATCCAGAAAGAAGGCAACCCTTTCCAGACATATCTGCTCGTTTAAAAAGAAATCTAATTGAACATGACTTTCTTATCCAGCCGCGTCCCAAAACATATGTCAAAGAAGACAGGGAGAGAAACGAAACAAATGTGTTATGTTAGGCAACAACAACAAGCTCATCGTCCTTTTGAAAAATAGAGGAGGAAGTTAGTGTAGCCATATCTGGCGCTAAAAAAATTTTGAAAAAGTATAAATATCATCCATATAAATTTAAAATAGTGCAACATTTACACCCCGGAGATGATGAGCACCGAGTAACGTTTTGTAAATGGTATTTAGAACAAATCTAGACTATAATTTAACGGTATTTTTGAACTGCGGAAATTTTTTAATCGCCACAACACGAGGCATTAGTCTGCAGAAAATGACCATTTAATTTTTGAAAGGGCACGACAAGGGCGCTTCGAGTTTCCTCGTTTAATTTTGTGTCGACACATAGCCTACAGGTTGTATGAAGGGGTCTCACAGCACGTAGATACCTGGAAGTCCTTGAAGAAATTATTCCAGAATTGCTTGAAAATGTTGCATTTTTCCATTTCAATTCCATTTATCTTCAACAAGGCGATGCCCCGAGCCGCAACTCTGGGCTGTTCAGGCCATTTCTGGACAATAACTTTCCTCAAAGATGGATAGGTACCAATGGGCCAGTGAGATGACCCCCCCCCCCCCCCGATCAAGTGTATAAGACACAACACGAATCTATAGCGGAACGTCGTGAGGCAATTGGTTTGGCCTTCCAAACTCTTCATAACAGACATACGATTCTTTTAAATGAAATTAGAAGAATAACAAAACTGTGCCGATAATGCATTCGACAAAGCGACCGTCATTTTGAAAACCATCTTTAAAAAAACTCTTCTAATTCAAAACCGGAACATTTTTTTTTGATAATAACTCCAATACCCCCTAAAAGTGTCGACAATGGGACGCCCCGTACATATAACTTTTTTGTCTCAAGTCTTATCGCCTAATTCTAATGCTTTAGGGGAGGACCTATCGGTATTAATTACTCAGTTATGATACGTTATTTATAATTAAAATCAAAACACAAAAGAAACATAAAAAAAGACAAAACAGTAATAAATTTTCTGGTCATAGTTTGGAAAATTATTGTATTAAATTATAGATAATTATTGTTAAATATTATTCTTTTTTTAGGTGTGAAGTAATCCACGTTAAATGGAGCAACAAAGTTTTCAAGAATTTATTTTATGGATTGGAAATAATAGCGTTAAATGAATTTTCATATTGGGTAGTGACCAGAATGCGTTTCAAATTTGGTAAGAAATTATACGGTTTCTTCGTTTTTGTAAAATGTTTAAGTAATTAATTGTTTTTATTTGAATTCGATCGACTTGCTTTTAAATTCGCTTGTTTGATATTCGAAATTAAAATGATAAAATAAAAAACGAAAATTTAATCTATGCTAGTATATTATTGCACTAACGATTTCCTCCGTATTTAAAAACTTAAATAACATGTGTGGCCACACTTCGGTTAATATTCAAGCCTGAATAAATAAAAACAAAGTTATTTTTAATTCATATAATTTTTTCCTATTTTTATATCGCACATAAAATTCAATTCAATTTTATTTAAATTATTTTCGATTTCAATTATAATTTATATTTTAATATATTAAATACAAGCATCATTACCTCCTGAAATAAATTGAAAATTATTTAGACATACACTATTGTCTCGGCAATATAGCTCGTGGAAAATAACCAAAATATTATTTTATAATAGAAAATTTTCTCTACATTATAGTGGTATTAAAAACTTTATACACCCAAAAGTCAATATAATAATAATAACAATAATAAAGTGTCTTTATTTTAAACTCGACGAGGTACAGTACATAACTGTTCAACCTAGCTGAGAATATAAACTCACACTAATTATGATTTCAAGCCAAACGGCTTCCCACTCCCTTCAGGGAATATTAACTAATACCAGGTATATAAAGTTACAAAAAGTATGAAGCTCTGTGGAAACCCTTTCCATGTTATCGGGTCCTAGGTGACGTTGTCTGCTGTATTTCCTACGAACTATCAGACGGTTCTCGCGGTTGCAAGGAGAACTGCTTTCTGCATAGGTTTATACAGATGCTCACTAAGGCCCAGTCCCTTGATGTTCTGCAGGAGGTTCTTTGGTATCACTCCAGTTGTTGACAGTATTATGGGAATCATTTGGACGCTGTTCATTGCCCATTGTCTTCGGATTTGCACCTCCAGATCTCTGTATTTGGCGATCTTCGCGTTGTATTTTGGCCTTAGGTTGTTGTTGTTAGGTACAGCAATATCGATTAGTGTAGTTCGCCTAGAAATTTTATCTGTTACTATAATGTCTAGTCTATTATGAGCAGCTCTCTGATCCGTCAGAACCGTTCGGTCCCAATATAACTTGAACTGGTTGTTCTCAAGAATAGAATCCGGATTGTATTTGTAATAAGGCACTTTTCCTGCAATAGATTTAATTTATCTGTTAACTCTTGGTGGAGCATCTTAACGACTGAGTCGTATCTTTCCTTATACTCGGTTGAGGCAAACGCGTGGCATCCTCCAGTTATGTGCTGGACTGTCTTTGATGTTCGACAGCCATATTGGTCATTTTCTATGGAGGAATCTCTGATGATGAACTTCCGATAGTTCTTCGTCGGAATAACCTGGTCTTGGATAGCTAACAAGAAGCCTGAGTTGTCGACATTGTTCTGATTGACCTCATTTAAATGCCGTCCATAAAGTGGTTTCTGTAGGCAGGTTTGTAACTTCTCTTGGTTTGTTTGGTGGTGAAAAGCAATATCCTGTTCCCACAGCTGTAGCGACGTTGAATCGTCTGCCTCGTCTATTGCTCGATATAGTGTGAGAGAGTCCGCTAACCTGTGGAAATATGAACGTAAGTTTATTTTGTGTTGGTCGAGCTGCTTACCAATATCCACCAATCCTCTTCCTCCTTGATGTTTTGAAAGCATTGTACGTTCAATAGAACCCCAAAGATGATGTTTTATGCTTTTATTAGGTGTGTTCTTATTTTTCTTTGCAGGTTTTGGATGTCCGTCCTGCTCCATTTTACAATTCCAAAAAATGTTTTCAATTATAATTCGTATTTTAGTTTATTAAATACAAAGCAACTGCTGAATTAACTGAAAATTGTCTAAAAATACCACTATTATCTCGGCAATAGAGTTCTTGGAAAATAACCAAAATATTACATTTTTGTAGAGAATTGTCTCCAGATTTCAGTGGTACTGAAAAGTTCATATATCTGAAAGTCAATAAAATAATGGTGGCAAAATTATTATGGCTACTTCCTAATCTACAATACTTCAGGGCTCGATGTACATAAGCGTGTTTCTTGTAAGAATGTTATAGTTTTTTCTGAAGAATATCTGCAAAAGTAAATATTTGAAGAATAGACGCAATTAAAAATATGGTGTTATTCTAACAGATTTCAGCATAAAAATACTTAGTCCGAAAAAAATTTATTTAAATTCCGTAAAAAACGTAAATAAAATATTTCAGTGAAAAACTAGGAAAGATTTGGTGCGTCCTTATAGACATATTATTCTGATAAGTCCTCAAAGAAATATTATATCGATGTTAAGTCATACTTCTTGTAATTTATAGACTTATATTCTCGTATATTTTAGTAGGTTTTTTAAGAATACTAGCGACCCGCCCTGGCTTCGCACGGGTGCAATGCTGATACTAAATACACTACAGAAAAACTGTGACTATTTATTTTATTTTTACAACAATTATTACATCGGCCTCCGACGCGCTATTTATAGGCACGCTGCCGCCGCCCCGGTCGGCCAGTACCGCCGCAAGCGCTACTTCCCGCAATTTTAAATCTGTAATATCTTCGAAAATATTCATTTAAATCTTGTGCTGTAAAGGACCATATAGATCTATATTAAATCAACAATGTATTTAAGCTATTTAATTGGATAATGATTAATGCTGTATTGGTTAAAATCGCTTCAAAATTTGCCATTATTTGTCGTAAAAAGTAAATGACAAAAAAATGTTATTGTGGGATATCCATGAGAGATAGACATATACCATTGCGGAGTTTTCTGTAGACCTTTTCAATGTGTACAAATAATTAGTACATTATTTTGATAAATCTCGTAGGGTTCAGCCTGCGTTTGCAATGTAAGCGGAAAAAAATATGATAATTAACGACATCACATTAGAAACCTCAAAAATAACAGTATTTCTCCACTATTTAATGGATGTTATTATACATATAAACCTTCCTCTTGAATCACTCTATCTATTGAAAAAAACCGCATCAAAATCCGGTGCGTAGTTTTAGAGATTTAAGCATACAAAGGGACATAGGGGCAGAGAAAGCGACTTTGTTTTATACTATGTAGTGATAAATAGGGATTGGATAAGAGTTGTTAAGTTTAGTTTGTATTTGAATGTGAAAGTGTTAAGTAGTTTTTAAACGGCTGTTATTTACTAATGAAAAATGAGGGTGTTTTTAGTCCAAACCAATGAGTGATTTTAAGAAGAGAAAATCGTAAGAATATAGATTTTTTTCACATAATGGAAAGCGCTCCATGGTTGGTTGCAACTTTGGTGACGTCACATATAAGTAAAAAGAGTTTGACGATCCGCGATTTAAACAGATCCTGATGTTATTTTTCAAGATATTTTTCCTATAATTTACCAAAATGAAGATAAATTTTGTGCAACCCCACAACAATAACCTTTTCATGGTGGAGGCACTTATGTCCGACCTTTTCTTTAAAAATAATCCTAATTTGCAAAACATGAAACTGTGTTCCTTGCAACTTACTTATAAAAAGAAATAAATAAATAAAAAACCATGATATAAGTTATGTTAACAATAAGTTTGTACGTGATTCTAACAATTTTTTTTTGTTTTATTGGTTTGCAAGGGTTTACCCTTTCATTCTTATTCATAAGAAAATAATAACGCATTTGTCCCAAAACAAGTAATTTGAAGTCTATTTAGGTTATACACGTGATGAAGCTTGCAAGGAGCATGATCCAACGTTTGTAACAGGTCTGCCGTAAGATATTGCAGTAATATAAAAACACAAATATACTCACATTAAAGCGACCTTAACACATAAAAACCATAGAATTAGCCACTATGCATCTGGGGTCTCTACGAACTAGTTGTGATCACTGTTGTTGCCTTTTAGAATTGGAACAGACACAAATGCCTTTTCTAGAGTGTTTGTGGACATCGATTTGCATTACGGCACTACCCACCATTTAAAAATCATTTTATAACGACAAAACAATATGAATCTTAAAAAATCAACCAAATTATCATTTGTCGTTGCTACATTTACTATGATGTATTATCACACATGTTACATAACCTGCGCCATTACTTAAATTGGGTTCCTGGACGCCTTTTTTACCGTTCAAACCTTTTAATTGATTTTTACAGAAAATAAAACAGTTCTCCAAGGAATACTTATGTAACATAACAAAAAATAATGTAAAATAATTTTCCAGCAGTAGTCAAATACCCTATTATAAGAAATAAATCCAAAAATTTGGCTCGAAGTTAAGAAACAGGTCAATAAAAAATATAAAATCAATAAAATCGTAAAGAAGAATTTATTTTCGACATATATTAAAAAGTTTCACTTTTGTTTTATACAAAAAACAGATACAAACATCAAAAAATCCAACAGCTTCTAACAGTTTTAAGTGTCAAATTGTCTTTTTGACTACTAAGCCATCAAAATATTCTTTTAAAGTAAAACTATCTTTATAGTAAAAGCAAGAAACCTTTAATATGTAATAATAACTTAAAATCTTACTGGAAGATTTCTAAAGTTTGCTGTAATAGAAATATTGATTCTTTGCAGCAAATACAGGCATTTTGATTTATTTTATTTTATTTTAATCGATTTGCTTCTATTTTGTTCGATTTTGAGATTATGCAGGAGTTCCTCATATTAAATATATGTCAAAAAACACTACAAAAACAGAACGTTTTCTACTGTAATACATTAATAAAAAAAATTTGGTTTTCAACCCATCTTCCGAGACTGCAATTTTTTTTTGAGCTGGACCTTCCACCATCTAGACCAGCATTGGATCAATTACACTTTTTTATTCAGAAATTTAAAAAGCTCCTCAATCATTTTGCAGACAACACTAATTAATAGATGATATTAATGCCTATTTTGAGGTTAACAAAAAAAATTTTTTTTTTGGTGAATTCGTTGTAGAAGAAGTGGTGTAACGGATTCAAAGTTAAATTTGTGTTGAAAAACAGAACTGCCCAAAAAACACTTGTTTCCATATCAGGGAAAAACTATTCTAGTGCCCATAATACCACAACAATTTTAATTTTTATCTCTTGGGGACGAAAAATATTAGATTCTCTTAATAAGATAAATTTTATAGATTTTCAGAGGACAAACAAAATGTATGTAATAAAATATGTAACATATAAATTACATAATCATTACCTGCACGCATTTGCCAGAATTTTCAAATTTATTTCCTACTTATTTTATAAATTAGAGAGGTTTGAACTTCCTGCAAATCACATTTATTATTAGCTAATTGCACGGACAATATTAACTTATAGACATCGCCACTTAACATTCATAATATCCTTATCTACAAAAATTAAAATGTAAAATATAATCAAAATAATTACAGTCATAAATCCGGATTTTTAATTATTGAATTTCACAGAATAAAACAATGATAATACTATTAATTTCAAAAACATTATTTTATAAATATAAATTGGACAAGTGTCGTTCCATAGCATCAATTAAAACTTTTGAAAATAGTGTAAAAAATAATTTTTCTAGATGCATAATGTTGTTTGTTAAATATTTTTTTAAAACCACAGAAAAACGTCGAAATAATAAGAGTAATAAGGAGACCTTTGGGCAAAATAATGCCTGCTGATGGGATCATTTTACCACGTTTCTAAAATACGAGTTTATCCCCTCCCAACCTCAATTAAATAATAAAGGTTTTCATATAAGAGAAATTGGTAGTTACGGTTAAGCCTATAAACGCCATTTTTGACATCAAATTTAAAATATATCAAAAATAATTATTACTTAGGTATAGCGCATTATACATGAAATATGTCTATAATTTTGCATAGAATCTAAAAATTAAATAACATATAGAGTGTTCCATTTAAAATAAGCAAGAAGGTATCAACAGTTACAAAAAAATAAATCGGTACCAGGAAATATACCGGCTAAACTAATAAAATACTATTCAACACTTTTCCAAAACTGTATCAACGGAGGCGATATTCCAGAGGAGTGGAAGGAAGCCCTAATAGCAATCATATACAAAAAGAGAAGTCGAGAGGATTGTAATAATTACAGGGGCATTGCTATTACAAGTGCATCTGGCAAAATATATGGTACCTTCCTGAAAAAAAAACAAATAAAAAGAGAATATAGCGACATGGAAGCTGAAGAGCAAGCGGGATTCAAGACAGGAAGGTCAACGATTAATCACCTTTTTTGTGTCACACAAATTATGGAGAAGTGTTCATAGATCTGAAGAAAGCATATGATAGCGTCCCACAAAACACACTATGGGAAGCGTTAGAGAACACAAACATGAACGTCAACTTAATTAAAGCGGTGAAAAACATGTTTGACAACTCTACAGCTAGGATCAAAATTGTAAGAAGTACCTCAGCTGGTTTTAACATCACAAAAGGTCTCAAATAGGGATGTTGTCTATCCCCTACGTTATTTAAGATATACTTCGAACAGACGCTAAAGAGCTGGAAAAGAAAATGCAAAAATATAGGCATACCGATTAACAACAATACCATATATACACTGTCTTTTGCAGACGATCAAGTACTCATAGCGCAACGAAGTTATGGAATATATGACGAAGAAATTAATAGAATAATACAAAAAATGTAGGAAAAACAGAAGACAATAAAGTAACTAGACCCTGCACAAATACAAATATATAGGACTAACTATCACAAAGACAAAGGTCTGGACAAGGGAATAGAAGAAAGAAACAATCAAGGAAGAAGAGTCATCATCCTCCTCAACAATGTACTATGGGACCAAACAATTTCTAAATCACACAAATAAAAGCCGAATATTCAACACGATTGTCAAAAACATAACTACTTATAGCTGAGAAGTATGGACGCTGAAAGAGCGAATCAAAAAGAAACAAGAAGCTACAGAGATAGATTTCTGGAGGCGCTCAGCCGGAAGATCCAGGTTGGAAAGAATTACCAACGATAAAATCAGACAAATACGTGCAGCATTCAATCGTAGACGAAATTGGAACCCAGCAGTTAAGATGATATGGACACGTACAGCGAATGCCAGAGAAGAGAATGCCGAAACAGATCTTAGAGTGGGCACCCCATGGAAGACGGAAATGAGGAAGACCATGTCTTAGTAGGAGAGAAGAAATCGGCCGAGAGATGAGGGTTAGAGAACTGGAAGAGAATATCTGGACAGACTGAGATAGATGGCGAGTGGGCATGGTAAACCGATATATGTATCAACTTTGGATATAACCAGAAGTGCTTTTATGTTGAAAATATTTTAGCCGAATTGCCCCCATCAGCTTTAGTAAACTGCCAGATTTCAAAAATTTTCCAAAGTCTGTTTTTTGTGAAATCCATCGCGGCAGTTCGTTGTGAGACACCCTGTATATAGACAGTTGTTTGCTTCACTGACGATATCCTTAAATGATCAATACGGGTATGGAGAGAAAAGCGGAATTGGATTCGCAGGAAATAAACTGTCTATCTTTTTTCCTTCAGCGGCCTGAGGAAAAAAAATGTAGCTTTATTAAATCAACTTTAATGTAGGGAACGTAACCGAGATAAATAAAAAACTTGACTTTAGCTATCTCAACTAATAGTATTTCCTTTCAACTTTCTATTATAGTTAAAGTACTAAAAAACTTAGAAATGACATATGATATTAAAGGCAGACCTGAGTGGGTCTAGTTTATATAATTTTACTCAGTTGGTAACACTTTGGTATAAAGTTCAGGACCGGACTTTAAATTTCCTTTGGAATTTTATTAAAAATTATTAAAGATAATAATTTTTATCACTTTGGGCTAGTACGGTACGCAACAATAATTTACTGATCTAGAAAAATTTTAATTTCCCTATACCATATGATTTATGTCATTTGTCTATCAAATCAGTCAGTTGTCTCAACACTTTGAGTATAAAAATAACGTTTTATAAAACCTAACTTACGAGGTTTGTTTATTTTCATTATTTGCTGGCACAAAGCTAACCGGATGGCCTATTCTTTCCTTGATCATTATTACCTTCGAACATACCCCTGTAGAATTAGTATAACGTCAGAACTAGGGCTCGGTTGTTTGAACGCTGAATAACGTAATAATATTGTTATTTATATTTGAAAAAGTGTTGATAAACAGTAGATATTTCATTTCTTGATTCACACATACCGATTTTATGGTATCCTTTTCTAATTACATTATTTAAACAAGTATCATATGATAATCGGTACCTCAATTCTAGAATACATAAAAGTATGAATATATGGTTGCCTAAACTATTTTTATTATCATTTTCAATATGTAAACAATATTTACCAATAAAAATAAATTTTTAAATCCTATATTAATTGTAAACTTCGCATTTATAGTAATTTCTAACACTGAAAAAAGTCACGACAAGCAATTAAACTGAAAGAAAAGATAAGTAAACATGTTTAGGTTTGTCAAACATCAAAAAACTTCTCCCCCACCGATCATAAACAGCCTTGAAACAAATCTATTGTTGTTTAAATCTATAGGGTATGATCGAAGATTATTACACAATATGTAAACAAGGATAAACCAATATCAATACGACTGTGCGTAACATTACCAAGATAAATATCAAAAAACTACCTTTTCTCAACATCATTTTAATATAGGACATATTTTTAATATTCATGAACTTGGTATAATAGAGAAAGTGATTATTTTAAATGAGCTCTAATTGAAATGATTGGTATTTATTTAAATAATATCGTAAGGACGAGAATAGACAACAGGGCTTTAATATAATGTAACTAACCCTTCATTTATAAATTACATAAACAATAAAAAAAAATATACTAGGAAAGAACACATCAGATACGAGGTAACAAAATTGATAACCGTAAAGAAACCTATTCCTTCAAGATAAGAGGCAGATACTCAACTTAATAACGCTGCTGTTCTGTCCATGTTTAAATGCTATGGTTTACTTAAGTTGTTTGTCCAATTATGTTACTTAATTTTATTAAGTCATCATGTGTCAGTTTAGAGATAATTTTAACATTTTATAAAATGGGGTTACGTATACTGAAATATGTATATGAACTTTGGTCTCCCAATTTTTTTTTCACGGTTATTTCATCTGAATTATATATATTTTTTTAATTTTCGTATATTTATTTATTTAGTCACGTACTGTATAATCATTTACTGGTCTATATTAGATAAAATAAAGTATATTGCGTGCATAATATATGAAAACTAAAATGTATTTAATAATCGTAAACCTATTTATTTACTGTAATAGTTATAGAAGTTATTATTAAATTTATTATATCTGGACTAATATTTTTTTGTTTAGATCTCGGTAATTTTGGAGACATTGACAAGCAAATTCAGAGGAATTAAAATTTTTCTTCATCAGATATATATTATATAAGGAAACACTACTTAATCTTGCGGTTTTCTTTAGTAGTGAGATTAATAGGCATAATGGCAGCATATCAGAATAGTAAATATTTTTGTAAGGACGATTTATGAAGGCTGGACACAACAAAATCTATTCCTTCTATAACGTAACAACTATTCAAAATGAAAAAATGTTAAAACTAACAAGAATTCCAAAACTCGAAATCCAAAATGATTCACTCAGTAATTTAATCAAAAAATCTCTGTTAGAACTGAATGCAGAAAAAATATTGCGTGTTTAGAAACAGCAAAAATATTCTTTATTAATATTTTTTTTGACACGGTATTCCTTATCTTGTCCATTAGAATATTAATTCAACTTTTACAAAATTCACAAAACATAATTTGTTTATATTTGTTTAAAATGTCTTTAAATGCTTTATGGAAATATATTTTAATCGCCGAAGTCTATATTTTTTATCATATTTTTATTGCTATCGATGTGTTTCATTTGTTTTCGCCTTAGTTATTTGTAATTATTTTCTATAAATTTAAATTCAGTGCCGACTTCAAAAAATACCAAGAAAATAAGTAAATCACTTTAGCACAGTTTTGTAGGCTATTGATTTTTTAAAAATATTCTTTTATTTTGTTCCTTGAAATTTCTGTTAATCTTTAAGTTATAACTATAGACGTAAAAAAAGTGTACAAATGGATAAATAATGTTTAAAACGAGTGAGATGAGGAAAAAATTTGATCAAAAAAGACATTACTTAGAAACAAGAAAAGGAACCCAATAAAGTTTACCAAAAAATCGTATTTTTTTTCAGATGTTAACTTCCTTGCAATAAATTTATCGTGGAAATAATTTTACAGATCTTCCTTGGGCGTATCTTCCATAACATGTCAAAAATCTGAACAATATATCTCAATGCTATCAAAAATCATATACGAAAAATTTTGCCAAGCAAATCCTTTGCTTTGCCGTAGAAGGATTTTTACCAGGTCCTATTAAGAATTCT
This sequence comes from Diaprepes abbreviatus, assembly GCA_034092305.1. NCBI lineage: Eukaryota > Metazoa > Arthropoda > Insecta > Coleoptera > Curculionidae > Diaprepes > Diaprepes abbreviatus. The sequence continues at coordinate 3,207,052 of JASJET010000085.1, read as the reverse complement.
TCCTACAACATACATCAAAATATTTCACTCTTGTACATGTACTTCCTCTTTTGTTGATATCTCTCCTTATTGACAATATTTAAGGAAAAAATTACACTAGATTTTTATCTTCTTTTAGTCTCAAGCAAGTCTTTATTCAAAATGTAAGCAGTCTTCAGATAAAACGAACTTTTATTTATTATTCTAAAGCACTATGATGATAATATGGAAATTTAGATAAAATAACAAACATTACTGGATCTTTTTGAGGCACATTATATTTCTTATATATATATATATATATATATATATATATATATATATATATATATATATATATATATATATATATATATATATATATATATATATATATATATATATATTTAATATTATCTGCTCATAAATGGACTATTTCTTCTTTCCAACAAAAAATTATGACAACCTTCTTCATGAAAGTTACAAAGTCAAGGTAACTTTACTAACTGCGCCATTAATATCCAAATATATAAGGAATTGTTGACAATAAAATAATGACCGCAATATAATCGTCAAATCATGAACAAGGCAATTTTTGTCATTATTTTTCTCTAATAAAGAGTCAAGACTTTCAAACATACCTGTATAACAAAATTTCGTTTCCTTACCTGCCTGTCAATACCTAATTTTAGATAAGTGTACTAATTATATTAGCTGCGATAATACCTAACTACCTATTGTCCATAGAAAACCCATATTAAGCAATTACATCTATAACGAAAATTGTCGTGAATTGCACAAGGCCAAGTTTATAGATTACTGTAATGCACAATACCATATATATTAAAGACATGTTTAGGTCTTAGTTCAATAAAGTATTCCTAAAAAATCACAATTCGATCCTTTTTCAATATGTATATATATATATATATATATATATATATATATATATATGGGACCATCAACGTCAACCGGATCAGAGCTATGACCAAAATTAGAAGGAACCGAAAAAATCGACCAAGGGCTTATTTTGAAGCTTAGAGTGTCTACTTTCAAATGCCGAGTGCGCCTTTAAAAATCCAATATGGCGGCCGGAAGTTTGAGAAAAATCAAGTGTCTAGCAATAAAAGCTTGATGGCGGTCAAAAATCCAATATGGTAGCGGAATTTTTGAAAAAAAAATTGCACCAAATTTAGTATACGGGGGTTTTTGGCGTCACTGATCACGCATCCGAGGTCAGATTGCAAAACTCAAAATGGCGAATCCAATATGGCAGACGTATTATTTGAAAATTAACCAATTTGCACCAAATTTGGTATACAGGGGCTTTGGGGATTGCTAATTACGAATCCAAAGTCAAGTTTGCCAAATCCAAGATGACAAACGACATTTTTGAAAATCAAGCGATTTGAACAAAATTTGTCATATGAAAATTTTTTGGATCGCTGATCATGAATCTGAGGTCAGATTTTTCAAAATTTAAGATGGTGGGCCTAATATGGCGGAAACTCAATCTTGGATAACCATGAAACCAATGACCCCAAAAATCCCCGTATACCAAATTTGGTGCTAATCGGTTGACTTTCAAAAAATACGTCTACCATATTGGATCCGCCATCTTGAATTTTGCAAATTTGATCTCGGATTCATGGTCACCAACCCCAAGAATCCCCGTTTACCAAATTTAGAGCAAATCGGTTTATTTTCAAAAAATACGGCCGTTTTATTGGATCTGCCATGTTGAAATTTCCAAAACTGACCTGGGATTAGTGCAAATCGGTTGATTTTAAAAAATTCGGCTACCATATTAAATTTTTGACCGTCATACTGGATCCGCCATGTTAAATTTTGTCAACCTACCACACCAGCTTTTTAGGGGCATTATCAGTTACAATTTAAGCCAAAAACAACCAGAACGGTTGCGAAGTTTTATTTTCACAAGCTTTTCTTACTAGACAATCAATTTTTCTGCGGCTTCGAGTTGACATAATGAGGCCGCCATATTGGATTTTTCAAAGGTTCACTCGTCATTTGAAAGTAGACACTCTAAGCTTTAAAATGAGCCATTGGTCCATTTTTTTGGTTGCTTCTAATTTTGATCGTAGCTCTGATCCCGTTGATTGTCCCATATATATATATATATATATATATATATATATATATATATATATATATATATATATATATATATATATATATATATATATTATATTTTCTAGATTCTTGAACCATAGATTATATCATTTTTTTTTTGGTTTAGGTTCTTTATTTAACAAAATTTACAAAACAATTTGACGGTTCGCTCTTTATTTAAGGCATCTTTAAAAAAAAATTTATTGATCTTCCTAAAAATATCTTTTATATAATTAAAAACATTGATACAAAAACATATTTACAATTTTAAAAAACAAACAAACACTTTGAATTAAAAATTAAATAATTAAAAAAAAGATATGAATTATCAAAAATTGCAGATAAAGGAAATGACTGAAATTAAAAAAGATAAAAACACAGTTAATGACAGAACGGATATAGGAAATTTGAGCCACATTTATACCAGCCTAATATAAACAAAAATATTAAGTATTCGATCCTGTTAATAAACATCAAAAATTGAATATCCTCTTAAACATAAAAATAAATGAATGCGTTCTTTCGGTTTTTTTTGGTGCATAGTAAAATATAAAAAACACACTCGCATTCCGTGTACCTTCAACACCTAAATAGTCGATGTAAAAGATTCATTTCATTATTAATAAATAAACAAAATGTCAAGGTATGTACTGGTAAAATAAATACTTTTTTAAAAATTTGAATTGTCTTTTAAAGTATTTGTTTTTTAAAATTGTAAATATGTTTTTATATGAATGTTTTTAATTATATAAAATATATTTTTAGGAAGATCAATAAATGAAAAGACAAAAAATTTTTTGAAGATGCCTTAAATAAAGGGCGAAACGTCAAATTGTTTAGTATTTTTTGTTGAATAAAGAACCTAAACCCAAGAAAAAACAAAACAAAAAAAATTATATACATATATATATATATATATATATATATATATATATATATATATATATATATATATATATATATATATATATATATATAAATATATATATTCTAATGTCTAATTTCTCTTCAAAAAGAGGTTCAATTTTTTTTTGTTTTATTTTTCGATTTCTCGTTTTTTATTACAATATCCTTATTTCAACTAAGTACTACTCGAGTGTATAGCTGGCAATATTTCAAAAGACACAAAGAACTACCCATTTTAGCCAAAATTATTGAAAACTATTTTTTCCACCACTGAAAATCCGATGTTTTGAATTTTAATAAATTAAATTATTTACGCCCCCGAACACCACTCAATAATGATCTTGAAATATTTTGAGAAATATAAATTTTTTAGCCCGCCATATCTTATCCTTCATATTGATTGTTGAATTTCAAGAAATTTCAAAAATTTAGAGAATATAATTTATTTAGTTGACTATATTGGATTCACCGAATTCAACTGCGTCATAAATTTTTCAAATTATTCTTAATACACCATCTGAACATTAATTAAAAAAGTAGAATATATTCATAAAATATTTTTTTATTTTTGCGGCAAGTGCGAATGAGTTCGCGCTTGGGCGATTTTGCTTATTATTAGAAGTCAAAATTAAATAGACTTTTATAAAATTGAGTTATTTTTTATGAAACAACGTGACTAGTCAAATACCATAAGAACTAATTATTTTTTTATTTACCACCTATTTTGAAACGGATTATTTTCTACCGTATGAATTTTTACGCACAATTCGATTCTTTTTTTTTAATTATTTTAACAACAATACTTTTTAATTGAATTAGTTCTTTTATTATTTCCAGTAATGTGAAATCTAGGCATTGTTCGTATTAATTGGCCTGACTTACTTGAAAAATTGAAATCTAATTATAAATGGAGTAGACCAGGGCTGATCTGTTTTTGATTATTGAGATGGAGAGAGCTCTAAACTCTCCAAAATAATGCTCATAATAATAACCGAGATATGGTCTATCTCAAAAAATATCGCTACATTTATTTATTTAACAAAAAGTTTAAAAAAAAGATATAAACGCGTTTTTTTCTTATTTTCTTCCTTATAGCTTTGAAAGTAGTCACTTTAGAAAAAAGTTGAAAAGATAAAAAGGCTTCGTAATTAAATTTTCTACAAGTTAGTTAGAAATCTCAAAATTGATTACCCTTTTTGAAAAATAGTAATAATTAGAAAGGAAGGACAAAAAAATAGTTTTTTGAACGATTTTTTTCAACCACTTACATTTCTCTAAACACCTTGTTATTTGGACTAAAAGACTTTATCTTATAATGAAACAACGTGCTAAATTTCATTAGGATCGGTTTTATAGTTTTTGTATAATAATTTTGCAATCCAATTTGTTTCCAAAAAATTTAAAATTTTAAATCGGAAAATCGTATACTTGAAACTTTTTTCCCATATACTAGAAATCTCAAACTTTTAAACGCTTTTTCAAAAATTAAAATCGGATTATTAGGGCCCGCTCAGAAATTGTTTAAAGTTGCATTTTTTGCTTATAAACAAATTAAATATCTTCACGAAATTTCATCGAAAAATTTTTCTGAAATCATGTTTTGAAAGAACTGGGAAAATTGCCTCTTTTTGAAAAAAAGTTTAAATTTTGTCAATTGGTCACCAAGATACGCGCCTATCCACCTATTGGAATATTAAATATCTAACTCATTTCTGACGATAACTTGGAAGTGCGCAGGAACACCGTCCAGTTGCAGCAATATTCTTTCTCGAATATTCAGTGGAACATTCTCCAAAAGCACAGGTAAATTATGTCTAATAAATCTAAAAAACCTGGCCCATTTAAGTATATATATACCTGCTGCGCGCCATCGGCCCTATTGCTAGTCTTTGTGGTTGCGCTGCCAAGTTGTAATCTGTTTTGTTACTAAAAACTACTGATTTTGTAAACATTTTCCAAGTATTAGATACTCTCTGGCTATCATCTCTGCTTTTTAAGTTGTTGGGCCTCTTTGCAATTTCGATGACTTCCCTTATAACGCTTGTGGACAGGTTTTCACATCTCGATAGCTTTTTTGTTCCTGAGAAATTTATTTTATGTCCTGTGTTTACCCAGTGCAGAAGAAGTTGTTTTTTGCTTGACAGCGTTTATATGTTCGTCTCTTCTGGCGCTTATTTTACGGTTGGTTTGGCCTACGTAAGATGAGCTGCATTCTCCGCATGGAATTTCGTACACTCCCTGGTTTTCCAGGGGGATTCTTTCTTTAAGTGTTTTTGCAAGAGATCTTTTACTTTACGGTCTATGGTGAAAATGGTTTCAATGTTATGTCTCCTAAGAATTTTTGCGGTTTTGTCTGTGATGCCTCTGACATAAGTAACAAAAGCTTTGGAGCTTTTCTCTTGGCTTCCGCGATTTTTCAAGGCCAAGTGTTTGTTTTTGAGAGCCTTCTCTATAAGTTCTTTTTTATAACCATTTTATGTTAGGGCGTCTTGCAGTATATTCATTTCTTTGTGGTAATTTTCTTGATCTGTAAGGGACTGCGATCGAAAAGCAAGTGATTTCACTATTACAAATAATTGGGCGGGGTGGTGATGTGAATCGGCATCGAAGTGTCTGTTGGTGTGAGTGGGCTTTCCGTAGACAGTGTGCGAAAGCAAGCTATCCTCTTTTCTTTTCAGTAGGACATCTAGAAACGGTAGTTTTCTTTCCTGATCTGTCTCCATGGTGAGTTTATTTTTGGGTGTATACTGTTTATGTGATTCAGGAACTTTTTGAGATTTTCTTCTCCATGTTGCCAGATAATGAATTTTCCTGTTAATTTCAAAAGTCAATAATGAAGATTTTTTAAGGTTATCTCACTCATAGACATAATGTAAGGATACTATAGAAGAAATTTGGCTTACCTTTAATAAAAAATAGAGGGTTTTCGATTAGTAGTACCTCTCTTTCTAACGGCGGAGTTCAGCACCTCTAAACGTCATTAGATACCCCTGTCACCTAACCGAAATTAGAAAGAAAAATGCTACTAATGGAAAACGCTCTATCTCTTTCTAAGCGTGAGTCTACTTTCTTCTATAGAATTCACAGACTATATTAAGTACTCTTATAGTTATGTTTGAAATAAATAAGAATTGTTAATGTTTCAAGATTGCTAAGGTTACGTACACTTTATTAAAAGAACTTATCATAAATCTAACTAGTATTTTCATATACTACGATTTCTTATTCTAACACCGTCTATGTAATTGGCGAACATCCAACGTTATGGTAAGATGCCCATATCTTTTTATTGTATTCCTTTTAAAATAAGATATAAATTCCGAACAATAATCTATTACGCGAGACGTTGAGACATTTCTTCCTTTTAGTATTATTGCGGTCTGTGGTCGCAAGAACGCAACAAAAATTGTCATGTAAGCGTAGACTAATACCAGCGTGGAATAAAATAACGCACAAAAGAAAACAAGAGCGAATCTAAGTTTACCCAAGCGTCACTTAGCGCCAAATAATTTTTTAAAAGCGCAACTTTTCGACACCAGTGTTAATTCAGTTATATCGTCATTTTATGGTTTTACATCACATTTGACGATACAGCTTTGCAAGGCGGTCCCAAAAAATTTTATTACCTCGAAAAATTAACCTAAAGAGGTTTAAAATTTAGACCTGCATGTGTATCTTTGAATTTCACTGGTAATTTTTAACATTTGATTTATCTTTTAGGTTCTCTTCATTCCATATAGAAATAAAACTACCCGTTTTACTATCGTATGAACTTTTTGCTATTAAACTTATACAACAGATTTTATCATATTAAAAATGCGACAGTATTGGCGATGCCTTTCAAGTTGAAGGGTCTAATTTTCGTGATTTTGCTTGCTTCCCGAACCGCTCTATTACACAGTGAAAAAATATTAGAATTAGAAAGAATACGGCTATAACACTAAGAGTAATGCTTAAAATTAAAATGAGTGTTTGAACCTTTCTTACGTTTTCTTGAAATTATTTTATGCTACTATGTATTTTATTTTTTGCTCACCATGTATTTAGGTTGCCGATAAAACAATTATTTGTTAAAAAGAGAAAAACATCGCTGTTCTGCGTAAACGGGTTTAATTTTTCAATACGCTTTTACTTTTCACTTTTCAAGACAGATCGCTGCTAATGTGCAGTTTAAAAAAAAAAATAATATTTTCTTTTTGTTAAGTACTTTTTTTATTTTTACAAGTATTAAGAGCAAATTGTGTTCTAGTACAAAAGGGAATCCGATTGGAATAACCAAGAAGATACAACAATGAGATCCAAAAGATATAGTTCCTTATTGACAAGAAGTCAAAATAAATACCCAAATAGGTGTTATTATTAAAATTACAAAATTGTAAATCATGCACCTAAAGTGATTGATTTTTAATTCAGACTAAAAATAGTAAAATTTAGAGGTTGTTTCTTAAATGGTGGATTTTAAAAAGAAATTTTCTAGAAAATATTTATTTATTTATCGACGGACAACACTGTCCAATTTACAATAATTAATTACATAGCTAGAGTGAAACATATCAATGTGAAATCAATAATAGTAAAACAAAAGGGCAATTACAAAAGAAAAAAAAAGATAAAATTTTTATAAAAAAATTGAACCGATTTCTAAAAGTGCGCTAAAAAGTGAAAAATAACTATAAATTTTTATATGAAATTGAAATTTTTGAAGTCGGCGCCAAACTAATACCTGACAAAATGTGATTCGCATAAACAAATTAAAAATACTTTATTTGTAATTGCTTTCTTAACATAATTTGTATATATTAGTAGTTACTTATCTCATTTAGAAATAATTTGGCGCCGACTTCAAAAATTTTAATTTCATATAAAAATTTATAGTTATTTTTCACTTTTTAGCGCACTTTTAGAAGTCGGTTCAATTTTTTTATAATATAATTTTATTTTTTGGTTTTTAGTTTTTAATTCATTATGATATTGATAAATTATTTGAACTAGTGCTAATCGAGATTAGTGTCCCTCGCAATGACTCCAAGGTGGCAAAAAAGTACCCATTTTATCCATAATTGTAAATAACCCTAAAACGAACCACAAAAAATTCTTTGATTCTTAGAGTTCTCCAAATACCAATGAAATAGTGTCAAATAAATATTTAGTCTGTCATAGTTAATCCACTATCTTAAATTTCAAATTAATTAAATTTTAAATTAATTTTAGATTGGTAATATAGGCCCCAAAACCTTCCAATATCGATATTTAGAGAATTTGAGATGTAAATTTCTTAGCCCGATATATTTTATATTGCACATTGAGTTTGTATACGCCCCAAGAACCCCTCAATTAGATAAAACGGGAAAATGTAAAATTTTTAGTCCCTCATATTGTATCTTATTAAGCTAATAGTTGTAAAAAATTAACTTCATATTCGTAATTTACCACCCCCCAACCCCCTAATACCAAATCTGAGAAAATGCGAATAAGGTAAAATTTTCAACCCACCATATTGGATCCGCCGAATTGAATTTCAAAAAAACAAAATCGAAAAATGTAAAATTTTTAGTCAGCTATGTTGCGTTCGCCATATTGAATCCAGAAAAAATACTATTAAATTCATAATTTACAACCTCAAGAAGGTCTCTATATCAGTTTTGAAGAAAGTCGAAAAATGTAAAATTTTTAGGACACCATATTGAATCCGCCAGATTGAGTTTTTCAAAAAAAAATTTAATTTGGTAATTAACACTAACAAAAATCCCCCAATACTGACTTTAGACAAAATCGAGAGATGTAGAATCTTTAATCCTCCATCTTAGATCCGCCATATTTATTTTTTTAAAATAATTTCAAATTCGTAATATCAATTTTGGAAAAAAAAACGTAAAAAATAAATTTTTTATCCACCATATTGGATACGCCATATTGAATTTTTTAAAAATAATTTCAGATTCGTTATGTGAGGTCCCGAAAACTCTCCCGTACCAATTTTGGAGAAAATCGGACAAAATTGATTTTTTCGTCCGCCATTTTGAATTTTTTAAAAATAATATCAGATTCATTGGGTACAACCCCGAAAATTCCTCCATACCAATTTTGGAGAAAATCAGACACAATTTTATCTAAAAAAATATAGGACCACCGCAGCAATTCTTGAACATAGCGTAAAAAATTTCATTCAAATCGGTTTTTGTTTATTTTTTATGATTTGCAAATAAATATTATCATATCAACTATACAGTGTGTTGCAAAACAATAAGGACTATGTCGTGTGAAAATGCATGATGCTGCACACATTACTAAATATAAAGTGTGACTTTCTAAACAAAATTCTTTTTATTTAGCTTATGAGAAATCATTTATCCGAATTACTAATAAGCTGCTACAATTGGAAAAGAACAAATAAGTTAATGATTAAACCATGAGTTTTTGTCTGACCTAACAATAATTTAATATTTTCGACAAAAAATTACTAAACATTTCAAAAAATTTTTCAATCAACCGACTCAAATAACTCAATAGCAAGAAATGACAAATAGCAAAAGTAATCATTGTAGAAGTAAACGGTATTTATAACAATAATAATAAGGTTATTTTTCACGGTAGATTTCTTCAAAGTGGACGTAAGTCAGAATAATTATAAACAAATCATAACCCACAACTAAAGCTATGAATTAGCATATCCAATAGTTATATTTATTTCGTTTATATAAACTGATTTATTAGGAAATTTATCTCAATTAACTATTTATTAGCGATAGTGCAATATTTCAGATTTTTAACGTATTTTCTGCTACATCTAACACTTTCTAACCGACTTCCAAAAGACTATGTATTTTTTTATATATGTACACCGATTACTCCGGAACGGCTGCACCGATTTGAATGAAACTTTTTAGCTGTGTTCAGGAAGTTGCTGCGATGGTCCCATATTTTTTTAGATGAAATTGTTGTAGTAAAATCCAAGATGACGCTTACAATATGGCAGCCAAAAAAATTAATTTTGTCTGATTTTCTCCAAAATTAGTATGGAGGAATTTTCGAGGTTGTACCCAACGAATCTGATATTATTTTTAAAAAATTCAAAATGGCGGATTCAATATGGCGGACATAAAAATTAAATTTTGTCCGATTTTCTCCAAAATTGGTACGGGGGAGTTTTCGAGGTTGCACATAACGAATTCAAAACATTTTAAAAAATTTAATATGGCGGATCAAATATGGCGGACGAAAAAATCAATTTTGTCCGATTTTCTCCAAAATTGGTATGGGGGAGTTTTCGGGGCCTCACATAACGAATCTAAAATTATTTTTAAAAAATTCAATTTATCCAATATAGCAGACAAAAAAATCAATTTTGTCCGATTTTCACCAAAATTGGTACGGGAGAGAGACATCATAAAAAGGCTACTAAAATCAATCTTCATATACAAGAAAACTAACCCAAATTAAATAAAAAAGACTTCCTTATAGGAAAAATTTATAGTTAAGTTTTGGCCCGCAAACGTCATTTTTGACATAAAAATTGAAATATGACCAAAACGGTGAGACTTGAGTATAAAACATTATACATAAAATATGTGTAGAATTTTACGTAGAAATCAAAAACGCAATAATATATAGGGTGTTCCATTTAAAATAAGCAAGTTGACATCTACTTCCGATATAACGGGAAGTGCCGCCATCTTGAAAATATTTTAGCCAGCTGTCCCCCATGCCCATTAGTACACTGTCAAATTTTCAAATTCTTCCTAATTATAGTTTTAACACATAAAGTTCCCGGAAAATCATCCTGTATATATAGAGCTGAACAGTGTTCAGCAAACAAATTAACTTACTAATCGCCAGAAATATTTAAGTAGGATAAGTACTCGAACGTTTATACTTCACAATAACAGAAAATAATTTTAAAAAATAATTTAATCCAGACAAAAATTTCAACCGTAATTATTTTTTCAGGATTACGCCTGTCATTTTGGATGCAACTAGTTACTGTCTTCCTTCACCAACTAAGAAGCACTTCGTCACTAAACTGCGATAAAACTTTTACATATTACGAAGAATACGGACAAAACTCCTTTAATGTTACCTGCAACGAAATCACCAAAGGATACGAACACATACTGGAGAACATTACCATAAACAATGAAATTTCTTTAACAATTACCAACTCAGTACTAGAAAACCTTTCTCCCGATATTTTTAAAAATGTCCGAAACATAAAGATTCTTAGCATTTATAATACTTCTTTCGAATTCGATCGGCAGTTATCTATTTTTAATAAGCTGGAAAAGCTTGAAAATTTGTTTATTCAAGATACCCGCTTTGAAGTAAGGAGTGAAACACTGAAAGGACTTAGAAAACTTAAAACATTAGATTTACGCAATAATAGCCTCTCTGGCATTGAAATAGGAGGTTTCACTGAACTTGTTAGTCTAGAAAAACTAGAACTGGTAAATAATAATGTCAAAAACTTAAAAGATCTTCAGTTGTGCGAACTTCAAAAATTAAAGACTTTGAATTTGCGAAATAATCAGCTTGCGAATATAAAACTTTTTTATTTTTTCTGTAGGAAAAATCACCCAACCTTGGATTTTAATATTAACGATATGCCTGCATTACCAACCATTTATCAAAATTCATTTTTAAATGTTACCACAATCGTTTACGATCTTATAGATCTGGACTTAAGCTACAACAAAATATTGGAAGTCGGTTTCTCATTAGAAGGTTTAACCAAGCTAAGATTCCTAAATTTAGGTTTCAACCAACTTGTTATCATCAAATATATTCATTTTAAATCTCTCAACAGACTTGAAAAATTTATATTAACTAATAATCAAATACAAAGCTTTGACTCTAAAATTTTTGAGAATAAGACTCAATTGAACCTAGTTGATTTGTCGTATAATCGTTTGGAAGAACTACAAATTTCAAATGTACCCAAACTCCAATATTTAGATATAAGTTATAATAATTTAACTAGTATATTGTTAAAAAATCTCACAAGTCTTAGACGAGTTAACTTAGAAAATAATAATTTAAAAGACTTATCTTCGGAAGCATTTTTACAAGTCCCAAAATTAGTTAGTTTGAATTTGGCTGGCAACAATTTATTATTAACTCAAGGATTATTTAAAGAAATTCAGGAACTTAAATTTTTACACTTAAACAACAATTTCATAAGAGACGTTCCTGAAAAGGTATTTTTAGGACTTAAAAATTTAATATGCCTGGATTTATCCCATAATGAATTAATTCGTTTAGATGTAAATACGTTCCATGATCTGGAAAGATTAGAAGTTTTAAATTTATCTTCCAATTCTATAGAATCATTATCATACTTAGCACTGAAATCTTTAAAGAATTTAAGAAGTTTAGATGTGGCAAATAATAAACTTCAATATATAGAATATGACGTTATATTATCAAATTTACCAGGTCTTACCAATATAAATATTAAGTCCAATTTTCTGACGTGTGAAAGTTTATCAAAAATTATTGCTTTTCTGAAACACAGAAATATAAGTTATACTAATAGTGAGAATATAGACTTAGCTACAGTGAGTCAAAATGTGGCTGGTATTCCTTGTAGGGCGGGAAATAAGAAAATCATACTTGCAGTTGGAAGTACCGGTAGTGGAAATGGAACTTTGTTTAATTTTGGTATTAGTATTCTCATTTTATTAGTGGCTGTGTTAACTGGAATTGTGGTGTATAAGTTTTATATTTATTTGAAGAGACGGAAATACAGAGCTGATGAGTTCGAGTTAGTTGATGAACAGTAATGAAGAATGAAGTAGTTTAATACGAATCGACCAAGTCATTATTTAAGTAACTATTTTATTAGCTGGAAAATATCGCGGTAGCGATAAAATGACGCAGGTGTGGTTATATTACCATGTTCTACTATGGGTTATTGAAGCATCAAAAATAAATTAGCCACATTCACATACCAGCGACGCTGCTGATAATCTGTACGACTATAGGCGAACGACAAACCCTGGAACAAATGCTTAGAAACACGTAAAAGTGATTAGATTCATTCTTGTCGTCAATAACTTTCGATCTTTATATGAATATGAAGTTTATTTTTTTAAAACTGACGCTCTTCGTAGGGTTTCAACCTTATCTTGATATTGCCTATTTAAATCATACAATGATGTAGTAACATCTATAAATTCAGGTGGATTGAGTGTGACTGATGATATTTGATGATATAAAATATCGAAATTAGCAATATTGCTGTCATTTATGTATTTATATATTTATCGACGGACAACAGTGTCGATTTTACAATAATTACAGACTTAAAAATCAAGGTGAGAAAGGCATTACCCAGCTTTTCGAAGATTTTAAGAATAATATTGTGGCCTTGTGAATAGGAACCACAAAATTCGTTTTCCAAAATTGAGGAAAAATACCCGGCCGAAGAGATTCGTTGAAAATGAGATGAAGTAGGCATTAGATGAACGCCATCAGGGCCCGGACCCTTATAGGGGTTAAGACCATTCAGCTCGGCATAAATGTCAGAGATAGATATGGTCATGAATTGATCTATTAAGGCCTTGCTTGGAAGTTTTTTCTGTACATGCGGATTTGCCAAACTCTTGGTTTTGGAACTTTTTTCTTGCCATTGCGTGATACGTATTTTTACCTTAAATTGTTTAGATGTTCATATTAATATTATCGCTAGCTTCTTGAATGAAGGTACCACCATTATCACAACGAATAAGTTTAGATGATACATCGGGAAATGTTTAAAAAGGAACTACTATGTTTTATACCACTAAATTTATTAAGAAAACAGTGACTGCAGTTTCAACTCACAGAGTCATTTTCAAACTGAATTACAAAGGTAGACTTAGTATTTGATACAGAAACACGAAAAAATTTAACAATAAATAAAAACTACCTGAGAAATTACATTATTAAAAAGGGGAGGTACTAAATTTTGGGAACTAATTATTATTTGACGAAAACAAATAACGGGGAAAACCCAAGTTCAGTCTGGTCATTAAGCAAATTTACACTTTTATTTTTACTATGTTTATATATTTCTAAAGATTCAAGAATATTTAACTTTTGGCCCTTTGTTGAATAATGTAATATGTGAGTGTTGCTTAAATCAGGAAAACTGTGGCTGTGTTCTAAGCAATGGTTGTCAAAGCTCGAGTCTGTTTTTTGTAGTCTATATGATCGGTGGTGTTCTGAAAAGCGAGTTTTAAAGCTTCTACCACTTTGTCCAATGTACAAGCTATCACACTCTGAACATTTTAACTTATAAACTCCTGATTTATCAAATTTATTAATTTTATCTTTAGCATTGTAAAGGATAGTGGACAGATTGTGTTGAGATTTAAAGGCTACTTTTATGTTATGTTTGGAAAGAGTATTAGCTATGTTTTCTGATAGGGTACCACAGTATGACAAATATATATAAGATGAACTATCTTTATCATTTTTGATTTTGGGATATATTGAATTACAAGCTAGTTGTTTTTGTTTTTTAGTTATTAATTTCTTTATGGTTTGTTGGAAGAAATTATTTGATATTGCAATCCTTTCAATGATATTTAGTTCTTCTTGAAGATCTTCTTCAGAGAGAGGCGAAGAGAATGCTCTATGTATCATTGAATTGTATTCAGTCATTTTGTGTTGTAAGGGGTGAAAAGAGTCATTAGATATAGTATTAACTGTAAACGTTGGTTTTCTAAAAATTTTAAAATTACACTGATTATTGAGGTGAGATATGAGATATGAGATCAAGAAATTTTATTATATGGTTATTTTCAGTTTCCAGAGTAAATTGAATTTTTGGATGGCAATTATTAATGTATTGTAAGAATTTTTGAAGCTGTCTAGTAGTGCCTTTAAAACATGCTAGAACATCATCCACATGGCACACAAGGCACTACTAGACAGCTTCAAAAATTCTTACAATAGATTAATAATTGCCATCCAAAAATTCAATTTACTTTGGAAACTGAAAATAACCATAAAATTAATTTTCTGGATCTTATCATATCTCACCTCAATAATCAGTGTAATTTTAAAATTTTTAGAAAAACCAACGTTTACAGGTAGTACTAAATCTAATGACTCCTTTTACCCCTTACAACACAAAATGGCTGCATACAATTCAATGATACATAGAGCATTCTCTTTGCCTCTCTCTGAAGAAGATCTTCAAGAAGAACTAAATATCATTGAAAGGATTGCAACCAATATCAAACAATTTCTCCCAACAAACCATAACGAAATTAATAACTAAAAAACAAAAACCCTATGAGAAAACATAGCTAATCTGTCCACCATCCTTTACAATGCTAAAGATAAAATTAATATATTTGATAAATCAGGAGTTTATAAGTTAAAATGTTCAGAGTGTGATAGCTTGTACATTGGACAAAGTGGTAGAAGCTTTAAAACTCGCTTTTCAGAACACCACCGATCATATAGACTACAAAAAACAGACTCGAGCTTTGCCAACCATTGCTTAGAACACAGCCACAGTTTTCCTGATTTAAGCCACACTGACATATTACATTATTCAACAAAGGGCCAAAAGTTAAATATTCTTGAATTTTTAGAAATATATAAACATAGTAAAAATAAAAATGTAAATTTGCTTAATGACCAGACAGAACTTGGGATTTCCCGTTACTTGTTGTCGCCAAATAATAATTAGGTCCCAAAATTAGGACCCCCCCTTCGTAATAATGTAATTTCTCAGGTAGTCTTTATTTATTGTTAAATTTTCTCATGTTTCTGTATTGAATACTTAGTCTACTTTTGTAATTCAGTTTGAAAATGACTCTGTGAGTTGAAACTGCATTCACTGTTTTCTTAATAAATTTAGTGGTATAAAACATAGTAGTTCTTTTTAAACATTTCCCGAAGATGATTAACTACCACATAGTAACGGCTACCAGCATCAACTTTTAAGATGATACATAAATAGGTGAATTTTTCTCTTTTTTTTTCAACAAAAAAGCGTCGTAGATCGTCATTGGTATATATCCTCCTAATTTAAAAAAAAATAAATAAACAAACTTCATATTCATATGCAACACCCTCGAGAACATAGAAATCGACTGTTATTAGCAACTAGATCGAATCTGGTCAGTACCATGTCATTTTAAGGGACGTTCCTGCTTGCCTACTATTTAGTAACGCAAGTATATACATACAAAATAAGTAATGATAGGCAATATGAAACAGCAATATTAAAGTGGCGTATGTTCATCTTTTTTTCAAGGTTCCCATTGCTAAGACGCTAATTACTTTCATTTTATTGATTATTTTGAATGACGTCTAACACGAATATATTTACACATTTTTTTCAAAAAAATAGATTACCTGAAATGAAACATTTCTCGATTGGTTTTTCCAAAACGAATCGATTTATGTTATATCTGAGTTGCACTGGAATGTTAAAGAAAAATTTTAGTAATATTGGCAAAGTTGCTGATGTGCAACTGACGTGTGTAGCAGATAGTAGTAAAATGAATTAACAAAACTACAAATAATCTCGTCTGAAAAAAACCTGAAATAATGCAGTATTGCATATTCCTGTAATGTGTCAAAATATTACATCGTACTTTCATAATAGATGACTTGATCACAGGCATATTGTATAAAAAAATTTAAACAATTTAATTATAGAAAAAATTCAACTCAACATTATGATATCCTGCAAGGCATATTAACCATAATTTTTTACACTTTAAATCACTGACATATGAACATTATCAAGATGCACCATAGCTTACATAACGTAACTAACTTTGTAAGTTATCTGAAAGTCTTTCTTTATTACAGAGGAGTTTCAAAAACCCAAACTTAAAAGAGCTTGACAGATTATGTGATCAATAATCAAACAAAAATTTGGTTTTGATTTTACGACAAGATTTTCATTTGTTTAAGAAATTTTTCATATAAATTTAATTTGCTTTATTACATTAGTTGTCAAACTTGCTGATTTCATAGCCCCACACATATACATGGACAGGAGCGGATCCAGCCTCTCTCTTTGGGGGGTGGGGGGTGATATCACAAAAGTACAGTATGGCAAGCGAAAGGGGGGGGGGCAGCAACATTCCCATTTCTAGTGTAAAAGTCAGGGTCGAGTCTATTTCTCTAAATTCGAAGCTCATAGAGGGGCGGGGGATGGGCGATCGCAAGAAAAAACAAGTTGTCGACGGGGGCAGATGCCAGGCAGCATGCATATTCCTAGTATAAAAGGCAAAATCGGGTCTATTTTCCTAAACTCGAAAGTCTGGGGGGGGGGGAGAGGGCGATCGCAAGAAATAACAAATGATGGACGGGGCGGAGATACCAGCAGCATACACAATCCTAGTATAAGAGGCAGAATAAGGTCTGTTTTCATGAACTTAAAGCTCTTAACGGGGGGGGGGGGGGGGGATCCGCGGCCTACTCCAGTGGATATGAAGTTTTTTTTTGTGAGGCTGTGTTTTTAACTGAAATTATAATTAAATTTCTTAGGTGAATAAAGAACAACTTTAAATTTTAAGATTTAAGGTGTTTTCTAGTAGGATAACCTGGTTAAAAATATGTTTAGATCTGTTCTGAAACACATTTGAAATGACGTTATTATTTCTATTCGCTCGAATACGATAAAGACGCAGTACTCTTGTTCACTTATTTGGAAGCATGTCTATAATTGTTTCAAAACAAGTGAAATCAACTTTAATGTGACGTCACTACGTCTTCGCAACAATACATGAAACTCTTTGAATCCGGTTAAAATAAACTGCCGGCGAGATAACAGTTTAAATATTATCGTTAATAATGTACCCAACAAAGTACCTAAAAGCAGCAGCACAGCATTTAATAACTAACTTGTTTAACAATCAATTTCGGAATTCAAAATCATGTAAAAAATAAGTTTTCAATAGAGCCAGTAAAAAAAAATTGAAAACTTGTTTAATAAAGTTTCCTCTAGGCATAATACGGTCCTGGGGAAATCTACCTCTGTAATGACAGTTCTAAGTTATTTTATTTATTTTACCTAAATATACTTTTTTTAATATGCACAAAAAGCACAATTTAAGTGGTGAAAGATTATAAAGATTTTTCTAAAATTAATTTTCCTTATCGTTTTAGATAAATAGTGATGCATGTTTAGAGCCAAATAATTTGTACTATTCTTTGTATAGAATTAAAAAATTGTAGTAAATATTTTATGTATTACAAATGTGTGCATATGTTACTTAATAGGCAACATTAAAATTATTTTGTTATACTCCTTTGTTTTATTTCACTAAAGTATACTAGAGTTACCAAAAAAGTGGATGGGAAAGTATTAATTATCGTTATCTACAGAATGTCCGATAAGTACCTCCTAATTTCTCGGGAGCATATAGGGAAGACCAAAATAATCCTACTTTGTCATACAAAAAAAATTCTCAAATCTCTCAACATAAAGTCTTCTTGCCTTCGAAGAATTTGACAGCGCTTCACCATAAATTAAATGCATATCAGCACACTCTGTGTAAGAATATTCTTCAATTTTTTAAAATTATTATTACTTGAAGGTGGTTTTCACAAGTTCCGCCAATGGTAATTCATTATATAGATATTAACAATAACAATTTGATTTTTACCTGTTTGTATTTAGCATTAGTAACTTTGGAGTGTTAAGCATAAAAACCGATTTATCTAGAAAACCGCCAGTCTTATCGAAATAAGTTAAGAGTGCCTTTTTAGAAAAGGAATAACTAAAGTATTTAAAAATTGTGTGGCTGCAAGTCCGTTCCTGATTTCTCTGATAATTTAAAACCTTTAGGGTAGTGTGGTTTAATGAGTCGTTATGGTCTATAAAATAATAAAATTTCATTAAATTATACAAGTCAGTTCATACTCCAGTCTTCCTATTGAATTTGTAGCGATTTCATGTAGAAATTTATTGCAGATATCTGAAAGTTTCAAGTCGTAAGGGGGCACTCAGTAGATCAGCCCTGTTCTTTTATAAACAACATCCAAAGTCGGAAAATTCGATTTTTAGTCCGTAGAATTTTCCGGTTACATTTTAGAGAAAACTTGTCCAAATGAAAGTTATGTATATTGAAAAGACCTTTAACTTCATTTTTTATACGTCAAAATCGGTAGATAAATTATCGAGATAATGGCGAAAAACCGCCTTTTTTCACTATTTTAAAAAATGTTAATAATTTTTGCAAGAAAGGCCAAAAGTGATGTATAACCCCTTGATGATAAGGCCATTATGTGCTTTTATAACTGTGCGAAAGCTGGATCAAATCGGTTTGGTAGTTTATGAATAATCTTAATTGTTTTTCCCAGACACTGAATGTTCAAACAATTGTCCTTGCCCAGAGGATGATTCTACAGATATTTGCAAAAGCGGAATGGATTCTTTGAGGTTCAAACTACAAGCAAAGATGAAAAAGCGATAGATTTTTTAAAAAATTGTTATTAAAAAAACCGTTTAAAGAAGGGGTATCTTTTGTACTTATTAACAATTGAAATAACTTTGTTAATTTTAATGATACAAGTTTGTGAATAAGTAGACCTGAAAGCTGGTGAAAAACACGAATTTAAAAAAAAAAAAAAGTCTCCTACGACCAATAGGAGCTAAGATAACTTTCAGATTTTAAACGAAGACCTATATTTTATGATGCAATTGATAAGTGTGAAATTCATGCATCGTTAGTAAAGTTATAGCACTTCGAAGTGAAAATACTTTTGCAAGTGCGTTGTAGCGAGTAGTGGGGGAAGTTCGGCTTTCTCACGGTGTGCTTTTGAAATTCAAACTTCAAATTGGAGCGCGCAACAAAATTGTACGATATCTTGGGTTCCAGATAACGTAGAGCCTTCATTTTTTAACTGGAGTAACTTGATGAAGTATGACGAACTGACTTATTTTCATTATCATAGAAAATTGGGAAATACCGGAAAATTGTCATTTCATCGGAAAACACATTTTTTGGCAATATTAACATTAATATTGTTTCAAAAAACTTTACAAGCAGTTTAATTTCATTGCAAATATTAAATATAAAACACTGTCACAATATATATATATATATATATATATATATATATATATATATATATATATATATATATATATATATATATATACATATATATATATATATATATATATATATATATATATATATATACCGGGTGTCAACGAATCTATTAGACAAGTCATAATTTCTAGAGTATTATGTATATCAAAATTAGAATTGGTACAGATAAATGGTATGTGAAGAGGAGAGTTTTCGCATATTTTCCACTTTCCGGTCACTTCCGGTTTCACCGGAAATAGCCCCGGTTTTGAATTTTTAAATGGAACACCCTGTATATTTTAACATTTTTGGATTTCTGAGACAATTCTAGATCAAAATGTGACATTTTAAAAACTTTTTACGTCTACTTCATTTTTTTAGAACCACTTTTAAAATTGCATCTAGGTGGCCATGATCGGACGCAAACTAATCTAAGGGCCTTAGGTGATGTCAAAAAAAATACAATCGCAAAGTTTTAGTTACTAGTATGAAAGACAGGAATAAGACAAGTTGACAAAATTACGTTTTTATTTCTAACTATTAATTTTCAAATGGGACCCCTTTTTGACAACTACTTTTCGAAAAAAGCATTCTTTGACGAATCTAACGGTACTAATTTATTTGCGGATGGATTAGACATAAGAACAGAAATTAAATATTATTAAACAAAATACTGGATAATTTATTTACTTATGGCAAGTGCGCCATAGACAGCCATGATGCATAATAATTTGCAACTGTTTTTATCAAGTCTTCATTGGAAAACAAAGCACTCACTTAAGTAGATAATGACAGTGACATACGCTCTAAGAACAGACGTAAAAGTTTCTTAATTTTCGTTAATATTAATAACATATCCACTTTTTCACTTTGAGTATACATTATTTTAACGAAAATTTAAACTAAACTTAACGAAAATTAAGAAACTTTTACGTCTGTTCTTAAACATGCAAATATATGTAGAATTATCCTATGGGCAAGGACAATTTTTTGAACATTAAGTGCCTGGGATAAACAATTAAGATTATTCATAAACTACCAAATCGATTTGGTCTAGATTTCGCACAGTTATATAGGCACATAATGGCCTTATCATCAAGGGATTACTCATCACTTTCTGCATTTCTTGCAAAAGTTATTAACATTTATATAATAGTGAAAAAAAGATGGTTTTTCGCCATTATCTCGATAAATTATTTATCGATTCTGACGTATAAAAAATGAAATTAAAGGTCTTTTCAATACCCACAACTTTCATTTGGACAAGTTTTCTCTAAAATGTAACCGAAAAATTTTACGGACAGAGAATCGAATTTTCCGATTTTGGATGATGTTTATAAAAAAAAACAGGGCTGATCTAGCTGTACTTTTTTACGTATTTATCATCTACTGGGTGCTCCCTACGACTTGAAACTTTCAAATATCTGCAATAATTTTTGTCACCTTCTTTTATAGAAAGACTGGAGTATCAAGACTTAGAGCCGATAAGGTAAATCGCTGTGTACCCCTTTAGGGCTCTGCATTTCCGTTAAGGGGCACTTTAGAAATTTTTTCTTGTAAATTTGCGCATATATAAGACTCCCTTTAGACCTCAGCGAGCATCAAAACTGACAAGAATTAATATGACTGAGACGAGAGTAAAAAAATGTTGACACCTAAATTCACTAAAAAGATTTAAGACTTAGACCTGATCTGGTAGCAATGAAAATTAAGTCTTCAGACTGCCAGTTTTGTTTTGCTTACGATATTGTTACAATTTATATTATGTGTCAAAAAATAAAAATTTGAAAATAAACAAAATTATACTTATGTGTTTATGAAGTGAACACCTCTGACGCAGCATAAGGGCGGATTAGTCAAAATCTAGTTAGCTAAATTATTATAATCTGACAACACGGGGGGCGTATCAACTGTTTTTGCTTCCTGACCATATAAACGCTTGAGATGACCTTGAAGCATCAAAAACGCATAGGAAAAATATTATTACGGGTTCAAGTTAATAATAATATACTAATATTTCTAATAATATGTTTAATTATTACAAAACTTACCAATTTTAAATGATTGGGAATTCAGTTCAGATATTAAACTAAATACTAATAAAACTGTTATAAGATGCATTTTTATTAGGAAAAGGACAAAATGTAGGTCAGCAGATCCAAATGATAAAATAGATAGATACACTCTATGGCACAAATTCATGTAATGCTTACACAGGTATTATGCAAATAAAAAATTAAATCGTCTTCGATGTTTCTGGATATCACGAACTTTTGAATAATTAATAAACCCTAGAATTTTAGACAGTGGTGGAGTAAAAGGACTATTTTATTCATTTATTTTTTTTTAATCGTGAATCATTTATCGGATCATTTTTTAAAAGTGTCAATTTTTGAGAAATATATAATATCATTTATTATTTTTATCCTACATATATATATATATATATATATATATATATATATATATATATATATATATATATATATATATAATAAAATAGAATAAAATATTGGCGAAGCGGACGTGAAAATTTGTCAATCTACATGATTCTCGTATTAAAAAGTGGACCATCGAGATGTCGCCTTTGTCGTCTTATTTGCCGTATTTTGATTATAAGTATGGCTTATACGATGCAAAGGCGAGATGATGGTTTGTACCGACTGCGGTGGCCTGACGAGTCCCATATTAGGACGAAACAGCGCTGTCGCCATCTGTCGGACCCGGAGTTATTCCATACTTTGGAGTGCTCCGCACTTTTTAATACGAGAATCATGTAGATTGACAAATTTTCACGTCCGCTTCGCCAATATTTTATTCTATTTTATTTTAAATTACACGGACAAAAACTTATCTACATATATATATATATATATATATATATATATATATATATATATATATATATATATATATATATATATATATATTATTCTATTCAGAAAAATAGACTCGCTTGTCTGCTTCATTAGGAACGTCAATGTCGCCAGCACCCTTCCCTCTTCCTGTCGACAACTCGCTTTCGCCTGTCATTCTATTAACTGTTTTGTATACAAATGCAATCATAGTGAAAATTATTTGTCCTTGGCAACAACTAGAGAAATGTACATGTACACATAAAAAAATTGTCAAAAAATATATAACTGTCACAAATGCATTTTGTAGTATACTTAAAATTTTATACACAGCTTTTATACCATATTTATATATTTAAATTGAATTAAACTCAAAAAAGAAACGGAGTCAGATAAAAGTTGAGATATAAATTAATTTTTCCCCACGTAGCTACAAGCGTGCAAACATCTCAGCAGAGGGCGCAGAAGGCGGTCACGGAAATTAGTATTGAGTGGCCTATCTATCCCTACATTATTTAGCCTGGTCAAAATTGCATCTCTAGTATACCCTGAAGAAGTAGACAGTGACGGACTAAGCCCTGGTTGGAAATTGATCTATTTGTAGCATACATTTCGTAAAAAATGAATAATATAGATGTAACAGCTAACAAAAAATTCAAATTTTTCTTATAAACTGAACGATTTTGTAAAAAATTCAATTAATTTACAGTATTAATTTAATTTATAGTATTGTATATATATATATCTTATTATTTTAGTGATTGTTTACTTTTCTAGGCGCCCTAGTGAATCAACCATTTTGAGATTCGATAAACTGATTTCAGAATGATGTACAGGGTGAGTCAACGATTGGATGAAGTAAGTTTGTGCCTTTTCGGCGAAATTAACAAAGAAACTATATTTATTATTTGATACAGTTTATTTTTACGCAGATTTTAAAAATATTTAGGACTCTACAGGGTGAGCCAAAAAACTAGGACAGCATAAAGTTGTATTTTTTTAAATAGAACACTCTATATACGAATCGTATTTTCGATTTAGCTTATAATTTTAAATCTTTTTTATTAAGGGTTTACTATAACAAAACTTTATAGTTTCTGAGATAATTAAGTTTAAAGAAAAAAAGTCACATTTTCAAGCATCAATTCAATCCTAAATAACGTTTTCAATTTTGTGACAAATATATTCAAATTTGGAATTTAGCAAGACCAAGGACAAGTTAACATAATTTTTACCTAATATTTGCAATAAAAGCTACAGGGTGTTGAACACATCGGCTCAAATTTGTACAAGTTTAAATGAATAAATATCTTTTTTTTTTAAATGGTACACCCTGTATATTTTCATGTTATTTAATAGAGTAATAAAAACCCTAAAAGTTTTGTTCAATATATCCTATACCTATTTATAATAGTTTTTGAGATATTTCAGTTTTTCTTATTTTCCATACTTTTTTACAGAAATAGTCTTCATTATCATAGTAGCCATGGCAAAAACAATGTAAAAGAACATTTTTCTGTGTGTCAAATTTATAACCGCAATCGCTTGTTTTGGTTTTTATGTAGTGTAATTTGTTTTTTTTTGCATTCATCTTATATTGTAAAATGAATTTTCCAAAGAATGAGTTAATAGATATGATTTATACAATAGGAGAGGCTCAAAAAAATTGCCTTCTTGCTCAAAGAATTTACAAAATGAAGTATTCTGATCGACGCCAGCCTAATACCCATACTTTTCAAAACTTAATGCAAAGATTTGATTCTTCTGGTACTGTTGATTATCCAAAACGTAAAGTGGTCAACAAACCAGTAACTAATGAAGAAAAAGAACTACAAGTATTGTTAAATGTTCAGGAAAATCCTTATATTGGTAGCCGTCAGTTAGCAGCATTATGTGAAACATCACAATCCACCGCTAATCGTACTACCAAGAAATATAGGTATCATCCATATCACATGAAATTACACCAAGAATTGCATGGACAGGATTTTGAAAGTCGTGTAAACTTTTGTCGTACAATAAATGCGGAGATTCAATTAAATCCAAATTTATTATGCAAGGTAAAGTTTAGTGATGAAGCTACTTTTAGAAGTAACGGTGTCGTAAATAGACGCAACATGCATTATTATGCCACAGAAAACCCTTTTTGGATTAGAGAGGTGCAACATCAAAACCACTGGTCATTAAATGTTTGGTGTGGTATTCATCATAATCGAATTATTGGACCCCACTTTTTTAATGAACCACTAAATGGCCATAGTTACCTGAACTTTCTACAAGAAGAACTACCCCAACTGCTTCAAGGTCTCGATAGGGATGAGCTCGACAGTATGTGGTTCCAGCACGATGGTGTGCCTCCGCATTACCATAGTGAAGTTCGTGCGTTTTTGGACCAACGATATCCGCAAAAATGGATTGGACGTGGGGGTTTCATTGAGTGGCCACCAAGGTCTTGCGACATCACCCCATTAGATTTCTTCCTATGGGGTTATATTAAAAATAAGGTGTATGTTAATCCACCAACAACAGTGGAAGATATGCGAAACAGGATTAGGGATACCTGTAGAACAATAACGCCATTAATTTTGTCCAGGGTCCGAGAAAATCTGCAAAAAAGACTAAATTTGTGCATTGCACAAGAGGGTCGTTTATTCGAACACTTATTAAAAAGAAATATTTAATAGGTAATTTTTTTGTTTCAATTTAGTATAAAAGTAAATATGTAAAGGGTTTTCCAATAAGAGGTGTCATTTTGAAAAGCCCACTATTTCGGTAGATGTCACTTTTGAAGCTGTAAGTTTTTGACGTTTGACAAGTAGAAACTACGCCATAAATAAAGATGGAACGATACACGCTTCAACAACGCATTGAAATTATTAAAATTCACTATAAAAATGGTGAAAATTTGGCAGAGACGGTTCGTAAAACTCGAACATTTTTGGGTCGTCATGAAGCACCTTGTCGGAGCGCAATAAAGAAATTGGTGAAAAAATTCGAGCTGTTAGGACAAGTTAGTTATGTGAAGAAGAAAACCCGTGCACGTCGCTCAAGAACAACCGTGAATATTGCTGCTGTAGCCGAAAGTGTTGAAGAAAACCCAGGTTTGTCCATTCCTCGTCGTTCTTTGGAATTAGGGATTCCACAAACGTCATTACACCGTATTTTGCATAAAGATTTGGGTCTTAAGGCTTATAAAGTTCAGTTAACGCAAGAACTCAAGCCGGCCGATCATCAACAACGTCGTGCCTTTGCTGATTGGGTTCTTGAAATGCATGAAAATGATCCGGAATTCCATCGAAAAATCATCTTCAGTGATGAGGCCCATTTCCACCTCGGTGGCTTCGTCAACAAACAAAATTGTCGCATCTGGGGCTCGGAAAACCCAAGAGTTATTGTTGAAAAGCCTCTCTATCCTGAACGTGTGACTGTTTGGTGCGGTTTATGGTCCGGCGGGGTCATTGGACCTTACTTTTTCGAAAATGAGGCTGGAGCAACAGTTGCGGTGAATGGATTGCGCTATCGAGAGATGATTAATGATTTTTTATGGCCGGAATTGGATGGTATTTATCTGGACCACGTTTACTTTCAACAAGACGGCGCTACGTGCCACACAAGCAACGAAACCATTGATCTTTTACGGGAAAAGTTTCCGGGCCGTGTTATCTCTCGAAGAGGTGATCACAATTGGCCACCGAGATCTTGTGATGTGACACCTTGCGATTTCTTCCTTTGGGGCCACGTGAAAGACAAGGTCTACTCCAACAGCCCAGCGTCGATTCAAGACCTCAAAGATGGAATTCGTGAGGCTATCGAGGACATAGGGCAAACACTTTGCGATTTGGTTATGGAAAATTTCATGAAAAGGATATGGTCCTGTAGGCATGGTTGTGGTGGTCATTTGGCTGATGTTATTTTCCATCATTAACGGCATACCTTCCTCTTTATAATGTAATAAATATCCGATCATTTATCTTAAAAAATGGCATTTTTCTTTGAATATCAAAATAACACCTCTTATTGGAAAACCCTTTATTTGCCTTCTCGTTATTGTTGTAATAATTTTTTCACATTATGTTTAATTAAACTATTGCCGTTGTAATATAAATAATAATGTATTTCATCATATTTAACCACATTCTGTTTGTTTCTGTAGTTTCTTTTTATTATTTTACATGGCTACTATGATAATGAAGACTATTTCTGTAAAAAAGTATGGAAAATAAGAAAAACTGAAATATCTCAAAAACTATTATAAATAGGTATAGGATATATTGAACAAAACTTTTAGGGTTTTTATTACTCTATTAAATAATATGAAAATATACAGGGTGTACAATTTAAAAAAAAAGATATTTATTAATTTAAACTTGTTCAAATTTGAGCCGATGTGTCCAACACCCTGTAGCTTTTATTGCAAATATTAGATAAAAATTATGTTAACTTGTCCTTGGCCTTGCTAAATTCCAAATTTGAATATATTTGTCACAAAATTGAAAACGTTATTTAGGATTGAATTGATGCTTGAAAATGTGACTTTTTTTCTTTAAACTTAATTATCTAAGAAACTATAAACTTTTGTTATAGTAAACCCTTAATAAAAAAGATTTAAAATTATAAGCTAAATCGAAAATACGATTCGTATATGGGGTGTTTTATTTAAAAAAATACAACTTTATGCTGTCCTAGTTTTTTGGCTCACCCTGTAGAGTCCTAAATATTTTTAAAATCTGCGTAAAAATAAACTGTATCAAACAATAAATATAGTTTCTTTGTTAATTTCACCGAAAAGGCACAAACCTACTTCATCCAATCGTTGACTCACCCTGTACATGTAGTAAGCTATTCTGTTCTGCTTATGAAAATAGGATATTTTACGATATCCAGATATATATATATATATATATATATATATATATATATATATATATATATATATATATATATATATATATATATATATATATATATATATATATATGTATATATATGTTATTGTGTAGTGTTGGAAAAAAGGGACAAATTAGGATCTGGATATCTTAAAAATATCCTGTAAACCAATTTTCATAAGCAGAATAGAATTAGATTTTCTACACCCCTGTCTAAGAACCATTTCCATATTCCCTCATTAAATTTGATTTTAGTCTATATTTACTGAACATTGGTTTTTATAGCCCTAACCACTGATTTATGATTTTTAAATAACTAGAGACATGTGGCTATCATTATATTAAGTTTTAGACTTAATGAACTTTTTTATGTCTACAAATATGTAATTAATTGTGACATTGATTTTTTTATTAAAAAAAGTCAAGGATGAATTTATTCTGTACATCTACATATTCCCGTGATTTATTTTCTGTCGTCTGTCTACAAAAAATATCCAGGTCTTTTTTTTTTTAGTACTTCCCGGTCGTCCTGAAATTTGATCTTGCTCAGTTCTGGGTTATGAAATATGACTTAACGGAGCCGACCGGCAATTAATTTCAAGTGGAGTCCGGATGATTAAAATGTTTCAATCGAGAGTCCCGCGCCATTACTAACAAAACAGACTCAAAACAATTAAGCAAAATCTATTATAATTTAATCACCTAAACAATTTTTAAACAAAAAATATTCCTAACTAAATATAATGTTTTTATTGTATTCAAAAAAAAAAAAACGTATCAGTTTATTCATATATCTGCTTCTATCTAATAATTTCAGTACCTTTGTAACTACCGTTGTATTAACGGAGTGTGAGTGCTTTTTTTTTAATTTTCAATTTTCGCCACGTCAATAACTAACATGTCCCTTTTCGGACTCCAAGTTGTATTAACGGTTTTTATTTACAGAATTTTAATAAATTTTTCCCAAGGGCCTCTTTTAACTACCTTTCGTAATTTTAACTATTTTTCGATTTTGGCGAGACGTCAACACACCTCGCCATTATTCGGTATTTTTGTACTCATCTCCGAGAATATGGACCAATTTACGCATTTACCGGGTTTATTGGATTAATTTTATCCTTCAAGAAAGGTTTTGTCGAGATTAATTTATTTTAGGAATTTTCGGATAATCAGTCAATTTATATATATATATATATATATATATATATATATATATATATATATATATATATATATATATATATATATATATATATATATATATATATATATTATGTTTCAGGTTTCATTATTTTATAATTTTCACTATTTTACCCTATTTTAACCTGTTGTATTATTTTAAAATTTTAAACTTTAGGACTATTTTAAAATCTGTTTTATTTTTATTAATTTTAATTAAATTAAAAATATAAAAATGTGTGTGATATATGTTTATAATAAAAAAGCTTTGTAATTTTTGTAGATGTAAAATAAATATACCAGCTCTTTTGAAGCTCATTATGTAGAGCGAAACGTCAAGAAAATTGCTGTCCTTTGTTTCTCTAAATGGAAAAACCTATACCCAAGAAAATATTAGAAATATATATATATATATATATATATATATATGAAGTAAAATGCGAACTGTAAATGCAAATTTCGTTCCATCATATCCTTTCCGTGTTAGAGGTTGCACAATTTGAACACAACACGAAATGATGGCCTACCTGTATCACCATACCGAGAAGAAAGTAAAAACTTACCCTTCCCACCACAGTGATACGGCAGAGATACATGTTTCGTCTCTACTAGACTCATCAGGGTACCGATATATACCTGTGCAAAGGATAGATCGGAAGGAAGTATGCAACACTGAATGCGGCTTCGCCGGCCTCCCGCCGGATGGCGAATATATGTTTTTGCAGCTTTTACGGATTCCTCCGTGTGAGATGCAATTGCAGTGGATATATCCACATTAGAAGTACTGAAATCACATTCAGCAAACATACAACTATATGCAATTTCGTATATAAATGAAGTAAAATGCGAACAAGGAATGCAAACTTCGTTCCACCATATCCTTTCCGAAAGAAACGAAGTAGTCGAAACGCATATGGAAAAAAACAGACTGAAACCCGCACTTTTCCTTAAGTAGTCATTTTAAATGTGTTACTGAATCAACAAATTGAGATTAAAAATTGTTATTTAGTTAAAACCAGTTAATAAAACGACAATAAAAAAATTTCAAATTGATTTAAAACAATATCAATATTTAAGTTTCTACAGTTAACTTCTGGCGAGTCATTGTTAGAAATCTTAGATAAATAAAAACAATAAATACAAAAAAATAATGTATTTTTTATTAAATTATCAGTAAAATTAAAATTTAACATTGTTTATTCAATTAAAACAAAGTAAAATTTACAACGTGAAAAAAAAATTAAGAACGTCTTTTACTTAGAAGAGAACATTTTTATGACATCACATTCTTTAAATAAACTTTAAATATTTAATTTGTCTTTAAAATATTTTAATTGAGATATTTTTCTTTAACTTTTAATTCTTATGTGATGCGTGTTTATACTGCTTTCCTCCTTTCTTGCCTCCCTTTTTCGCATATTTTCCACCTTTCGCATGTGAACTTTTTGAAGCTTTTGAACTCTTGTGTGCTTTCTTTTCTGACTTGTTATGTCCACCGGCACTTTTACTACTTTTGCCATGTTTCGCTTCCGATTTTAAATTCTAAAAAAAATGGAATAAGGTAATAAAAATCAATGCAAATTAGGACTTGGATTGGATTTTTTAAATTCTAAAATAGATATTTACAAAATTAATTCATATTTAATTAATCAAATTTGAGAATAGTAAAACTATATACAGATTAGTACATATGTTGTAGAAATGGACATGGCTGGTACATCTTATCTGTATGTGCCGTTAAAAAATAGATTGGAATCTTAGGATCAAGTATTGTAAAGCTCGACAAAAGGTGTCTGAGGAAGGCACCGGCGGACTTACTGATGAATCCACCGCCGGTGCTAGGACGAAACACCTAATCATTCGATACGAAGACGCTGATAAGAAATTAGTTTATAACTGCAGGTTGGAGCGACGGCAAATTACAACTCTACCCTTTTTATCTGTGTGGGACTCATCAGGCCATTGTGTTCGTTACAAACCATCATCTCGCATCTGCGCCCTATAAACAGATTTCATACTTGAAAAATAGTAAATAAGACACAGTGGCGACATCTCGATGGATCACTCAATAACATAAGAGCAACACAAGCCAATAATGTATAAAATCGACATGTGATGGCGCGACAGTAAATTAAAAAAGGAATATATCAAAACTCGACACACGAAACGTGCCACTCCGAGGATAGAGGTCACATTATTCGGCGTCGAGATGTCGCCACTGTGTCTTATTTACTATTTTTCAACTGTGAAATATGTTTATAGGTCACACTAACGTGTTTTTTTTTATATTTGTTGACTTAAAAAACATGAAACAGCTCTCTTAGGGAGATCGTGGGTGCGATACTTTAAACTACGGAATTCGTGGTTGGTTGGTGTCCGGGAAATCTCCCGTATATGAAAACAATAGATGAAAGGAATAGTACAAGTTCATATATACTTTTTTCGTATAGGTCTCCTCTTCGGAGCTCCCAAAAAGCTGCAATGGTGTCAAGTTTTTTGCACATAATTTTTGAACCACCAGGTATATTTCAATTTTGTTTTATTATGTTGTATACCAGGTAAGACCCTTCAAGAAAGTGTTGTGAATTACTCACAGCTGCAGGGACAGACTAGCTGTGACACTCATGATCCCATTTTTTTACGCCCTGTATGATAAGAACTTTGGACAACGTTTTTTACATACATTTAACTATTGACTAATAATGAAATTCACGTTTATTAAGTATGCATATATGCATCTGATGTATGATCTTGCATCTTGCAATGCTTTGGAAGCCATGGGGTTATATAGCGACAGATATCCTAATCGTACTCTTCCAGATCAGGAAACATTTCAACGAGTTGACCAACGGGAGAATGGTAGAAAGAAAAACTGATGCTGGTTTGGGAAGAACAGTACGTACGTCGCAATTAAAGGAAAATATTTTAAATACTGTAAATGACACTCCTTCAACGAGCACTCGAAAATTATCAAAAACAATAGTACATCAAGTTCTTCAAGAACTATATCATTTGAAAAAAGTGCGTGAACTGATTCCTGAAGATCTTCCCCGTAGAATGCAGTTTGCAAACTGGCTATTGGATCAGCAACGAAATAATGTACGCTTCATTAGCACTATTCTTTTCACGGATAAAGCAGGGTTTACCAAAAATGGTATATAAATTTACACAACTCACAAGTATTGGCTGATGAAAATCCTCATGCAACTATTGTTTCGCATCATCAACATCAGTTCCAATCAATTAATGTCTGGGCAGGAATCATTGGAAATTTTTTAATTGGACCATTCATATTCATATTGTCGACACGACTGAATGGAGAACTTTATTTGGAGTTCCTCCAGAACGCTTTTCACGATTTAGTAGAGCATTTACCACTTGAAATCCGAGGAAACATGTACTACATGCACGATGGGGCACCGCGTCATTTCAGCGTGATTTGAAAATTTGGGACTGGATTATTCATTCTATAATTACGCAACTTTCAAAAATATTTTTAATAAAATTAAAAGTGTATATATTACCTTGAAAGATCCACCAGCCGTTGCGGCATGAGATTCCGAACCATACTTGGAACCCTTTTTGCCAAATAGTTTGTAGGAGCCGCTCTTATCTCCGTTGCTATAGAAACTGTCAGACTTTTTCAATTCATCCTTGTGAAATTGTTCCCTGAATCCCTAAAAGATTAATTTTTAACGTCATTATCACATTAACTATTTTACTTATTTAAATATTACTTTGTATATTTAAAGTATACATCAATACAAAAACAAATAAATCAGTTAGAAGATTCTAGATTGTAGTCGTTAAGGCTTTTTTTGCCTCTCTACAGCGCTTGGACCTATAAGATCTTCGTACGTTACTCTGATCCAACATAAACCCGGAATATTCAAACTTTTCGTGAAGTCTGTTATTCTTCTGGAGGGCAGGCATCAAAATTATGCTTTCCAGGCATTTAAGTATCTTTCAGAACGATGTCATGCATTCGCATAGCATGTGGTCTGCGGTTTCAGTTGCCCAGTCGCAGAAACGGTAAACATCAATTTCAACGTTGCTCTTTTTTTTGATATAGTATCTCAGAGGGCAGTGTCCTGTGAATATATTTGTTATTTCTCGAAAATTCCTTATTTGGGAGATCAAAAAACTTTTTTACGTTCTTTCGCTGTGAGTTTATAAATATTTTTGCTTGCCTGAGACCAGACATCTTATTCTACCTTTATTTTCTGTTTTTGTTTCCAGCTCCGAAGCTCCTCGCTTACGTAGGTTTTTAGTAGTTTATAGAAGAACATTTTTTCGCCAATAACAGTGTTTCCTTTTTTGACCTGCACGTTCCCTGGATCTAAATCCCTTTCCCTTTTTTCTGTGGGACTATTTAAAACAGTTAGTTTGTCAAGATGAGAAAGTAAACACTGTGGAAGGACTACAACAGCACATTGAAAATGCTTGAGATATCTATTACTATTGTTGAATCATAATTATGAACATAACTCCATTTGTTTTAAATGAATTTTTCGTTTGACAGGCAAATTTGCTATTAATTGCCTTTTTGACGAAAACACTCTCTTTTATTTACTGTTAACTCTATTGTGTTCTACTACATATGGAAATATAAAAGAATTGTAGAAAGAGGAAAATTAAATTATAAGTTATTAATAGTCACACACAGCAATAGGAACATCAATATATCAAAACCTTCATGGATTCAGATTATACCTACTTTTTTATAATTTGCCTTATTTTTCTTTGATGCTTCTTCAAACATAGCCCCGTGAGCGCTCTCTCCTCCGCTTTTATGAAAGGCTTCGTGTTTGTTTGCATGACCGTGTTTATGTTTTCTACTTCCTTGCTCCAAATCTTCTATTCGATGTAACTCTGATCCCTTTTGTCCTTTTTTAGTTGAATCTCTGTCATGTTTTGAGGATTTTTCTAATGTTTCAGCAGCTTTGTGTTGTGCGTAATGCTTTCCTTAAAAAATATAATTTGTTATTAATAGATTTATAGTGAAATGAAAAATGAACACAGTATGAAACGTAAGTCAACTATAAATTAAAACGAGATACAAATTTTTAAAAAATATATTTCCCCAGCACGGCGGATTGAAAAAGGATTACATTGGCATAAATAAAACAACTTTGAAGGATTATCTATCTAACAATTGCCCAATGTGGGTGTTTTTTATAGAGGTATAAAACTTTAAGTTGGCAACACTTTTTTAACTGGCGGCCATTTTGTCAGTTGTCAAGTGATTTATGTTTACTTTGGTTTGGCATTTTAACATGCATAGACTGACGCCTGAACAACGCTTCCAAATTGTGCAAATTTATTTTGAAAATCATGGTTCTGTTCGAAATACGTATCGCGCACTACGTCCATTTTACGGTCAATATAATCGTCCATCAGAGCAATTAATTCGATTAACTATGGAACGTTTTCGCACCACATTTACTCTAAATGATAATACGCATCCACAGAGACGTCGTACAGTGCGTACAGAAGAAGGCATTGCTGCTGTAGAGCGTAGCGTAGAAGAAGACCCAAATCAGTCTATCCACCATCGTGCACAGGAATTTGATATGTGTCCATTCACTTTATGGAAGATTTTGCGGAAAGATCTTGGTTTGCGTGCTTACAAAATCCAACTCGTGCAAGAATTGAAGTCACACAATCACCTAGCAAGGCGTAGATTCGGTGAATGGGCCCAAAACAAGATTGCCGTTGATCCCGATTTTCATAAGCGAATTTTGTTTAACGATGAAGCTCACTTTTGTTTGAATGGATACGTCAATAAACAAAACTGCCGTATTTGGAGTGATGATAATCCTCAAGTGTATGTTGAGACACCGTTACATCCAGAAAAACTGACTGTTTGGTGTGATTTATGGGCTGGTGGGATCATTGGTCCGTACTTCTTTAAAAACGATGCTGGTCAGAACGTTACAGTCAATGGTGACCGCTATAGAGCCATGATTACTGACTTTTTCGTTCATCAATTGAACAACCATGATGTGCAGGAGCTGTGGTTTCAACAAGACGGCGCAACATGTCACACAGCTAGTGCTACAATTGATTTATTGAATTAAAACGTTTGGTAACCACATAGTTTCACGTTTCGGACCCGTGAATTGGCCTCCAAAATCGTGCGACTTAACGCCGCTAGACTATTTTCTGTGGGGATATGTGAAGTCGCTAGTCTACGCCGATAAGCCCGAAACGATTGATCACTTGGAGGACAACATTCGCCGCGTTATTGCCGATATACGGCCACAAATGTTGGAAAAAATCATCGAAAATTGGACCTCCAGATTAGACTACGTCCGAGCCAGCCGTGGCGGTCATATGCCAGAAGTCATATTTAAATTATATTGCCAGAAGGTTATCTTTCGAATAAAGTAAATTTCATGTCAATTTAAAAAAAAACATCTTTGTTTTATTCCATTTAAAAGTTCTATACCTCTATAAAAAACCCTTTACTACTAGTTATAATATTAAAATTAAATAAATTACCGTGATATACCAATGAAGTTTGAAGAAAATTTATGCAGGATCTAGGAAAATAATCAAAACATATTTTAACCCTTTTCAACCTTATAAAAAGGAATTTCGAAAAGTACAGAAACTACTTTTTAGATAACAGTAACTCTCGATTTCAATTCTTAATCATAACTAACTTCCCATAGAGAGATGGCTTATATTTATATAAAGGTTGTGGTGACGTCTTGGAAAAAATCCATATTTTTCAACTTGTTTTGCAAACAAGAATCATGTGATAGGGGTCTATGTGATGAAATTTTGTTTTTTTACCAAAAGCATGTAGTTCCTACGTCAGTCTTTTCTTGGCCTACTTATTTTCCGCGTTCCACAATAAAATACTTCACAGGTCGTGTTATTTAGATTCAGATTTTATGTTTTATTCGAATTTAGTATAGAGTTGAATAGGAAATAGGGGGTCTGTGAAAAAATTTGCAAACCGATGACTGGTTTAATCTTAGGTAAAGAAAAATAATTTGATTTTAATATTTTAAATTTAATGTTTTCTTTTTCTCTTGTTGAATTTTAAAGTAAATGCTTGTAACATTTTTGCAGATTTCGAACTAATTTATTTATTTATTTTAAAATAAAACTAATTTTAATCCGACTTTTCCTTTTATATTTATAAACTTTGAATAATTTTTATTTTTTAAACATTTTTAATATTTTTCATTTATTAACTTCTTTGAAAAATAAAATTAGTTCCTGAGCATTGCACAAGCTCATCTTAGAGAAAGAAACAGTAATCAAAATATATACATTCTATGAGTTCCTTAGGTTTAAGTATTTTAATATTTAAGTTATTTTGTGTAATTTTGACTTTAGTTATTCAGAACCGAATTTGAAATGATTGTATCACGTATCAATGAGAAGACCAGTAACATCATATAATGTGAAATTACTTATTTTTCCCTATATCAATAAATATTTGAAGGATATGTCAACACCGCATAGGAGATGTCTGAGATTAATCCGCAGTAGCGAAATCTCAAACCTCAAATACTTTATGTGACAGAATATGACATTTTTACCCATCTACGCCGCTGGTATTGATCCAAATTATAAAATGATTTATGCTAAACCAGATGAACAAATTGTTGGCAAAAATAATAACAAACAGACTGCTGTTTATTAGGTTAATTTACTGAAATAAGTGTGGAGATTAGCAGTTCTACACGTTTCAATGAAAGAATTGTGTAACACCAGTTAAGAACTCAGGGGTTTTTGCCTTGTTTATTTAGAATATTTAACTAGTACCTATACACCACTACACGGTTTAGCAGTGTCGTAGCCGGATTTGTACGAGACAACACAGATAGCAGCCTTACCTTCGGAATAACAAGAAAACTTACTATTATTTTTATTTTCTATTTTAAATGATTACAATCTAAACACTTTTGTAAATTAAAGTTTATTCCTCTTTTTTGTAAGATGTTGCTCAATTTTCCGGTGTTCTATCCTATAATCATTGAATTTATAGGGTTTGCGTTACGTTTTGGTGCCGATAAGTACTACCATTTGTAACAAAACGATCTTGCCTAATTTATTGTTGCACTTATCATTTTAAACTTCCTTCAGGGGTCAATTTAGACCAGTTAGACCATTTCTAAGATTAACCTAGGGCTTTTCGGCTTAAAAAATTTTTATTGTACAAATGACCTTGAAGGTCAAGATAAAGTCACCTCTAGATTTATATTGATATACTCTCTAACATTTCAGCTGAAAATGTCTTCGTCCTGATATTTTTCGTCATATAAGTTAATACAGGACGCTGTGAATTCAACGATGTTTGAACAGTTCAAGGTCTCTCATATCCAAATCAAGGCCCACGAAATTTTTATACTCAGTGGTTAAGTTTAAAATTTTATATTTAATCGAAAAAAATTGGTGTCTTGTTTTACTAGAGGGCAGAGAACAGCTCATATAGAACCTTCTCTCTATTTAATAGAAATAAGTCAAATTCTAGTTAAACTATAATAACATGTTCATTTTCCATAAAAATTTGGCGGGATATTTTAAAATAACCTTTCAAGATGTCTTAATTCATTTGTATAATTAGCAAGGTAACTTCCCATATATAACTCTCTGTACAAAAGTAGGCAAAATTGTCGTTATTTTTATAAGGTATTTAGATGAAAAAAAAAAGGCCTTATAATAGTTTTTAATAACTTCTCGACTATAAACAAAATAAAATATATTAATAAATTACAATGAATTATTTACCTTTGCCATCTTTAGTGCCTGCCTCGGCCCCTCCTGCTGCACTTTCGTGTTTTGTAACTACATGAGTCTCTCCTGCATTTACAGACGATACAGCTATTATTACTAGGCATACTGCCCCGAACTAAAAAATAAATAAATCATAAAATTAGTCAAATTTAGATACTGGTACTAATACACATAATATAGAAATTAAGATTAACAGTTGTATCTAGGAACGGATTTTCTTAGACACACAATTCTGAATTATGACCTTTCGATCGGATCTACAAACTATCGTTGCATTTTTAGAACCCATTTAAAAGTTGAACAGTCTAAAACAAAACATTCTATTGTATTTTACATTCATATTTGGCAAAACAATGGATCATTTTAATTTTGTGAGATAAAGATTGCTTTTTTTGAACACTTGCATAATAGTGACTATAAAGCGGTTAATGAAAGAGAGAGAAAACGCTAGAGTTAAGGCTGGGTTGAGGAACACTGCAGAAAGTTATAAAAGTCTTAAAACTTTTACAAAAATGTCTATACGACGTGAAAAACTGCATGTTTGGCTTATGTGGAAATTGAAAAAATATACGAAAACTGTGAAAAACACTTCACGATTTAAATGTATATTCTAACAAAAGAGTGAATTCTCCCATCTTCTGTTGATGCAGACTCACTTAATAAATATTTTTGCAGCGTTTTTCAGAAAACGAGCAACTGTGATAATAAAGAATTGTATTATAAGAATAATAAGTATAATAGTAACATTAAGTTATTTTTTAGGTTAGTAAGCCCGGATGATGTAAGTAAATTTATTAATAGTATTAAGTCCAACGCAGCTGGAAGTGATGATCTGACGCTTTTCATGATTAGGTTATGTTTGCCCACGATTATTAATCATATCACCCATATAATAAATTGCTGTATGGAATGGGGACATTTTCCGCAATGTTGGAAGAGATCAGTAGTTTTTCCGGTCCCAAAAACAAAAAACCCTATATATGAGAATAACTTGAGGCCGGTAAGCTTGCTTCCGGTCTTGTCTAAAGTGTTGGAAAGAGTGGTCCATGTACAAGTCTCGGACTATCTCAGAAGTAATAATTTGATTCCATTTCATCAGTCTGGCTTTACAGAGGGTCATAGTACAGTTTCAGACTTTTTTCTTTTTTAAATTCGCGCAAAAATATGAGTTATCATCAGCTTTTGACGTCCCGATATCGTTATCGTTGTCACCAACAACCCCATGTTTATGTTAAATCCCCAGTTTACACAAATACTTGAAACTTCATAAAATAAAACCTGGTGGTGGAACGAACTTAGTAGAAAACGGGATTTATGTATTACTTCGAAACTAAAATAAAACACATAGATTCATATTTCTAAAGTACGATAGGCGTGAACGATGGTGGCCGAAAGTAACGGTAATTGGAAAATTCTTAACAAGGGTTGGCGTTTCAGCAAAGCCGAAAAAAACATAGAGAAAAGCATTGTAAAAGATAATAACAAGAAAATAAACGGAAAATACTCATTAATTAAAAAAGTTGATACAACCAAACCTATTAAATTACTTTATTTTATCATATAAAACATCTTTGTGGTATTATTTTTGGATACCCTGTATAACAAATTTAAAGAAAATAGGTGACCTGAACGTCTGTCTAGCCCCTCCCTTCTCCTTGTTAGTAAAAGAATAACACCGAACAGCAAAAAATAATTATTAACTTTTTATTTCAAAATCATTGGCGTTAAACGATTAGGTCACAGCGACGTAAATTCTCAAACACATTTTTTGCTTTTCTTACTAATCCTTTTTTGTTAATTCTGCAAATCACATTACCAATCACCTAATTTCGACAGAAATTCCGCAATTTTTTACGTTTATAATTAATTTGCAATAATTCTAAACCAAATATAATCGATTTCGATAAAGTGTAATTTCAGTAAAGAAGTTTTTTGGAAAAAGAAAATAAAAATGCATTGAAGAAAATTGAGAAAGTACCGAATCGCAGATCCGAAAGCTAAAAAATTTAGTGAATCAGTGAAGTATTTAAAATTAATACATGAATGATGATCCAATAATCTGGGACTTAATATTCTCCCACACTGAAAATATGCTCTTTCTTAAACAGATTTTTCAACTATAACAAAAATTACTTTTGTTTTTTTTTTTTTAAAAAGACATTTATTATTTTGAAGATCGATTAGAAAATTTTTTTTTTCCAATCGTGGGCCGAGAAATTTTACAAAAACCAATTTTTGCACCAAAAATGGAGATAAAATATTTTTAATGTGTGCATGGGATTTAGATATATCATTTCCGATCTCAAAAAGAAATTAATTTTGGATTTTTTTTTTAAAAATCCATAACGGCGTGGCAAATGAATATTAAGGGCTCAAATTTGCAGAAGATGATTGTTAATACTTGTAGTTTACCTGTGAATTTTTTGGATCCAAGAAATACACTTCCATACGATCGGTGAACCTTCGAAAATTGGGCCGAATCTAATCGAAAATATGTGCTGCAGGCCGCTGTCGGCGGGTTGCCATAGTTCAGGCGCATTATTCATTGGCGCTTCAAGGAAACGTATGCATCTCAAGTAATATTTATAAACATTTTGTTAACTATTAGATAATAATAATATAAAGACAGAAAACAATATAATATGTAATATATAATTGAATATTTGTATGATTTTCTATATAATTATTTGTAAAAATTTTGTTAATAAACAATTTAATAATTAATATGACTAAACAAATTGTTACTATCATATAAATTAATAAAACAACATCAATATTATAAATATTACTTGTGATGCAGCAGCTATTTTCGATTAGATTCGGCCCAATTTTCGAAGGTTCACAGATCGTATGGAAGTCTATTTCTTGGATCCAAAAAATTCACAGGTAAAGTACAAGTATTAAAAAACATCTTCTGCAAATTTGAGCCCTTAATATTCATTTGCCACGCCATTATCAATTTTTTTTTGAGATCGGAAATGATATATCTAAATCCAATGCATGCATTAAAAAAATTTTATCTCCATCCGGTGAAAAATTATCGGATTTTTTTGGGTGCAAAAATTGGTTTTTCCAAAATTTTTAATTTTAAGGAACATATTGTAACCCAAAAATTTATATCTTAATAGACGTTTGTTAATCAACTCCCTATAGTCACTATTTTGGTTACCCAAAAAATTGGCAACCACGTTCTTGAAGCATTGCCATGCTAATTTTTCCAAAACGTTCAACTTTTCTTCAAATTTTGGATCTTTTAATAATTCCCTAATTTGCGGTCCAACAAAAATACCCTCTTTGGTGTTATCATCTCTTATTTTGGGAAATTTCTCTTTAAAATATAAAAATCCATTTCCATTGCGACCCATCGCTTTAACAAAATCTGATATGAAGTGGTGAAAGAAATACATCAGAAGACTTCACAAGTGGTAAATGCTTCACATTTTTCAGTCCAGAAACTAGAGATTTATACACAGATCATACTTTTTTATTATAGTGATTCGTTCTGTCCCTACTGTCCATTCGCATAAAAAGCAGCACAATTTAATATAACCCAGCTGCAGTCCCAGTAGTAGGGCAACAACAGATTTTAAATAATATGTTTTATACTGGACTTTTCAGGTAACAATTTCATGTTTTCATAAGTTTCTTTCATATTAAAAGCATGTGCTGGAGGAACAGAAGGAAATACATTACTTTTATGAGGCAAAACTGCTTCTAAACTAGTTTTGGATGAGTTGATCAACGAACGCCATTGAGAGGAATCAAATTATATTTTAAAAATGTCCATAACTGAATTTACATCACTACAATATACCTAATATTCATCTTGAGAAAAAAATTTAAAATGTTCATAACGATTTCGAAAATGGCATATTTTAGTTTCGCGATGTAGCAAATTCAATCCTTTCAAAAGAGATTCTAACAGTTCTACCTACTTTTTTGACAATTTCAAATCGGGAGCAGTCATTTAGATCTCTTTGAATTATAAAATACGGTTTAATTTGAATTTATTCAAACTTAGAATCACAATCATTATCACTATCACTATATTGGCTTGAAGTGAAGGTAAATTGTCATTATGACGAACTGGTCTTCTTGTTGAAGATAAATTAGGGTATGTGTGTGTTTCGTCTTTAAATTGATGCCTTTTATTGAAGTAAAACAAGAATAGCAGTACGAAATATGATCTGGAGGCTCAGTCCATATCATGGGAATAGCACAAAGCATATAGCGTGATCTTTCCTTCCAATCAATTAAATTTTTCACACATGTTACGCAACAAATATGTGAGGCCTAAGCTTTGTCTTGATGAGCCACCTGAAAACTAAAATACTCTCGGTAACATTTCAAAATAAGATCTGTAAGATTTCGCTATTGTTTTTTGAAAGTCAGTTCTCTACAAATATAAAAAAAAGTCGGGAGCACAATGGTTGATTAAAATCAACACAACTTAAACAAATATATAAACAAAAATATATAAACTCTCTGCGGCCGTTCACATGTGCGTATCGCTATAATATCAGACATGAACATGACTTTGTCACAAGAAAACAGGATTAGTGCACTTTCGTAATGAGGGTAGGTAATCAAAACACTATTACTTACTAAAGTTCGTATAGCATAACCACTGTTGATCAATGTTTTTAACTTGCCTTTCAAGATGATATATTTAATCTTAATATTGAGAAATTTCACACCTTTATCTATTAATCTCCACTCGATTCCAACGATTTCCTCGTAGAATTAACATATCGTCAGAAGTAAAGCCGGCTGTGAGATTGGTAAATCACGTATTAATATTTTATTTGGAAAAGTGTTGATAAATAGTTCAAGTTCTTTTATTTCTTGGCACATACACCAATTACAGGCTATCCTTTTCTAATTGCATTATTTAAACTAATATAACAGCCAATAGGTGCGTCAACTGGAGAATAAAGTAACCGGGCAATTTTATCATGTTATTTGATTATAACATCTAAGAATACTTTTTTAGGGAAATGTTTAAAAAGGCCTACCAATGGGTTCTCCTTTTAGCCCTCTCCTAGCAGACATTTTCATGTCAAACATAGAAAACAAAACTCTTAATTCCCCTTTAAGCATGTTCTAGCATGTTTTAAAGGCACTACTAGACAGCTTCAAAAATTCTTACAATACATTAATAATTGCCATCCAAAAATTCAATTTACTCTGGAAACTGAAAATAACCATAAAATTCATTTTCTAGATCTCACCTCAATAATCAATGTAATTTTAAAATTTTTAGAAAACCAACGTTTACAGGTAATACTATATCTAATGACTCTTTTCACCCCTTACAACACAAAATGGCTGCATACAATTCAATGATACATAGAGCATTGTCTTTCCTTTCTCTGAAGAAGATCTTCAAGCGGAACTAAATATCATTGAAAGGATTGCAATATCAAACAATTTCTCCCAACAAACCATAAAGAAATTAATAACTAAAAAACAAAAACAATTAGCTTTTAATTCAATATATCCCAAAATAAAAAATGATAAAGATAGTTCATCTTATATATCTTTGTCATATTGTGGTACCCTATCAGAAAACATAGCTAATACTCTTTCCAAACATAACATAAAAGTAGCCTTTATATCTCAACACAATCTGTCCACTATCCTTTACAATGCTAAAGATAAAATTGATAAATTTGATAAATCAGGAGTTTATAAGTTAAACTGTTCGGAGTGTGATAGCTTGTATATTGGACAAAGTGGTAGAAGCTTTAAAACTCGCTTTTCAGAACACCACCGATCATATAGACTACAAAAAACAGACGCGAGCTTTGCCAACCATTGCTTAGAACACAGCCACAGTTTTCCTGATTTTAGCAACACTGACATATTACATTATTCAACAAAGGGCCAAAACTTAAATATTCTTGAATCTTTAGAAATATATAAACATAGTAAAAATAAAAATGTAAATTTGCTTAATGACCATACAGAACTTGGGTTTTCTCCGTTATTTGTTGTCGCCAAATAATAATTATTTCCCAAAATTTAGTACCTCCCCTTTGTAATAATGTAATTTCTCAGGTAGTTTTCATTTATTGTTAAATTTTCTCATGTTTCTGTATTGAATACTTAGTCTACCTTTGTAATTCAGTTTGAAAATGATTCTGTGAGTTGAAACTGCAGTCACTGTTTTCTTAATAAATTTAGTGGTAGAAAACATAGTAGTTCCTTTTAAAAAATTTCCCGAAGATGATTAATTACCACATAGTAACGCTACCAACATTAACTTTTTAAATACGTTTTTATTTTTAAAATAACTTTTCGAATCCTTTTTATTAATATTAATCAGAAACTTCACATCTGTAGCCAAAAAGCAAAAAAACTGAAAGCAAAATTTAAAAAAATATGTGTTTGTCAAACATCAAGAAAGCCACTTCCCCGGCGACTATAAACAACGACCAAACAAACGTGTTATTTAAGTCTATAAGTATGATCGAAGGTCGATCTCTTTGTTCATAAGAAGTGATAATTAGAACTAAATAAATACTGAAGAAACTGGCTCATTCGTCCAAAGTGTAAAAGTCGGTTTTCTGGCATAAAATTTAATTATTATTGCAAAAAACAACTTCTTACTTGACACTGTCGAACTGTTCACAACATACCCCATATTTTCACTCATGCAAAAATATTTAATTACGATTACATTAAAATGAATTTACACATACGTAATCCAATGTTTATCGC
Source organism: Diaprepes abbreviatus (assembly GCA_034092305.1). Classification (NCBI taxonomy): domain Eukaryota; kingdom Metazoa; phylum Arthropoda; class Insecta; order Coleoptera; family Curculionidae; genus Diaprepes; species Diaprepes abbreviatus. The sequence goes on along the minus strand of JASJET010000085.1, from coordinate 3,162,607 downwards.
AGTCTTATTCTTGGTTTTTTTTTGGTCATAGTCTTTAAAATGACAATACTTAAATATATTCAGGTTATATCTATGACCACTTTTTGGTCATTTCTTAATCATCTAATTTAAAACTCATAAAACAAACAAAAAAATCTGTTAAATTGGTATAAATTACAAAAAAGAGGCGGCAACAATAATCTAACTAAAAAGCGGTGATTGAAATATCAAATGGTGACGTAAGAAAATAACCAGAAATAACCAAAGCCGCTTAAATGCATATAATTAATACAGTTTATAGCCGATAAATATATTTCTACCAGCAGTAACAGTGTTTATAGTCAAATATAAAACATGAAAACTTTGCAAATCTTATTTTTAAATGTAGGGGAAATGTAGATAACCTTAAATACTTAGCTTACAAAAAAAATTCAAATCAGTATTTATTTAATATCATAAATCGATCAATAATAATAGATAATATATCATATTAGCTAATTAGAACTATTCATATAACAAAATATCTCAGTTATAAAGCCAATATAAGTCAAAATAAATTCATTAATTAACAAAATCTATACAACTATGAGATAAGAATGTTGTTAAAGCAGACGTTGTGTTTGAATTTACTTAAATTAGAATATAGAAAAGGTATTTTGCTTTGAATTCAAATTCCATTTTTCTCTGTGTTCAACTTTAAACACACTTCCCCTAACATATTCATCGCTCACGTTTTGAAACAATTTTTTTGCCATAGTCATGATAATTACGGTGTAAATGTATTATTCCGTTATCTGATAATCGTTCTTTAATATGCCACCTTGTTAGAATCTCACGTTATGCCTTACTTACCATAAAGCTAATTTTTTACGTAGCCAATCCAGTCCATTCACATTTTTTCTTCAGAGAAACATGATAAGATGAGTAATAAAAAAAATTTTCGCTGCCATCTATGACGTTAATAAATTAAGTTAAATAAATCTAGCAGAATTGACGTGACTGAACATGATTGGATTAATAAGGGTAAATTATAATATTTTTGTTAGAAAATTGTGAAAAAAGCAAAATTATTTGCATATCGTACAAGGTCCTAGGTATAATTTTTAGGATTTCGTTGCTCAACAGGGAAAATACAGCTCTTACAGGGTAACCGTTTACACGTTTGTATGTCTGTTTCCATATCACAGCCTGTTTTTATGTAGTTCATAATGTTGGATGATGGTACGAAAGCCTTGCACTTGACCGTTCTTTAAGAAATGTGAGTCAAAACGATAGTGCTGTGATACGCTTGTTTAGTATCAAACAACTTCAGAATAGTTGTGCCAGTTTTAATTAGTGATTTCTAAAATGAACAAAAAGTAAAAAAAAACCAGAAACACTCAAACAACTAAGACAAAGGAAGGAATATAATATAATTAACATACAGGATAAAGAGGGAGACATAATAATTGAAGAAGCGAAAATAGCGGACAGATGCGAAAACATTTTCAAGAATTGATAGATATATGTATGCGAGGAAAGATAGAGAGCATAGGTGAAATTGGGAAAGAGACATTATAACAGTCAAAATGAAAAACTATATGGGATAAAAGGGAATAAAACTACAGAATAAACTAATGAAGGTGATTATAGAAGAATTAAAAAGTCCGAAAGATTGGATTTTAGGAGTTGCCTATATATATATATATATATATATATATATATATATATATATATATATATATATATATATATATATATATATATATATACTAGCGACCCGCCCCGGCTTCGCACGGGTGCAATGCTGATACTAAATACACTACAGAAAAACTGTGACTATTTATTTTATTTTTACAACAATTATTACATCGGCCTCCGACGCGCTATTTATAGGCACGCTGCCGCCGCCCCGGTCGGCCAGTACCGCCGCAAGCGCTACTTCCCGCAATTTTAAATCTGTAATATCTTCGAAAATATTTATTTAAATCTTGTGCTTTAAAGGACCATATAGATCTATATTAAATCAACAATGTATTTAAGCTATTTAATTGGATAAGGATTAATGCTGTATTGGTTAAAATCGCTTCAAAATTTGCCATTATTTGTCGTAAAAAGTAAATGACAAAAAAATGTTATTGTGGGATATCCATGAGAGATAGACATATACCATCGCGGAGTTTTCTGTAGACCTTTTCAATGTGTACAAATAATTAGTACATTATTTTGATAAATCTCGTAGAGTTCAGCCTGCGTTTGCAATGTAAGCGGAAAAAAATATGATAATTAACGACATCACATTAGAAACCTCAAAAATAACAGTATTTCTCCACTATTTAATGGATGTTATTATACATATAAACCTTCCTCTTGAATCACTCTATCTATTGAAAAAAACCGCATCAAAATCCGGTGCGTAGTTTTAAAGATTTAAGCATACAAAGGGACATAGGGACAGAGAAAGCGACTTTGTTTTATACTATGTAGTGATATATATATATATATATATATATATATATATATATATATATATATATATAAAGAAAAGAGAGATTGTAATAACTATAGAGGAATTACATGGGCAAAAGATCCTGGAAAAATATTTGCAGACCTAATTGAAAGAAGAAAAATAACCGAAAATGGCATAGCAGACAATGTGGGTTCAGGTAGGGAAGAAACACATAAGAATTAATATTTTTATTAAGACAAATAAGCAAGAAAAAAATTTACAGACTTGAAAAAGGCTTTTGATCGTGTAAGAAGAGAAAACATATGGAAAACTTTAGAGAAACGAAAGATAAATTAAGGAACAATAGAATTAATAGAAGAGATTAATAGGAAGAATACAAATAGCAAGAATTAATAACAAAGAGCTTAAAAAATTCGAAATAAAGACTTGAGTGAAACAAGGGTGCGTGCTAAGCCCATTACTGTTCTTAATAGTGTTAGACAAAATCATAAAAGAAGTTAACAGATCGATAAATTCACTAAAGATGGAATACTGGCAAATGCAACAGACGTGTTTACGAATGATATAGCAATAAAAGCCAAAACAGCTGAAAAACTACAAAGGAATCTAGAAATTTTAGACAAAATCACAAATATAAATATTAAAGTAAACATGAAAAGATCAAAACAATGATAATTGTAAAAGAAAAGATATCATATTAAAATAGGGGGAAAGTTATAAATATCTGGGAACACCAATATAAACCGATGAAAAAATATATCAAGGAACAAATGAGAGAATAAAGAAGGCACGAAAAATGTTCTATATAATGAGAACAATGTTTCTAGGAAGAAGAAGATATTCCAAAACAGATCAAGATACAAATAGTTGAAAAAATGACTAAACCAACAATAAAGTACAGCAAGAAGACAAGAGACAATGACAGCAAAAGGCTAAAATACATCTGAACGCAAGGAAAACGGAAAATAGGACCAAAAGGGATAAAATAAGAAATTAAACATACTGGCAGAATCTAGGAATCAAACCAATAATGGAAAGAATAGAAAATTATGTGTGTGGTATAAATAATGAGAAAATAATTATAAAGGGTATGAAACGTAAGTAACAGAGAAAAATAAGAAAGGGAAACCAAGAAAATCGGGAGGCAATGTTAAAGGAATAGCAAAAAGAGGCGGGATAAAGTGGGAAAGCATCAAATACCAGGCCTAGGATAGAAAACAATGAAAGGAGAAATTGAGAAAAGTAGAAGCTTAACTCCATTCGAGCCTAGCACCGAAAGGTAGAAAGGTATAGGATTAAGAAAGATCAAGAATCCTAACATATTTTAATCTGGTGTGAAGGTTGCTGACATTTTTAAAACTTTCAGAAAGGGAACATAACAAAATTAGCGAAAGCTATTTTTAAGCCGGTTTAAAAAACATCATATTTGATGGCATATTAAGTTAAATACTAAAAGGATACGTTACGAAAATTAATAATTTTTATTTCTTTTATATAAAAATTAAGCAATAATTGTTCTGAATAAATAATTTTAAACATCAAATAAAGTTTGAGCATAACACTCAAGTTGAATGAAGAAGTAAGAGAAAGTTAAAAGAACTAAGAATTAATTACGCTTTAAATTGATCAAAATGACCGAAAAAGATTAAGCAAGGCATTTGCCTTCCTTTCTTGTGGTTTCAATGTTTTGGGATAGCTTTTCAGTATTTGCATCCAACCAAATTTCACCACTCTCCTTGGTCTAGTAACTCTTGGACTGGTTATACACGATAATCGGGTTTGGAAGACTCTATTATTTCCCTGAAACCTCCAGAAAATCGAGTATGTACCCCTAAACTGACTAATTCGTTTCTGTAATTTTCCTCTAAGTATATTATCCATATGCCTTAAATGAAAACTTGCCCTTTACATGTAAGTTACCTTAGAAACTATGTCTTATTTCGTCCTTTTGGACTTGTGTAAGATAAATGGATAAAGAAAGCATTTGTCATTTCTGAAAACCTAGAACTATATATGACGGGTATGAGACGCAAGTAACAAAGAAAAATAAGAAAGGAAAACCAAGAAAATCGGGAGAAAAAGTTAAAGAAACAGCGAAAAGAGGAGGGATAAAGTGGAAAAGGATCAAACACCAGGCATAGGATAGAAAACAATTAAAGGAGAAATTGAGAAAAGTAGAAGTTTGACTCCATTCGAGCTTAGCACCGAAAGGTAGAAAGTTATTGGATTAAGAAAGATTAAGAATCTTAACATATTTTAATCTGGTGTGAGGGTTACTGACATTTTTAAAGCTTTCAGAAAAGGAACATGAACAAAATTAGCGAAAGCTATTTTTAAGCCGGTTTAAAAAACATCATATTTGATGGCATATTAAGTTAAAAATCGAATATGTACCCCTAAACTGACTAATTAGTTTGTGTAATTTTCCTTTAAGTATATTATCCATATGACATTTTGAGGTAATGTAATAATCAGAAATTTTGGAAAGGATTAACTTAATAATATGTACTTATTTATCAGTTACGTTTTAATTAACAATATTTAAATTAGTATACATTTTTGCACTAAAATTTAAATAATTAAATTTATTCGAAAAGTAAATGGAGCTTTGATAATAACTTAAACATTTTTCTTTCTTTAATAACCATGATAGAGGAGCGATTAAAATTTATTCAACGAGCCTGGTATCAGTACTAAAAATATTTAACATGTAACTTTAGTAGTAATACTAAAGTTATTAACACACAAAATGTAGGAACATTTACATTTTTGTTAAGAAAACATAATAAAGTTTTTGATGGAATGCCAAAATTTATAAATTTTAGTTGATTCAGTGTTTTTAGAACATAGTGGGGGCGAGAGTAAGTGTGAACTTACATACGCCAATAAACTTTGTTTAAACAAGAATGAATATACTCTGTATTCACCGATGCTCGATTAGGTATGTGTTAGTTTTCAATATTATATTGTATGTTTGGAGCTTTTTATGATTTTAAGAAACAATAAAATTTGTTTAAAGTACGTAACACATTGTCTAATATATATGAGTAAACACATAAAATATAGCAATAAATTTTTGGAATTTACATTTATATTAACCGTTTTTCCTTAAAATGATTAAATACACAAACAACAAAATGAAATAAAGCAAAGATACAAAATTAACTGAAACCATAACAAATACCACATACATTAATTGTCAACAAAATGCACTTCATTCACACTGATTCCTTTGAAAAAAAATACCCTAAATGAGTAAATATAAAATTTCAAGCTAAAAAACTCACCAAATACACAGCTCTTCTCATGTTAAAAACGATTCGCGGTTCAAATCAAAACTGAAACGAGCGGCGTCCAAAGGTGGGGACCAGGTAAAAGAAGTCCGCGTTACTGTTAAGGTTAATAGTACCGTCGGTCGGGGGGAGGGGGCAACGGAAGAACAAGTGTGTGAGCTCCAAAAGGATGCTGAAGAAATGAAGAATCAGATTTAAACCTTTAAGCCCACTTTCTTGTAGGTCAGGGCACCTTTAGTCGACATGACGATTTTTTAAATATTTCGTTGTGTGTGGATGTTTAAACTCGTTTTATCGTGATAATAATAATAATGTACGCACACTTAGTTTTTTAAAACAGGTTTTAACAGAAACAAATAATAAAAAAAATGTTTTTTTAAAATCAAAAATCATGTTTACAACAACGTAAAATTAAATGACGTCAAAGGAGTTTCATAAATGATAAAGCATAAATTTTATAAATTCTATCAATACTTTGTTAAATTATATGGCGGTAACTCTATTAATATATTGTTAATTGTTTTTTTAAGCATTTTCTAAAATTGTACTCTGTTAATTCTAAATAGAATTATTATTTTATTTTAAACACATACAGGGTGATTCAAAAATCGATCACGAAACTTAAGGGGGTGATTCTACTTGACAAAATAAGGGTAGAGCTTCATATAATTTTTTTTCAAAATGTCATTCGTTTTCGAGTTACAAGCCGTCCAAGTTCAAGTTTTTATTTTTTGTTTTTTGAATTACTCGCTTACAGGAAAACCGATTTGACTAATATTTGAAAGATAGGCTAAGTCTTCTGCGTTTCATTTTAGTAACAATTCACATTGATTGTTTGCCGCTAGAGGGCACTTTACCTACATTGAAAATTGTTTTTTTGTCATAATTTTTTAGTGTTGACAGCTACAGTAGTTTTTGGCATAATTTCTGAAAGACTGATGCCAGGCCTTTAAATAAGGTGCTCTTTATTTACATCGCTAAACCCAACGGTTTAGACGTAAATCACCCTTAAAAATTAAGTGGTAAATTTACTTTTCTCATTTCATTACCACCAGCTACCAGGTAAATAGCTATCAAAGTATACTAGAGCTGTCAGTTTAACATCAAATAAATTCGCTTTTTAAACTATTTAATTTATAATCTTAAAATAACTAATAATGGCTAATCACCAATATTCAAATATCGAATATTGTGATATCCATTTTTGTTATGGAAAAGCAAATGGTAATGCAGAGTTGGCAAGAAGATATTATATGGAGAGTTATCCGGAAAGAAATATCCCTCATGCTCAAACATTTTCCAGTGTGCACAGGAGGCTTGCGGAATGTGGTTCCTTTAAAAGTTATAATGGAAATAGGGGAAGACCTAGAACTGCTAGAAACGTGCAACAAGAAGAAAGAGTGCTTGAAATTATTGAAGATAATCCAGGTATTAGTACTAGAAAAATTGGGAATGAAGTGCGGCTCTGTCAGGCTAGTTCATGGAGGATACTAAGAGAAGAACAACTCTACCCGTTTCATTCAAAAAAGGTGCAGGCTCTTTATGACGATGATCGGCCGAGACGGTTGGAAATGTGCAATCAGATCCTAGCTAAGTATGAACACGATAATCGATTAATTGGCGTCATATTATTCACTGACGAAGCTGGTTTCACTCGTGATGGCATAACAAATCTACACAACATCCACACATATGCTTACGAGAACCCAAACAATGTGGTAGAAACGAAACATCAGCGTAGATTTTCACTAAATGTGTGGGCAGGGATAATAAGAGATTACCTTATTGGTCCTCATTTCTTTGATGGCCCATTAACTGGTGACGTATACTTAGATTTTATCCAAAATCGTCTCCCATTGTATCTGGAAGATGTGCCATTGGAAGTAAGGGCCAACATGTGGATCCTCCAAGACGGAGCTCCGCCCTACTTTAGTATACGTGTCCGACATTATTTGAATGCAACGTATCCTGAGCGATGGATAGGACGAAGTGGACCATTGGCATGGGCAGCGAGGTCACCAGACCTTAATCCTATGGATTTTTTCTTTTGGGGTCATTTGAAACAATTGGTGTACGATATTCCAGTAATCAACGTCGAGGATCTTCGCTTCAGGATAATCGAAAAGTGCCAAATTATTAAAGAAACACCAGGAATTTTTCATCGAGTTAGGCGACATTTTTTGAAGAGTGTTAGGAAATGTATGGAAGAAAATGGGGGACATTTTGAGAATCTTTTTTAGTTTGTTTAGTACTGTTTCATTAATTTTTATCAATTAAATGTATATCACAATAATCCATAATATGAATATTTACTGATTAGCCATTATTAGTTATTTTAAGATTATAAATTAAATAGTTTAAAAAGCGAATTTATTTGATGTTAAACTGACAGCTCTAGTATACTTTGATAGCTATTTACCTGGTAGCTGGTGGTAATGAAATGAGAAAAGTAAATTTACCACTTAATTTTTAAGGGTGATTTACGTCTAAACCGTTGGGTTTAGCGATGTAAATAAAGAGCACCTTTTTTAAAGGCCTGGCATCAGTCTTTCAGAAATTATGCCAAAAACTACTGTAGCTGTCAACACTAAAAAATTATGACAAAAAACAATTTTCAATGTAGGTAAAGTGCCCTCTAGCGGCAAACAATCAATGTGAATTGTTACTAAAATGATGAAGCGCAGAAGACTTAGCCTATCTTTTAAATATTAGTCAAATCGGTTTTCCTGTAAGCGAGTAATTCAAAAAACAAAAAATAAAAACTTGAACTTGGACGGCTTGTAACTCGAAAACGAATGACATTTTGAAAAAAAATTATATGAAGCTCTACCCTTATTTTGTCAAGTAGAATCACCCCCTTAAGTTTCGTGATCGATTTTTGAATCACCCTGTATAATTAAAAATACCAGTCCAATGATGGACTATTTGGGTTGGATAACAATATATATTTGGATGTGTGAAGTGTTAAAAAGGGTTTTAATTCTTGTCATAGGCGTCGGAAGGAGGTTTATTTTATCACTAAGTATTTATGGCATAGAACATTATATCGGTAATAAACTTGAAATAAAAAGTTTTTATAATATTATTTGATTTCTTAATAATTCACATACACTAGAAAATATGGAAAATTTTGACATATTTAACACAAATCACAACTGTATTTTTATTATTTTTAATTTTGGCATAGAAACTGTTTTAGACACATTCATACTAAAACGTAGCCTTTTTTCTCAAAAAATTCTAAGTTATAATTTAAATATTTACAAAAAATCTATTGTCAAAATTTCAAGAAGTTAAACATATATAAAAAAATAAATTTGTTCATATAATATTAAAAATTTTTTGGGGCTATCAGTCATTTTAATATTAATTAAAAACATTTTTAGGACATTTGACATTTCAGTTTTTTATTTGTTAAACCGTCTGCAGAATTACAATTAAACACTAAAATGGGATTCAAATGTAATTAATTTTTATATGTTACAGAAAATTTAAATAATAAATTAAATTTACGCTGGTAAACTTTAGGTATCTAATTCATATTCAAAGTCAGTGAAGCTGTCTTCCCTCAAATTAACTATAATTGGTTCCTCTATCTCACCGATCATGAGATCGAGTTTCCACATTTTCTTTTATTCTTTTATTATATGGATGTTTCCTAATTTTTTGCAGTAACTTTACTCAAAAAAATCTTTCAAAAGTTCAGTTAAATTACTAATTTTGTAAGTTGTGTTATTTTTAGCAACTCTGCCTTTTACTTGTCAGGGATAATATTTCCTTCTCCAACGGACACTTTCCGGACAGATTTCCTATCTGGTTTTTCCCAACAAAAAATAAATTCCTTTGAGCAATTTCCATAGCTCAGTTCTGTTAATTTCAGGGTTTTAATTAGAATTTTGTAGACGGTTGGGATCTGCTTCTCATAATAAAATGTATGTACAACTCCTTTTATTGCAGTTTACATCTCTTCTTCCAACGAGGTTTTTCGCCTGTCTGTGATCGAATGTAGCTTGGGAGTACTAACAATTCTAGTCATTTTTTTCTTCTTCAGTATTCGGTACATAGTAGATTTTCCAACTTCTGTCATGTTGGAACACATCTCACAGAACTTTTAACATTATTATCTAGATATTGATATCTTAATTTTTTACAAATTTTTACAAAACCAATAATTCTCTCAGTTTCAAAATCTATCGAAAACCCACCCGAACAGACCACATAATTCCTTCTAATTCTAACCACCCCTTACAACATAAAATAGCCTCAATAAACTGCTATGTTAATAGATTGCTCAACATTCCCATGTCAGCGGAGGACTACAACAACGAGGTCAAGATTCTGAAGCAAATTGCCGTAAACAATGGATATAAGCATACAGTCATCGACAAATATATAGAAAAAATTAAAAGCAAGAAATAATCCCAAGAGGCTTACAGCTCGACTCCTTACAATGAAAGTCGGCAAGGAAAATTTTTCTCACTCTCGTACTTAGGTCACTTCTCTAATAAAATAGCACGGACTCTAACAAAGCACACTCAAAATATGAAGATTTCATTTAAGAGTGTAAATCAACTCAGTTTCCATCTGGTCAAAAACAAACAATTGATATCTCATATTCAAGAAAGTGGGGTCTATCGACTTTCTTGCCCAGACTGTCCTTCAACGTATATAGGGAAAACTATTAGACCATTAGCTGTCCGAATTAGAGAACATATTAACAAACCTCAGGCCTCTGTGTTTGGTCACCATATTAGTTTTACCAAACACAGTTTCTCTCCTACTCATAATACTAAAATCTTATATCACTCCAGGGGTAATAACTCTAAAACCTTGGATTACAGAGAGGATCTTGAAATATGCAGGGAGATAAAGAGAAACTCCGATCATTGTCTCAATGTAAGAATGAACAACGTAAATAACCGCAACCCCATTTTCAAACTTTTTCCTTAAATCATTAAACAATTTAAACGTCTGGGAGCTGTGATTGCGTGGGGTGCAATCTTATAATAATTTTGATCATCTTTTTCAGTTTCAGACACTTCATTCTAAATATATTAATAGTTAACACATTTCAACAAAATTTTAACTACGCCTATGTTCGTGTAATTTGTTGCTTTTTTACAAAAATGGAAATTATTTCATGCCACTGAACCCAAGTGTTCGAAATAGATCACAGAATGGCCGATAACAGTAACGCTATAGATTAATAAACTTTTAATATCATTTCTTTCTGCCCTTTTTTCCCCTTTTTTGCTCTTTTTGTACATTGTCAATGAATGATTGATTTTAAATACAATTGACAAGAAATTCAAAAATGAAAACTCATACAGAAAATCTCTACTCAGGCTTTCACATACTTGTATATAGTTTTAATTTTTGGAAAGTTTTATTGCTGTATTATGCTATGACTGTGTGTGGCATAACCTCACCCTTTTGGGTTGTTATTAAAAAAGTTTTATTTTGTTAATGTCAATGTGCACAGTGTATTGAATGTTCTAGTTTTAGTTTTGATTTTAAATGTTTCTAGAGGTTTTTTTAATTGTATACATCTTGTTCTGTGTGGAGGCTACGCTCGCAACTTTTCTCAAACTGGCAGGGTTGAGGTGTGCCCTTTGACAAGTGAGTGTGGTTGGTGAGGACTGAGTAAACTTATTTGCTAACCATATTCTCTTGTTTCTAGGGTCTGAGCCCTGAGGATGGTCCGATAGAGAGACCGAAAGCGCTTGGCCGATTGTAATAATTTCAAATATACACTGAAATACTTTTGTGATATCACCGCCCAGCCCCCCCAAAGAGAGAGGCTGGATCCGCCCCTGCATCGCACAGTGGGTACTTTTCGCGTTTCGGTCAAAAAATTTTATTCTACTCATATGATGAAATACGCCTTACCCAATTAGCGGAAATTGAAGTTAACGTAATAACCGACGAACTGTGATACCGATTTTCCTGTTTTTGTCATCTCTAGTACTTTTGGCTTACGGTCAATTTGCCATTTTTCACGAAAAACACGAAATTTCCAAAAATTTCTAAACGCTTAATAGAAGATGGTTTTATCCAAAATCATCATAAAAAATACACCAGCATAGCATTTCTTGTATATTTTTGTCGACTGCACACAATCCTGCAATCAAACGAGCTCTAAATAGCATACAAATATCCATTTTTTAAGCATTTTTCGAAAAAATACAATAAATTAAGCTTAAATTTCGAAAAATGTCACATAAAATCTATTAAAGCATATATATATATATATATATATGTGTGTGTGTGTGTGTGTGTGTGTGTGTACTGGTGTTTTTCCGGTTTTCAATCCGTTCGTGTGTAGAAATATCTTCACGACGTTTCGCCAACATCTCAGCTGGCATTTACAAGTGATGCTTCCTCGACGGCTGCTCGACTTCTAAGTCGCTTTACCCATTTGTCAGATTTTTCACGACACATTGCTTGGATTAGAATTATGTTTTGCTTTATTTATATACAAGTAGAGGTGAACATGTCTCAAAACTGTCTTTGATATGTTCGTAGATTGATGACGCATGTCTATTCTCTCAATGGACCAAACGTATAAGAACTATAATTTTGAAGGTTGAAGGAAACCTGGATCCGTTATCACTTCGCGTTCGCCCTAAATTAAGTTATTCGAAACCTTTGCCCAACCCTGTATAAACAATTTCCCTTGATATTCTAGTTGTTGCAACTAACGAGACAACTAAATAAGTTTTGATAATTTATATTTTTAAAATGATATGTCGTGATCTCATATAAAAATTGATTGCAGTAGTTTAAACAAGTTTTTCAACAAAACCTGAAATCCTTTTTTTTAATTGTTTTGGGTTTCTCTTATCATATATGTTTATAAAAAGGGATCTTTTAAGTTTCATTCACAGCAAGATATTATTTTTTTGCCAATAGTCTAATGATATTTTTACCTAATTTGTAGCTTTTTAGACTGGTTTAACAACCTAACTACAAACTTCTCAGTGGATAAATTTATTAGTAACTAATTGCATTATTCTCCACGAAAATACGGAGCAGACTTTTGCGCTTATTTAATTTTTTTATCTCGCATAAAATCAGAAACTCAATAAACTTATATTTATTAATTTTGTTCCCTATTTTTAATATAAACCACAAACATTATTAAAGAAAAAGTAAGTATTTATAATTGTTGGTTTAAGTTACATTTGGTTACCCAACAAATTGTTAAAAAGATCTGGGTCTGGATTGCATAAGTCTAATTTTACCCGTAATATATCGGGAGCTTTATTTTTAACTTTACTTTAATCCTTGTTATGCCTTTTTAAACACATGAAGACCTTACCATCTCAGAAATACTGTAAAGTGACTTGGTCATCAAAATCCGGTAATATTTGTATTCTAGAATTTTCTTTATAGCTTCACAAGAACTTTTAATTACTGTTGTAGAACGCACATGTCCGCAATATCCTACCAACATGTTCCGATGCAAAATGACTTCAAATGGAACTTTCAAGTATAGAAAAGCACGCAGAAGGGTATCTGGGAAAGGTACCTGCGAACACACTGATGAGTCTATAGCCGGCACTGAGGACGAAATACCCATACTGTTAGTGGCCGCAACTTAGTTGATAATTATATGTCTCTAACATCGTAGGCATTATTACCACATTACATACTGTTATTATGACGTTTTAAACTGGAAAGTTCTTGTAATAATAAATGGCAGTAACGTAGCTAGAAAGGGATTTCAGAGCAGCAAAGTAACAACTTTAATTTGACGCTGACAGAATTAGTCAATAAGTTTGATTCCAGATAAGGGCAGAGAGATAAAATCGATGACTTGAGAAAGGGGTTTTAAAAAAATTATTTAATATCTATATATTTTTCACGTAATCAAGTGGATATGTTGATATTATAATATAATTTGTCAAGATGGATGAGCGACCATATCCAAGAAACAGTTTCAGATATCAATTACAGTTAAGCATAATATTTCAAACTTCAAAAATATATACTTGGCAGAAATAATATTAGCGTTGACAGGTTTTTTTCCTGTATATTTCACCGAAAATATTACTGTTCAAAAAAGGTTTTTGCAATTTCCGCATGCTTCGGTGACAAAAGGGTTCAGATCTGCATTGATACCAAGTTCTCTTTCTAAGAAGAACTATCTATATATTAAAACCTGAAAATTTCTAAATATGTTATTTAAACTTGCTAACTTCAGCTTTCAATTGCCAGAGAGAACCTGGGTTTAATTCGCAGATAATGAACTGCCTACTTTTACTTTGGCCGTATAAAGGAGAAAAAGGCAACTGATTAAACGCACTCAACGACCGTAAAAATTGTTTAAATTTTTTACTTCTTCAAGCTTCTCACTTCTCCGGTGTGTGTATAGATGTCGTTTGACTGTTCATATTATACAGTTTGCTATCAAAAATGTCCGCAGATGTAACATCTTACCGACAACTCCAGAGCCTTATATTTGGTGAATGAGACGACTAAATAAGAAATATTATTTGACATAATTAGTTCCATTTCTGAAGACCGTTACTACTGGATGAGATAAACAGAAAAGACAAATTTTTTTTTACATTTCTTTTAGATAAATGGACGTAACTTAACCATGATAATATTCGTTGAATGTATCTAATAAGTACTATTATCGGACATTTTAAATATTTTTAAAATTTACCGTCGGATAATTAGAAGGGAGGAAGCATTTTAAAACCCATTTTGGAGGCACATATTCCATGAATGAAACATTAAATAAAAAAATGTTATGATATATTTACTGATATTTTTGAAAATATATCCAATAATCCAGGAAACGCAAAGAGGGACCATTGTATTGGCACGGTGCTTGAGCCGAGACTGAGACCACCAAAGGCGTTCGAAAAAGGGGCGAAGCTAACGCCAATCATTCATACATATATATATATATATATATATATATATATATATATATATATATATATATATATATATATGTTTATGCGGCGGGGAGGGTAAGTTTTTAACTTTCTTCTCGGTATGGTGGTACAGGTAGGCCATCATCTCGATGGTGGTGGAATAGGATAAATTGTGTTTCTTAGCAATTTGTTCAAACTGTGCAACCTCTAACACGGAAAGGATATGGTTGGAACGAAGTTTGCATTTACTGTTCTCATTCTACTTCATATATATATATATATATATATATATATATATATATATATATATATATATATATATATATATGTTATATCGTAGGTTTTCACGGATGGTGGAATGAATGGTTTGATTATTCCGTTCGTTCAAAAAATCGTTTTCACGACGTTTCGCCAAAATCTCATTTGGCATTTTCAAGTGCGGTTCGTCTCAGCGAGTATATATATATATACAGGGTGATTCAAAAATCGATCACGAAACTTAAGGGGGTGATTCTACTTGACAAAATAAGGGTAGAGCTTCATATAATTTTTTTTCAAAATGTCATTCGTTTTCGAGTTACAAGCCGTCCAAGTTCAAGTTTTTATTTTTTGTTTTTTGAATTACTCGCTTACAGGAAAACCGATTTGACTAATATTTGAAAGATAGGCTAAGTTTTCTGCGCTTCATCATTTTAGTAACAATTCACATTGATTGTTTGCCGCTAGAGGGCACTTTACCTACATTGAAAATTGTTTTTTTGTCATAATTTTTTAGTGTTGACAGCTACAGTAGTTTTTGGCATAATTTCTGAAAGACTGATGCCAGGCCTTTAAAAAAGATGCTCTTTATTTACATCGCTAAACCCAACGGTTTAGACGTAAATCACCCTTAAAAATTAAGTGGTAAATTTACTTTTCTCATTTCATTACCACCAGCTACCAGGTAAATAGCTATCAAAGTATACTAGAGCTGTCAGTTTAACATCAAATAAATTCGCTTTTTAAACTATTTAATTTATAATCTTAAAATAACTAATAATGGCTAATCACCAATATTCAAATATCGAATATTGTGATATCCATTTTTGTTATGGAAAAGCAAATGGTAATGCAGAGTTGGCAAGAAGATATTATATGGAGAGTTATCCGGAAAGAAATATCCCTCATGCTCAAACATTTTCCAGTGTGCACAGGAGGCTTGCGGAATATGGTTCCTTTAAAAGTTATAATGGAAATAGGGGAAGACCTAGAACTGCTAGAAACGTGCAACAAGAAGAAAGAGTGCTTGAAATTATTGAAGATAATCCAGGTATTAGTACTAGAAAAATTGGGAATGAAGTGCGGCTCTGTCAGGCTAGTTCATGGAGGATACTAAGAGAAGAACAACTCTACCCGTTTCATTCAAAAAAGTTGCAGGCTCTTTATGACGATGATCGGCCGAGACGGTTGGAAATGTGCAATCAGATCCTAGCTAAGTATGAACACGATAATCGATTAATTGGCGTCATATTATTCACTGACGAAGCTGGTTTCACTCGTGATGGCATAACAAATCTACACAACATCCACACATATGCTTACGAGAACCCAAACAATGTGGTAGAAACGAAACATCAGCGTAGATTTTCACTAAATGTGTGGGCAGGGATAATAGGAGATTACCTTATTGGTCCTCATTTCTTTGATGGCCCATTAACTGGTGACGTATACTTAGATTTTATCCAAAATCGTCTCCCATTGTATCTGGAAGATGTGCCATTGGAAGTAAGGGCCAACATGTGGATCCTCCAAGACGGAGCTCCGCCCCACTTTAGTATACGTGTCCGACAGTATTTGAATGCAACGTATCCTGAGCGATGGATAGGACGAAGTGGACCATTGGCATGGGCAGCGAGGTCACCAGACCTTAATCCTATGGATTTTTTCTTTTGGGGTCATTTGAAACAATTGGTGTACGATATTCCAGTAATCAACGTCGAGGATCTTCGCTTCAGGATAATCGAAAAGTGCCAAATTATTAAAGAAACACCAGGAATTTTTCATCGAGTTAGGCGACATTTTTTGAAGAGTGTTAGGAAATGTATGGAAGAAAATGGGGGACATTTTGAGAATCTATTTTAGTTTGTTTAGTACTGTTTCATTAATTTTTATCAATTAAATGTATATCGCAATAATCCATAATATGAATATTTACTGATTAGCCATTATTAGTTATTTTAAGATTATAAATTAAATAGTTTAAAAAGCGAATTTATTTGATGTTAAACTGACAGCTCTAGTATACTTTGATAGCTATTTACCTGGTAGCTGGTGGTAATGAAATGAGAAAAGTAAATTTACCACTTAATTTTTAAGGGTGATTTACGTCTAAACCGTTGGGTTTAGCGATGTAAATAAAGAGCACCTTTTTTAAAGGCCTGGCATCAGTCTTTCAGAAATTATGCCAAAAACTACTGTAGCTGTCAACACTAAAAAATTATGACAAAAAAACAATTTTCAATGTAGGTAAAGTGCCCTCTAGCGGCAAACAATCAATGTGAATTGTTACTAAAATGATGAAGCGCAGAAAACTTAGCCTATCTTTCAAATATTAGTCAAATCGGTTTTCCTGTAAGCGAGTAATTCAAAAAACAAAAAATAAAAACTTGAACTTGGACGGCTTGTAACTCGAAAACGAATGACATTTTGAAAAAAAATTATATGAAGCTCTACCCTTATTTTGTCAAGTAGAATCACCCCCTTAAGTTTCGTGATCGATTTTTGAATCACCCTGTATATATATATATATATATATATATATATATATATATATATATATATATATATATATATATATATATATATATATATATATATATGTTGGTTTTCGCGGATGGTGGAATGAATGGTTTGGTTATTCCGTTCGTTCAAAAAATCGTTTTCACGACGTTTCGCCAAAATCTCATTTGGCATTTTCAAGTGCGGTTCGTCTCAGCGAGTATATATATATATATATATATATATATATATATATATATATATATATATATGTGTGTGTGTGTGTGTGTGTGTGAGTATGTGTGTAAATGTGATTTTGTGTCCTTGTTAAATTAACTCCAACTAATCTCCTGATTAAAATTTCTTATACACAAGGTCAGAAGATGTCTTTTTACCGGGCTAAGAGGAGTGCTATGGTGCCAAAAACAAGCACACAAAAAGTAGCTGAATAACCCAATAACTTGAAACCTAACAATGGTTAAGGTAAAATATTAAATAAAAAAGAGTGATTTTGACCGTCGACCTTAACAGTGAGCTTGAACTGCCTTTCAAGAACAGCGTGAAATGCGAAATGATTTTTATTTATTTTCTACTACTTTCGTATGTAAAATTTTGCCTTATCATTCTCAGGTTTCAAGTTATTGGCTCATGCCGCCACCATTGGCACGCTGGATTTTGACATCATTACATCCTCTCATCCTCTTAGAAAGGAATTTCCTGGCCTTGAACCTGCGTGAATTTTTCATCAGGAGGTCAAAAACTATCAAAAAAAATTGATTCCAATCAATTCGATGGAGATTCAAGATCCCCTTTACTGTGTACGTGATATTTTTTTGTTTTATGAAAAATAGGAAATGATTATTTCTCATTCGTCCATTTGTACAATAAATATCCATTCTCAATATCCTTGTATAAAATTACTGTTATACAAACAAATTTAAACATCGTCAAAAATTATATATTCATATAAAAAGCAAATATTTAGGCTTTAACTTATTTACGACTTAACAGCTAAGAATAAATCAGTTTTATTGAAGTTCAATATAAACTTGGAGATCTTAAATGAAACAAGTAAATGTGGTTTCCAAAGAAAATCGGAAATTTTGTTCGAATGATATTGTTATGATTTCGATTATAAGTGCTTTTATTTTCCTGGAAAAATATTTTTGTTTTTAGGATTTTGAATCATACCCAGAACAATGCAAAACTCTGGCTTGAAAATTATAGGCCTATAGCCATTATTAAAACGTATTGTAAACTAGATAATAACTTTCCTTGGACGATTTAAAATCTTTCTTCTGTTGGTCCCTATCCTCTGTGGATGTTGGCAATCACATTGGCCCATATGACCTTATTGACAGCTATTCTAAATAAATGTACCGTCGTCATTCCTGTCCATTGTCTGATATTCCTCAGCCATGATGTTCGTCGGCGACCCTGAGTTCTTTTACCCTCTATCTTACCTTGCAAAATTAACTGAATTAGTTGGTATTTCTCATTGCGCATTACATGCCCTAAGTATGATATCTTTCTGATTTTCACATTGCGCATAATTTCTGGGTCTTTTTTCATACGTTGCATCACGGTGTTATTTGTGACATGATGGATGTATGAAATTCTGAGCATGCGGCGGTAACACCACATTTCGAAGGCTTCCAGTCGTTTAGATGTTGTTTCTGTCAAAGTCCAGGCTTCCACTCCATATAGAAGAGTTGAAAATACATAACATCTCAAGACTCGTGTTCTTATATCAATGTTCAGGTGCATATTGCACAAGATCTTTCTGAGGCGGTTGAAGACAGCTCTCGCCTTCTCTATGCGGCATCTAATCTCCTGTGAGTGGTCCCATTCTCTGTTCAGACTGCATCCTAGATACGTAACTTTGTCAACAGTTTCCAAAGTTTCATTATTTGCTCTAAATTGGTGGTGTATTTCGTCATTTTTGCTTACTATAAGGATTTTTGTCTTTTTACAGTTTAATTTCATGCCGTATCTTTCACAGGCTTCCACTACGCGGTCTATTAGTGTTTGCAGATCCTCTGCATTATCGGCCAACAGAACTGTGTCGTCTGCATATCTTAAGTTGTTAATGCTTTCACCATTAATTTTTATGCCCTCTGTCATTCCACTGATAGCTTCCCTGAACAGCATTTCCGAGTACGTATTGAATAACGTCGGCGATAAAATACAGCCCTGACGAACTCCCCGTTTTATTGTAAATTCTTGTGATGTTTCGTTGCCTACACGTACAGTCGCCCTTTGCTGTGAGTAAAGGTTTCTAATAAGGCATAAATCCTTGTCATCGATACCAGATTCATTTAATATTTGAAGCAGTTTGTGATATCGCACTTTGTCGAATGCTTTCTCGAAATCGATAAAACATGCATAGACATTGCAGTTTACGTCCCGAGCTCTTTGTATCAAAATTTGAATAGAAAATAGAGCTTCTCGTGTTCCAAGTCCATTTCTAAAGCCAAACTGAACATTGCTAACATTTTCTTCAAGTTTTCTATATATTCGAGAGTGAATGATACTGAGAAGGATTTTCAGCGCATGGCTCATTAAGCTTATAATTCTTTAATCAGTAATCTGTAATCTTTAGGCGTTATCAATATGGCTTTTGCAATGGCGGATCTACATGCTCAATGTTTTATAAATCTTTAAATAATACATGAAACTTAAAATAAAGCATCGACATTTTTATTAATCTGAGTAAGGCTTTTGACTTTGTTGACCTTCCTTGTCTTATCGAAAAGTTTTTTGCGTATGGTTTGATGGACAAAGTGTATGAGTTATTTCAGTCAATGCAAACTAAGTTTTTTAAATGTAGATTAAACAAACTTGTGTCCTCAATGAACCATACCTGCTAAAGAAATTAACCACCACATCATGTGCTATATATCATTTAAAACCAATGAATGTTACTTTTTCCCATTATTATGATCAGTTTTATAGCCGGATAAAATATGATTTGGTTTTGTGAGATAACGTACCTCACTTAATTGGTGTGTATAAAATACAACATATAATTCAAATAATCGCTAGAGCGTGGTTAGCTACATGTAAACTGCTATTTAGTCAATCAGGATCCCAACGTTACTGTCATTATTTATATTTTAAGTGCTTATTTATATTCGAAAAAATTTCCAAAAATGTCATCACAACCATTACTTTCATGGTTTGGATGCTTGTGATCGTTGGGATCTAGTATATTCAATTCACTCTCTTACTGTGACTCAAGATACCATTTATAATATTGAGTCCAAAATATAGAATAAATTTCCAGAGAATTTCAAAAACATATCAAATAATAAAATTTTTATAAAAAAATTGAACCGACTTCTAAAAGTGCGCTAAAAAGTGAAAAATAACTATAAATTTTTATATGAAATTGAACTTTTTGAAGTCGGCGCCAAACTAATACATGACAAAATGTGATTTGCATAAACAGATTAAAAATACTTTATTTGTTATAGTTTTCTTACTATAATTTGTATATATTAGTAGTTATTTATTTCATTTACAAATAATTTGGTGCGGACTTCATAAAGTTCAATTTCATATAAAAATTTATAGTTATTTTTCACTTTTTAGCGTACTTTTAGAAGTCGGTTCAATTTTTTAGAAAAATTTTATTTATCTATTTTTAGTTTTAGAATTCATTATAATATCCATAAATTATTTGAACTAAGTACTAATCGAGATTAGTGTACCTCGCAATGACTCCAAGGGGGCAAATAAGTACCCATTTTATCCAAAGTTGTAACTCACCCTAAAATGAACCATTAAAAATTCTTTGGTTCTTACAGTTTTCCGAATACCAGTGAAATTGTGTCAAACAAATATTTAGTCTGTCATAGTAAATTCACTATCTTAAATTTCAAATTAATTTTAGATTGGTAATATAGGCCCCAAAACCTTCCAGTATCGATATTTAAAAAATCTGAGATGTAAATTTCTTAGCTCGATATATTTTATACCGCATATTAAGTTTGTATACACCTCAAGAACCCCACAATATCAATTTTCAATATTTAAAGAACCTGAGATGTAAATTCCTTAGCTCGGTATATTTTATATTATATATATAGGCTATATTGGATCCGCCATATTGACTTTTTTAAAATATTTTGGAACCATTATGTGCGACCCGGAAAACTCCCCCCACACCAATTTTGAAGAAAATCAGACAAAATTAAATTTTTGTGCCAGCCATATTGTATTCGCCATATTGAATTTTTTTTTAATTTCAGATTCGTTGTATACGACCCCAAAAATTCCACCATACCAATTTTGAAGAAAATTTAAAAAATAAATTTTTTTGGCCTCCATATTGTCAGCGCCATCTTGGATATTACTGCACCAATTTCGTCCAAAAAAAAATATATGACCACCGCAGCAACTTCCTGAACATAACATAAAAAATTTCATTCAAATCAGTACCGCCGTTCCGGAATAATCGGTGTACATACATAAAAAAAGCATACATAGTCGAAGAATTGAGAATCTCCTTCTTTTAGAAGTCGGTTAAAAATACCTTTAAAAGAACTGTTCAAGATTATTTAATATAACAAAGTTCTTATAAGCATACAAGAATAATCAGGCAACTAAATAAATGTTTCTATATTTCCTCTAACTTCCATGATCTCTCTCTCTCTCTCTCTCTCTTTGCCAACCTCTGTCCATCCACTCCGGGATGTAGGTCTCTTTCAATTGTTTCCATCTTTCTCTATTCTTCGTCAATCTCATCCACTGTTTGCCCACCACTGTCCTTATGTCGTCTACCCATGTTTTTTGAAGTCTTCCCGTGCTTCTTGTTGTCTCCCTCGGTCTCCATTCCAAGATTCTTCGTGCCCATCTGTTGTCCTCATATCGGGCTATGTGACCAGCCCATCGCCACTTCATCTTTGCAACCTCCTTCACGATGTCTTTGACTTTCGTTCTGCGTCTTATTTCGGTGTTTCTAATCCTGTCTCTCAATGATATTCCAAGCATATTTCTTTCCATCGCTCTTTGGACTGCTTCTAATTTTTTAGCAGACTTTTTGGTGAGGGACATGGTCTCTAATACATACATACACACCAGTAATATGCATGTGTCGTATACTTTTCTTTTTAGATTTATGGGAACTGAATTATTCCCTAGTCTGATGTCATGACCCAAGTATACATAGTGTTCGACGTTTTCTGGGGTTCGTTTTCGTCTTGTCGTCTATTTTTCTTTGAATGGTTGCATTGTCGTATATGTTCTTTATGATGTTTATGTATCTTGAATCGATTCTTGCGTTTTCTAAGGATTGTGATACTGCCCATATTTCGACGGAGTCGAATGCCTTCTGGAAATCTACAAAAGCCATATGGAGCGGTACGTTATATTCGGTGCACTTCTCAATTAGTATTCTTATGGTGTGTAAGTAATTTCCGTGATAGAGTGTTTTATTAAGTTCATGTTTAGGCTTAACCAAAAACGTACTCTTTCTGGCCTTTTGCTGGAAAGTAATAAACCGCATATTTAACCTAACCATATTTGTATGCCCTACACTGTCCAATAATGTAATAAAGATTTTATCTATGTATTATATATAAAAATCTTCCGCAAGAAAGGGTCTAACTAATAGCACTATGTAATGATATAAAATATTATGTTAATTAATAAAAACCTTGCCACCATTCTTGAAAACACTATGTTAAAAAAAATAATAATGGATATTTACTTAAAAACTCACATAGATATAATACAATACTTGTTTCTTAAGAAACATTATACACTACCTAATTTTAGACTATGAATCACCCTGTATTTGAACCTTTTTTGTCAACATACCTGATATTGCAATTTAAATTAATCGAGTTTTTAATCGAGAATATTTTCACTTGAGGTCATGCCACTTTCACCGATAGGTTGTTTTTTAATTCTTAAAACCTCATAATATAAAACTTCACCAACGAAGTAGAAAATAATTTAAAAAAACAAAAACGATTTTAAATACTAAAAGTAATAATAATAACGCCAGCAAATATTATTCATTTAGTAAAATATTTGTAAAATCAGGGACGGATCTACAACCAAAATTTAAAGAATCCCGATGAGTTTTTTTATCGTAATAAAGTTATTATTTTACAGGGTAGTTCACAATTTTATTTGTAGTTATTTACGGGGTTGCATAAATATAAAAAATCGTTAAATATATAGTTTTCATTAGCAGTTTCTATGTCAGTTATATTATTTACATAAATTGATAAATAAATGATGAGCAATCACACTTTCTTGTAATATTTCTATAATGGTATTTTAAATTTTTGACAATGTTTTATTTTATGAAGTCTGATCCTCGAATATCATATGGGTTTAATTTGTTTATTAAAATGTTTTATGCTTCTGGCAATTCAAGACAGGATATCTTGTGTAAATTTACAAACTGCTGTAAGTTTGAATGTTGCGTATTTGTGAACTGACAGCCCCGGTTTGGTAATCCACCTAACCTCAATATTTCTTGCACAAAATATCCTTTATTTTGTGGTTTCTTGATTATATATATTTGGAAACTTTCATATTTATGACATTTTAAAGTTATCCCCAAAGTAAGTGATTATATCTTCCTTTTTAACGGCTGGAACGTCACATGTTATGAAAATGCGCATGAGCAACGACAAAATTATCACCAAAATTATATATGAATTTCTTGTACGTATCACACAGAGTGGTATTTTATTTTAAAAATTATCTCCAAAGAATTTTCGGCAAAAATTTGCTGAAAATTTTTGTTATAATTTTCGGAATAATTTTTGTGTGTGTAAAACGGCTCTTAGAACAAAGATTATTGCCAATAACAAGTTGGGATACCTTTGCCTCTTCTTTTCATGCATCATATCCCCGAACTCCTTTTCTTTGTCAGCAAGAACGATAACAAAGAATATAGCAAGTAAGCTGCAGATCAGTGAAAAATAAAACGATGATACTTTTTTTTGTCCCAAATATTTTTGACCTTGAATCTTTAAAACCCGATAGCTAGACTGCCATACACATGAAAAAATTATTTTTTTTCAGTATACACAGTAAAACCTAACTAGGTATGTATCGACATGTTATATTGCACTTTATTCTACTTTTGTTTGAAATTTAGTTTTTTTAAGCGAAAAACTAATTAATTTACCTGCCGAAATAAATTATTAAAAAAGTTATTATGATTATTAAAAAAACATTTAAAAAAAATGGAAGTAGGCATAAATTGAAAGGCTTTTTGCAAGCCAGTAACGCTTTCTTTTTTACATAAAAATATAAAGCATATGTATAATTTATCAGGTTGGATTTAAAGTTCGAATACTAAAAAAATTGATAGAAATTTAATACCTGGGCTAAAACTTTAGCTTGTAATGTCATCGTAAAAAAATGTAATGAAAGTTTGTACGATATTTCAAAAGTTTGTTACATTTTCGTCCGTCCTTTTTTTGCAGTACGGTCCAAAGTACACTAAGTAAATTATTGGTAATAAAAGAACAGTATGAATTCAAAGCAAACAGTATATTAGAGAAAATATATAATGAAAATTAAATACAATACACAATCATTTTTTAAGTCTATAAGTATGTTGGCAGTCATAACTATTTAAAATTGTAACTTAACGTTTTTTTCTTCACATTAGTATTCTTCAGAAATATGAAACTAACAAAATTTTCTGAATTTATGTATACAGGGTGTTCGGATAGTGCAACAGGATACTGGGCGAGGTGATTCTACATGGTAGAATGAAGGTAGTTGATCACATAATAAGAATTCAAAAACTCAATGCTTCTCGAGTTACAACAAGTTCAATTTTTGTCCCTTATTTTTAACATATTGCGGTTAGTTTTAACTTATCAAGTTAATATTTGGTACAGTGATTATGCTTAATAACTGAAAATGTTTCTCTACTGTGCTACCAGAAGTCAGTTTACCTGAAATTCAAATTTTATTTTTCACATATCTGTTTTCACAAAAAAAAAACTTTAAACACAAAAGAGTCAAAATAACTTTAACACGCTTCTCATTGAAAGATTACTGACAGCTGTCAAATATCGATAACTCTATCGATATTTTAAGCCTCCGATTAAGGAACCAGGACAGACAATCTTGCTTTTGCGCAGAAACGATTGTGCCCCCTCTTGTTGATATGATTCCTCTTTGCTTCGGATTTGATATTTTGGCTTATTAAAATCCCTTAATGATACCTACTATGACGAAAATATTCATTAAAGTTTTTTAGAAAAAATCTTATATAAGCGATCCATTGGTTTTCTGTATCTATCGATTTTGTAAAATAATTGTTAATTTAATTGTTAAAGAGAATTATTAAATTTCATTATACTGTATTAAAGTTATGTTTTTAAAAAGAGATCGAACCAATATATATATATATATATATATATATATATATATATATATATATATATATATATATATATATATATGAAGTAAGATGTGAACAGTAAATGCAAACATCGTTCCAACCATATCCTTTCCGTGTTAGAGGTTGCACAGTTGGAACAAATTGCTAAGGAACACAATTTATCCTATTCCTCCATCATCAAGATGATGGCCTACCTGTACCACCATACCGAGAAGAAAGTCAAAACTTACCCTCCCCGCCACAGTGATACGGCAGAGGTACATGTTTCGTCTCTACTAGACTCATCAGGGTACCGATATGCACCTGGCTGTGCAAAGGACAGATCGGAAGGAAGCATGCAAATACTGAACGCGGCTTCGCCGACCTCCCGCCGGGTGGCGTATAGATGTTTGCAGATTTGACGGATTCCTACGTGTGAGATGCAATAGCAGTGGATATATCCACATTATGCCGTTGTAGTGCTGAAATCACATTCAGCAAACGTACAACTATATGCAGCTCCGTATATGAATGAAGTAAAATGCGAACAATAAATGCAAACTTCGTTCCAACCATATCCTTTCCGTGTTAGAGATTGCACAGTTGGTATTATTTGTAACTAATTCTATGATTATAAAATTACAATTCCTTTTTATATAATTTTATATTCTTCAAAATATGAAATTTCCAAAAAAATTACAACTTATAATAAGAAATAAGTGACAAATTAATATTGTACCTTTTCTTTAAAAGTAGCTAGTTACAATTAACTAACGAACTTTTTAACAGGCTTCAATATTCAAAAGTAGAATAAAATTTCAATATTGGTTTTAAAAACAGTACGTGTTACAATTTTTTATGATAAAAACAGCATTGCTTAAACTTTTCAGATTGTTCGTTTGGGCCAAAACTTAGTAATTAAAAGAAATTAAAGTAGTTTTAATTTCTTCTTCTTCTTCTACGTTGACTAGGGATATCCCTGTTTGTCATTCTATCTACACCCGCCTTATTCTGCTGATGAAGAGAACCAGCTCTGGGCCCATCTCTTTGGTAGTCGTCCTGGTAATCTTCTTCCTCTTGGTCGTCCATACATACAAACTTTGGCTAGTATTTCTTCACTCATTCTCTCAACGTGTTTTTTCCAACCTCTTTTTCTTTCTTTTGTCCATTTGACCACGTCCTGCACATTACATTTTTCTCTGATTAAGGTATTTGTCAGCCTATCTCTGATTGACACGTTCAGCATTGATCTCAGTACTTTCATTTCGGTGGTTCTCATTTTCTGCTTTGTCTTCTTAGTGTCTGTTCTTGTTTCCGTGGCATAAGTTAGAATTGGTCGTATCATGGTCTTATATATTTTTGTTTTTCCCTCTATTCTCATGTATCTGTTTCGAAATATAGCATCTCTTAAGCATCCTGCCACTTGTAGGGCTCTTGTATTTTGTGACAGTATTTCTCCAGTAAGGTTACGACAGCTTGTTGTGTCAATGCCTAGGTATTTAAAGTTCATGACTTGTTCAATTATGGCATTTTCTATCTGTAGCTTACATCTTCTTGGTTCCTTCCTCCATACACTTTGTTTTATTCGTTGATATCTGCATATTGTACTTCTTAGTTGATACGTTAAATAGGTGTGTCAATCTCTGGAGGTCGTCTTCGTTATCTGCGAGTAGGACCGCATCATCCGCGTAGCATATTATATATATAGTTTTAATTAAAAAATAAAATATTTTATAAACTTAATTTTTAAAAATTACACAAAAAATTTTTCCATAAAATTATATATATATATATATATATATAAAATTACAAAAATAGCTTTTGATTTGATTCAGGGATTTGAACCAGCATTACTACATATGAATGTACACATCTCATTAGTATTAAATCTGTGTATAATTTAGTTACATACAGCCATAATTAATTTGCGTTAGTTACCCAATATTTTTACCTTATTTCTCTTCTATTCCAATTTCTGAAATCTCAATTTTGATGTTGTAAAATATTAATTTAAAAACTCGCAAATTTTTTTAGTAGATTATTTTTTCTTTTTACCAACACAATATTTCCTTACTTTTTGCG
Source organism: Diaprepes abbreviatus (assembly GCA_034092305.1). NCBI lineage: Eukaryota > Metazoa > Arthropoda > Insecta > Coleoptera > Curculionidae > Diaprepes > Diaprepes abbreviatus. The sequence goes on along the minus strand of JASJET010000085.1, from coordinate 3,134,791 downwards.
GTAATTTTTCGCAATCGGAAACAATTTTTTCTTTACAATCTGTAACTTGCTTTACACATTTTATTAGCAAATTTATTAATATAAGAACACCAGAGAGATAAATAATATTTTCTCATTTTTACAATGCATAAATGAGCTTAATATTGGCAAGTTATGTGCTTATTTTCATTTACTCTAAATCCCGAAAATAAAGTCCCTCAAATTAGCTAAAAGGTAAAGCAGTAAAAGATTCTAAATCCAAATTTTTATATGAATAAAACAAAACAGAAGAAAAATTTTAGAGATGTTTTATATTATGATTAACAGCCAAATGAAATAACAATAATATTTCAATGCTTCTTTGAATTTCACAATTGTAATGATATTGCAATCACCCTGTATAAATTTAGAAGCAGCCCAAACTAAAATAATGATGTCAATAAAACCAGATCAGTTTACTGACATAAAAAAAGTTACTGCAACTATTATCTAATAATTATTGATGCTTTTCGACAATAGACTTTATCACAAGTAGCTTAAATCTGACTTAAAAATGAATCTAATAGACCAGGGGAACAGGCGTTTTAATTTAGTTCATTTGAGTGACCTTTGATTAAACTCCGACGTTATTTCAGCCTTAGAGAAATTAATAGTGACGTATTTAGAAGAGTGCGGTAAAATTACAATATATTGAATATGGCATATAAAGAATAATATATATTATTATTTTGAACTTTGAAAAAATTATGTCTGGTTTACTATTCAATGAAAATTCTTAAAAATTTCAATTTTCGATATATTTTTTTTTTCTAATTAATTCTAATTTTGTTTAAGAAATAACTGAACATTTTAGGCCTTCCATTTCCCTGATAGAATTAAAAGAGGTTACAAAAATGGATCTCACCTCTTGCTAGAGCAAAATTTATAAGGCGGCGTCAAAAGTGCTCATATTTTCTTTGGTTAGTTAGTTTACTTTCAATAGGTTTGAAGTAAGTTTACAACTTTCTACTCATTTTACTTTGTACTGGTGATTACTTGTCAAACAAGTTTACATTGGTTAAAATATCACATTGTAACGAACTTTATAGCGTTATACATTTCATAGTATTAGTTTGTGTTTGTAGTTTGTAGGGTTTTAGGTTTATTTTCTACAAGTTCATAATTTATTTAATTAATTTTACTTTTTGTTAATTTCCTCATGAGACGTCGATGAAAGGAGGGTCTGGAACTTTTTAGAAAATTCTATTCCCGTATTTTTAATATGAAGCAGCTATGGTAGAAGGTCTAGAAATCACCAGATTACTTCTTTGTCTTATTTTCGTTACACCATGTAGTATGAAAGCCCTTCTAGAAAGATCCGTAATCTTCTGGTATCGGCCAAAAGGGTATATAAAGGGTCCAGATCGGCTTTCGTAGACAGTTTATTTTGAGACATCGTTGAAGCAAATTGAATCGTTTCACAAGTTGTCGGAATTTGTAACAATAAAAGTGATTTAAACAATAAAGTGTTATAAATACCGGTCGTCCGGGACAATATTAACAATTTAATACTAAAAACTAATTAAATTAACTCTCTTGTGTCTCGTTTCTCTTGGCTGGGTACGTCATGTTTTAATTTACTACATCCTTGGACAAAAAGACAAAAAAACTGGACCAACAAAATTTTTTTCAAATTCAATCTTAAATAACTTTTTAATTATTTTTGATAATTTTTTGATTTTGCAAAAATTCTATTGGATTGGGTATTACGCAACGAAGAACCAAAAGTTATATTTTGCCCTAAATTTCTGGACATCCTGTCGAAGCACTAAATGATAAAATGTTATATCAGTTTATTCGATTTTTAAATTTTATCTTTTTTTAATAAATAATTTTAGACACAAACTACGTTTTCAATTTTATGAAGTTACCTTATACAGGGTCAAATAAACTTTGTATCACATGTGACCAAATTTTAATAGTCCTATTTCGATTTCGTAGAAAAACACACATTTAATATGGCGCTACTTTAAACCAAATATGTCTGGAATGAAGGATTGTCAAAACTAAGAAGTTTTATGTAGGTTGCGTTGAGTCTTATTTTGCAACAGTGGTATAATTTCCAAAAAATGGGCCAAAAATCTAACTTACCTTATACAACTGCAATTTTGCATATGGGCTAAAAATTACATTTAGAAAAACTTTTTCTAATAACTTTTTTCGATATTTTGAGATATAACCCCACTTTTGAAATTTTTTGGAAAAAAAAAAAATTGACAGATAATGCTAATCACGTGACTATTATTTTTTTGGTTAGTTTTCATCTCGATCGGAGCAGAGATTGTTGCCAAAGTCAGATTTTGAATAAAGCTTTTAATAAAAAAAATCCCATATGATGCGGACTTTACTGGTCATATATATATATATATATATATATATATATATATATATATATATATATATATATATATATATATATATATATATATATATATATATATATATATATATATATATATTCTCGGCTTTGCGGGCAAAGACCGTTGATAAATATTTTTCTCATGTTAAAAAGTGCGGACATTTTCAAAGAACATGGTCCGAAAAATGACGATAGCTCTGTTTCGTCCTAGTATGGAACTCATCGGGCCATTGCATTCGATACAGACCATAATTTCGTATCTGTGTCCTATAAACAGATTTCACTGTTGAAAAGCAGTATATAAGACACAGTGAACGTATACCAACTATCTTTTTAAAAAATAAAAAATTAAAAAAAAAATTGTTGACACAATCACTGCAGTTCCAAGCAATATGGTAGAAAATACATTAACTGTTTTTAATAATCATAATAAACATATACAGATCACGACAGAACGTGAGCAAGATAAAAGTGTACCATTCTTGGATACCAAACTCATTAGAACAGATAAAAATACCATCATAGTTGATTGATATAACCAACCAACCTTCTCTGGTAGGTATATAAATTTTCACTCATATCACACTCAAATAAAAAACAACCTTATTAACACATTACGCAATAGAATCATAAAAATTTGTCATCCATCTTTTATAAACAAAAACATTAAAATATTACACAACATTTTAAAAGATAATTCTTACCCGAAAGCCTTTATTAAAAAATTTCTGTATAACTCATTAAGCATACCCAACTTAAATGAAAATTTAAACCAAACTTCTCAACATAATACGCAAGAGAAGAATTTCAATACCAAAAATCAAAGTTGCACCCCGAATATAAGTGCTTTTCTACAAAATGAACATACTTACTATTTTTCCTTACCATATATAAAAGACATATCACACAAATTAGAAAAAATTTTAGGAAGAAATATTAACATATCCTTAAAGTAGGCAATAGTTTTTCAACATTAAAACACAGATAATAATCACAAGAAATAAGCTGTTGTTTACTCTCTAACATGTCTGGATTGTAACAAGAACTATATAGGTCAAACTTCTACAGTGTTACATGACAGAATAACTAGACATAAGAGTGATTGTAGGTTGGGAAAGAGTAATTGTGTATTATCGGAGCATGTTAATAGTACACACCATAACACTGACTTTCAAAATGTAAAGGTTCTAGCTAGTGAACCTAATATTAACAAAATAAATTTTCGTGAAATGTTTGAAATACACCTGATAAAGATTGTATAAACAAAAGGAAAGATATTGAGGATCTCAGGGTGATTTATGCATGCATATTGTCAAAAAACACATGATATAATAGACGCAATGAATAATCTGAATAATATTTCAAAGATGTCATAATCTAAACACAATTTTAAAATTTTATTTTTAAATTCATTAATTGATGTAATACAAGATTCAATTATTAAACAGAATACAATTTAATCAATTACAAAAATATTTGAATCGAACCATAAAAGAAGTACTTAATCAGTACCAATTTTAAAATAATAGATTTACCGCCTTCAAACCTCACTTGACTCCATTTTGAACAATACAACAAAAAACTTGACACTGGAATTCTCTTATCAGTGCTCTTTGGTTAGCCAGCGTAAATAATGTAAAACATGTGAAAATGTAAAATTTGCGATTTTCACAACAACCTAGTGATAAGTTTTTTGATTTTTTGTTTTTTGTGTTTCTCTTTGCTGCCAAAATCATAGTTTAAGCATCAACATCTTGCTCTAAATTTTAGCCTTAAAAAAGGAAAAGAAATTTTTCTGAAAGCTCGGCGTTAGTGAAAATAAAGTTTCAATTTAATCCTAGACCGCTACCCCAAGATATTCTTCTTCTTCTTCCTCTTTTATTTAAGTACTGACGTCTTGTTTTTCTGTTATATTAAGCCTCCTGTGCTGTTGATGTCCAACATTCGTGCCTTCGTTTTGGAGGTCGACCAGTGGGTCTTCTAGTGTTTGGTATCTCGTTCTTAGCCCATTTTGTCCATCGATCGTCGCCCATTCTGTCCACATGGTCCCTCCAATATCTGCCTTGACCTTATGAACCGTACCACATCAGGCACCTTGAGCTCTTCCCTTATTTTGGAACTTCTTATTTGATCTCTTAGGGTTATTCCTTTGATTGTTCTTAACGTTTTCATTTCAGCCGTTCGTAGCATACTTTTTGTTTTAGATGTTTCGGCTCGAGTTTCCGATGCATAAATTAGTATTGGTCTTATCACAGTTCTGTAGATGCTTACTTTGCTCTCTGTGGACATATACTTATTTTTTCAGATTATGTCCCTCAGGCATCCTGATATCCTTGAGGCCTTGTTAGCCTGTGCTCTGACTTCCTGGTATAGATTTTTATTGCTTGATACATCAACGCCCAAGTATCTGCAAGACATGCTTTGATCTTCACCACCAATTTGCATCTGACAGGATCTTTTGAAATTACCATCGTTTCGGTCTTTTCTGTAGATATTTCCATATTTAAATTTTTTGATGTGGTCTGGAATCGGTATAGTAGTCATTGCAGATCGTCTTCATTTTCTGCTAACAGTAAGACGTCGTCGGAAAAACATGAGATTTTTAAAGATTTTCGTCCCATTTTGTATCCTCTATTGACTTTTTTTACATTTTGTATTATCTTGTCCATAATTAAATTAAAGAGAAATGGACTCATACTGTCGCCTTGTCGTATTTCCATCATGATAAGTATTTCTTCTGTTACTCCTTGTTGTGTCTTTATGCGTGTCTTATTGTTTTTATTTAACTCTTCAATTACCGTAATATAGTTGTGGTTAACGCCATTTTCCTAAAGTATTTGCAAGACGTCTTTAAGTCGAACTCTATCCAAAAGAGGTTTATTATATTATATCGATTTTTCAATAGTCTGTCGGATAATGAAAATCGCATCAACTGTTTTTCTGTTCTGTCTAAACTCGTGTTGTTCTTCACTTATTGCAATTTTACTCGTTAGTTTTGAAGTTATGATTTTTGTTAATAATTTGCTTGCACTGTTTAGTAGTGTTATTGTTCTATAATTGTTGCGGTCATTCTTATTTCCCTTTCTGAAGATGGGTATAATCAGGCTGTTCCTCCACTGTTCTGGAATACTGCAGGTTGATACAATTTTGTCGAATAATATTGTTAGTGCTTTTTCTAGTTCAAGGCCCCCATATTTAAGCATTTCATTGGAAATATCGTCGATTTCCGGAGCTTTTCTATTTTTCAGTTTGGTCAGCATTTCGTGTACGTCTTCTATTTTTATGTTCTCGTCTTCCATCATCGGTTTTACCTTATCTAAATCTATTTGGATGTCGTCATTATTATACTCCTGGTTATTGTAAAGGCTCTGGTTGTATTCTTTCCAGTTTTCTGCTGTTATAGAATTGACTACCACTTCTTCGTTGACTTCTTTTTTCCTATTTCTTATTACGTTCCCAACTTTCCTTTGCCCTTCGTATAAATTCCTTTCCATTTCGGTGGAAAACCTTTCCCAAGATATTCAAAATTTTATACATATATATATATATATATATATATATATATATATATATATATATATAAAACTTTGAATATCTTGGGGTAGCGGTCTAGGATTGAATTGAAACTCTATTTTCACTAACGCCGAGCTTTCAGAAAGATTTATTGTCCTTTTTCAAGGATATAAGCTAAAGATTCTAGACATTTACATAGACATAAAGCAAATTTAGCGGACAGCCTATCACAAACTACGGCTTGAAAAAGAAGAAATATTCATTATCTGATAATTTCAGATGTATTTTGTATCAATAATTACCAATTGAAAGCTATTAAATAACAAAACGTGAGATTTCAAATCATTAAAAAAGCATCGCGCCGCAGACTGGTAGTTCATATCATCTACCGCTCTTAGTCATAGATCATCAAAGCCTAAAGCTTTCAATACCGAATATATATTTTAAATGTATCAATTAGGTAGCATATACGACCTCCCGGTCTAAAATGATTTAATCCAGTCAAAAAATGAACTTTTTCACGCCTGATCTGTTCAATGCTCGCTTCACTTCGTTGCAGATTTAAGAAATACCTATTATTTAAAAATTTAACTGACCACTTTCTTAGTTACGTGTTATATTATAGACTAGTCAGTGGTGGGAATTGTATAAAACTCATTCAGTGGGCGTCAAATGCAATTTTTGTGCTTTATCTGTTTACAAAATGCTTCTCCATAGCGGAAGCATAGTTATCGAGGTTAGTGACCTTTAGGAGTGCAATCTAGTTTTTTTGCCGATATTGTGATTAATCAAATCAAATGAAAATTCAGTGTTTTTTTCCTTCAAAAAACCGTAACAGTGCGTGAAAACCTTGAGGTTTTAGAAATAAAGATCATATTTTATAAAAACTACACTACTATTAAATATTTTTCTGATTGAGTTAAATATTCTTATTTTTTTTTTCATTCGAACAATTTCCGGAACCATAAATAACTTATTTATAACATAAAACAAATTTCCTTTTTTATGTAACGCGATTAAACTACAGAAAGTTATCGCTTTCTTTTTTAGTGCAACTGAAAAAAGTCCAGCCTAAAACAAAAAAAAATAAAAAATCGTTTCAATTACCAACCCTAAAAGTTGCATACTCTTTCTTGATACAGTCTAATACTAATAAAACACTGTTCCAATATAATCATGATTAAAAAATAATTCACGTTCAGCTGATACAGAAAATATCTTAATTTTATTTAGATTGGTTGCTGTGATATCCAGGCAATGGTTTTAGCTGTAACATTTGTTCATTTTATTTTGTAACTATTAAAAGTAACTTTTGGTCAACTCGGATATAAATCAAATTTCAAGCATTGTCACTGGCATCTTTAATTAAACTGAAAATGGTTGTTGTGTGTTTTAACCATCTATTTTTTAAACTGATATTTGATCTATTTACAATTGTTACCCTAATTAACAAAATCCGTAACTCCAATATGACAAATTTTACTTTTATTTCACAATTTTACTTCCATACTTGTTTATTTCAGTGTAATACTAAACTACTATTCTTCTTTTTGACAGACTTTCTCACCAAAATTCACTAACAATAAAAAAGTTTAAAACATATCAGATCTAATTTGTCATGGAAGATAGACCTTCAAGTTAGCCAATTTTGTTTTGTTGATGATATTGATCCAATTTATATTACAAATATCAGCCAATAAATGCTTATGTTGAAAATATTAATTATAAAAACTGAGAGATGATTTTGAAGAGGGTAATAGAAATAAAGATATGTCGAAAATAAGCAAAAAATTCCAATTTTTACTGTTCAGGTGCAAAATTTCCTTGACTTCTTGTTGCAGTGGTCAATTTAAAACACCTACTGCCAACAGTTTTAAAGTTAGACCATGTTAGTAAATGAGGGGGTTTAAGTTTTGCACTTAGTCACCGTAATGGAGTTACAAGGTTCTCTTCAATTTATTATAAATTAATCTGAAATGAGGAGTTTAAAAATAACGAAAAGAAAATATGGGAAAACGATTTTAAATTATATTATTACAAAATTGGAATATATAAATTAAAACTACTTAAATTTAAGGGAAACAATTAAAAAAAAGTTTAAAGATGAGGTAAGTTATTGTAAAATGAATGGTAATCTGAGGAAATCATGTGTTTTAATACCTGCAAATGCAAGGGTATATTTTTGTTGTTTCTAAATGGAAGAAGTTGTCAGTCCTCAGTATATAGAAACGTAAATTGCATTGTACCCTACTGGTTGCAACGGAGTGCATGCAAATCGGTAATAGTTGGATCCCCTAATTTCTTTCCTGGCTTAATAAATAGTATATATTGCATGCTGCTATAGTTTCGGTAAAACTGTTCCAGGTTTGATAATTTTATTGTCTTTTTTGAGCTTTCCAAATAAAGTAGATGTAGTATGTATGAATGTATATGCGTAGAATTGGGGTCTGTACATTGCGACCTGGTAGATCTATCGTGCGATGTCTCAGCCCCTTTCCTTACGAGCCTATCTACTATTTTATTCTCTTCCATCCCGGTGTGTCCCGATACCCACATGAAGGTAACTTTCTTATTCTTACTCAAATCATTTACTTCCTCTAGGCATTCCCAGACCATCTTGGAGCTGATATCTTGAGAGCTCAGCCCACTGATGGCTGCTTGACATGTAGTACGCAGGCATACTTTTATTTTTTAACTATCTTTCTAGGCAGGAGTGAATAGAATCAGCGTACATTTGAGTAAATTTTTGGAAAATATATACCTTGGGGTAAAAAGTAAAACTGAGTACAGCCATCAGTATAAAAAATTAAGTCTTCTTCAAATTGAAGGTATTGCATTTGGACCTCTATCAAGAAATAAATTTTATTTACATCCACCAGTCCTTTAACTTCACTCCATACATAACAAACTTTGTTTTGTAATTTAACACTGTACACTTTGTTGATATTACTATTTTTATCTCTACCCTTCTTTTTCCTACCTTCCTTCTGTTTCTCCTGGTAAACGTATATCCTTTTGTAAAATATGGTTCATATTTCTAGTAGCACATATTTTTTTGCGAAGTAGTAGATATCTGTTGGACTTCCATTGTCTTTATTCTTGTTTTGAATATCACGACGTTTCGGCTAGTAGTTATCTCTAGCCGTTTTCAAGTGAAACTCTGAACGTATTAATGCCTTACTAGCATTTTCCAATATCCTGTTTGCCCGTTGTCCTGGAACTGGAAATTTTATACGGAAACCATCTGGTATTATTCCCTGATCTCGTGCTTGTTGTAGAAACTGGATGTACGTCTCCTCTTTTGTAAGCTTAATCTTGGATTTCTCATAGCCTCGAAATTTGTCACTTATACCGAGTCCATACCGGGCTTCTAGTGTTTGTTTGAAGGTCATAGACAACAATGTTTCTTGCCAAGTTGTAGATATCTGTTGGACTTCCATTGTCTTTATTTTTGTTGAATATCACGACGTTTCGGCTAGTAGTTATCTCTAGCCGTTTTCAGTTTCACTTGAAAACGGCTAGAGATAACTACTAGCCGAAACGTCGTGATATTCGACAAAATTAAAGACAATGGAAGTCCAACAGATATCTAGTACTTCGCAAGAAACATCGTTGTCTATGACCTTCAAACAAAGACATTTTTTTCTTTAAATAAACTCAAATTCATATTTTCAAAAAAGTTGTCAAAGTATGTAAGTGAAAATGACTCACCATTTCTCTGATGACAACAGTCCTTTCTATAGATTTCATATAGTCCTTGTTTTGACCTCCATTCTGGTTCAAGGTATAAATTTTGAAATGTTGACCTGCAAAAATAAGATTTCAAAAAACAGTTTTAAGCAATATATTCTCTTTACATCAAATCTGTTCCTTATTGTATTGTGGCTTATGTCCTAATTTTCTCCACATGTTCCAATGATTTGAGAAAAAATTTTTTCTACAGGTTAATTTTTGTTATGGAATTACGAGGTTTTCCGTTGCAATAGAATTTTATGAAGCTACGAGGTTTTCTTTTAAAGTTATTCAGAACTACTAAAGTGTTGTTGAGTTATGAGGATTGATCAAAAGATATAATGTACAAATAGATGACGCCAGTAACCAAAATTTTCATAAAATTGGAGATATGAGGTTTGCTAATTAAGGTGAAGATATATAGAAAAAGGTTTCAATTGTATACTCAACTGGCTAGGAGGTTTAAACCATCAAATAAATCATAAATGGGTAATGTAATAGGATAATTCCAAGAACATACTAAATTGTTTAATTAAATAAACCATTATATGATTTTAAAATGAGACCAAAAATTGCATTATATTTTTTAAATTCAAATAAATATTATTGTATTTAAAAAATCGATGTTGTAGAGATATTTTTTTATTATCTGAACTTTTTTACCATTAAATAGCATATCTTGCTTATAAACTAACCTTGACCTACAGAATAAAATAAACTTTTCGGTAAAGATCTACTTATTCTTGTGCTCTAGCGACTATAAGTACCGTAGTCGATAGTCGTTCGAATACAAGCTAAATTGATTTTTAACACATCTGTGGACTATTCCGAAAGCATGATCACCCATTAAAAACCTACGCTTTCATATGTTCTTAAATTCAACATTTTAATATGGCCGTTAGTAATTCCCTTTACTAATGATAAATAATAATAAAAGATAGATAGATACAGCATGTGTAGTTTAGACGGAAAGAAAATATTATTTTGAATACTTTGATTCCATCTGACTGTAAGCTGCCTGAATTTTTAATATTCTACTTGGGATATTTTAAAAACTGCTGGATGAACTTAGATGAGGGTTTCAATCTATTCGTCTATGATAAAAAGGCACTAAGAGAACTAACCAAGGATGATTTCAGTGAAGGCTAGGTCAAGTAGTGGTAAAAAATACAACACATTAAGAGCTAGTGACAGTTTTCTCGAATCATTTCAAAAAGTGTAATATTTTGTTTGCAAATCCTAAAGAACAATTGAATGGAATGTCTGATTTTATTTTAGTCTCAAACAAAGAGAAGAGTGGAAAAGGCGATAAATTTTTTTTATTAACAGTTTTATTCGAAATTTGACTTTGGCAACAATTTCTGCTTCGATAGAGATGGAAATTAACCAAAAATATAGTAGTCACGTGATTACCTGTCAAAAATTATTGGGGTTATATCCCAAAATATAGAATAAAGTTATTAGAAAAAGTTTTTCTAAATACAATTTTTGGCTCGTATACTGTATAAAGGTTTATTTGTTTTTGACCCTGTATAAGGTAACTTCATAAAATAACTATTTTTGAAAACATAGTTTGTATCTAAAAGTAATACATATTATAATTAAGACAAACACAGTGTCATCAGTTTGTTATCAATTAAAAAGTTAGAATTTTAAATGCGTTTAATTTTTATAATATGATTTTTTTTTATTAGAAAATTTGAGTCTTTTCAATTAAACTATTTTCTTAATATTAATGTGTATTACTTTTAGACACAAACTACGCTATTTTATGACGTCACCTTATAAAGGGTCAAAAAGAAATAAACTGTGCATCACATGTGACCAAATTTTAATAGCCCTATTTGGCTTTTGTAGAAAAACACACAAAATATGTCTGGAATAAAGCATTGTTAAAACTAAGAAGTTTTGTGTAGGTTATGCGTTGAGTCTTATTTTGCAACAGTGGTGCAATTTAGAAAAAATGGGCCAAAAATCTAAATCATCTTGTACAGCTGAAAATTTGCATGTGGGCTAAAAATTGCGTTTAGAAAAAATTTTTGTAATAACTTTTTTCAATATTTTGAAAAAAATTTAAATTTGACAGATTATGATGCCAACTTTACTATATATATATATATATATATATATATATATATATATATATATATGTTATGTCGCATATTCTCACGGGTGTGATGTGTAATCGAAGGTTTTCGGGCATCCCGTGTATGTGCTAAGTCTGAAAATGGTGAATGAGATTTCACCGAAACGTCAGCTGCCTTACAGTCCTGAGAGGGACTTAGCACATACACGGGATGCCCGAAAACCTTCGATTACATATATATATATATATATATATATATATATATATATATATATATATATATATATATATATCATCATCATCATCATCATTTTCAGCTATTATCTACCATTTCTAAATTATGGTGCAGCCTCCCTTATTAAGTTGTTATTATGATGTTCCTTTATAGTTATTTATTATTATTATTTTTCTTGTTTTGTTGTTGTTACTATTACGTGTTCTTATAATCATTACTCATTTGTGCCCAACTCTTTCTATCGATGGTTAATCGGGACCAAGTTGTTCCTGCCACTTTCCTGATGTCATAGTCCCATCTAATGTTAGGGCGTCTCTGTGGCCTCTTCGCGTTTCTGGGATACCACATAGTTGTTCTTGTGGTCCATCTATTGTCAGTTCTTCTTGCTACATAACCTGCCCATTGCCATTTAAGGGATTTATTCTTTGGACGACATCTGTCACCTGGGTCATTCGTCGTATCCAATCTATTCGTTTGCGATCCCTTTTTGTTATCCCTAGCATACAACTTTCCATGGATCTTTGAGCTACTTGGAGTTTCGTAATTATTTCGCTCTTCAATGTCCAAGTTTCGCAACCATATGTCATGGTCGGTAATATGCATTGATCAAACGCTCTTTTCTTAAGGTAAAGTGGCATTCTGGATTTGAAGATGATGGAGTTTCGTCCGAATGCTGACCACGCCAGTTTGATTCTTCTGTTAATTTCTGGAAGTAGTGAACCCGACTTGTGTATAAGTTGACCCAGGTATACATATTAATCTACTACTTCCAGCGTGGTTTCGTTTATCCTTATTTCAATGTCTCTTATTAGATCGTTGCACATTACTTTTGTTTTTGCTAGGTTCATCTTTAAGCCAACTCTATTACTGGCAATGTTCAGATCATTAATTTGTTCCTGCAGTTCTTCAGGATTTTTAGCAATCAGAACGATGTCATCAGCGAATCTTAAGTGGTTTAGATATTCACCGTCTATACATAGACCTTTATTTTCCCAGTCTATTTTGCGGAAGATACTTTCTAGAGTTGCTGTAAATAGCTTGGGGGATATTGCGTCACCTTGTCGGACTCCTTTCTGAGTTGGAAATTCTGGGGTATATATATATAGTTGACATTTTTTTTACTTGAGTGTCGTTGCCAGTAATATACAAAAAAAAAGGTCTCGTTGAAATGACAAGAATTTATTCCATTTTCACCCACCTTCTTTGTGACTTCAGATACTGTTGAAGCAGTTATTTTTTTAAATCTTCCTTTTTTTGAAGCGCTGTAGGTAATAAAAGAAACAACAACAGTTGCCGAATACTGATTTTTGTCGCGATATGTTAATATGTAGATCCGTTGATTTTACATAATTCTATGATGCCGGTAATTTTAAACCTTGTTTTTTTTTCTATTTTTTTATTATTTTTTATATGGCAAGCCGACCTATATGTTATCCTTTAAGAAAATTGCAAGCTAAATAATACTGAAAAGGTTCAAGCTATCAAAATAGTCCATTTTACTAAACCATTTCCGATCAGGCGCGGATCCAAGGGGGGGGGGGCGATCGCCCCCCCCCCAAGAGCTTTGAGTTTAGGAAAATGGACCCGATTTTTCCTCTTATACTATAGTTTATTCAAGAACTAGAAAGAGTAATAAATCATTTTTTACCCCTTTTTTCTTTGCAAACTACCTGTGTTCTTTAGTCCGGTGTTTTAGCAAAATTTGTTAGACACATATATTTTTCATAGGAATGGGTTAGAATTTTATAATCAAAAATACCGGTCTATAATAATAGACTAAAACGTAGGATTATTCTCTCAAAAAATTCTAAGTTATAATTTAAATACTTACAAAATATCCATTGTCAAAAATATAAAAAGTTAAACATATATGTATAAAAAAATAAATTCGTCCATATAATAATAAAATATTTTTGGGGTTATCGGTCATTTTATTATTAATTAAAAACATTTTTAGGGTATTTGACGGTTGAGTTTATTTATTTCTTAATCCATCTGCAGAATTACAATTAAACACTAAAAAGGGATTCAAATGTAATTACTTTTTTTTTATGTTGTAATTAAAATTAGACCTACTTATTTTTATTTCTATTGTACTGATATCTTAATTTAATTTATTTTTATATATGGAAATACGATAGCCCCAAAAAAATAAGATAAACATGTTAATTCTACACGCTTAAGAAAAAGACACAAATACAATAATAAAATAATAAAAAACTTACTGCTAATTAGAATTAAATATATATAAAATTAAAGAGGGGGACACACTAAAATAAAAATATATAAAAACATAAAAAAAAACATATAAACAACATTAAACAATAAAATACAACAAAAACGAAAATTTAAATAATAAATTGTGTTTACACTAGTAAACATTACATATCTAATTCCTAATCAAAGTCAGTGAAACTATCTTCACTAAAATTAATTATAATTGGTTCCTCTATCTCACCGATTATGAGATCGAGTTCTCACATTTTGTTTTATTCTTTTACTATATGGATTTTTCCCAATTTTCCGCAGTAACTTTATTCAAAAAAATCTTTCAAAAGTTTAGTTAAATTACTAATTTTATTAATTGTGTTATTTCTAGCAACTCTACCTTTTACTTGAGAGAGATATTTACGTCTTCGACGGATAGTTTCCGGACGATTTATAAGAACAGATTTTCTATCTGGTTTTTTCCAGCAAAAATTAAGTTCTCTGAGTAATTTCCAGAGGTCAGTTCTTTTAATTTCAGGTAAATCGCGATCTTCAATGATTTTAGTTAGAATTTTGTAGATGGTTGGGATCTGCTTCTCATAATAAAATGTATATAAAACCCCTTTAATTGCAGTTTTCATCTCTTCTTCCAACGAGGTTTTTCATTTGCCTGTGATCGAATGTGGCTTGGGAGTACTAACAATTCCAGTCGTTTTTTCTCTTTCAGTATTCGGTACATAGTAGGTTTTCCAACTCCTGTCATGTTGGAACATATCTCAACAGAGCTTTTAACATTATTATCTAGATATTGATATCTTAAGGCATCATAAACATTCATCGTAATAAGTTTTTCGTTGAGGAAAAAATGCTCTGGTTTAACGATTTTGGAATAAATATTGAGGTGAAAGCCATATCTTTTGGGTATCTCACTAATCTCAAATAATATATAAAAACAAGCACAAACAAGATAAATCACTAAGAAAAAACTGTAAGTTGTACTTTGCTCACTGACAGAAATTCAATTAAACTATCAGAAATTCTATGTTGCAGTAAATTTATAAAATATATTTAAATATAATGAAATATAATTAGATTTACGGCAGTTCTCAGTTACCTGCGGCACTGGAGCAGGTACGTTAGAAGTTTCGGTAACAGTTTTATTACTCTCTCTAGTTCTTGAATAGAGTATAGGAGTCTGTATGCTTGCGATCGCCCCCCCCCCTCCCAAAAGCTTTGAGTTCAGGAAAATAGAACCCATTCTGCCTTTTATATTAGGAATGAGTATGTGCTTGCATCCCCCCCCCCCCCCCCGTTGACAACTTGTTTTTCTTGTCATACTGTACTTTTGTGATATCACCGCCCCCCCCCCAAAAAAAAAATGAGAGGCTGGATCCGCCCCTGTTTCCGATAATATTTTTTTTACAAAAATAATGTATATAGAGAGAATATTTATTGTTCAACTATATTGAAGTTTTTCTATGAGTGTTTAGAAAGTAGATACTTTCAGGGCTTATTTGTTAATTTCTCACCACTACCTTGAAATTAAAGCCAGGATTTCAATTAACATTATATTGAAGCTTATATTTATAAAAAACTGATATCTTATAAGCTCGTGTATTTAGGATCACGGCTACATCTTGATCACGTTCACTTTTACCCCACAAAAGTCGAGACAAAGATTGGAAGGCAAAATTTAATTATTGTTTGAAATGTCACTAACAGGAATTACTTAATAAATGGTGACAAAAACTGCTTAATTATGGTCAAGGCGTGTTCCGGTTAAAAAGCGTGTCATGTAGAAATTATCCACAATAACTTATTATTTTTCATTACATTTTTTGCTATTTTTCTTTTAAACTTTAAAAACTAAATCATTTTTAATAAATATTCGTTTTCTTTTCATATTATTTTTTAACATTCGCGAAAATGAAATTAAGAATTTTACTGAAAATTTGTCTTGTCAAATTGATAAGTATAAATACCTGGTATTGTTAAGTGCATAATATTATTCGAAAATAACTGCAAATAACATCTTCAGAAAGAGTTCGTATGCCTCTTACTTTTCTAGGAATTTACCTTTATCATCTGTAATTCATCGTTTAAATAATCTCCAACAACAATGGATACACAAAATTTATGTCTATTGTAATAAATCAATGAAAAATTTAAATCAGTCATAGATTTATTACAAAAATCATTATAATAGAAATTATACGCGTTCAAATTTCAGTTAACCCTGGTACCTACACCACTGATTGTGAGTAAGATAATTTGAAATGCTGATAATGGCAACTTTGCTATAACTACAAGAAAATTAAACTCTTTCCAATTATGTAAATTTTTTTGCCATGCCTGGATGAAAATCTGAAATCACACAAAGTTCTATAACTTCTAAAGAATTGGTCGCAACCTAAAAATTCTAACGGTATCTTAAAATTTAGGTATAAATCTTCATAAAACCGTTACATTTATCTCCAAAACCCATAAACATAGGTATTAAACAATATCATAAAAAAGTAAAAAAATTGAAAAAATTTTGATGATATTTGTACTGTTATAATTTCAAGTGCAAATATTGCAGAATACAAAAACCAAGAAAGTTGGAAAAAGTATTGCTTCACCTTTAAAATGAGCGCCAGATCGTCCAATTTGGTCCATTTAGACCAAAGTTAGACACATTTTTGTAAGAAAAATTTTTTTTTGAAATGCGTATGTTTAAAAAAACTAAACAAAATAGAAAAAATACGTGTTTTTGTGCAAGGAACGCAGATATAAAGTTTTAAAAAAAATCGAAGAAAAAAAATTTTTTCCTATTTTTTGATATAAAAAATTTCAAAATTGTAAACTTTATGAAAAAAATTACACGATATTTTGTTGAAGTTAAAGAAAAACACTTTTGGGTAATGTTTAAAAAGGAACTACTATGTTTTAAACCACTAAATTTATTAAGAAAACAGTGACTGCAGTTTCAACTCACAGAGTCATTTTCAAACTGAATTACAAAGGTAGACTAAGTATTCAATACAGAAACATGAGAAAATTTAACAATAAATAAAAACTAACTGAAAAATTACAATATTACAAAGGGGAGGTACTAAATTTTGGGAACTAATTATTATTTGGCGACAACAAATAACGGGGAAAACCCAAGTTCTGTCAAACATAGAAAACAAAATTCTTAATTCCCCTTTAAGCAAAAACCATGTTCAATTTTGGTACAGATATGTGGATGATGTTCTAGCATATTTTAAAGACACTACTAGACAGCTTCAAAAATTCTTACAAGACATTAATAATTGCCATCTAAAAATTCAATTTATTCTGGAAACTGAAAATAACCATAAAATAACTTTTCTAGATCTCACCATATCTCACCTCAATAATCAGTGTAATTTTAAAATTTTTAGAAAACCAACGTTTACAGGTAATACTATATCTAATGACTCTTGTCACCCCTTACAACACAAAATAGCTGCATACAATTCAATGATACATAGAGCATTCTCTTTGCCTCTCTCTGAAGAAGATCTTCAAGAGGAACTAAATATCATTGAAAGGATTGCAATATCAAACAATTTCTCCCAATAAACCATAAAGAAATTAATAACTAAAAAACAAAAACAACTAGCTTTTAATTCAATATATCCGAAAATAAAAAATGATAAAGATAGTTCATCTTATATATCTTTGTCATACTGTGGTACTTTATCAGAAAACATAGCTAATACTCTTTCCAAACATAACATAAAAGTAGCCTTTAAATCTCAACACAATCTGTCCACTATCCTTTACAATGCTAAAGATAAAATTGATAAATTTGATAAATCAAGAGTTTATAAGTTAAAATGTTCAGAGTGTGATAGCTTGTATATTGGACAAAGTGGTAGAAGCTTTAAAACGCGCTTTTCAGAACACCACCAATCATATAGACTACAAAAAACAGACTCGAGCTTTGCCAACCATTGCTTAGAACACAGCCACAGTTTTCCTGATTTAAGCAACACTGACACATTACATTATTCAACAAACGGCCAAAAGTTAAATATTCTTAAATCTTTAGAAATATATAAACATAGTAAAAATAAAAATGTAAATTTGCTTAATGACCAGACAGAACTTGGGTTTTCCCCGTTATTTGTTGTCTCCAAATAATAATTAGTTCCCAAAATTTAGTACCTCCCCTTTGTAATAATGTAATATCTCAGGTAGTTTTTATTTATTGTTAAATTTTCTCATGTTTCTGTATTGAATACTTAGGCTATATTCTTTTGAGTAATTATCAATTGATCAAAGTGAACAAAGTGAAACTGATAACTTCATGTTCTTTTGAATATGCATTTACTTGTTGGCTGAAGTGATCATGATTACTTCAAGTGATAGAAGTGAAAGTGATAATGACTCAAAAGAATAGCCCTTTAGTCTACCTTTGTAATTCAGTTTGAAAATGACTCTGTGAGTTGAAACTGCAGCCACTGTTTTCTTAATAAATTTAGTGGTATAAAACATAGCAGTTCCTTTTAAACATTTCCCGAAGATGATTAACTACTACATAGTAACGGCTACCAGCATCAACTTTTTTAAAACACTTTTATTTAACAAAAGGACAATTTTAATTCATACTTACATTCACTAGGTACTAAGCCTTTTAATGAAAACAAAAATAAATATCAGTCATTACTAACTAATTAGCGGTCAGTTCTTTAATATCAATATGCATATAATTCAAAATTTAAACCAATAAATAATACAAAAAACGAATTTTAACAAACAATTATACCGAAAAAAGTAAATATCAATTTGATAGATAATATAATAGTTCGTCTCAACATTTTTCTCATCAAAGTGGTAGCCTTTGCTTTTAATTACAGCCTGGCAGATTTTTGGCATTCACAAGATTAATTTGTTGAGTGTGTCTGGCTTGATTTTTTTTCACTCGTCTTGGAAGATTTCCCATAAGTAAGAAACCGGTGTCGGACGTTGCTTTTGAACAACTGTTTAATTCATCCTATAATAATTCTATCGGCTTTAAATCTGGGCTCTGCACTCCATGACTTTAAATTTCTTCTTTTTTTCAAGACTTTCCAAGTAACTTTTGTAGATATTTACAGAATGTTTGGGGTTGTTATCGTATTGGAAAGTAAAAAGAGTACCTACTAGACGAGTACCAGACGACAATACGTTCTTGTGTAGCAGTTTTTATAGCCTTGCTTTTTCAAGATTCGTTCTACTTTTACAGGGTTACCAACACGGGATCCAGCTAAGCAACCCCAAGCCATTACTGAGCCACGTCCATGTGTGACATTAGGAACCAAACAATCTTTCAAAAACTTTTCATTTGCTTTTCTAAGCACATACACTTTTCTTTTCGATTCAAAAACTGCAAACTTCGATTCGTCGTTAAAAGCACCTTTTTCTACTGCGCAATGCTTCAATTTTTTTATTGTCTTGTCCATTTTAATCTTTTTTTTTATATTTAGCAACGGTTTTTTAGTAGCAAGTCGTCCAAAAATTCCATTTTCATGAAGTCTTCGACGTACTTATACTGTCAAATTATAAAATATTAATAATAATTTTCAAATTTTCATTAATTTGAACAGTTATATCAAAAAGCACTGAAAATTCTATTATATAAAGCAGTTATGAACAATATATCTGTCTTCTTTAAGAGTTGTTTTCTTCAGATATTCTCTATTACGTCTACGATTAATAGAGCCAATTTTCTTCATATACTTTCTAACGTTGTAATCAGCAGGACGTCTACTTATATTCGACTTTTCTGCAATTTGTTTTTCTTTAATTTCAAGAAAATATCATGTCATGTTTTTCATTAATTTTACAATTCTGAAATTTTTTGTGTCATAAAAAATATGACCAAATTTTTTTTCTCTCATTTTTTTAAAATTATATACCTATGTTCTTTACCCAAAAACACGTCTTTTTTCTATTTACACTTTTTTTCTATCTGGATTAGTTTTTTAAACATACGGGTTTCAAAAAAAACGTATTTTCTTACAAAAAGGTGTCTAACTTTGGTCCAAATGGACCAAATTGGACAATCTACCGTTCATTTTAAAGGTGAAGCAATACTTTTTCAAACTGTCTTGGTTTTTGTATTCTGCAACATTTGCACTTGAAATTATAACAGTACAAATACCATCAAAAATTTTTCAATTTTTTTACCTTTTTATGATATTGTTTAATACCTATGTTTATGGGTTTTGGAGATAAATGTAACAGTTTTTTGAAGATTTACACCTAAATTTTAAGATACCGTTGGAATTTTTACGCTGCGACCAATTCTTTTGAAGTTATAAAACTTTTTGTGTTTTCAGATTTTCTTCTAGGTATGTGCAGGGGAGTGTACTTTGTTTTTTTTTGTTTTTTTTTTCAGAAACAGAATATTTTTTAACTCATTTTCAAATACACTGTGTATTGTGTGCATTTTCTCTCTACTAAACTCTCTTTCATGATAGGTTTGTATTTTATTAATTGCTGCAAACCGCGCCACATCACAAGAATACGACTACTCTGTCGAAGACGAAGGTGAAAATTCTGACTACGCTGAGTATACGCCCCTGGACTATACCAAATATTTTGCCGAAAAAGAGGCAGTTCAAAATAAAGAGTACAACAATGGATTTCCGAATGATGCGGAATATGAAAGTTTCTTTCTTCCTTTAGGTAAGTTTTTTTTATTAAAATTTTTTAACTAGTTTTAAAAAAAAGAAGACATGCGCATCTTCTTAAAAATTAATCTGATTAGTACGCTGTCAAATCAATTTTTAAGAAAGAAAAAAAAATATTAGTAAAGAGTAAAAATGGGTGGTTTACGCCAAGGAAGTTAGAGGGGACATGGAAAGCTATAAAAGTAGGGTAAATGCCTAAAAAATGATCCTAACATCCTAACATCCTAACAGAAAATAAATGTCATAAATTAACATCAAGTGGCTACGTGGAGTAAGCGCAGAAAGAAATTTCATAGTAAATTTGTTGTATGAGGTTGGCAATATGAGAAACAGAAAACCAGAGCAGGATTTGCGAAAGTGGTGACTGGCATCCAGGCGTATTTTTTGTGTTTAATGTGGTCGTTTGTCATCGCCCTGGACGTTTAAAATTCTGTTGATTTTTTTGTGGCGCCTCGCAGTGACATTGGTTAAATTTCGGAATTTAAATTTGTGTATATTATCAATACATTTCTGCAGACTTTTTATTTATAACAATGCACCAATGTATGGTATTGTTTTGTAAATCCCGTTAATTCATTATTTTCGGTAAATACATTTTTTATATTTTGATAATTATTTACAATATGGTAAATCTAGGAAAACGGCGTTTTTCACCCCCCCCCCCCCCCATTTCGAGATCGCAGAACACAATTTTGGCTTTAATTTTTTGCTATTTTTCCTCAGTTTCCTGGAAAACTTACAAAACGCCAAGCACTTTTAATTCTGAAGGAAACACCGAACTTACATATTTATTTTCAATGGTTAAAGTTGAAATATCATGTATGTAATATATTTCAACTATTTATGCATATATTTTAGTTAATAAATTTAGAAAAACTTGTATTTTCAATGAAAAACCAAAAACACTTTCTGGAAAGGCCATCGACCATCAGACTCGTGAAAACGACTAATATTCGTTCGACACGTTGCCAGATGTAAAATACTTTCGTGGTATAAACTATAAAATTTATCCATCTCAGTCAACAATATAGTTTAATTTTTATAATGTTTTATACGATCTCAGGGAAAAATTAATCTTAACCACCCAAAATTTTTCTCAGTTTTGATCAGTTCAGGTTTAGCTTAATTTTTATTAGTTTGAGAAACTAAAACTAACCTGAACTTACCTAGATTTATTAATTAAAAATGTTATTGTCCTGCAGAGATCACGTAAAGGCTGCACAATCTGTGAAAGAAAAGAATATATGTGAATTTCGCAGAAATCGTATTTGCAATCTGGCAACCGCGCAAATTTTTCAGGTTTTAGAAACGAGTCATGCCAGTATTTAATGGCGGAAGCCATTTTGTTTTTGTTTTTTCATAATTTTCTTAATTTTTCCGACAGAAATGTGCAAATTTATGAATCTTTATATAAAACAGAGGCTTCTATCAATGTGGAATTTGTGGTTGTAACAAAATATTAACGATTTAGTACAAAAGATGAACCTAAAATGAAAAGTGTTTTTCACTGTTTTTCGCAAAACTGAGAAAAAATTATGGAAAACGGAGGTCAGTGTAGTATAGCCCCTTTAAGGGAAGTACAGCTTTACATTCCCTTTACATCCAACTTCTTTGGTTTACGCTAATTTACGAAGCGCCCAGAACACTCAAATAGACAATATTGCCAATTATTTACGACAAATCCAAAATATCTGCTTAAAAGTAAGCTGTGCCTTCAATCAAGGATCGACAGTCAGTAGAAGGAATTTTAATAAAACGGTCATATTATTGTTTACAAAAAAGAGAAAAACGAGTTTTATATATTTCGTATGGCGATAGTATAGCCCAAAGAAGTAAAGTACCAATAAATTTTCCTCGAGGAGAGAGAAAGCTCTAAACAGGCACATCAGCAATAGTCTAGATGTGACGCAGACTATGCAATAGAACTTGGAACTACAGAAAGCACAGGCAACACATCTCAAAATTCTGAAAATTATCAACATTGAAGCTTTGACTACTAATTCGCTTGATCTTCAACATTTCTGAAGAAAACTTTCAAGATCGGTCCCCTATAGATGAAGCCGCAGCCTAATTAAACCACACTTGTCTGGTACACCAAAAGTTGACTTTGGTGTAGAATGAGAGACAACCAGGCACCTTTAAAGAAATTAATTTCTTACCCTTGTGACTCAAGGCTGGCCTGTTGATGATAACAACTGACGATTGAGGAATTTTTGAAATTTTCAGAAAAAAAGCACAAATGTCATTCTACGAACTTAAAACTCTCTATAGTATATTAGGAACCATCTGCATGAGGACTCAAAATATAAGAAAAAAGTCAATAAAATGCTTAAAATCAACCAAATGATACAAATTGAAGAAGAATGGTGCACACATTGCTATCTCAATTTTTTCATTTCCCATCCAAAAGTAGCCACTATGAGCTTAGCCACGAGTAAAAATGTCAGGTTCCGGTTATGGAAAAACAGGCAATAAATACTATGAAATTAAAACAAATGACAATATATTCAAAATTATTAAACACATATTTTTTGTCTATATGATTTTTATTGTTATAATTATTTTCTCGCTTTTATTATCCATCCAGCAATTAAAAAACAATCAATACATCCCGAAGACAGAAATTGTAGTAAGCCCTAACAGCCAGTTCCACTAAAATAATTCTACTTTTAAGAATATTCACACTTGGTTTTTAGATTCTAAACTAGGTGAGAAAATCCACTGAATAATAAATAGAGACGAATAAAGGTATATTTAAAGATTCCAAGTAGTCAATTTTGGACAGTGAAATGAAATTAAGTAAAAAAAGACTTTTTTATATTCCCAAATTCAATAACGACAAGTAAGTTACCGGTTTCACCACAACGTATCATCACTTGGCAGAAAAAGACGAAAAAGAATAGAAACAACATGTATAAACTCCAACTCAGAAAAACATCATAGCAGTACATAATAAAATGAAAAAAAAAATAATTAATTTAATATTAAAGTAATAAAAAAATAAATTAAAAAAAATTAAAATTGAAAGAACTAAAATCAAAAAATGGAGGGAGGTAACAAATGTAAAATACATTAACCAATTCACATAAATGAGATTTGTTTCATTTAGGTAAGTTGGTTAATGTAGTTTACATCTGTTATCTTAGAATAATTCTTTCTTCCCTTATTCAACAACACTCCATTTTCTAATTTTAGTTTTTTTCTTTCATTTTAATTTATTTTTTATTTAATTAATAATTTTTATTGTATTTTAATATGTATTGCTATGTTATTGTTTTTTCTTAGCTTGAGTTAACATATATCGTTTCTGTTCTTTTTATTATTTTTCTACCCGATGATAGAATATACGTTGTTGCCAAACCGTTAACTTACTTAATATAAAAGAATTTGGGAACATAAAGAAGACTTTTCTTATTTCCCTTCGTCAAAGTTATTCATTTTAGCCTAGTTTTCATCCTTCCAAAACTGGATATAGGCCTCCCCTATTTGTTTCCAAATCTCTCTATTCTGGGCTCTTCTTTGCCACATCAAGCCGGCATGTCTCACTATGTCATCCTTCCATCTCATCTGTGGCCTGCCTCTGGATCTTTTCACTTCATATGGGCGCCATTTTCCAATTTCTGAATTCCAACGGTTGTCTTTTATTCGTTCGTTATGGCCTGCCCATTTCCATTTTAGTGATGCTGATCTTTCTATAGCGTCAACTGCGTTGGTTTTTCTTCTTATCCACTCATTTTGTTTTTTATCCCTGAGTGATATTCCTAATATGTGTCGTTCCATAGCCCTTTGAGTTTTGCGGATTCTGTCCAAATTTGATTTTGTAAAGGTCTACGTCTGAGCTCCGTACGTTAGAACCGGCAATATACAACAATCAAATACTTTGGTTCTTAAGTATAAGGGAATTTTCTGATTTTTCAAAACATAAGAGAGTTTTCCGAACGCCGTCCATACCAATCGGGTTCTTCGTGTTATTTCGGCTGTCTGGTTGTCCTTACTCGCTCTTATGGCCTGGCCTAAGTATATATATTCATTCACTTATTCTATTTCGGTTGCATTTACTGTTATAACTTGTTGTTCGTCCGAGTTTGACATTACTTTTATTTTTCTGAGATTCATCTTTAATCCTCGTTGGAGCGATGTTTCATGGAGGTCGTTTATCATTGACTGCAGCTCTTCCTAGTCGGATGCGATCAAGAGTATATTATCTGCATATCTCAGATGATTTAGGAATCTACCATTAATGTTTATCCCTTTATTTTCCCAATTTAATGATTTGGACAAGTCTTCCAGGGCCATTGTAAATAATTTGGGCGAGATTGTATCTCCCTGTCTTACTCCTCTTTTGATTGGGATGCGGTTCGTCTTTAGCTCGTCATCAAGTTGTACTGTCATCGTTGCGTCTAGATAGACATTATGCAATAGATTTTTGTATCTCGAGTCTATTCTGCTATTTACCAACTCTTCTTCAACAGCCCATAGTTCTACGCTGTCGAAATCCGTCTCGTAGTCAACAAAGACCATGTACAGAGGCAGATTATACTCGTTGGTTTTTTCTATTAATATTTTTAGTGTATGCAGGTGGTCGCATGTTCCATATCCCCTTCTGAATCCTGCTTGTTCAACAGGTTAATATGTGTCAAATTTGTTCGTCAATCTGCTAGTTATGATTTTCATGAAGTTCTTGTATAACTGGGAGAGAAGGGATATAGGCCTCTAATTATCCAGAGTCGCCGGATCGCCTTTTTTATATAACAAAATTGTTTTAGCGTTGTTCCATCCACTGGGTATCCTACCTTCAACAAGACATCTGTTGAATAAGATATTTAAATATTCCTTAACTTTTCTTTCTCCTTCTTTAAGAAGTTCTATTAAGACTTTGTCATCTCCCGCTGCTTTATCAAAGTTATATTTGCTTAAAATATGAAAAATTGTACCCAAAACACAATAATTTCTCTTGAGAGCAGACATCTGACAAAAGTGTACATAAAAGTCTATATTTTTCTAGCTAAAGAGATTTTTGTTCATTCGTAATGCTTACAAATTCTCAAAAAAGGCTCTGTGGCTTTCATTACGTACTTTAGAGGTTTATCTGCATATTTGAGAGTTTCAACATTTACGACTTTTTCTTAGTCAAAATATCACTGCTTTATATAAAAGGTATGCATGTTTTTGTTATAACTATATTTACTAAAATTTTATGCAATCTTTTATCCTGTAAAATGTGTTCAAATGCCCTATTTGCTTAATTAAAACCTAGACATTATTTATTATTTCTGCTTTTTTGGTTATAGATTTGCTTCCTCACCGTGACTTAATTGAATAACAATTTATCTATGTAATTGTAATTATATTAGTACTTAGACAATAAAAATTTATAAACAATTATCAAAAAATCCATACACCTTCGTAAACCTTATCACTGTAGGTCATTTACAGTGCTACAAAATTTTACAATAATTTTGACGTAACACCTAAATTAATTTAAAAATATGGAAATAGAATAAAAATTTTTAAAACTCTTATAGAATTTCCAAATATATTCTAAACCATTTTTGTATACATAATCTTTGTATATTTATTTTTTTGCTTTTAGATATTAAAGACCCAAACACCAAAGCTTCCACAGCTCCCCAAACTTTCGCTTCCGAGCCTTCCAAAAAGCCCGACCCCTTCGAAGCCCTCAGGCAGTCTTTCACCCTGAAAGATGACACTCCAGAATCGAATCCCCCTACAAAAGATTATTTTGAGGAAAGTCAGAAAAACCAAAAAGAAGAAGAAAGTTCAATTCATCCCGGACCTTATTATGTGAGTCATCACATTCCTGTACCGACGTTGCATAATACTGAGGATACTGAGGATGAAGATAAGGCTCAGAGTAAAGATGACGTTGAAACCATTCCCCCTCCACTAAAAGGAAAACATAACCCAAAGAAAGTTAAGGTTTGTACTTACTTAGATACTCTTTATATTTGTCAAATTTTAAGGTGGCTAATAAGTTTCTATTGATTTTTTTTATCTCATGGAGTTAAATAAAACAAATTTATAAACTTAAAATATTTTTATTTATTATGGAAGATCGTGAGTATGTCTAGTCTACCAAATGGATTATAATTACACTGAATTTACCTTACTCCCAAGTACAAATATATATCACCGCCCCCCCCCCCTCCAAAGAGAGAGACTAGATCCGCACCTGTTTGTACCCGTTTATTTTTAAACCCAAATAAGGAAAATCGCTCCAATTTTCGAGTTGTGATTTTTGCAATTTCAAAAAAGGCGTTAAACAAGATTGGTGGATGGTTTTAAGCAATCTTTTCCTAAAGCCGTAATATTTACTAAACCTGCAGGATTGAAAAATAGAAAATAAATATTAAAAAAGGGGAAACGTCAAATCCCCTAAAAAATAACGAGATTTCATTGAAGACTGGATCGGCAGTAACGTAAAGAAGTCATCATCAGCAATTAAATGCGCTTAACTAAGTGATGATCTGTTGATAGTCATAAAATACGATCCAAGGACTTATAAATATTTTTTGTTATCGTTCCTTATTACAATGATCCCGCAACCAAACAATAATTCATCATTTGCTGTTTGGAAGATAAGTTCCCTTAAATCAAAATGTATCAGTTACGAAGTATTTGCACTAAACGATGCCAACGTTTTAAAAGAACTTACGTTGCCACTGTTGCATTTAAAAATCAAAAATAAGGCTAAAAATATAACTTCTTCCGCGTATTTGTCATCTCGACAATAATAACGAAGTATACGACGAGCAAAAAAAATGAAAAATTTCCAAAGGGATTTTTTTACAACTATCAAATAAATGATTTGGTCAAGTGAATAAGCAGAACATATCGAAAAACTGTAATAAAATATTTTAAACATTAAATATTCTTTATTGTACCTTGTACATTATTTTATATGTATTTGAAGTACTTACAGTAAAAATTCTAGAATACATAATGGACTAGCAATATATAAAATTTCTATGAGTTTTACTTTGAACATCAAATTGGAAACAGTAATTACGTTTTATGTATATAAGAATTTCAAAAATTTACTAACTTATTAACTAAAATTATTTTTTGCCCACTTTGCGGATAATTTCCATTTCAGTTTTTTTTTTGAAATCTTGAAGTCACTCTCTCTTTATCGTTCTTAATTTTGGCATTATGGTACTTCATTTTGTCTGTTTTGTTTTATAATATTCTCTATCTTCCTCTTCTTGATAAGTTTACGTTAAAGTTTAATAATTCCTTCAACTACTCCGAATCTCTAATTTCTCTCTTTTCTAGATTGCACCATCTCGTCCAGGCTTCGATGGTTTCAAGGATTCATTCGATGCCTTCGAAATTTTAAGAAAGACTGAAGAACAAATCGAACAAACCAAAATAGATCCCACTAGCATATATTCTGGTAAAAATGTAGACTACAGCACTGGAAAATCATCGTCGATATCCCAAGCATATCCTGCAGCTAATGGATACCTTGAATCGCTGAAAATCCCCACCACCACGCTGAATCCTTATCAAAAATATAGTTTCCAACCTGATACTGGAAGATACGAAGCACTTCAATCAAAATATCTTGGTATCTTGGCCACTACTCCAAATCCATTGAAATATACTGAAAAAGCTGCTTTAAATTCTAAAGATGATGGTGTAGTGCAGCCATCAAATAATGTACCTGCAAATCTAAAAGATAAAGGTAAGTATGCGCGAGATGTCACCATACAAATTGCAATTTGTTAGTTTTTGCCAGCTACAGCTGTGACTAAATCTAGCTTTTTTGCACTCTGTCATTACAAAATGAACACTTCGAACAATTAAATTCTTATTGTTGTTTTCCTTAGGCTGTAGAAGAATCGCAAGTCCAGAAAATTCCGAGGGAATGAACTGTTTTGTATGTGAAGATGCGGCAAACAAAGCTAAATACACTCAGTGTTCTTATTCCTCAAGTGAAGATCCCGTTAATGAATACGCTGGTAGTTCCTTAAGATATTCTACTCCAGTACAAGCCCCTACCTCTCTCAGATATAAGAGAAGCGCTAAAGGATCCTACAGCGACGACCCTTATTTCAGAGTATCTGAAAACAGTAAGAAGTATTTCGAAGATTTTGAAAAAGAGCAAAAAGAAGAAGAAAGTAAAAGACAAAAGGACTTTCTTTATTCACCATATGAACCAGAAGACTACGAAAGCTACTCAGAAACTCAAAGCGCCGAACTCTTAAAGGAGGCTGGTGCATGTCAAGAAGTGGAACGGGAAGGAATGACTTGTACCGTGTGCAAAAATGCGAAGACCGGAGGTAATTTCGAGCAATGCTCTTACACATCTGCACCCAAGGAACAAAAATACGCTTATGTGGCTGAAAAGAAATATGACAGTGAAGATGATGAACCAGAGGAGACCAAAACTATCATTAAATCAAGCTCCGAAGAAGAACCACAAAAGGGTGAAGCATCTAACATTGCCAGTACTGCTGCTCCTGTAAGTGAATTTACAACCGCTACCAAAAGCAAAATTGTAAGAGACGTTATTCCAGAATTGACTGCTGCAGGCTCATCCATTGACGAAACTACAGAAGAAAAACCGGAGACTGAAGAAAATGACGATGAAGGTACCGAGGATGATGAAGAATCCGATGATTCGGAAGAGAAAAATGAAGAAAAAGAATCTTCTGATGATGGTCCCTCCTATTTATTCAACTATGACGAATTAAAGAAAGAAAAAAAACTTGTAGACGACGATCCTTATTATATTCCAGAGCACTTTGCTGAAAGTGTGGACAAGAAAAAGAAATCCGAAGAAGCTGATGACGATGGCTTTGACGAATACCATTATAAACTTTTCCCAGTGTTCCAAAATGATGAGGCTGAATCTAAAAGCCAAGAACAAAAGAGCGATCCGGAGGGAAATCCACAAGACGTTGAGGAGGTAAAGATAAACAATTTTTACCCAAAATATTCTATCTAATTCTTTTATATAGGTCTTGTAAATTACGAAAACAAGCTTTTTTTATTCTAGGTGCTTGCTGAATTTGCCAAGAAAGACCGTTCAAACTGCAAAAAAGCGGAAAAGAATGGAATGACCTGCTTCCTGTGCGTAGATAAAAATAAGGTTCAACATGAAGAATGCATGTACATTGCTGAAAGTAAACCAAAGGCTACTCACGTTGCTTTCCACGAGGTCCAAAGACTGAAAGATCCCAAAGATGACAAATCTGCTGAAGATGAATCCGCCGGTGAAGAATCGAAAGTACAGTCATTGAAGCAAAAACCTTCGGACACTATCTCGCCTCTTGCATCAGAGACATCAAAAAGAAAAAAGTTTTTCAAGAAGGTGGTTACTACCCCATTGCCACTTGAAAATGTAGAGCTGGCTGCAGCTGCCTCAGATGTTTACAGAACAGTAGTACCTTTTGAACAACCAAAGAGAAGGTAAACTCATATATTAAAAATATTTTGAACCAACTTTCATCTTTTTATTTTTAAGGTTCCCCAGAAAAGCCAGGAAAGACTCAAAAGCATCCGGAAGCGCACCAGACTCAGAAAGAATAGATGAAGAAACTAAGAAAAAAGGTTCAGAAGAACCGGAAACTCCTAAAGAAATAGACGTAGGTGATGAAGAAGGAGCATACAGTTATGAAACTAAACCTGTTTACAGTAAACGTTTTGGTACGACTTTGCCCAAATACATGGTAGAAAAAACGGAATTTGAAAAAGAATTTGATGAAGTTGCAGGATTCGACTAAAACAGAAAAATAGGATATTTTAAATGTTTTTAGATTGGTTTTGTTTAAAGATTTAAAGATAGTATTTTGGGTGTAGCCAATATTTATTTACAAGTGGTACCTAGGTTTTACTATAATAAGAATAATTTTTATTGCATGTGTGGAATGAAATCCCGACGATATTTTATTAATAAATGGCCACAATGGACTTATTAACTTTAAGAATAGGATACTATGCTATGCTAGGTAATTCATTAAAAAGTTGATAAAAAATAATACCTTTAAATCATTTTAAGCAAATATTAACCTACTACTGAAGAGTTCAAATTCTCCCAAAGGCTATTTATCAAATTTTGAGAAGTTTATTTAATGTGTGATATTTTTATTATATAAAAGATATAATATTTTGAACGTGTAGGTTGTGAGACTTATTGTTCTGTTATGTTTTTATTGTTATCTGTTATGATTGTTGAAAATAAAATAATTTAAAATTTGTTAATGTGTTTTTTACTTACCGCTGCATAGTTTTGATAACTAGAATATAAAAAACGTCCTGTTTAATTTAGAAATTTTTAAAAAATCTATAAATGGCAGAAAAACTAACTATACCAAGATATTATCTCAAAAGAGCTTTGCTTATTGAAAACAATCCCGTATTTTGTCATTACATACAAACAAACTTGGAAAAAATCTAGTTTTGTTTTACTTTAAATACCTTTTTTTCTTTGTTTCAAAATAAAATTATTTGCCAATTTAGAACAAACAGTGAAATGTTACAATAATTAAAATAAACTTACAAAATCTTTTGGGGACATTTTTTTCTAACGCGTAACTAACACAATTTTTTATAATTCATAGATTATGGATTTAGTTTATTGGTTTTGCGGTTAGTGTAGAAAATTAAGCAAAAAGGCATAAAAAACAATGAAATTGTTGATTTATTTTACATAAGAATTCGTTGACCAAATTTGTTAAGTAGTCCAAAGTTTCACATTAATGGATATAAAAACTCTAAATCATTTCAGGCGTGAAAATTTTATTTTACATGCCTTAATACATTAGTTTCGATTTGATAATTGTATCTAGAATTTACTGGTGTTAAATAAATCCTTATCAAGAAAATTGCAAAAATCGAATATTAAAAACAGGACTACGTGGCACAGACTAGCACAGAAATATTTTTTGTACTTTTCAGGTATATCGAAATATCGCGATTTGGGTCAGTCGAAGTACCTTGGATATGAGGTGATTTTGACATTTACAGCCAGATTCACTAAGAGCAAGCTGATCTAGTTGCCATGAAATTTCAATCTTATAGTCGGCCAGTTTAGTTTTGCTCATGATATTATCATGATTTATTTTACATATATCAACAAATAAACGGTTATATAGGGATATTAAGGATAAAAACCTTACGATAAAGCTTTGCAATATGTAAAAGAAATAAATAAAGTTCTCCATTTTTGCCGATTCAGTAGTAAAACAAAATAATTTTTTTATTCTTGTGTTTATAGGGTTTAAAACTTGCTTGACTTATTGTTGCTCTTGACAGTTTAAGCCCTCTGGTGTCAATTTAGGGCGAATTTAAATTTAAACCACTTTAGTGAATCCGGATATATATTTCTAAATATCAACCGGCTGGAGGGTGTTCAGAATGATGATGGTAATCTTCGATCATACCCTAGATTTAAACAACAATAGATTAGTTTGAAGGCTGTTTATGGTCGGTGGGGGAGACGCTTTTTTGATGTTTGATAGACATAAACATGTTTACTTATCTTATCTTTTAGTTTAATTGCTTGTCGTGATTTTTTTCGGTGTTTTTAAGTGTTAGAAATTATTATAAATGTGAAGTTTGCAATTAATATTAACAATAAGAGGATTTAAAAACTTATTTTTATTGGTACATATTGTTTACGTACTGAAAATAACAATAATAAAAATTTAGGCAACCATACATTCATACTGTATGTATTCAAAAGAAGGATAGCATAAAATCGGTATGTGTGTACCAAGAAATTAAATATTATTGTTTATCAACACTTTTTCAAATATAAATAAAAATATTATTACGTTATTCAGCGTTCAAACAACGGGCAAAGAGGATTCATTATTGTGAATTATCTTTGCAACCGGGCCCTAGTTCTGACGTTATGCTACTATGATGTTCGAAGGTGGTAATTCATGGTTTTTTAGACTTCAATTTTTTTTGGGCTTAACTTTTTATTCAACAATTAAATTATGAAAAACCTTTATTTTTAAGTTGTAGAAAACGCTAATGCAAGAAAAAATACTAAAATAGCTGTTTTTATAATTGTTAATAAACAATAGAGAAACATATTGTATATACTTCCTATAGCAGCAAAAGAAGCCTTTTGTAGTATAAAATAAGCATGCGAAATTTCAAGTAAAAATATTCATATACTTTTAGCACAGTGAATTTGTTTATAGCTTTTGGGGTTGTGATCTAATTTGTGTATCCTCAGCGATAGGGAGGTCCTAGGGGGATCTGCGTGTGCGCAAATCAACTTTCAGGGCTTATACTAGTAATATCAAAAAAGAACGAAACAAAGTATTGATTTAATTGTTGAAATAAATTAAGAAAGATAGCGTTAATTCTAGGCCTGATAGCTGATATTTCGAGATGAAACATGAACAATGGAACATAAATTTTTCTGACAAAAATTATTTTTAAGCTTAGCAATAAACAAATTGTATTTTTATATAATAAATAATCAATCAATTAACGAT
The DNA here is from genome assembly GCA_034092305.1 of Diaprepes abbreviatus. Lineage (NCBI taxonomy): Eukaryota > Metazoa > Arthropoda > Insecta > Coleoptera > Curculionidae > Diaprepes > Diaprepes abbreviatus. The sequence goes on along the minus strand of JASJET010000085.1, from coordinate 3,101,472 downwards.
ATTTTTAACACAGTATATTTGAAATTGCGAAAATTCATTGACATTAGTCAATAATATGCTGTCACTAATTAGAACTAATGCAAATTAGATTAATTTTTAATATAACCTTAATTACTTATCCAGATGTAGCGTGAAACAAATTGTGACAGTTATTTTCTGCCCAATAACTGATTTTACAAGAAAAACACATGAATATTTTTTTGTGTATTTTATTGAGATTTATGGGGGGAGATTCACAAAAACATCCTGGTGGATCACAAAAAGGAAGAAGGGGATTTTTAAAACCCATCAGGTGATACTTCGTATGTAAGATTTTTATATATTTTTAATTAATTATCTTTAACAAATTGAAAGGGGAATTAGTCGAATGCTATCAAAAGTAATTAATTATTTTAACAACTTTAATTAAATTTAATTTCAAATCTTTTTTTTCAAAATATAATTACAGCGACTTAAAAACATATCAGCGCTAAGATAGACCATTCTACAGTCAACAAGCTTTAAGAAACATCAACTTACTCACATCGCACAAAATTCAACTCAAAACAAGACTCCAAATGATGTTACTGACAAAAGTGACCATGTTGAAAATGAAATTATAGAAGATCTTTTGCTGACGAATGCTCAGCGTCTTTCATTACTTTAGAAGAAAATATGCAATCTTCTTAGATTGAAGATGAAAAGTGATTGTAAAGATAAATAATTTTATAATCTTTTATTAATAGAAAAGTTCCTATTAAAAACTATTTAACGAATATATAAATATATTAATATAAATATAATCAGAATATTTAACAAGTGTAATTTATCCTTATTTAAAATTGAAGCATCACTAGGAGGGAAGGAGGTGGCCAAAAATCCTATTCCATCAATGGAGGGGAGGGGCAAAAAATCCGAAAAATTCATCCCAAGACTTATGGACTCTAGTTTATTGAGATATAGACTTCTAAAAAACACAAAATATCTGGAAGAAATAAAGAAATCTGCAGTTTTTAAATGGTAGTTTATATCTATTTTCCATTCCAGCAGAGAAAAGTAAAAAGTATATACATTATATATATATATATATATATATATATATATATATATATATATATATATATATATATATATATATATATATATAAACAGTTTGTTTCCTACAAATACAGCTATGGTCCTCTCCCCACAGCAAATTAGACCACCTTATAGGCTCGTCAGGAACTATATCGAACCGAGAGCAAAATTCGCGAGAAACAACTGCTATATGAAATATAAATTCCAAAGTATGTCGGTAGGATATTAAAAACCTGCCTACTTCGATACCAGACCGAAAAATATCGCCAGTCAAACGACATCTATACAATTAACGAAATAGTGCGAAATTTTTAAAAATAAACATTTCAGAAAGAATTATCCTTTTTAGTAAAACTGTCATTTTTTTTTCTACTATCCGTTTCAACTACTTATGTCGATAAAATTTCGGAATGCTATATTGCTTCTACCCTTGTCAGAGATAACCGATTATATTTAGCCCGTATAATTTATCGGTCAACAGCGTATTCACTGTTATTATAAGAGAACTATCCCCCAAAATGGCGGATAGCATGGTCCGGACATTATCAATTTATTAAAGGATCCGTACAGTTACTTTATAAATCCTTGATTCTTACTCTGCACCAAATATGCTGGCTGGTACTGTAATGTTCGGTAATTTTTATGACCTCTGTACGGTATTCATAAATTAAAATGTTGGCAACCCTGATGCAGGGTCCTTACCTGCTTGTCAATCTGTTAACCTTGTCAGTCCAGTCCTTTCAGTGGCTTGTTATCTGTCAAGACATTTTGTAAATTTTGTATTATCGGTTTGCCTTGCAATTTGTTCAGTGGTTCTTCATACCAAGAGGATTCTAAGTCAACTGCATGTTCGTTGAAACATAATTACCTTTTTTAGTAGTAAATACTAGACTGTCGAGATTCTTTGTGAACTATATTGTGTAACGAAACGTAGGAGCCAGCAATGGAAGTTGAAACAGGTACGTTAATAGGCTTTATTATTTACAATCACAGATGAAATCTAATTTAAATTTATAGGATATATTTTATTTGTAAATTTTTCATTATAATATGCTAATATTTTAGGTAAAAAATACATTTTTTAGTGTTTAGAAACATAACCACATTTTCTTTATGACTAAAAAAATATTTTTTGTAACTCTTTGCCAGATATAATAAAAAAATCCTTTCTTTTATATTTAATTTGCACGTTTTACCTTGATTAAATTCAAAATTTAATAATAGAAAAAAGTCTAATGTAATTTGATTTGAGATTTATATTGACAACTACTGCATGCTTGAAGTTGAAAACAAAAGTAGACATACTGAAAGAGCATAAATGAATTTGAGAACTAATGTTACATTGGTGGAATGTCAACAGTTTTTTGTGCAAATATACTGGCTTTGTCAGCTAAGGTTCATTTCAATAACAGAGTATAAATTATAAGCTAAATTATAAATTCACTTTAATAAATTGAAATTATAACATATATTGGGCATTTTTTGGCGTTTACCAGGTTATGGGTTACCGGTTATGACTGCGACATAGAATGATAATTTTTTAATGGTTTCGTGACCAAACGTAAAGTCACATTTTTGTAAACTGATAATCTTAACGTAACCCTAATTTATGTTTGAAATTACGTGTGTTTTTGTTTCTTATTTTAAAGATCACTAAAAATGCAAGAACATGGCAGCAATAATTTTTCATAACGTAACAAATGATGAATGAACAGATAATACTACGTGTTTACTACCATCATTGAATATACCCTTGCTGGATGAAGTTCCTCAAAAAACGTGGTAAAAGAAAAGAAAATTTTCTCTTTAAAGTAAAATAGTACATAAACAATAAATTTTAAGGTTTTAATTAATTTTACCACGACCATGACTGGAACTGGGTAACAATATTTGTAATCTGGTAAGCCAAAGCGATGTCGCCGTTTTTCTTTAACGCATTACAGAAATTGCGCTAAAACGTGGTTGATAACGAATTCCGTAACCAATCCATTACCTGGTAAATGGGAAGAAGGGTCTATTTATAGTTACTATAAATACTAGTAATTTTAACTCATATCCCTATGAAACAGAACATAATAAATACGAACAAACAAGAAATTTTTCAAAGAAAATTTAAAATTTCTGCTTTCTACCTGAGCACAGAATTTTAGGACTCAAGATTATTCTTAAATATAGTACACCCATACACTAAAACTTTCACCCCAAAATGGAATTAATATGATTTATTGCCGTTAATAAACCATTAATTAAATTCAGGTAGTTACTCCATACCTTACCTGAAGGATGTGTCTGTTCAGATATTTTAGAAATGTTTATTATGGAATTTTGTTATATATAGATATGTCGCGCATTGGGAGATTTGTTCTCTCTATATCTTTGTGAGGGATAGAATCTAAATATATGAAAATCCAAATCTAAAAATTACAAGAAACACAATAAACCAATGATGACTTATCAATATAATATTTCTTTCGAAATAGTAGATATCTGTTGGACTTTCATTGTCTTTTTTTGTTGAATATCACGACGTTTCGGCTAATAGTTATCTCTAGCCGTTTTCAAGTGAAACTAAATAAATCCTTTAGCTACATGACTATTTACACTCGAAAGTAAATGCAGGGGAGTGTGACTGAGATGGGTGCAGTCATGCCTGCTATGGCAAAATCCCATTTTTTTTTATGCTGCATTTAGTTTTAGTTTACAATTATTAAAAAGTGGTTTCCACACTTCTCTAATATCTAAAGATGGTTTACTAAAACAACTCGGGTTCTGATGTATAACCGCGGCTTCTTTGAATTTCAGTTTTCTCCAATGTTGTTCTTGGTGTAGTATTTTAGCTTCAGACCATTTTATGTGGTGTCCATGAGTCCAGGCATGGTTGGCGGCACCAGATTTTTCTATTTCTCCTCGAGATGTGCATTTTTGGTGTCCTTTGATCCTTATTTCAAGAGGTCTCTTTGTTTCGCCAACGTAGGAATTGTCACAGTCACATGGTATCAGATATACACAGTTCTTCATCTCCCTTTGACTTGTTGATTTGACCCTAGTGAGCCGACTTCTCAGAGAGTTATTTGAATTGAAAACAACGTTGATTTTATATCGTTTTCTAATCCTTCCAACTTTTTCTGAAATGCCTTTAACATAGGGGATGTTCAATACTGGTTTTCGTTCTTCATTCATTGTCGATATTGTCCTATTTCTGTATTGTTCTAGAAATTTATCCACTAGATATACTGGGTATCTGTCGGCTGTCAGATCATTTTTAATGTAATCTATTTCTTTCATCAAGTTCTCGTTGGAGTTGCACAGAGTTAAGGCTCTATCTACGAGATTTCTTATAATTCCTTGTTTGGTGATGTTGGAGTGATTAGATGAATAATTAAGGTATTGTCCTGTGTGCGTGGCTTTTCTGTAAACCGAAGTTCGAATTTGTCTGCCATCTCTTTCAACCAAGACATCTAAGAATGGTAATTAATTTTCTACTTCTTTCTCCATGGTGAGTTTAATAGTTGGGCTTATATTGTTGAGATGAAAAAGGTAGTTTCGAAGTTCTTCGTTGTTTCAACTCCAAATAATAAAAGTATCGCCTACGTATCTGAGCCATAACTTTGGTTTCTTAGTTGTGGATTCAATTGCAAACGTCTCGAACCATTCCATGAAAATATTTGCGACCACCGGTGATAGTGAAAATCCCATCGGTAGTCCATCATGTAGATGTCGAATTTTTCCTTTTCTTGAAAATAGGAATTAGTCGAACAACTTTCCATAATGGCGTGCGGTGGTAAAGATGTTCTTTCTGCTAAGGTCTGGTCTTCTTCAAGTTTCGTTCTTGTAATTTTTAGTGACTCCTTATCTGGAACGTTGGTGTATAGGCTTTCCACGTCAAAGCTAATAAAATGGTCTTCTGGTTGTACTTCTATTTCACGCATAATTTCTACGAAATGTTGCGAATTCTTAACCCAGGACGATGTATCTCCTTGTAATGGTCTCAGAATTGGAAGGATAAATTTGGCAAGTTCAGAAGTCGGAGAGTTCCAGGAACTTGTGATAGGTCGTAAGGGCATGTCTTACTTATGTATTTTCGGGAGTCCATAAAGATGTGGGGTTTTGCTATGGTGTGGCGTCAACTGAGTCCGGATCCTCTCAGAATAACTACTAGCCGAAACGTCGTGATATTCAACAAAAAATAAAGACAATGAAAGTCCAACAGATATCTACTACTTCGCAAGAAACATCGTTGTCTATGACCTTCAGACAAACAATAATATTTCTTTCATTACATTGTAATAATGATGATTCATCAATATAATATTTCACATCAAAATAATCTTTCTACAAGAGCACAACAAAGAGTTCTCCTAGTCCTGTGTTATAAATTTCAATAATCAGCGATGAGAATGACAATAGATCAATTTATCAAAGACGTTTTATTATTAAAATAGGCAATGATCAATTGAAATGATGAAAAAATTTAAATATTTAAGATTAATTATATATAGTTTAAGAACTTACACTTAATTTAATAAAAATAAATGAAATTGACTTGTCTCTTAAAGATGTTTTCATTTTTTGAAAAAATGCATTAATAAACACAATTCTCTTTAATACTTTATCGTCATACTTTAGTTATTACTCCACAGTTTTATTCCTGCTCAGTTAAATAAAAAGTTTTAATTTCAAAGAATGCAAATTGGTGATTTTTTTTGTATCGGATTAAAATCAGAATATGATCCTACATATAGAGAAAGCTAGTGGATGATTTATTCACACTGTTTTATACCAATTGAAATTTCTGAGAGTGATATTTTGTATATGTACAAAAGAGATATTAACAACCGGTTGGAATGCAATATTTATCATTTTTATATTGTTTTAAATAAATAAATAAATGTTTATTGACGGACCAGCCATTTACAAAAGAAAAAAATCAATACATAAGTATAATATAAAAATCTCTAGTATTCCACGCATGAACAGAAACATACAACGAAACATTGAACAAATAATAAGATAATTAGTCAAATACAAAAATATATGAACTTGAAAATATACAATATAGATAAAATAGGGTATAATATACTACAGATACAAAAGTTAAAACAAAGAGGTATACAGTAGGTGGGCAAATATAAAATACATACACTAAAACAAGTTACCATTTATAGATAAAACGACTAGATACATATATCACAGTGCATTCTTTATTTTTGAGCTCAATGAATTCAATGTATCATTAAAGAAATCGATATCATTTTCAAATTTATTCGCCGTAATTGAAAAACGAATAAGAGATGATGATAAGCCATAGTTTGTTCTGTGATAAGGAACACCAAACAGATTGAATTCTCTCAAAACTCTGTGGAACATTTATGTCTAATCATAGCTAATAATTCGGGACAATCTATTAATCCATGCAAAATTTTATAAAAGGTGCGCGTATCGATATATATTCTCCTTTCCCTAAGAGATATCAAATTAATAGCCTTAAGTATTTCTTCATATACTATGTCTTCACTTGGTATCCACATTTTGAAACCCACAAATCTAATGAATCTCTTTTGCACTCTTTCAATCTGTTCAATATACTGCCCGTAGTAAGGAGACCATACCTAGCAAGCATATTCCAAGACTGACTTAACATAAGAACAAAATAATGTTCTTAAGCAAGCAATGTTATTAAAGTTATACTGTGCATTTCCAATTAGAGGTGTAATAAGAAAAATATTCCTAATTATATATTGCAACTTTACAATAAAAAATGACCAGGATGCCTGGCAATTATTATTTTTTGCATAAAATGATATGTAATTTAAATTATTCAAAAAGTTTTCAAAAATATATTGGTAGCCTAAGGACAGGGATTTCTGTACAAGGTTGGAGGTATCTAACATTTAAAATATTTTGAGTAAATCATTCACCAACTAATACTTTTAATACAAGGTCAACAAATGATTTTTATATTCCTCCAGTGTCAAAAAGATAAATATGAACGTCTGTAATTTTTAAAGGTCTTAATAGTTTTAATTAATCGGTCTTGAAGATTATATTTTCATAATCCCTAAATAAATTCAAATGTTGAGAAAGCTGGTCCTTAATTTGGAATTTATGAATAATTACTTAATTAATAGAAAACAAAGACTGAAATTGAATGACGTGGTATCTGAGGAGATTGAAAGCAGCATGGGTGTTCCACAGGGTAGTGTACTAGGTCCATTATTATTTCTTATATATATTGACGATATAGTGAATGATGTTCTTTTATATTTTGCATGTTCTGATGGTATTCAATTGGTTGACACACTTAACTCTACATTACAAAATTTATATTGGTGGTGTTCTTGTAACCAATTAAAAATAAATGTGGAAAAAACCAAATTTATGATAATCTGCAATGAGATCCTATTATTAAAATAGGCAATGAAACAATTGAAATGGTGAAAAAGTTTAAATATCTAGGAATAATCATAGATAGACGACTTAAATTTAAAGAACATGCGAATAACTTAATAAAAATAATTTCTTATAAAATTAACTATATTTAAAGATGTTCTAATTTTTTGACAAGGTGGACTAAAACAATCCTGTTTAACACTCTGATATTGCCGCACTTTGTTTATTGCTCCACAATTTTGTTCCTTCTTAATCAAAATGAAAAGGTAAGATTTCAAAAATTGCAAAATAGAGCCATGAGAGTTATACTCTCATGTACAAGAAGAACATCAATTAACTACATGTTGAGAGAAATGCAGTGGTTGTCGGTGGAGGACTTCTTTCACTATCAAACATTAATCTTCATTTTTTAAATCAGATCGGGTAGTTCTCCTATATATTTACAAAATCATATTAATTATAATAGAAATATACATGCATATGACACTAGATCGAAGGATGACTTTTATATTCCTCCAGTATTAAAGAGACAAACACAAACCTCTGTATTTTTTAAAGGTTTAAACAGTTTTAATCAATAGCCCACAAATATTTAATGTTTAAAATCTCTAAATAAGTTTAAGCAGTGTCTGAAGCAATATTTTGTTAATAGGGTCTGTCCTTGAGGGACATGAACTTTCTGTTATTTATTTTATTTTTTTAATTTGTCAGTTTAGTTTAGTATGTCATTGTTCTGCAAAGCTTGACGATGTTTGATTGTTGTTTTTAATTTTAAAATACGAATTTAGTTGTTAATATATGTGTGTAATTATATATTAGTCTGAATAAATAAAGGATTTATATATATAATAAGCGTAAAGGATTTATATTACACCGGTAATATTACTTCTCCACAGTCATAACAAAATCAGCATTAATCATTATGCTTTTTTTTACAGAGGGTTCAGACCTAAATGATTCAAAATCTTTAAAGGACTCGCAGTCACCGCCAAGATCCCGTTCATCATCGGCTGATTCTAATCGTTCCGTAAGAAGTCGATCAGCTTCTCCAAAAATAAATGGAAATACTTCACCCAGGAAGTCTCGGTCACGCAGTGGTTCAGTCAATAGTGTAGTTAGCAACCACAGCAATAAATCCAGATCCAGGAGTAAATCAAAATCGAGAAGCAGATCCCGCTCCCGTAGTGGATCAGCTAGAAGTGTTGCCAGTAATCAGAGCAAAAAATCTAGGTCTAGGAGTAAATCAAAGTCTAAGAGTAGATCTCGTTCTCGTAGTAGATCAGCTGGAAGTGTTGGTAGTAATCATAGTAGGAAATCTAGAAGCAAATCTCGATCTAGAAGCAAATCAAAGTCGAGAAGTAAATCTGGTTCTCGTAGCGGCTCTGTTAAAAGTAATGCTAGTAATAGATCAAAGTCTAGAAGCAAATCTAGATCAAGGAGCAGATCACGTTCACGTAGTGGTTCAGCAAACAGCAGAACAAGCAATCGCAGCAGAAAATCAAGATCCAAAAGTAAATCTAGATCACGGAGCAAGTCAAGAAGTAAATCACGTTCTCGCAGTGGATCGGCCAGAAGTGCTGCAAGTAATAAATCTAGATCTCGAAGCAAATCCAGATCTAGAAGCAAGTCTAAAAGTAAGTCACGCTCACGTAGTGGCTCAGCTAGAAGTGTAGGTAGCAATCGTAGCAGATCGAGATCTAGGAGTAGATCTAAATCTGGGAGTAGATCACGCTCTCGTAGTGGTTCAGTTAGAAGTGCAGCAAGCAACCGATCAAGATCTAGAAGTAAATCCAAATCTAGAAGCAAGTCTAGGAGTAAATCTAGGTCTAGGTCTGGATCAGCAAGATCACGTTCAGGCTCAAGAAGGTCAAGATCAGGATCTAGAAGATCAAGGTCAGGATCTAGAAGATCGAGATCAGGATCTGGAAGGTCGAGATCGGGTTCTAGAAGGTCGAGATCGGGATCTAGAAAGTCGAGATCGGGATCTAGAAAGTCGAGATCGGGATCTAGAAAGTCGAGATCGGGATCTAGAAGGTCGAGATCGGGATCTAGAAGGTCGAGATCGGGATCTAAAAGGTCGAGATCGGGATCTAAAAGGTCGAGGTCGGGATCTGCAAGGTCGAGATCGGGATCTGCAAGATCAAGATCTGGATCTGCAAAGTCACGATCAAGGTCAAGATCCCATTCAGGCTCTAGAAAATCAAGGTCGCGCTCTGGTTCGCAAAAAGCAAAGTCAAGATCGCGTTCGGGTTCTGTACAGTCAAAAACCAAATCTAGAAAATCACGATCCAGGTCTAGGTCAGGGTCTGCAAAATCAAGATCAAGGTCTAGATCGGTGGCTGAGAAATCCAGGTCTCGATCGAGATCAGGTTCAAGGAAGTCAAGATCTCGTTCTGGATCCAGAAGATCAAGATCAGGGTCCAGAAAATCCCGTTCAAAGTCACGATCACCTTCACATAAATCAAGGTAAGTTTTAAACTAAGAGTAATATATAGTTTTTTTTTTTAGATAATTGTTATTACTGACATTTTTTTTTTTTAATTTAGATCAAGATCACGGTCTGGTTCAAGATCAGCAGATGAAAAGGTTAAAAATAGAAAAAGATTACTGGATTCTGACTCCGAAGATGAGGATGTGCAGAAATCAAAAGTTAAGAAAGTACTGGATAGCGATAATGAAGAAGAAGCGGGACCTTCTCAAGAACAACTTCCAGAAGAAAATGAGGAAGTAAAACTTCCAGCTCCTCAACAAGAAGACTCTGATTCTGATGAGGGAATAGATCCTAACAGGTACTCTTAGAAACATTTACTAATATAAGTAATTAAATTTGTTAAGGAGCTCAAATATCCACAAGGTTTCCTAGGATGTGTTAAAAAAAAAAGAAAAAATGAATAAAAAAGATTTAGAATAAAATAGATTTAGAATAAAATTTTGAACTCTAATCTACTTTGATTTAAAGTCTCAATATATCTTAACTAAGATTAATTTAATCAGGGCAAAATTGAAAATGTTGACTAGAAATCAAACCCTCTCTATCTAGAACTGTTTTGTACGAAATTTTAATCAGATTTTATAATAATAACTGTGCAGGATCAACTGATCTTGGTTCTCTGCATGTGACACCTTTGGATGTATTTAATGCAATCTCACATCTAGAAAGTAGGTTGGGAGTGGGGCCGGATGGTATTTCACCTCATTTTATCAAAGGTTGCCAGTGTATTCTTTCCACAATATTATCTGAAATATTTAATGTATCTCTGTCCACTGGTGTGTTTCCTGATGTTTGGAAGGTCACTTATATTACCCCTATCTACAAGTGTGGTGATAGGACGAATGTTGAGAATTATAGAGGTATCTCAAAATTCTCTATATTTAGCAAATTGTTTGAACAGATAGTCCATCAAAAAATATATCCCCTATTTATAAGTATTTTTTCTACTGCCCAACATGGCTTTGTCCGTGGTCGCTCTGCAGTCACTAATCTTTTGGCTTATGAACAGGTCTTGTTGGAGGCGTTGGAGAGGCGTTGTCAGGTGGATGCTATTTACACTGACTTCTCCAAGGCCTTTGATAGGGTGGATCATCAGCTTCTCTTGATGAAGCTAAGTAGTATGGGTATCCACGGAGTTTTTCTTAAGTGGTTTGAAAGTTATCTTTCCAATCGAACACAAAGGGTGAAGATTGATGGCGTTGAATCTGCTGAAATACCTGTCACTTCGGGAGTCCCACAGGGTGCACATTTGGCACCCCTTCTTTTTAATTGTTTCGTGAATGACATAGAGGATTCTATAATCTCAAGCAGATGTCTTTTATATGCTGACGACTTAAAGATATTTAAGGTTGTTGGAGAGATAGAGGACTGTGTGGCCTTGCAGGGTAACCTGGATAGTTTTACTAAGTGGTGTGACCGCAATTTCATGCAACTTAATTTAACAAAATGTTCTGCCATTACTTTCTCAAAGAAAAAAGATAGTATAGTTTATAATTACACATTGCACAATACAATGCTGACTCGCTCAGATCATATAAAGGATCTTGGGGTGATATTTGATGAGGGTCTTTCTTTTGACCTGCACGTTAATAGTATTTCGAGCCGTGGTTTGAGGCTTGTTGGCTTTATTAAACGCACATTAGCTGATTTCAGCAGTGTGCAGTGTTTTAAATCTGTATACTGCTCAATGGTTCGATCTGTCTTGGAGTATGCATCTCCAGTCTGGGCACCAAACTATGAAATATACAGAAATAAAATCGAGAAGGTACAGGTCCGTTTCTTGAATTTTTTTGCTTTTAAGCAAGATGTGCCATTCAGTGTAATACGGGATTATATGAGCTTGTTATCATTATATAATAGACGCATCTATCTTGACCTAATATTATTTTATAAGATCATAAACTCTATGGTTGATGCTCCTGAATTGTTGGGGGCTGTTGGGTTCGCTGTACCTCAGAGGGTGCTTCGGGTCCATAGTCTTTTTAATGAACCATACCATAGGACAAACTATGCGTTTAACACCCCAATGTCCAGAATGAGTAGGGAAATGAATTCACTGCCTAGGAATGTTGACCCATTTATACTCTCTCTGAACTCATTTAAGGGTTGTATTAAAGAATTTTTAAATAATTGAATTTTATACATAATAGACTGTAGTGACAGTATTATTGTTTTAGTTAATTGTTATTCTTTTATTACTGATGTGACTTGTGATATTTTGTGATTGTTTCGTTTTAGATTTTTTATTCTTATTTGACGTATTATATAAAATAGAATTTGTATGATTTATTGCCGTTAATAAACCATTATTATTATTATTATTATTATTATAATATCCTTTATTTGCCAACAAAATTATGATCACATAACAAAGCAACGTCAGAGAAAGAAATGTTTAACATTAAGAATTGTAAATATGTCGATCTAACTACAGTTAATATAAAAACTAATCGACATTTCGATAGGAACTTTACACAAAGGAAAACAAAAGGAGAAAAAGACAGATACAAGATAATTTAAAAAAGTAGTAATAAGAAAGTCAGTTTAAACTGAACAAAGTTTTACAGTTTTCAAAATAAGATATTCTAATTTAAAAGGAATAAAATTTTTACACACAAACCAAATGCTTGACAAAAACCCACTAAACAAAAAATATTGACATTACAAAAACTATTCATTAAAATTGAAAGAGTAAAAGCACCTATCAGAAAGCCATTCATTTACGCGTCTCTTAAAGCAATTAATCGACTCGGTAAGCCAGATTTCTCTTGGTAACATCCTTACAGCTTTAATCGCCATATAGTATGGTCCTCTCTCATAGAAGTTGGAGTTATGGAAAGGTACCCTTAGGTCATTCGCCCCTCTGGTAGTCATAACCATGTTTCCCCCATAGAACTGTCTATTCAGCGGAAATAATTCCGTATTCCTTCTGACAAGCATGACTAAAGATCTAAAGTATAATGAGGGAACCGTAAGCAACTTAAACTGAGTAAAAAATGGTCGACATGAAGCTCTTGGATGTAGGCGGAAGATGCATCTTATTATGCGTTTTTGAATTTTAAATATATTAATAGCCTTTCTTGATGATCCCCAAAAGGAAATACCATAAGAGACAAGAGATTGTATTTGCCCAAGGTAGAAAAGCCTAACAGTCTCTGCAGTGATCACGTCACGAAGCCTTCGGACTACACCACATAAACTGCTAAGCCTAGCCCCAAGAGCTGAGATATGATGTTCCCAGTTTAAAGAGTGGTCCAAATGAACACCCAAGAACTTAACCTGTTCCAAAGTAGGTATAGATCTACCCCCAAGCCACACTCAGACCTGCTTGCTTTGAAAAAAGAATGAGGCCAGTTTTATCTACCTTTAGAGTGAGGCCGTTATCAGAACACCACTGCTGCATTTTCAATGCAGAGTTTGTGCACTTTTAAGACAGTCCTGCCATAGAAGTGTCCGCCAGAATTACTGATGTGTCATCAGCAAACTGGCAAACGCTATCCGCGGCCAATCCATCCCCCAGATTGTTTACATATATTAAGAATAATATGGGTCCCAAAATGGAGCCCTGAGGTACCCCCTGCAACAATTTAGTTCTATCTGAAAAGTAATGATGATTATTTTTAGCAAAGCAGACTGTTTGCTGCCTATCTGATAAGTAGGATTGCAGCAAACTGGCAGCAACACCTCTGACCCCATACGCACCAAACTTTGTCAAAAGCAAGTTATGATCCACAGTATCAAAGGCCTTAGACAAATCAAAATATAGGCTTGCCACTTTATCATTTGTGTCAATTCTTTCATTTATATAAGAAATTGTGTTAAATATTGCCATTTCAGTAGATTTGTTAGGTCTAAAGCCGAACTGATTTTTACTCAGGATATTGAGTCTGTTTAGATGTTCAAGTATTCTAGTATATATAACTTTTTCAAAGACCTTTGACACTGCTAGAAGCAGGGAGATTGGTCTGTAATTTTTGATGCACTGGCGATCCCCTTTTTTAAATATAGGAATCACTTTGGCTGTCTTGAGATTAGTAGGAAAGATCTGTGTGGCAAAACTTTCATTAACAATATTTGCTAAGGGATTACTTATGCAGTGTGCGACAAATTTTAAAACATATACAGGCACGTCGTCCAGTCCCGCTGAAAATTTATTAGGTAAACTCATAAGTGTTCGAAAAATTTCATCGGAATTAACTGGTGATAAGAATATTGTAGGATAATTAACTTCAGTTTGAAACGTAAGGTTAAGATTTTATACAAAATGTTTTATCCAATATGAGTAAAATGGTAGAAACTCTATTTTAGAAGAGAGACAATTGCATAAAAGTATGTTTAGAATTTTTATCCACGTAGTAAAATATAGATTACCTTTATTGCAAACATTTTAAGTAAATTTTGAAATTAATATTAAAATTGATGGAAGAAAATCGGCGTGAATGATATTTTGTATATTATACTTCTGAGCTACAAGGAAATTTTTAAATATTTATTTATAAAACACACTATTACAATTCTAAATCAAACCAACATAGAAATTTTTAGCTCGTTTATAAGGAAAATTTTTGAATACACAAGTTAGTTAATTTTGAGATTGTTTTTTGTAAAAAAAATACTTTGCAGGGAACATAACAGTGAAGGCTTGTCAGATTTTGACCTAATGCTTCAAAGGAAGAAGGATGAACAGTCAAAAAGGAGGAAGAGAAAAGACATTGATATCATTAATGATAATGATGATATTATTGCACAATTGCTTGCTGATATGAGAATTGCTGCAGAGGTAAAGAATTGTAAATTAATTGGTTTAAGGAATTTTCATTAAATTTATGATTTTAAAGTATATTATTTTCGAAAATATGATTTGGTTTCACATATTTTGTTTTCTTTAGGAGGATAGAAGACTGAATCAAGAACATAGACCAGCTATAAAAAAAATTGCCATGCTGGGGAAAGTAATGTCCCAACTGAAAAAACATGATTTACAGTTGGCATTTATAGAACATAATGTTTTAAACGTCTTGACTGACTGGTTGGCGCCTATGCCGGATAGATCCATGCCATCTCTGCAAGTTAGAGAAAGTATATTAAAGCTTCTTTCAGACGTAAGTATGACTAGATGATATCTTAATTTTATAATAGTACACATATTTTAGATATGAAATAAATCTTACCTGTTGAGTCCATTATTCATTACTTTTTAAACTTTTTTTTGTAGTTTCCTACGATTGATCAACAGACATTAAAACAAGCTGGAATAGGTAAAGCGGTTATGTACCTATACAAACATCCAAAAGAAACAAAAGAAAACAAGGAGAGGGCTGGTAGACTTATCAGCGAATGGGCAAGACCTATATTCAATTTATCTACAGATTTTAAAGGTAAATTAAACCCCTGATCCATATTTTGAAGATATTTATAACAATTATACAGAGTGAATCAAATTTTAAAACAAAACAATAAACCTTCTCACTTCTATAGTCGATTTCACATTGAATAGTGTAATTTAGGGAATATGAGTTTCTTGACTTCCAACTATTTTCTGTTTCTTATCCTAGGTAACAAAAAGGCCTTATATTTCTTAATCTTTATAATCACTTTCATAATTAAAGTCTAACCCGCTACTGTAAGATTTTTAACGGTCACCGTTCGAACTATCGGAAGCTATAAGGCTTTAGAAGAAAACAAGATACATTTTTCGTCCTACAATAAACGGTTTTAATTTAACATGAAATTAGTTTATGGTAAAAAGTTGATGCTGGTAGCCGTTACTATGTGGTAGTTAATCATCTTCGGGAAATGTTTCAAAGGAACTATTATGTTTTATACCACTAAATTTATTTAGAAAACAATGACTGCAGTTTCAACTCACAGAGTCATTTTCCAAGTGAATTACAAAGGTAGACTAAGTATTCAATACAGAAACATGAGAAAATTTAACAATAAATAAAAACTACCTGAGAAATTACATTATTACAAAGGGGAGGTACTAAATTTTGGGAACTAATTATTATTTGGCAACAACAAATAACGGGGAAAACCCAAGTTCTGTCTGGTCATTAAACAAATTTACATTTTTATTTTTACTATGTTTATAAATTTCTAAAGTTTCAAGAATATTTAATTTTTGGCCCTTTGTTGAATAATGTAATATGTCAGTGTTGCTTAAATTAGGAAAACTATAGTTGTGTTCTAAGCAATGGTTGGCAAAGCTTGAGTTTTTTTTTTGTAGTCTATATGATCGGTAGTGTTCTCGCTTTTCAAAACACTACCGATCATATAGACTACAAAAAACATACGACTCGAGCTTTGCCAACCATTGCTTAGAACACAACTATAGTTTTCCTAATTTAAGCAACACTGACATATTACATTATTCAACAAAGGGCCAAAAATTAAATATTCTTGAAACTTTAGAAATTTATAAACATAGTAAAAATAAAAATGTATATTTGCTTAATGACCACACAGAACTTGGGATTTCCCGTTACTTGTTGTCGCCAAATAATAATTAGGTCCCAAAATTAGGACCCCCCCTTCGTAATAATGTAATTTCTCAGGTAGTCTTTATTTATTGTTAAATTTTCTCATGTTTCTGTATTGAATACTTAGTCTACTTTTGTAATTCAGTTTGAAAATGACTCTGTGAGTTGAAACTGCATTCACTGTTTTCTTAATAAATTTAGTGGTATAAAACATAATAGTTCCTTTTAGACATTTCCCGTAGTTTATGGTAACTTAAATGAGCTGTTCTTGGCTGATCTGGCGTTCTTTTGACGTCCGGGTGTTAGCTGATTGTTTACCGAACCAGTCGTCTCGAATGTAGCCACCAAACTTTGAAGGGCCACCACGTCTCATTTTGATAGTAAAGTTTTATCATTTGGACGTGCTGCTCAATCGTGTAATTTGTCATGGTGATTTGGCATCTATAACTGAATAATAAACAACATATTAGACAGACGCCACCAAAACAACATGGCAGCCACAGGCTGCCAACATCGACCCGTCATTATTAAAAAACCCAGTACTTATGATTCTATCAATTATCATTGTAATAACTAGTCAGAGAGGGTTCACAACGCTGTATATTATTTATTTGTAATTATGGGTTTAATATCCTAGTTTCAATTGCCTTTAAGGTTTTCTGAAATATGACTCTTCTAATTAATTTTTTTCAGCCCTGAGTAAAGAAGAACGTCTACAACGAGACATAGAACAAATGGGTCCAAAGCGGCGCAAGTCTGAAGAACAAGCAGAAAAGGAAAGAAAGGAACTGTCAAAAGCTCTAAATGCCGATGGGAAGTAAGTTAAAAGGCCTTGAGAATCGTTGACCTTAAATTTTACATTTATTTACAGTCAAAGCTCTTTTTTCGCGGGCGATACGTTCCATAAATATGCTAGTAGTCTGTATGGGATTATATAATGAAATATTGTTTAACAATATTAATAATTATTATTAGGGTTAGGTAATGATTTAAAGAATTTGGTATTTTTTCTAGTTGTGCAGATTTTAAAAGGTCTTCCAGCGATGATGATGCTCTGGCACTAATAATTTTCCTTTTAAAAACGAGGCTTCTTGCCATTAGACGGGTGCATTTTAATGAAGAAACCACAAAACTCATTAGCCATGAATAAACTTTCAATGTTTTTTTTAAGCTTGGTATTTTTTCAGTACTACTTGTGGCTTCTTCATCAATGAATATCACTCAATGCTATCTTGCTTGCTTAAAACTATCTTGCCCTATACTATTCACAACTTGAGCAATGTTTTCAGTGAATGTTTGAATTTGCAAGGATTTTTCATCATTACTGACAGTTAGATGTGGCCACAGTTTTTTCCAGCATGCTTTCATTGTATATGGTTTTAATTCTTGCAATGATTCTTTTATGTTAACAATACACTTTGCTATATCAAACTTTTTCCAGCATTGCATAACATTCATATCAGGATCACATTCCATGGTATTCAGTATGATTTTAAAGATTCATCTAATGTGATGGACTTTTAAGACCTGAATAATTCCTTATTCCATAGATTATAGTGAAGTCATAATGTTAGAAGACAAAATTATTACCTTTATATTTGGATGCATAACTTCAAATTCATGAGGATGACCTGGAGCATTGTCCAAAATTAGCCCTGCCTTCAAGTTTAAATTATTTTTCCTCAAATAAGTCTTAACTTCTGAAACTAGACACAGAAAATGACACTTGTGACCCACGCTTTTTTGTTTGCACGCCAGAACACTAATGGATTATCCTTGTTTTGATTTTTCAAAGCACAAGTATCTGGCAATCTGTAGAACATAAGTGGCATGATTAAACAATGTCCTGAGGCAGTAGAACAAAGCAGCAGTATAAAAGAGGGGCAGTTTTATCTACAGTAAACACTTTTTCAGGTTTGTATCCGTCATCAGTAAATGAACTTTGAAAATTCCTCTTGATATATTGCTGCTGGTGAAGTTTCTACAGATGCATATTCTTCTCCGACAATTTTCATGCTAGGCAGTGATTTTCTCACCTTAAACTTATTAAACCAACCTTCTGATGCTTGTGATTCTCCACACTTATGTTCGTCATCTGCTCTTTTAAAATGTACATAGAGACCCTTGGGTTTTTCACAGATTATAGCAACACTCAATCGGTAATGTTAATGCAACTACAATTTTTCCTATTTCTGAATCACAAACAGTTTTTGCTGATAGTGAGGTTGAAGCATTAGAATTCCTTATTTTGTGTTCTGATTTCTTAATGGATCATACAGTTGATTCATTGACATTAAGAGAACGTGATATGGATGCAAACGACTCCCCCAGCATTTCTGTTTGGACCAAAACGACGTTTTTCCGAGTAGGAACTCGCTTTCCTTTGCTTTTACTCGACATTATAAATCGTGCAGGAAAGGCATTTACTATTCACTGACAACTACTATTACAAATGACAAATTGCGGCAATAATAGAAAAGATTCGGCACCCATCGCGGGAAGACGGCTTTTAACAAAGGCTTGTGTGATCCGGTTTCTTCAAAAAACTTTCCACCAAGCGGCAATAAGCCAAAGGGTATAATTGTGTGTTTTGAAAATTAACGAGTAAATAAAAACATATTCTAAAAATACAAGCATGTTTGTATTGTTAATTATAGACCCGTGAATAAAGGAATTTTCACTTGCAAATCCAGGAAGTGGTCACAATGTTTGAATACGCTGATAAAGGAACCATGAATAAGGAGCTTTTCAGTTATAACTTTTTGTTTGAAGATGTTCCTCAATTAACTTACCATTGATATTATTCTTTTACAAACAATAATAGATAATTCTTACAGTTTACTAGATTTAAAAAAAGCTTTATTGTCTAACGTTTCTATGAATTTTCATTGTTAAATTATTTTATCAAATGTTATCAATACTGTTTAATTATGAATCGCTTCATGTTTTTCACACACCTTATCTTATTCAATTTGACAGCATTCAACACTCTACATTAAATTATGATTTTCAGGCCTCTAAGACCTGGCGATAAAGGATGGGTAGCCCGTGCTAGAGTTCCAATACCATCAAATAAGGATTATTTAGTAAGACCAAAATGGAATTCAGAAGTTGATATTAGTCGGGTAAGTTACTAGTAATTTTTTATTTTATTTTTTGTAAATGACTATAAAATGTTAATAGTTCACTATTGCCGCTCTACGATCTTTGTATGGGAACGCTTTATTAAAATTGGATAATTTTTCAAAACCTGACTGTTACTTTTTACAGTAATCAAATTTATTTGTCCAACTTCATGGTTACATGATTACAAGTATAAGAATATTCTGTGCTAATAAGTTTTGACCTGTTCAATCATGAATAAAACATAATCTAATATAAAATTTCTTTTGACTGTATATTACATTTAGCCATTACTTATGTTGCCACAATTTTTAAAGCTCATCCCGAACAATAAGTCACAAAAGCCGTCAATCAAATTGTGCGATTTCACTCGCATTTCTTTACAAAAAAATTCATAATTGCAATTTTCGAGTTCACCCATAACTTGAATTATCAAAACTTGCTGAAAGAGGTCGCAAGTAAGAGATGATGTTGAGGAAGAAAATACAAATACAGATGTCTTTCCTGCAACTTTAGATAGTATAGAGCAAAATATGCACTGCTTCTGGATTGAGATTGGAAATTAAAATATTTTATATCTTTGTATCAACATAATTATTTATTTATAAATTTATTATATATATTATATATATATATATATATATATATATATATATATATATATATATATATATATATATATATATATATATATATATATATATATATATATATATATAATATATTTATTTCAGTTATTATATCAACTTTTGGTGATTTGTTACTCGATCAATAAAATTACTAATTCTAATTTAATGTGGAATTATTTAAAAAGAAAAAATCATGTTTAATCATGTGGGAGAATGGGGGGAGGGGGTGTTAAAAACGCTTCAAAACAACCACGTGATTTACGGAGGGCCCCAAAGCCTAGGGCTATTAGTATGCTATTTTTGAGTTTTTTAAAAAAAGTATTTTTTTGAAAAATAAGTTTGTTTATAAAATAATTTTCTTTTGTTAATTTTCGATTTACTTTTGATATATTCGAAAAGAAAGAAACTCGTTGATTTCTATTATTTATGCTGTAAAATTTACAAAATGCACCAAAAGGGCTTAAAATTTTGAACTCTTCATTATTTTGGTATCTTTATCGACGCTCTAAATTTGAACCAGATTCTAGATTGACGGTTGTACATATGTATGAGGCCAGTATTCAAAATATAATATAAAAATTGTGTTAGGTTGTATGGTTTATATTGTATGGTATTTTTGCTTATTGATAAATTTGACTTTAGTAACCTTTTTTTTTCTTTACAGACTACGAAAAAAGGATTAAATAGATTTGAGAAACACTATAAAAACTTTTTGGATGGCAAACGTTTGAAGCAGACTAGACGCGCTGTTGAAATATCTATTGAGGGAAGAAATATGGCGTTGTAAATATACATATATTCATAATGTATTTATACTTATTCTTAAGTAATGTTTCATATCGTGAAGATAATTATGTTTGACTATGTTTAGTATCCCTAAATAATGTGCATAATAATGTAAAAAATGGTGTTATTGAATAATTAGTGTTCACTTTGGGTGATACATCGTTTTTGCAAAACAAATGTCTTGTATTACTAAAATCAGAACAATGACTGTCTATAAGAAAAATGATGGTGTTATATGTTTATCATTAAGATTGCATTCATATTATTTTTAAAAAATGTATTATAATTTGTGTAATATAAAATATAATAAAGTTACACTTTTTATATCTGGATTTTATACAAAGTACGACGAACATCCACTTATATTCTCTTCTGACTGACATTAGGGAGAGAGTACAGACAGACCACATGTTTCACTTAAATTACTATACACCGAATAGGTGGCCTATGCTAATATACCCTTCAATATTGCGTTAATTTTTTTAAATCATTACAAAATTGTCTTACTGGGGGCGCCCAAAATACTGCAGATTTTTAAAGATAGCTGAATCAAGATTTTTTTGTGAATCTTTCGATTTGCTATATAATAACACCAACTAATGTTATTTAAAATCATATTTTCATCATATAAATTGTTGGATAAGTATTTTAATCGAAATTAGATCCGCAATATTAAGAGGAAACTCTCAAGAATATGGGGATTTTTTCTGCTGAGTTAAAAGACCCTGCCAATGTTCTAATACCCTCACATCTACGTAGTTGCCATAGACGCACAGATGTAAGAGAAATATATATTAATTTAAACTGCGGACCCTACAGAAAAAAATAGGCCCACGCTTAAAAAGAGATGGATCGTTTTCGATGAGTAGTACCTTTCTTTCTAAGCATGAGCCAACTTTGCTCTATGATTCGCAGTCTATGTCTACAAAACGAATTTTTCCCTAATAGATTATGGCCTTATCAATTTTTGTAAGTACTTAGAACTCTTGTCAGTATTTTATTAGAATTCCTGAGTGCTAGGTCTTCTCAAAAGTGTTTGGTGAATTGTTAAATTGATAATATGATACTTAGATTTGATATAAAGGTGTTCATGTCTGCAAAACTAATTTTTCCCTATTAGATTATGGCCTTATGAATTTTTTGTAGATATTTAGAACCCTTTTCAGTATTTTATTAGAATTCCTGAGTGCTAGGTCTTCTCAAAAGTGTTTGGTGAATTGCTAAAATCATACACAGATTTGATATGGTGTTCATGTCTGCAAAACGAATTTTTTCCTATTAGATTATGACCTTATGAATTATTTCTAGGTAGCTAAGACCCTTTTCAGTATTTTACTAAAATTCCTCAGTGCTAGCTCTTCTTGAAAGTGTTTGGTGAATTTTCTAATTTATAACATGTTACTTAGATTTGATATAAAAGTGTTCATGTCTGCAAAACAAATTTTTCCCTATTAGATTATGGCCTTATCAATTTTTGTAGGCACTTAGAACTCTTTCCAGTATTTCATTAGAATTCCTGAGTGCTAAGACTTCTCAACAGTGTTTGGTGAATTGTTAAATTGATATGATACACAGATTTGATTATAGATGTTCATGTCTGTAAAACAAATTTTTCCCTATTGGATTATGGCCTTAATATTAATTTCTCTTACGCCTATGGTAGCTGCCTGTACTCATAGACATGACATTGACTAGATCGCAGAGCCTATCGAAAAAAGTTGGTTCACGCTTAGAAAGAGACAGGGTGTTATCGATGAATAGAACCTCTCTCTCGTACTTAGCTCCGCTATTAGAAAGAGAGGTACTATTCATCGAAACCGCTCGGTCTCATTTTAAGTGTAAACCTACTTTCTTCTATAGGATCCGCAATCTGTTTTAAGTACTATTAATTACTCTAATTTCTATCCCTACACTTGTACTAATTGTTAATCATATTCGCAATCTGGCAACAGCGCCTGTCGGAACAAGCAAGCCATTTTTACCTGAACTATGTACGCTATTATTTAATGCCGAGGCCATTTTGTGTTTTTATTTGTTCTTACTAATTTTCTTGATTTTTCCGATAACAAAAAAGTGCATATTTTTGAATTTTCGTATAATGCAGAAGCTTCTATCACTGTGGAATTCGTTGTTATAACAAAAGTTTAACGATTTAGTAAAAAAAAATTGAACCCAAAGTGAAAAGTGATTTTCCCTGTTTTCCGCAAAAATAAAGAAAAATTATGGAAAACCGTCAGAATGGTGTTCTACGGCCTCGAAATAGGGGTTAAGTATGGAATTATTTTGAAAAAAAAAACTGGTATTTTCCTAGATTTCACTCAACTCCAATAATTACCCAAAAAGGTTGTCATCCAAAGCCCCGATTCTGTAAGCATATTTTTTGGCATTCCCTTTCCTTATCTCTTTTAGGGCAGTGACACACTTATGTGTTAATACGGATTGAACAAAGATAGAAGATCCTTATTATGACATTCTCTTTCCCTTTACTCTTATAGAATCGCAGCCCAAGTTTTAAATCATGACGATAAAATAATTCAAAATTGTTTTTTTTTAATCACTAAAGCTGCGAAAATGCGGAATGGCGAAATGATACTGATAGGTTGAATACCTCGGATTCGATCAGAGAAGGATGACGTCATACTCAACAGTGTTGTGAACCGACCATGAACTTGTTTTATAAATTGGACTGCTCGTATATAATATCTATTCTGAAAATGTCCTCACCGTGCTTCGCCATTACGTGCAAATAATTAGTTTGGCAACAATGCATTTCATAAATTTTCATTATGTTTTCATTTTGATGAGAACTTATTTTTGATGTGCTTGTTGCTTGTTTTATGTCTTTATAAGTATTGTCTAAACCTATTACAATAATAGAATTGTCTTCGATAAGTAGTATTTCCCTTTTTATTCCACAACATAGAAAGAGAGATACTACTCATCTAAAAGCTCTGTCTCTTTCTAAACCGAGAGCCAACGTGCTTCCATAGGATCCTAGATTTATATCTTATATGTCTATGACGAAAAACAAGATATAACCTCACAATTTCTGTTTTACCGAAAAAATTATTGTCCCAAAATAATGGAACAAGAAGATAAAAATGATACAAATGGGTCTTTAGATCCTGATAAAGACCATAATTTTGGTTCTGAATTTTCACACTTATATAAAAGTAATGATAAAGCGATAAGTCTTTCACAACAGGAAAGAAGAGAATTATTGTTGAAAGAACAGAAGGAAAAGCGCCACACTTTGGTCGACAGCTACAGGGACTTTAGCGAGTTGTTTCTCGAAAACGACAATGAGGATATTGAAGAAACTACAGAAGATATGGATGTTGATGTCCATGCCGAACAGAGAAAACCAAAACCTTTTCGTCTTATGAGGTCAGAATGGTTTTGTGAAGTTCCAGAAGACTTGGAAGAAAACTGGCTTGTAAAACTAGCCCCAGAGGGATTTAGAGTGCTTGTAATAGCTAAAAGGAAACAAACAGTTGTATTAAATGACAGGGGTAAAGTTTTAACTCTCAAAACGCATCTACCTGGAGGAGGATTTGATAAAAGTGGTGGATTAACTGTACTCGACTGTATTTATAATAAGCCTACAAAAACAATTTTTGTATTAGACTGCCTATTTTGGAACACCATGTCAATGCTAGAGAGTGAAACCGACTTTCGTTTTTATTGGCTAAAAAATAAGTTTGATGAAAATTGTAAATTGTCTGAGACAAATAAGCCTCATAAAATTCGTGTTATAGATTTTTTCCCTGCCCAAAGGTCTCTTATTCAGGAAAAAATATTTGAAGTTTTAAACGTGTCAAATCAGCATGTGTTACAGGAAGGTGTTGTTTTCTATCATAAAGAATTACATTATATTTTCAATGAAACCCCTCTTTTGGGTTGGCTCTTTACTTATATGTTACCAGAAAAACTGGGGATAGATGTGCCATCAGAAAACATGAAAAAAATGCCTAAAAACTATGAGTGTTTGCAACAGTATTTGGAGTCGAAACAAAAAAGAGCTGAAAGAAGAAGTTTTCGAGAAAAAAGATGGGAAAAGAAAAATATGGAGATTTCCGAATCAGCATGAGTGAATAAAAGTGAAACTTTAATATGTTCATGTGTTATTATATCTTATGTGTTTATTTATTTTTAACAGAAATTCTTTTTTTTTTGTTTGTGTAATTTATTAATACAAATATGTGATTTTGGTTATGTTCTTTATTTTGGAGATCTTACAAAAAAATTCAAGTTTCAATCTTAAGGCATTTGCAATCACACTAGCATCTTCAAAAAAAAAAAAGTATAAAACTACAAAAACTATCTTTTCACCCAGCAGGTAGCCGATTAAAAATAGCAATTTTTATATTATTTTATAGTCTGTATATTTATTATGTACTAAACTACACCTCTGTAAAGTACTTGTAATTTATCATTTCCTTAATTATTATATTCAGTATCCTTCAAAAAATATAAAACAGACAGTGATTCAGAAAAGGTGGGCAATCTCTTGGGGGCACATAGTTCACATGAAAATAACATTTTATGTTCAAATTATTTTTTTTTCCAAAAACGTCCCCATGCTGTAATATTCATTCTCAAACTTGAAGTCTGAAATGTAGTTTTCCCAAAGTACCTTTTGTTCCTCTTGATAAAATAATAAAATTTGTATCAAAATTCTAATAAATTAACACTCTTGAAATGGTTTAAAAAATATGTGTTTAGTGAGCTGGGGGTGCTGTACTTTTTTCCATTTGTTTCACTAAACTTTAAATCAGGTTAGATTCATTAAATTTAACATTGATTTTCTAATTACTTGTTATTTTACTATCAGCAATGTAATAAATTATGGTAACTGATACTGACTTTTAAGTAATAATAATGGGTTGAATTTACAAAGGTTTTTTTTAGGAAAAAAACCGTTTTATTTAAAAATAATTTTTTAGCTGCTCGTTTTACTCCATGACTAGCCGTATTTGACTTAAGGGGGGTAAAAAATTAACAAAGACACATTCATCAGATAACTTTATTAATCTTAAGCAACTTGACTACATCAAGCGGAAGAAAAGTTATTTAAAGAAAACTAAATTTCACCCCTCACATTTCAGGGCAAATATCTAAGCATGGGGACGTTTCACAAAAAAAGAATTATTTGAAAGTATAATACATTTTTATGTGAACCATACACCGCCAAGATATTGACCAGCTTTTCTGGATCACCATGTATAAGAAATATAATGATTGCCCTTAAAGAAAAAATATAATAAAGTTAATTTTTTTATAATTAGTAATAGAAATTTTATCTTCACATGTCGTTTAAAAAACTTGCTGGTAAAAAGAGCAGTATAAGTAAGTTAATCAGGGTTATTAAAGATATTTTTATTATATTATATTGACTGAAGCTTTTCTTTTATTTAAGGTGGCGACTGCCCCTAAAAGATAGTCACGTAAAGTTTTGTTATTTTTCAATATTGTATTTAAAAAAGGACGAATTTATGCTCATTTGAAAACAATGCAGCAAATTTCATAAGGAAAAGTTGTTTTTTATATTTACAAAGATCTGCAAAATCTAAACTACTAGAGTTTTAATTTGTAATGTTTACTATTGGATAAAAATTATTAAAATTTCTGAAAAATTAAATGATTTTTAATTAAAAAAAACCTGTTTTAAAATGGCCATCCCTAGTAATTCTGAAATTCTTAAACTAAATCTAATATTTGAGTAATAACTTTATTATCTTGCTTTTTGAAGATATTCAAACATAAATTCTTTTTCTTCGAGTGCCTTCTCCATTGCGGGGGTTGGCAATCATAATAGCTATTTTAATTTTTGAGACAGTTGCTCTAAATAGTTGTTTTGAACTGCATCCAAACCATTCCCTTAGGTTTTTTAGCCATGAACTTCGTCGTCGTCCTACGCCTCTTTTGCCACTTATTTTGCCTTGGATTGTGAGCCGTAAGATGCTGTACTTTTCTCCCCGCATAATGTATCCGAAATATTGCAGTTTTCTCTGTTTTACTGTTATCTCGACTTCCTTTTCTTTCCCCATTCTTCCCAACACTTCGGCGTTCGTAACTCGATCCACCCACGAAATCCTCTGAATTCTTCTATAGGTCAACATTTCATAAAAGTTAAGTCTTCTCATTGCCTCTCGATTCAGTGTTCATGCTTCGATTCCATAATATAGAACACTGTATACGTAACATTTAGTCAGTCGTATTTTCAGGGCTAACGTTAGATCTTTGCTGCAGATAACCTTTTTCATTCTAATAAATTTCGCACGTGCTTTCTCGATTCTGGTTTTTATTTCGACGGTATAGTCATGATTTTCTGTTATTAGGGTTCCCAAGTAAGTGTACTTCTTAGCTCTTTCTATGTGCTGGCCTCCTACCATTATTATTGGTGTTGTTTTTACTAATTATCATGACCTTGGTCTTTTTCGTGTTAAGAGAGAGTCCATATTCTCCACTAACTCTTAATATTTTATTCATTATTTTTTCTAGGTCTTTCAAACTACCAACTATTATTATGGTGTCATCTGCATACCTAATATTCTTGATTAAAACTCCGTTCACTTTTATCCCTGCTGTTTCAGATTCAAGACTTTCCAATATGACCTCTTCAGAATAAGCGTTAAATAGTAAAGGTAACAATATACATCCTTGTCTGACTCCCCTTTGTATTTCCACATCTCCAGATATTTCCTGTCTAATTTTTACTGCCGCTCGCTGATTGTAATACAGATTTGATATCAACCTTAAATCTGTTTCATCCAAATTTTTGCTTCTGAGAATCTCTATCAGTCATGTTTGACCCTATCAAAAGCTTTGTTGTAATCTATAAAGCAGACATAGATGTCCTGATTGATACCTAAGCATCTTTGAGTAAGCACATTAAAAGCAAATAATGCTTCTCTTGTACCCACCCCGTTCCGAAAGCCAAACTGTGTGTCACTAATATCCAGCTCCAATTTGGAATGTATTCTAGCGTATACAATTTTTAAAAGGGTTTTCAAAGTATGTGACATGAGACTGATTGTTCGATAGTCACTGCATTCTTTTGAATTTGCTTTCTTTGGTAAACATATGAATATTGATGTTAACATTTCTCGGGGGATAGTTCCTGTCGTGTAAATTGTATTAAATAAACTCACCAATAAATCCAAATTTTTGTCATTGATCAGCTTCAACAACTCACCTGGCATTTCATCTGGACCAACAGCTTTATTAGTTTTTATCGATCTTAATGCATAAATGACCTCTGCTTTAGTAATTTCAGGCCCTATTACAAACATATTAAAACTATTTTGATGACCACCGAACAATGATACATTTGGCCTACAGGAACACCTCATTATGGCTTTCTATTTTTTATACAAAAATTTTGCCTTTGGCTATGAATAAATATGAATTTTCAAGTTCTGTTAAATTTGATTTTGTTTCTATTTGTTGACCGTGTAGTTATTAATTAGATTTTACTTTTTTGGATTTTGGTCATACTATTACTTAATAAGAAATTAACACATGTTTTTCGGACGTTTCGGTTTATTTTATTGAGTAGTACTCTGTCAAAAGCAAACCGGAATGTCAGAAAAAACATGTGTTAATTTATTATTAAATAATAGTATGACCGAAACCCAAAAAAGTAAAATCTAGTTAAATTTGATATGGAGTTGAAGTATTTTTGATTACCTTTAGACTAAATTAGATTAGTTACATTAGTTTACATGTGGGTGTTTGGAACAAATAACGGGGGGTTTAAATTGACAAAGTACAATAAGTATATCTGCTTTTTCAAAAAAACATTGTTGGTAAAATTCTAAATATGCGTATAAATATGGTGAAACGCTGGCTTCTGTTGAAGTCGATTGCAAATTTCTCATGAAAATTTTAGTTAATACAAAGTGAGCGAAAGTAGACCCAGCCCTGCCATATCTGAGAACGAGGAATAAATTGCATCCTTGTTAGTTTAAGCAGAGGGGTTGTACCATTTTTTTTTGTTTTGTGTTTGCCGTTAGCCATAAAATCGTTTCAACACGTATTTTCGGTCAAAATAGAATTGAACATTTCACGGCTTCAGACCGTTTATACTATATATATTTTTTTATTTCCTCCATAAACAGTATGGTTAAGAACAATACCAATTGTCAGCTGAATAATAATTCTAACAAAGTTAACTAATATGTTAGTTTTATATTGCTTTCAGACTTGTTATTTTCTGATTACAATGTATTTAACTTCATGAATCCCCCTTTTTTTTTGTTCTTAGAATTAAAGTATCCTTTTTATCAATATATATGTTTACAAGGGGGGAGAACTGGGTGTAATTGAATAACAAAATTTTCCTGGTCTACTACAGTAACCTTGGTTTTGTATTTTTTTTGAAATCAAAATTTCAGAAGGAAATTTTGCCGTATTTGGTAAACGGACTTTTTTATATGTATTAATCCTTTCAAGACCCAGAAAAAACAAAAATACATACCAAGAAGTATTCCCTCAAATGCCATTTTAGTTTTCTGTACGGGTTTGGACCACTTTATGGTATCATTTATGGAACTGTATCGAACCGGGAGCAATAATCAACAGAAATGCTATATAAATTTCGAGGTATGTCGATAGGATATTAAAAACCTGCCATCTGCCGCCTTCGATGTCAAACTGAAAAATGTCGCCAGTCGAACGACATCTATGAATCACTAGAATAATGTGAAATTTCAGTAAAATAAAGAAATCTACCTGCCATATTTAAATGGTAGATAGACTTCTTTATTTCTTACTGAAATTCGGATTTTTTTAAGATTTCACACTACTCTACTGATTCATAGATGTCGTTCTACTGGCGATAATTTTTAGTCTGATATCGAAGTCGTTTTTTAATATCCTATCTTGGAATTTATATTTTATATAGCATTTGTTGCCCACGAAGGTTGCCTTCAGCTTGATACTACGTCGTCGAGACCATTAAAATGCCCGCAATGCATAGTGGCCAGTGCTGTCAAATGTTCCACAGAAAAATACTTGCAAGTTTTATATTCATTCCTGGCAAAATGCGTGATAAGAAAATGCTGATTGCTCAATTAAACTAAACAAATAGATAGACAGAGGTTAATAAGATTGTCCATCCTTTTTATTTTAAGACTACAAAATATTTTTTTTTGAAAGAGCGTGCCTAAAGCCGTCCTACTAAATAAAAAAATCCTTAGAGTTCGCACCAAGAATCGGATGGATTACAGACGATTTTATCATCTGCTTTGACGCTGGTTGCCAAAGGCGCAAAAGTCTTGTGAAAAATTAGCCTGGTACTCTCAACATTAATCGAAGTCAGCAAAATTCAAAGGGGGCTTGGTACAAGACCGCGACAGGTTCGTCTAAATATTTTTATTACCCTCAGGTAAAACAAATCTGTTTTTTGCGGATCATTTTTCCAAGAAGTGCACCTTTTCATTAAAAATTTGTACTTGAATTCCTGCAATATTAAACATCAAAAAATTATTAATACAATACTTTTCATAGACATTTTCACCAGTATTAATAATATTAAAAAAAAAAAAACAACATTTGGTTAAAAAGCAGTAAAACCTTTATTAAAAAAATAAAACACATTTTTACCTAAAGAGTTGTTTTAATTAAAAAAAACACACACACTATATATGTACTACTATAAATGGTCTTCAGGTAAAAATATATATGTTCAGCTTATGGTGTAACTCTTTTTGGATCACGGGGGAACATAGATGTTTTCCTAATATTGTCCAGGCCCAGATACAGCATTACCACTCGTTCCAAACCAATACCACCACCAGCGTGAGGAGGACATCCATATTTGAAAGAATCTATGTATCCAGCTATTTTGGTGACATCTAATGGAAATACATTAAATCTTAGTAAGCATAAGTTTGAATGTGCATTTTAAGCTCAGATTACGAAAGAGAGAGGATGTCGTGCATGTCATTTCACTAAAGTTCGGTGTTTGTGACTGTTTTGGTGATGGCATTTTAAGATGTTTAACTTTATAGCAATTTTTTGATCCTTGGAGTAATGCTTTGATAAAAATGCTTTATTATACTGTTACGAACTTTATATTACTTGTTCAAGTTTAGTTTTTTATGATAGTTTTAACATTTTTAATTAATATTTTGCCATTTACAGGACATTATTTGTCAGAATTTGCATATTTCCATAGGCGTTGTTATCCATTTTTTTAACAAAAATTTAAATATATGTATTAAATTTTATAATTTGTTTTAGTTTTCCTGAAGACTTAAAAAAACACAACATGTGAAGTTCGGATCAATACAAAAGTTAAAGATTGGGAATGGAGCCATCTAAAAATTCTCGAATTTGTTCTGAACATTTTGAAATATGCTATTTTTATAAGATTAACCCACAAACGACACTTTGACCAGTTGAGCTATACTAATGATTTTTTCCTGAATCACAAAAATACCTGCAGCCAAAAAGACAATATTTATTTTTTTGTATTATGTTGTGTGTTTCCTTTTAAATATGTAATTTTTCCGAATTATACACTTTATTGTTATATTTTGATTGGTAAAATTAACATTTCTTTACATTTTTTATATTTAAGCAAACTGAACTATTGAAATACACCAAACCTCATGATTTTAATATTATACAGGGCGATTTCAATGCCAAGGTGGGCAAGGAATACTCGTGGATGGAGTAGTTGGTTCATTAGGCTTGAGAGACAGAGGAATAGCTGGGGTGACAGACTAAATCAGTTTTATCAAGAAGAACAATTCAAAATTACACAACCACCGAGAAGACTATATACATAGAAGTCCCCATAAGATCAGGTTGACCATATAGTTCGAAATCATATAATAAATAAGAGATTTAGTACAGCGGTGTAAAAGGCGCTCACTTACCCGGGAGCTGATGTGCCTTCAGACTTGCTCTAAACAGACAAGGCAAACTAAGAAAATTACAAGTTGCTAAACTGAAATAGGAAGAGGTTAAAAGTGAAAATAAATGATAAGTTAAGAGAAATAACAAATAACTCAGAACTAGCACTTGTAGAAATGTGTAATAATTCTGAAGATATAATAAGAAGCGCTGCGACCGAGGAACTGGGACACTGTAAAAGGAACTTCAAGAAAAATGGAGGATGGAAAATATCTTGGAATTAATTGAACAACGACGTAAGAACAAAAACAGTAACATCAACGATTACAAAAGACATTATTACGGAGAGAAATTGGAAAGGCTACGAGGAAATGGCTGGAAGAGAAATGTCAGGAAATCGAAGGAATGCAACAGAAACACGGTACACTGGGAGAACATAAAAAGTTAAAGAAAGCCGCTGGAGTATATAGAATACAACCATCATTACTGCTCATGAATGAAAACAGTGAAATCATAGTAAAAGCAGAAAACAAAAACAACCTGTGGAAAGATTATGTTGAAATCTTATTTGCTGATGACTCACGACAGGAGCTCGAGCAGAGCCTTACAAAAGTAATACTTTGGGACCAGCAATAACAACGGATGAGATCAAAAAAGCGCTCAAAAGAAGCTAAGAATAACAAGGTTGCGGAACCTGACAGACTGCCAACTGAAATTATAGAACTAATTGATAATGACAACATCGTGCTTCTAAGGAAAATATTTAACAACATCTACGATACCGCGCAATTTCTCAAGACCTGGCTGAGATCTCGCTCGCAAATGTGAAGACCACAGATTTAGATATACGGCTGTTACTCCGCATGCGTTAAGCAACATGTTATATGTGGTCTGTATTGCTGTATGGTCTTGAATCATGGACTATGAAAATGGATTTAATTAATAAAGTAGAAGCTTTTGAAGTGTGGACCTACAGACATTTGTTAAAGGTACCTTGGACGGACAGAGTTACCAACAAGGAAATACTTAGAAGAATGAATAGACAGAGAACTCTTCAGAACAATTACAAGAGGAAAAACTGTTTATCTCGGTCATATCATGAGAGGTGGAAAATATTTACTATTGCCATTAATACTGGAAGGCAAAATTGAAGGTAGAAGAGTAGGCAGAAAACAGATGTCTTGGATGAGAAATATAAGAAAATGGACTGGACTGAAAACAATAGGGGAATTAAAGCCGCATCGGAAGATAGAGAATGATTCAAAGATGTCGTCGCCAATATCCAATAAAGTGAATAGGCAGCTGAAGAAGAAGAAGCAAACTTAATTAGTCTTTTCGCGCCATAGATGACAATCTCTTCTTCACAGTGGCCACGACGGTACATGGTAGCAAAAATAAACACTTATGCTTTAACCTTTAACTAATCTATAAGTGTTGTGAACACTGAAAATTAATCATGCAAGTGTTCAACAATATACTCTTTAATCTCTCTATACCGGCTAAATCTATCTAAAAATATTAAGGTAATTATTGCTTAAACTTATATAACAGTGTAGAAAGCCAAGAAACTCATCTCCAGAACAGGAACCACAATTTCCACCAACAGTGACGTAGCCACAAGGAAAGGCCATTTTTAATTTTGGAGATTGTCATACATGCGCCGTCAATATTGACTAAAATTAAATTCTTTATCAGCGCAAAAATACAGTCCACTTCCTTTCTTGTACATTATTCAATTTACTGTTAACCGTGTGTGGAGGAACGTTGGTGACACGGTTGAATTTTAATTTTTTGGTTAAATAATTCTGAATTAATGAATCTTTTTTCTCCTGACTTTTTTGTCACTTGGCTACACATTGCCTCATCTTCCAAAAATATGAAATTAAATAAGCATAGTTTTGTTATATTTCTAAGATAATAATAATAAAATTATACAACATCAATAGAATCTCCTTCCAAAATAGGAATATCCGTAACAATATTATTAGCAATTTGGTAAAAAAAAAAAAATTAATAAAATCAGTTATTTTTAAATTAACGGGTCAGAGATTTTTTTTGTGGGATTATTTTTTTATTGCACATTGTCTTGTTATTATTACTAGAGTCGTTACAATATTTATCATTGACTTTTTTATATTCTTAAGTATATGTGGCAAGTAGTACCAACTTGACTTGCACAGTATAGCATCCTCTTTCTGTCCTAATCTAAGATATTAAGTGTACTATAGACACAACCTTTTAAAAAGATTACTAACCAATTCCATGATGCTTCGCCCTTTCCGTTAAGAACTGAGGTTCGTGTATCCTTTGAGCTCCACTTAAAATTTCTTCTCCCCGCATGAACATGTCATATGAATTTGATACTTTGGGATTTTGTGGATCTGGCATGGTATAGAATGGCCTGACTGCTAATGGATATTTATCCAAAATATAAAAATCTGTGTCATATTTCGCCTGGAAAATATTTTTTTAGTTCAAAATTATTTTTTCTTATCGCGTTCTTTTTTTTTCTTACCTTTACTAACCTTCCCAATAATTTCTCCACAGGAGTACTTAAATCCTCTTCCTCGCCCACTTCAACTCCTGCTTCTTTCAACATTTTCCTACCCTCAGGAAATTGTAATACTAAGGGAGGATCTAAAAATGTAAATGGTTCAGCTGGAAATTGCTGACCCACAATGGAAATTTCTTTGCTATATCTAAAAAGTAATTAAAAATAATTTATGTCCTTTATTATTCAATAGTCTTCATAAAGAAAAATATATTAATTCAAATCAGTGGATCAACGTTTCTACGCTGGGCCACTAATATCTTCAGTTTTCCATGCTCTGCTTCTCACAGATAAATAAAACATAAGATGCGGAAGTGAAAACAATTAAAACTTAATTTTTTAAGCATACTTACTGGTCTCGTAAACCTCTGAAAATGTCTGTAAAAAGATTTCCAATCGTTAACATAACTTCGTGGTAATGATATTGAAAAGCCATTTCTAAATCAAGTCCTGTAAATTCAGTTAAATGTCTATGGGTATTGGAGTCTTCAGCCCGAAAAACTGCGCCTATCGTGAATACTTTTTCGAAATCTGCTGCAATCGCCATTTGTTTGTAAAGTTGAGGACTTTGGGCTAAATATGCCGAACCTGTACAAATAAAAATTAAAGAGCACTTCAAAAATCTCTGTTTTACGTTTCTATTACTAATAATATTTATTCAAGTAGTACTTGATCTATTGGCTGTCCACGATAGTCTGAAAACAATGAATGCGTACAGCCCTATAACCAAATCACACAATTATAGACACCATAAGCACCAAAATAGCAGCAACGGTGAATATTTCTATATTTATCTTCTCTACATATTTATTTAGAGATAAAAATAACTTCTCTTCAATATATCACTACATATCCGTGTTAACAAAAGCCTTACAAATTAATTTCTGCCTGAACAAGAAGTACCGCAAAGAACGCCTCTCTCACCTCTCTTATTCAACGTTTTCTGTTAAGATATCTATAATTCCCCCAGTAATCAAGATTCATATAATAATTATGTGTTGCAATTTGCGATGATACTGTCTTGGTAGCACACATTTCCACATTAAAGACAACACTGGAAGCACTGCAGAACTTAATGAATACAACTTTCAAAGCAAATCCAAGAAAATGCCCTCTGGTTATATTCAATCACAACTCTAAAATCAATCACCAATAATATTACTTAATAACCAAATAATACCAAGCCAAGCCATCAATCAAATATTTAGGAGTAAATATAGACCACAAAATTAACTTCAATTTGGGTACTAAAACTGTGAAACAAAATTGCTTACCAAGAGCTAAACATTTTAGGAGCCTAAAATATAAAGATATCCAGAAATATAGTAGCTCATATATACAAAGCAATATACTGACCTCTATTGGAATAAATGTAATTGCAGAAAGCCAGCATTGAAACACCTTAAAACGACGGAAACAACAACTGATTGGGTAATTCTACAATGATTTGGATCTTTTGAAAAGTACCGATTATTTTCTATTTTTATTTTTTTCTTATTTATTTATATTCTCTACAAACAAACAGGTTGTTACATGCAGGAGTGCTTACCAGTAGAAAAAGAAAAACTTTAATAAAACAGAGAATGGCACACATACATTGAACCAACAACAATGGCACAACATATTACAAATCAAAACTTAAATCTAAGAGCTAAGTCTGAATATTGGTACAACTCTGTGATCTGACTAGTCTTTATAACACTCAACAAACTCTTGACATTAAATAGATTTGTGTTACAATCTTGCACTAAATGGATACATTTTTGGAGCATATAATTTAAAGGAAAACAATCCAATGCCTCGCAAGAAAAAAGAGATGGACTCAAAGTTCTTAAGTTGATATTCAAAACATTAAACTTAATTTGACCTATTAAAGAACAACCTTTATACTTAATATAATTAATAATTTGGTAGACAAATTAAATTGCATGAGTAGTACGTCTTTTACTTAACCTGTCTGTATTAAACTCTAATAATATGGTGTTGTATGAGATCATATAAGGATAAACATTGTTTTTTTATATACACATATCTCAAAAATCCTTTTTTATCATATTGCAATGAACCTCGGTTTGAGGAGCCCAAATGATCGAGACATACTCCAAATGAGGTCTTACAAGTGCATTGAAAAGTTTTACAATTGTTGTTGTATGCTTAAAATATTTGGTATATCTGATTAAGAAACCAAGTGCTCTATAGGCCTTATTAACTACTAATATATGCTACCGATGACAATAAACTTAAAAATGAATGAGCATAATTCTTCAGTCACTAGCAGAATATTATAGAATCTGCAGGACCCAAGCACAATCAACAGCTTAAACTTACCTTTAAAATAACTCACAGTAAAAACATTGGCACCACCTTCAGAAGCTGCTGGGATAATTTTTGGAGTATGAATTTCAACAAATCCTTTTTCAGTTAATATATCACGAAAGAGTTTGCATACACCAGCTTCTAATCTAAAAAGTGTGCATAAAAAGTTTTTTTTCATTTACAAATCCTCGAAAATAAATAATTTACCTGCAATCCCCTACTACTTACCTAAAGAGGGCTTGATTTGTTGGCGTCCTTAAGTCTAATATTCTATTGTCTAATCTTGTATCTTGATTAACGCGAATATTAAGTGATTCTTCATCCTAAAACATAAAAATACCATAGTTGTAGTAAGCCTAAAAATAGGTAAAATGGATTTCGTACTCCTGCAATCTCTGGTCGACTAGCATCTTCAATCTGCAGAGGCAACTGTGGTAAGGAAGCAGAAACAACCCAAATTTGAGAAGCAACCAATTCTACTTCTCCTTGAGTGCATCCTGCTACACCAGAAGGTACTTCAGCTACATTTGCTTCAATATCCACAATGCTTTCTTTGGAAATACTGCAAACAGTGTAAAATCAATTAAAGTACTAAAATTTGTAAATATTTAAGAAAAAGAAGTTAGCAATAGTAGTATAATTATTATTAATCCCTTGAGGAGTATGTTAAGCAGTGAAAACAGAACAAGATGTTCTGCTTTCACTAACTAATGTTAAGTAACTGTTTAGATGTTTTCTGAATTCTATCTATTTTGCACAGGTACAAACTTTACATTGTCAGTAAGATGAGTATTCTTTGATAATAAAGCATATTTTGAATTTGTAAATAAATAGTGGGAAGCAGCAAATTATTTGTAGTTAAATATATATTATCAGACTTACTTGCTAGAAAACTTAACCAATGCCTTTGACACACTTTCTGAAACATTGATCAGTACTTGTACAGTAAACTCTTGTTGCCTGAGAACAATAAAGCATTGCTTTCCTCTAGCTCGACTCGTATGAACTCTAGCTCTCACCCATACTTCTGTACCTGTTAAAGATTTATTTAGGTCTTTAACGTAGGTAAATGTACGCTTGGGTGCAGACGGATCTGATCGAATTAAAGGAAGAATTCCATACTTTCCTACAGAGATATCCACTACAAAATTAGAGAGATTAAAATAATAACATTAACACAGTCTAAGAAATAATATGGGGTTTTTGCAAAGTTTTTACCTTCATCTGTGGCTGGAGCCTCATTTTTAACATTTGCTGCTTTATGTTCAGCTTTCTTAGCAGCTTTTTCCGCTTTCTTAGCCTCCTTCTTCGCTGCTTTTTTACTGTCACCTTTTTCTGTTTCATCAACCATGGTTACAATTCTAAGAATAACTTGGAAACTTAAAATGATTCAGATAAGAATAGTCAATATTGCATCATTATTTTGTTTGTTTGCAATATTATAAGTTTGCCAAGATACTAAAATGGCAAGAAAATAATTTCTGAAAATATCGTTTCATTAAATCTTAAGTAAATTGTGTACTTACTTTTTCTTTAAAAGTATAGAAAACTTCTCATACAAAAACCGGCCACATGTATTTTTTTTTCTGTCAAATTCCGAATGAACGAGATGTTAGGAAATGTTAAAATGATTTTAAATAAATTGGTACAGTTATCTGTTTTCAATTTCAAAATATAGAAACCTGTGTTTCAAAATTCCCCGCTTCTAAGCACGAAAGAGCCCTCTATATTTTGTAGAATGAAGGAGCGGTTAGGAAATGTCAAAATGATTTTAATTAATTGTTACAGTTATCTGTTTTCAATTTCAAAATATAGAAACCTGTGTTTCAAAATTCCACGCTTTTAGGCACAAGAGAGCCCTCTATATTTTTTGGAATAAAGGAGAGGTTAGGAAATGTCAAAATGGTTTTAATAAATTGTTACAGTTATCTGTTTTCAATTTCAAAATACAGAAACCTGTGTTTCAAAATTCCACGATTTTAGGCACAAGAGAGCCCTCTATATTTTTTGGAATAAAGGAGAGGTTGGGAAATGTCAAAATGGTTTTAATAAATTGTTACAGTTATCTGTTTTCAATTTCAAAATATAGAAACCTGTATTTTAAAATTCCACGCTTTTAGGCACAAGAGAGCCCTCTATGTTTTGTAGAATGAAGGAGAGGTTAGGTGTCAAAATGATTTTAAATAAATTGTTACAGTTATCTGTTTTTTGTCCAATTTTTTTGACCTTGAATCTTTAAAACTCGAAAGCTAGACTGACATACACAGTAAAAAAGGACAATTTTTTTCGACATTTTTTTTTTAACATACACAGTAAAACCTAACTAGGTATTTATCGATATGTTATAATGCAATGTATGTTACTTTGGTTCGACATTTAGTTTTTTTAAGCAAAAAACTAATTAATTCATCTGCTAAAATAAATTATTAAAATTGTTTGAGTGGTAGCAATTATGATAATCAAAATGTAAACATAAAAAAAAAATAGAAGTGGGCATAAATTGAAAGGCTTTTTGCAAGCCAGTAACGCTTTTTATAGTAAAATATAAAGCGTATGTATATTTTATCTGGTTGAATTTACAGCTCAAATACTAAAAAAATGATAGAAATTTAATATCTGAGCCAAAACTCTAGCTTGAAAGGCCATCATAAAAAACTGTAATGCGATTTTGTACGATATTGCAAAGGTTTGTTGCATGTATGTTCATTTTTTTTTTGCAGTAATGTCCAAAGTACAGTAAGTAAATTACTCACAAAGGTAATAAAACAACGGTATAAACCCAAACCAAACAGTATATTAGAGAAAATATATAATGAAAATTAAATACAATACACAATCATTGTTTAAGTCTATAAGTATGTTGGCAATCATAACTATTTAAAATTGTAACTTAATGTTTGTTTCTTCATACTAGTATTCTTCAAAAATATGATGCTAACGAAATTCTCTGAATTTATGTATACAGGGTGGTCGGATAGTGCACCAGGATACTTGGACAGGTGATTCTACCTGATAAAATGAAGGTAGATGGTCATATAATAAAAATTCGAAAACCCAATGCTTCTCAAGTTACAGCTTGTCAAAGTTCAATTTTTGTCTCTTATTTTTAACATCTTGCGGTTATTTTTTAACATATCAAGTTGATATTTGGTACAGGGATTAGGCTTAATGACTTCTATCATTCTAATTCAAAAATGTTTCTCTACCGTGCCACCAGAGGTCACTTTAGCAGAAATTCAAATTTTATTTTTTTATATATTTCTCTTATTTTGACAGATATTAGAAAAATGACATGTCATTTTAAAAACAAAAGAATACCTAATAAGAAAGGTACTCCTTATTCAAGTCGGTAAACCACACCGTTTCAAATTAAAGTTCTTACTACTCGTAAAATCAGTTTTTCAAGGAAGCAAAAATCCAGTTACCATGGTTCAAGTACCTTGATGCATTGTCTGAACACCCTCTAGAAGAGTTTTTTAAATTTATTACAAGCCAGACGGCTTCGCACTCCCTCCAGGGAATATTCACTCATACCAGGTACACAAAGGTACCAGAAGTATGAAGCTCTGTGGGAACCCTTTCCATGTTATCGGGTCCTAGGTGACGTTGTCTGCTGTATTACCCATGAACTTTCGGACGGTTCGCGCGGTTGCTAGGAGAGTTGCTTTCTGCATCGGTTTATACAGATGCTCACTAAGACCCAGTCCCTTGATGTTCTGCAGGAGGTTCTTTGGTATCACTCCAGTTGTTGAGAGTATTATGGGAATCGTTTGGACGCTGTTCATTGCCCATTGTCTTCGGATTTGCACCTCCAGATCTCTGTATTTGGCGATCTTCTCGTTGTATTTTGGTCTTAAGTTGTTGTTGTTAGGTACAGCGATGTCGATTAGTGTAGTTCGCCTAGAAATTTTATCTATTAGTATAATATCTGGTCTATTATGAGCAACTGTTTGATCCGTCAGAACCGTTCGGTCCCAATATAACTTGAACTGGTTGTTCTCAAGAATAGGCTCTGGATTGTACTTGTAATAAGGCACTTTTCCTACCTGTAATAGGTTCAATTTTTCTGCTAACTCTTGGTGGAGTATCTTAGCGGCTGAGTCGTGTCTTTCCTTATACTCGGTTGCGGCAAACGCTTGGCATCCTCCAGTTATGTGCTGGACCGTCTCCGATGTTCGACAGCCATATCTGCACTGGTCATTCTCTATTGAGGGATCTCTAATGATGAACTTCCGGTAGTTCTTCGTCGGAATAACCTGGTCTTGGATAGCCAACAAGAAGCCCTCCGTTTCCGGAAACATCTGTCCTGAAATCAACCAGTAGTTCGACGCTGAGTTGTCGACATTGTCCTGATTGACCTCATTTGGATGCCGTCCATGAAGTGGCTTCCGTAGCCAGGTTTGTAACTTCTCTTGGTCTGTTTGGTGGTGAGAAGTAATATCTTGTTCCCTCAACTGTAGCGGTGTTGAATCGTCTGCCTCGCATATTGCTCGATGTAGTGTGGAAGAGTCCGCTAACCTGTGGAAATATGAACGTAAGTTTATTATTTGTTGATCGAGCTGTTTACCAATATCCACCAATCCTCTTCCTCCTTGGTGTCTTGGAAGCATTGTACGTTCAATGGCACTCCGAGGGTGATGTTTTTGTGCTTTTGTTAGGAGTGTCCTTATTTTTCTTTGCAGGTTTTGGATGTCCGTCCTGCTCCACTTTACAATTCCAAAGGAGTAGCTCAGCGCTGAACAAGCATACGTATTGAGCGCCTTAAACAAATTTCTACTATTTAAATTAGTTCGTAGTACCCGCCTTACCCTCCTGACAAATTCGGTTGTCAATTCAGCTTTCATAGTGCCATGGTCAATTCTTTTAGCCTGTTTCATACCTAGATATTTGTATGTTTGGTCTGCCTCCATTGCAGCTATAGTTTCACCGTTCTGCATTTCAAAAGCCCCCGGTTGCATCTTCCCTTTAACGATGTTCAAAATACGGCACTTGTCAAGTCCAAATTGCATTCCGATATCCCCGGAGAACTCCTCTACAATTTTAAGCATTTGTTCCAGCTGGTTTCTGGTAGCAGCCATCAGTTTAAGATCATCCATGTATAGAAGATGATTCACTCTGACTACCTCTTCGTTGTTATGTCTGACACTAAAGCCGTATCTGGTGGAGTTCAAACGGCGTGATAGTGGGTTCATTGCAAGGCAGAACCACAATGGGCTAAGTGAATCGCCTTGAAATATTCCTCTTCGTATCGGAATGGTGTTAGTTTCGATGGTGTCGCTGGATGGCACTTGCAATTGGATCCTAGTTCTCCAGGTTGACATGATGCGTTCTAAAAAGGAAACAAAATTATTATCGACCCTGTACATTCTCAATATAGTTTTGAGCCACTCATGTGGCACTGAGTCGAAGGCCTTCTTATAATCCACGTAGGCAGCAAAGAGGTTTCTTCGGTTGGTACAGGCTTGGTTACATATGACAGAGTCAACAATCAATTGTTCCTTGCATCCCATTGCTCCCCTCGTGCATCCTTTCTGTTGAGT
This sequence comes from Diaprepes abbreviatus, assembly GCA_034092305.1. Taxonomy (NCBI): domain Eukaryota; kingdom Metazoa; phylum Arthropoda; class Insecta; order Coleoptera; family Curculionidae; genus Diaprepes; species Diaprepes abbreviatus. The sequence goes on along the minus strand of JASJET010000085.1, from coordinate 3,059,242 downwards.
TGCAATGATGTTATTTTGCTCACAGTGTGCATAGATGCGTTGGGTCAAGCAGGAGGTGATCACCTTATACAGTGTGGGTAGGCAGGTGATCGGCCTATACTTAGCTGGGTCATGTGTGTTATGTTGGTCCTTTGGTAGGAGGTACGTAATACCTTCGGTCAAGAACAATGGCATTTTTGCTGGGTTAAGAAAAACATCATTAATAAGATTAGCCAGCTGATGGTGCATACACCATAATTTTTTGAGCCAGTAGTTCTGGATCCCGTCGAGACCTGGAGCTTTCCAGTTATGGGATTCCTTGATTATTCTTGAAATTTCTTCGGTGGTAAATGGCTCAAACTGCATCTGGCTGTAATCTTGGCAGATTTGGTGTTCTTCATTGATCCAGCCAGCTGCGATGTTACAATCGGCTGGTGTGGAAAGTTGGTTTCCCCAAAACTCCTCCACCTGCTCTCTATTGGGATATCTATTATCTGCTATATTAGGTGGAGAGTTTAGCTTACGGTAGAAAGTCTTTTCTGATCGTTGGAAGAGCGCATTGTCTCGTTTTCGGTTATTGCTGGTCTTGTACCTCTTTAGCCGTCCTGCAATAACAGAGAGCTTCTGTTTCAGCGAATCAAGGCATTGCTGAGCAGTAACATTCGCTGGATCTTGTTGCGAATGATATCGGACACGATTCATGATTTCTTCAACTCGCCTTTGAAGTCGAATAGTCCTTGTGCCCCTGATGTACTCCGTCAGCTGTCCTATATCTATTCGAAGATTTTCAATTTTCTTATTTAGACGTCTTTCCCATGGTGGTGTGTTGGGTTCTGTTCTTGCTGGTCGACGCTCTGTTGTAACTTTAATTTCTAGAGCTCTAGCTATAGCAGTCGCGGCGCAGTAGATGGTCATATGTAAGGACTCCAGAGTGTAGGCATCTGAAACATAAGCTGGTAAAATCCGATTGTTCATGATGTCTAACATGGCACCCAGTTTTTTGGATGAATTAATTTTTGGCAGTGCCGGTCTTCTTAAAGGATTGCTTCCATCATACTCCAACACCGCAGCACTCATTTCCGTTGACAGTTTTTGATAAAAGAGTTCAGTGTTGTCCTGTTGAGTTTCGTCATTCAGCTGTTCCTGTTGTTCTTGGACCTCAGGTTCCGGTTGTGGCTCAGGTTCAGCAATCGGATTGTTGTTATTGTCAGTGCCCCTGATCTCACGTTCAATTTCCTCTTTGATGCTATTAAGCCGAGCTTCAGAAATTAGGCTGTTTCGGAGAATAACTCTATACTGGTCAGCTATTCTCTGCTGGGACACTTGCATGTGTGGGTACTCTCTGCAAAATTCGGCATGTAGTTGTTGTCTGTAGCCGATCATCTCTCGTCCTAGTTGAGTCACCCTATAAAATATGCGCATTATTGTCTCGTTCATGGACACAGTCCATTTCATGCGCTGTCTTGGTCGTCCCGCTTGAGTAAGAGTTGGTTGGGGTTCCCGCACAGCATCTTCGGCGGGTAGAGCTCTTGGAGTTATCTGATCCTCGTGTTGATGTAGTTGTTGTTGCCTGTCCACAGCTATGTCAACTCTCATGCTGTTGTTTGGTTGTTCTTGAGTCTCTGGGTCTGGCTGTGGCGCAGGTTCTGCGGTTTGTTCATTGTTATCATCGGTGCTTCTTATCTCTCGTTCTATTTCCGCTTTGATGATGTTAAGTCGCGCTTCTGAAATTAGTTTGTTTCGGAGAATAGCTCTGTATTGGTCTGCTATTCTCTGTTGTGACACTTGTAGGTGTGGATATTCTCTACAAAATTCGGCATGAAGCTGTTGTCTATAGCCGATCGTTTCTCGTCCTAGTTCAGTCACCCTATAAAAAATGCGCATTACTGTTTCATTCATGGATGTTGTCCATTTTATGCGCTGTCTCGGAAGTCCCGCCTGAGTGAGCGCTGGCTGAGGTTCCTGCGCAGCACCTTCGGAGGGTGGAGCTCTCGTTGTTGTTTGGCTCTCATGTTGTTGTTGGGCTGTAGCTTCTTGTACGACAGGGGTTCGCCTCCTCAACACCCTGCCACTTGAAGTTTGCGATGTCGAAATGTTGCTCCCCCCAGAATCCGTGGAGCAGACCGCTTCTGCGGTGTGGGATTGTGGACCATGGGTCCTACCCACCTGGGGTACATTATGTTTTGCAGTCGACATTTCATTTTAAAAGTTCTCCCCATTTAATCGCCTCCTACGATTGGTTGAGGGAAACCCTGGATCTATTCGTTGCCGGGTCCAGTCGGAAAGCTGAAAGAAAGTGGCTCCTAAGGAATTATGTAGGAATTGAGTGTAGGTGGGTCAGGGCAGAGGGATGTTTAAAAGGTAAAGAAAGGATATGGTTAAAGGTCAGCGGATAGCTGGCGTTGCTGGCTGTACTGTCTACGCATTACAGTAGCGACAAGTATACTGCTGGCTGCAGCACACTGCCGGCCAGACAGGCAAAAATTTATTATATTATTATCATTACTATTGCAAATTAGAAATTGTTAAAAATTAAATAATACCCATTATTAAACAACAAAGCACTGTAGATTTAGTATATCTTTAGATTAACTAGAACAAAGACAAAACTGTTTGCATTTTGCATTCTTATTATAAAGTATGCACAGTTATTTTGTATATATATATATATATATATATATATATATATATATATATATATATATATATATATATATATAATATATATATATATATATATATATATATATATATATATATATATATATATATATATATATATATTTGTCAGATTTGTGTGGATTTTTCTCAACAATCAAATACATTGGACCAGAGCCAACTTGCTATCAGTTTAAAAGCCTACAAGACAAACACACTCAGATCCCCAGATAAAAATTTTCTTTATTTTGTCTATGTGCCAGAAATATTATTTACTTCAAAATTTAATGTCTAATGTAGAAAAATAGCAACATCTAGAATTTTTTTTTTGACAAAATGAAAAATGTACCATTCCTATATCCTTGTCCACAATTTCCCCGTATTTATGTTATCAAAGTATTTATAACGTTAATATTATTTTATAGCGTCAAATTTGCAAATAGATACATAAAAAGTTGCAAAAAAAGTATAAAAAACAAAAAATAAGCATATTATCTCATCTTTGAAATATGTCTTGGGATTTTTTTTGGTTCAGTGGTTATGTATTTATTATGTTTTACAATGTTAAAAAGTACATTAAAATAGTTTAGGTTTTAGGGCATCTAAAAGAAATTACAAAACCAAATTATATGGCATTTTCTATATCTGAAGTAAATTAGAAAAAAAATTAATATGAATCCTTGTTGTGTTTCAAAATTCCACGCCTTTAGGCATAAAAGATCCCTCTATATTTTGTGGAACGAAGGAGAGGTTAGGAAATTCCAAAATAATTTTAAATATATTGTTACAGTTATCTGTTTTCAACTTCAAAATATAAAAACCTGTATTTTAAAATTCTACGCTTTTAGGCACACAAGACCCATCTATATTTTGTGGCATGAAGGAGAGGTTAGGAAATGTCAAAATGATTTTAAGTAAATTGTTACAGTTATCTGTTTTCAATTTCAAAATATAAAAACCTGTATTTTAAAATTCTACGCTTTTAGGCACGCAAGACCCATCTATATTTTGTGGCATGAAGGAGAGGTTAGGAAATGTCAAATTAAATAAATTAATATAGCTATCTGTTTTCAATTTCAAAATATAGAAACCTGTGTTTCAAAATTCCACGCCTTTAAGAACAAAATGTCAAATTAAATAAATTATTACAGCTATCTGTTTTCAATTTCAAAATATAGAAACCTGTGTTTCAAAATTCCACGCCTTTAGGAACAAAAGGTCCCTCTATATTTTAAGGAATGAAAGAGAGGTTAGGAAATGTCAAATTAAATATATTATTACAGCTATCTGTTTTCAATTTCAAAAATATAGAAACCTGCGTTTCAAAATTCCACACCTTTGGGAATAAAGTTTACGTGGCGCTAGACAACAACAAGCTTTTAGAAATAAAATACTATTTTCCTAAAATCTTTAGAATCGAAAAGTGCTTCGCCAAGATTGGCTGGAGAAAGTGCATTTTTACCAACTCAGTTTTTTAGGATTCAGTGGGGGATTCAGTTAAGGCCACGACATCGAAGTTGTAGTGTGGTAATTTTCCGAAAAAATAATATGTTTATCAATTAATAATAAAACACGTCATTTCTTATTCTGGGCTGGTAAGTTTTCCAAGAACTTTCCTCGGAAATCCCCTTCCCCGACACAAAAAAATACAGTGATTAATATTTATTCCATCCAAGTTTTATTAACAATTTTGTGTTTGTGTTACAATTTAAATATATGTAATTAACAGCGTTATCAGCAACAAATATTTGGTAACTACTGGATAAACAAGTGTAATCCATATAATTGATGGATTCATAACACGTCGATTTAAGAAAACATTTAATATTGTCTCAAACAAGTTTGTGTGAACATTTTTATTTTTATATCCTGTTCTTTGAAGGTAACATTAACTAAAAATGAAGCACATGTTCTCAGCCGTCTTCACTTTTATCCTAATTTTCCAAACTTGTTTTGCTCCACCTGTAACACAAAATAAAAAAGAAAATGACGATATGCCAGAGTCAGAGTATGGAGGTTTAGAAGACTATATGGAGTATCATAGATATCTTAAAGAAATTGTGAATGCATTGGAATCTGATCCAGATTTTCGTCAGAAATTAGAAAAAGCTAATGAGAGTGATATAAAATCTGGAAAAATTGCAGAAGAATTGCAGTTTGTGTCTCATCATGTTCGAACCAGGTAAGATGTTATTAAATATAATTTTATGTCTACAATTTTATAAATGAAAAACAATTTATTACTGATATATTTTATGTCCTAGGTTAGATGAAATTAAACGGGTAGAACTACAACGTTTAAGACAGCTTGTTGAGAAAAAGCGAAAACTCGAGCAGGAGTCTAATACAATAGATGAAGATCCGACTCATAATCATTTGGACCAAAACAATCCCCATACCTTTGAAATTGAGGATTTAAAAAAACTAATTGCTAAGACGACAGAGGTACATTTTATTTAAATTTAATATACTGGTTTTAAACACTTAAAATATATGGCATTTAATATTTCTACCAAAAAGGAGAAAGAAGAAACATTCTATTAAATATATCTTTTTATGGGGATTGTAAATCTGTATCTGTTATTTAGGGGTTTAAAAATATTAGAACATTTATTAGTAAAACTAAAGAGCAATATTTATATTGGTATTTATATAGATAATTTATATTTTTCCATAGGATTTAGCTGAGGCAGATAAAAAGCGAAAAGAAGAATTTAAAAGATATGAAATGGAGAAAGAATATCAAAGAGAAGAAAAATTAAATCATACTGCTGGAACTGAGAGGGAAAAACTTGAAAAAGAATTCAAGGTAAACAATATATTTATGAATATGTATTGATTCATGAACAACTAATAAAAAAACAATAGATATATTGTTGTGCATATGTTTTTTTAATTTTTATAATAAATATGTATGTTATATTTTTGTAGGAGATCGAAGAAAAACATAAAAAACATGAAAAACTGCATCAACCAGGTCATAAAGCACAACTTGAAGAGGTATGGGAAGAACAGGATCAGATGCAGCAAGATTTTGACCCCAAAACGTTCTTCATGCTCCATGATATTGATGGAAATGGTTTATGGGATCAGGTAATAGAACAAATTATTAATGAATATGGTAATATTTAAAATGAAAGATTACCATATTGTTGATTTTAATCTATCAGTTTTGCATGTAGATTGATGTATTAACCGAATTTGGAATTTAACCTACAAAAAAAGGGATGTGAATAAATATTGCTAAAGCAAAATACATGATATATATAGGAAAAAAATACAGTACAAATTTCTTGTGATGGCATTCGATCGTGGACTTCTCCAAATGGAATATTTAGTAGCGTATGACTGTTTTCCCCGCAATTTACTGTCGTCCCATATTAGTAGCTATTCTATAAATTTATAGTTAAAGGCCTTCTTGGCAAAGGTACTCTGGGAGTTTGGGCGATCTTGGCTTTTGCAGTTTTCGTGCTAAACAATTATAGGTTATAAGAGTTTACCAATATCACAAAAACAACCTCAAGACTAAGGGAAAGCTGCTGTCTAGCCCATTAAATTAGGCCTCTTGTATTTGACTGTTATTTTAACCCGGATTATAAAATAAAACCCAATTTTGTAAATCTTATATTCAAATAGCTTTAAGAAGATTAAAGAAAGCTAATTAATTTGTTTAAACAAAGTAGTACTAAATGTTGTCTTTTTCCCAGGTAGAATAAAACACAATTTTCCCTTAACTTTCCTGAAGATAAATGACTAATCAAAAATAAAACCTCCTTAAACAAAACCGGTTATACGCGAAAAACGGAATCTCTAACAGATTTCAAAACATACTGAATTTCAAATCGTAACTGACGTTATGACTTTTTTTAAAAGCACCACCGATATTTGCTCCTTCTTATAAATATTAGTAATTCAGGTTTTTCTAAGTACTTTACTGCAACACAGCGAGACTATGCTGACTACTTGAGGAGAACTGTAGATAGTCTTCCTGAAAATGCCAGATTCGTCTAGACGTTTGTGAACAATCAGGAAAAAAAATTTGAGTTTTTTAATTAATGTTTTCATATGATGTTTTCAGGATTTGATAAAATACCAGAATTCCTGCTATGTAATCTTTAGCCCAGTATCTCTAAATCTTTGTATTTACTATTTAATAAGTCAATGGCTCACAGTGAGCTTCCTGAAATTTGAAGAGACTGCTATATTTCTTTATATTTCAAAAATTTATTAAGATTAAAATATTCCTTTTTAGCTTAATAGTAATATAATTTACAAGAAGGATTTTAGACTAATTTTTCCAAAGAGAAAATTCTTTTTAAGGTTTTTAAGGTGCCATTAAGCTATTTTAGGAGCGTATTTGCTCTCCCTTGCCATAACTTTGATTTGATGTATAAAGAAATTAAAGTCTTCAAATGTGCAGTTTTACTAAATCATATTTTCTTATAAAATGTTCAGACCCTGTGTACTCTGTACTTTGTGTAAAGTTTAACATGATTAAAATGTGTTCAGTAATATGGAGCAATTTTAATCAAAAAGAAAATTTACTTAAAGGCTAATAAAAATTTCTGTGTTAGTTCTGAAAGAGACTGCGCAATAAAGGTCCTCGTTTATACTAATTATAAATAAGCACATAAATATCTTTTAGGAAGAAGTTAAAGCACTTTTTATTAAAGAGTTAGACAAGATGTACCAAGCAGGGGCCCCAGAGGATGATATGCTGGAAAGAGCGGAAGAAATGGAGAGAATGAGAGAGACAGTTTTTAGAGAAATGGATTCTAACAAAGATGGGTTCATAGATTACAGGGAGTTTTTGCAACAGACCAACACCAATGATTTTAAACAAGATCATGGATGGCAGGTAAAACAGTTTGACATAGATTTTTAAACAAGTTATATATCAAGAAAATTAATTATTTAAAAGGAAAAATTACAATTAATCTTCAAATTTAATACTTTTATTAAAGTTGTAATTTATTTAGGGCCTAGATGAACAAACCAGAGCTTATACCGACGAAGAATTAGCAGAATATATTAGATACCAGCATGCGGCTCAAGTACCACAGTATGGGCAGGTACCACATGCTGCCAATCAGATACCACAAGGAGGGTACCAGGTAATATTACCTTTCTTTGGTATAGTTGTGTAGTTTTTGGTTATATTTCATTGAAATTGTAAAAAAGTCTTATTTTACATTGTGCATGTTTTTTTATTAGGTACCACCTGGTGCATACCAACAAGCTCCTCAAGGATCTTACCAACAGGTTCAACAAAACCCAGAGTTTCACCCAGGACAAGTTCCACAAATGGCACAACATGTAAGTAAAAATTAAAATTTTTAAAAGTAAAAAACTATTAAAAAGTTTTTTTTTTACTTTCATCATTGTTTCTTTAAAGGAACTCAACACCAATGAAATATACCAACATCAACCTCAGCCTCCCCAATATCAAAATGTTCCTCAATACAACAACCCACCACAAAACAATCCGCAACAATATCAGCCGCCTCATGCATCTAATAGTCAGCAACAGTTTCAACAACCAAATATACCACAAAATCAACAAAATAATCAACCACAGTATCAACAACCAAATGTAATCAATAATCAACAAAACGCTGGAGGAAATGTGCAGTATCAACAACCTAACATTCCCCAACAGAACATCAACAATCAACAGCAATACCAACAGAATGTTCCTCAAAATCATCAACAACCTGTCCCTCCACAACAGCAACAGAATGCTATAAATCAGGGTAATTTCCAACAACAACAACCTGTGCCTCCACAGCAGCAACAGAATGCTATAAATCAGGGTTTTCAACAACAACCTAATATTAATATTCAACAACAACAGCCAGTGGTAGGACAGGCTAATGTTCAAAAACATTAAAATGAGCGGTGCAAAAATGTGATCTACATAATCTGTAACGAGCTTTACTCTAGAAGGTGTTTGTCAATTTGTGGAGCGCGCCTCTCTTAGGGAGGCGCTGTATAATAAAAAAAGGGGTTCAGTTCATCTCTGGTAAATTTGAGACTAATCGGAACCCAAAAAAATGTTAAAAGGGGGGCTTCATCAAAAATTGTATTACAAACTCGGATTACGAATACTGAAAGGTTGCGAAACGCTGTTCTAGAGTAAGGTTATTGATCCTACCTTATAGCTATAAGATTTAAATATTTATAAAGAATTCTCAGTTCTGTTTAAAACTATTTTCAATTTTCAGTACCTATTGACATTGTTTCTAACGTAGCATTTTGATCTGATCGGACCTAGCTGATGCAGTTACATTCATTTGAAATTTAGCTAATAAACGGTTTTAATTAAAGTTTCTATCGGATATAACATTTTAACGTACATCGGATGGAAAAAGGTTTTTGCATGTTAAAAACAGAATTGAATTGAAATGACAAGTACGTCAATAATTTTTTTTAACATAACCTATCTTTTTGATGAAAAAAGTGTTATATATTCTCTTGATTGAAATTTCGCAAATAGAAGCAGAAAGAAAAGAAAAAAGTAAAAAATGAAACATATGGAAAAGGGATGAAATATTTTTTAATTCTTGTAAAGGAATTGACTTTGTTTATCTTTTTTTTTCCAAAATAATTTTGCACATTTACTTACGTGAAGTAATTTATAGTTGTTAACATCTCTTTCTTTTCAGTATAATGTTTTATTGTAAAAAACTGAAACAGGGATTAGTGAATCAGATGGAGCATTTTTCGATAAAAATGCATTTGATTTTAATCCGATAATTCCGATTCGATCGGCATTTTACGTTAGAAACAAAGTCATTGATTTTGAACAAAATTGTTTACTCTTACAATTTTTTTTAAGTTAAGGAACAAAATAAGTTATTTTTTCTTTTTAAATAAGGGCGATGAGTTATGGAACTAAACTACTGAAAAGTTTAGATTTTTTGTTAAAACTCCTTAAAACAATCTCCGCATAATATGACAAAAATTTGCTGATGTGAATAAAAAAGTAGCAGAAGCTAAAGCCTTTGATATGTTTTATTGACACGGACAATTATTAGATAGGTAGATAATTTTTGAATATTCAAATTCGGCATTAAATTATTCAAAATAACATTGTATACACTTAAAGGAAAATAAATATCTTATAATTAAAATTTCTGCAAATGCAAACATAAACTTTCTATTATGTAATTGGCTAATGCTGTAACAGTTACGTATAGAGATCGGACCAAATTTCCTACTGTGTCAGAAATTATTACAAATATAAATAAATATGGAACATTACTGTTACATTATATATTTTAAAGAAATTTTGATATATATTCACCAATATCGGCACGATAATTGTTTTTTGTTTATATTTACAACCATACATGCTTTATCATTAAAAAATAAAACAACAAGAAACATTGGTCTCTACTTAAAAATTTATAAATAAGTTTATTTATTACTTTTGCAATTGGCCAGTTAAAAATCTGCTGATTAATTAATGTTTTGGTAATCTAGTCGACTGTCCTGGTAAAAAGCCATCCAGTGTAAAATAAATTTAGATCGGTTTATCATATTTTTATTAAATACTTTGGTTAATTAAAATAAAATTTCTTAAGTTTGGAATTAACTTAGTTTTAGATCTCTGTAAGACGCATTTAGAAAAAAAAATATTTGTTGTAAATTGTTTCTGTTTTTATTTATATACTAATATATGTAAAAGAACTTCAATAAAAATGTGATCAATATAATAAAGCGTTTTCATTTAACCCAATGTCTTTGTTTATGTTAAATGTAAATTTGAAATTTAAATAAATATTATCAAAATGGTGATTCGGATGATTGTGTGGGGGTTCTTCAACAGTTTTTGAACTTCTATGACTTTACTCGACTCTACAGGGTTGCGCGGCAATGGTGTAGCTAGGGGCTGATCGTGGGGGCGGCTGCTAGGAGCGTAAATCTTAAGGGAGCGCATTTGCAAACTGTAAAGTTATTGTATTGTTTCTCTTATAAAATAAGTTTTGGGGACGGAAAATTCAAATTTTGCCCAGGGCGCTTATGACCTTAGCTATGACATTGTTGAGCGGACATTAAAATTTTTGTAGGCAATACAATGGACATAAAACTGATGGTGGAACAACTTACAGAAATCACAATTTCAACTTATGAAGCCAACTATCCTCGGATCGTTCAAAATCGCCCGGTAAGTACCGTGATGGGGCTCCGCGCTAGAGGAGAAAAGAGTGCAAGTTAGAAAAAAAGGTAAGGTAAGGTAAAAATATCATGTAACGATGAATATAAAATATCCCTGACTCATAATAACAGAGAACTATGCAAAACCAAAAGAGTATTGTGGAGGAAACACCGTGAGGAAATTAAGAAGACTCCAGACTGCACCTGACCTCGAAAAATGCTCTCGCAGGAAATGTATTTATTAAAAAACTCTCCAGTAACAAACACTAAAAAGTACACTTACACAAGGAGCGAAACGATGACTGAGCTATTCTGAGCTCACTTTCTCGAGTCATCAATAACGGAGATATCACCGAAGACTTGAAAGCTTATATTACCCATGAAAAAATAAAATGGGCCATTAAATCACTGGAACCAGACGGGATTTATCCAGCATTGCTACATCAGAGTCCAGACCTGCTCTTCAGCAAACTTTGTTGTATACTAAGGGCCGCTCTAGCCGTAGGATACATATCAAAAATATAATATGGAGGCTAACCAGTGTAGCACTTATACCGTAACCTGGGAAGTCAAACTATTTATCAGCAAATGCATTTGGACCAATTAATCTAATGTTATTTATACTCGAAATTCTCGAGAAGAAATTAGAGAGGCATGTTAGAGATGAGTTAATGGCGAACAGCCCATTGCATTGAAACCCACAAGCCTACACGACCGGAAGATCTACTTCACAATCTAGTCAGCAGAGTGGAAAACACGCTGGAATATGAAGTGCTTCTAGGAGCATTTCTAGACATAGAAGGGGCATCAATTCTGAAGAAACCTGTTGCAAGTTGATAAAAAATATGTTAAAAGACGGGGTTGTCTATATTCAACTTCTTGGAGAGATGCTAATGGCGCGGTTAACCGGGAATATCCACAAGGGGAAGTTTTCTCTCCACCTATGGAACCTGGTAATGTGCGGGCTTTTGCAAACTCTAATACGCTGACAATTTTAACCCAAGGAAAATTTAATACAACCGTGAGAGAGAATGCGACAAATTCTCAGGGTTGTAGGAAGGTGTGCTGGGCAGGAAGGAAATAATATTAGCTCCTGAAAGACTGTCTTAATCCCAGTGGAAATTAGAGGACCTAGGTCCCATTGTCATACAGGGAAATACAATACCACTCTTCAAAGAGGTTAAATATCTAAGGGAAATCTCACACTGTAGATTTATCTGGAACAAGCATGTGGAACAGATAACAAGAAATTTAGAAACAACCATTGTGATTGTTAGACGGTTGCGCGATAAGACGATGTATTGGCTATATACTTGTGATTAAGACCAGACTGCCAAATGTGGATGATATGACATCAAACTTTATGTAATAAAGTCAGGGGCACCGAGCTGGAAATGGACACAGGCTATATGATATATATATATATATATATATATATATATATATATATATATATATATATATATATAAAGAAAACCGGAAGGTAAGTAAACTAAATAAACTGAAACCATTTTCTGGTGCCCATATCTGGTACATCGACGGTTCAAAGACCAAAGATAGTACCGGAGCTCGATATGGGCTACAACCAAAAAGAGAACTGACTCTTCTCTTAGGAAGATACCCAACAGTATTTAAGGTAAAACATAACAAGGGGAGCTTACAAAGGAAAGCAGATCGATATTTATTCCGACAGTGAAGTAGCTCCCAAGGGATAAAAGGTATTATTATATATAGGCTTGGGATTGAACTACTTGCTTATTTTAAATGGAACCCCCTATATATTATTGCATTTTTGATTTCTACGTAAAATTCTAGACATATTTTATGTATAATGTTCTATACTTAAGTCTAACCGTTTTGGACATATTCAAATTTTTATGTTAAAAATTTTTGCGGACCAAAACTTAATTATAAATTTTTCCTATATGAAAGTCTTTATTATTTGATTTGGATTAGTTTTATTGTTTAATATGATAAAATTATAAAAATAGATGCTTTCTATTTGAAAAAATTGAAGACGATTTTTTAAACATGTTTATTCTTGTTTTTTGACCACTCTGTACTAATAATTTTGAAAATATAAAAAGACTACTAAAGTCGATCTCCGTAATAATAAAGACTTTCTTATAGGGAAAATTTATAGTTAAGTTTTGATCCGCAAACGTCATTTTTGACATAAAAATTTAAGTATGTCCAAAACAGTGAGACTTAAGTATAGAATATTATACATGAAATATGTCTAGAATCTTACGTAGAAATCAAAAATGTAGTAATATATAGGGTGTTCCATTTAAAATAAGCAAGTTGACATCTACTTCCGGTATAACCGGAAGTTGCGCCATATTGAAAATATTTTGGCCGGCTGTCCCCCAGGCAGGTTAGTACACTGTCAAATTTTCAGATTCTTCCTAATTATAGCTTTCCATCGATAGATAAAGTTTCCGGAGAATTAGCCTGTATAATCAGATAAAATTATGGCGTGCCAATTTTCATATATGATTATTTATATATAATTATCCATGATTATATATAATTTTTTTCTCGGGTGTGTCCAGACGTAGCTACATGTCTTGTTTTGCTCTTTTCTTGTTCGATTGAACATTAAAAATGATCTAAGCGGTTTTTCACCTTGTTATTTGAATTTACGATTTTATTATCATTTATACTTTACTTACAGTTTGATACATATTTGTGTATAATGCTTTCTTTCAGTTTAATAATGATTGTAAACGTTTTTTCCATTTTTCGTTTGATTTGACAGATCATACAAATCTTTTAGATTCTCTGTGTTCTAATCTCGTGGAGTAAAAATCCCTGAAGATGCCTCATGCAATCGTAGGCGAAACAGGATAAAAATTCGAATTTGACACGACTTAAACATGAGAACCATGATTTTCAATTCTCTTATGAAATTTTATATCGTAGTTACAATAAAATTTAATCAATAAAACAACAAAAAACTTTCAAACATTTATATTTTTCCAAATCTAAAAATCGAATATTATTCATCCTAAAACACTAGACCTTTAGTTATGTATACAAATAATTAAAAACTTAAAAACGAAAACACTGAGTAAAGCGCACGTACTAACATAAAAAATAAAGTATCTGATCAACCCCAAAGGGTCAATCCTAAAAACACTGACCATGTTTCGGAGAGACCAAGAAAAAAATGGATATTCAAAAAAAAACAAGTTTACAGATTTTGTTAAAGTTATACTCCCATAACCAGACTTTGTTAATAATTAAATGCAGGAAACCACTTAAATTATATATTTTTTAAGGAACTAAAGCACAAAAAGGAACTTTTTGTCATTTTCGAAATTTTTTGGAAAGATAATTTTTCGCTTTTTATTTCTTCTTAGTGTTTCTTCAAACATTATAAAAAAAATTACTACATTTCAATACAGAATTTCAGACATTGTAAAATCTCTACATTACTTGATCTAGGTAAAAATACATCATAAACACTTTATTCTGTTTTTTAAAATTAAAACTCCTAAATGATTGATTTGCAAACACTTTATTTCATACTTTTTTATAGAGTCACCAAAAACTAAATTATTAAGGCTGATAATATCCATTTCTTTGTCCTTCCGAAGATTATATTGCAGCATGGGTGTTTCAGATAAAAATATTTCGTTAAAACTTCGATTTTTCTATGGTATAGTTTAATATGTACAAAAAATAAAAACAAAAAGTTTCCTATCTAACCCTACAACACCTTTACTTAAATGTTGTTAAACTAGACTTAAATTAAAATGGTTTGTTATAAATTTTAATCAAATAATAAACTGAAATAAAATTTACCTTTAACCTTTCAATTTATAACCAGTTTAACTTTAGAGATATCTTGACATAATGATAACCAATGGTTACATAAACAAACAACTGTAAAAAACTAAGCTACATGATGATAGTCTTTTAGCTTAACAATAAAAAGTTTTGAAACTTTAATTCTTAGGTGTCGATTTCATAAAGACTCAAAATTGACCGCACCTTTCTAATACTATATTTTTATTCTTAATGAAATGTTTATCAAAAGTATGAGTACAAACAGACTCTTCTTTACATAACTATTGACTATACCATGTCTTCAATCTGGCCCTAAACTACCAACCATAAAACAAAAAATAAATAGGTGATAATTTTATTTGAAACACTCTGTAGAAACAAAAAATGAGTGCAGGAGAAGTAATTTGCAAATTTTATTTAATATAAATCCACCGTCTGTAAGATTACCATAAAGTTTAAGCCCCATTTGCTTGTGCATAGTTATTTACACAAAAAATCATAGCTAAACACTTAACTCTATCAGAATTTTTAGGTTTCTCTTTAACAAACAATTTGCTCGTAAGTTGGTTACATGTTAGATTAAAATAATACCTCAAAATGGCTGACATTTGAGGTGATGGTGTTTACTGTGAATAAAGAAAATTGTTTTTTAAAGATGAAAAATCCATAAAATGTCAATAGCTCAAAGAATGAGCCAATTTGTCACCAAAATTTTTACGTTTATTTATGGTACATAAGGTATAATGGGTAAAATTTCTGTTTAGATGTATTGTTTAGTTATTTTTAATAAATATACATTACAGGGGTGTATTGAGGGGCGACCGGGATTCTTTCAGAGCAAAAACTTGCCAAGAATAATGCCAACCACTCCTGGAACAAAAACAAAGAATTAGTACATGTTAACTAATTAAAATTTGATGATTACAACTTAAAATATACTTTTCTTATACAAATATAAGAAACTAAACCTTATATCAGGGAATAGCTTAGAAAGCTGTAGATAAAAAATAAAATACTTCATGGAAATAGTAGTGGCGCACTTATGGTGGGAATCATACGCTTTGCTGGTTATACCGGTATTAAGATGGTTACAAACGAAGCTCTAAAATTATTATAATAATAATACATTTGATGATTGGAAAATATTAAACCTTACTTAACAGGCACAAATTCTAAAGGCAAATATGACTGAACAATTGAATATTGTTAAAGTTATTACCCTAAAACTAGCTTAATTTCCAAGAAATCAAAAAAAAAAACAATTATTAGGGGTCTCAGCTAAATTACTGAATCTCCCTCACAGGTAATATCCACAATTTACAATTAGAACGTAAAGTCTGGAATAAATTCATTATTTAAAAACGCTAGTTTTTTGAAAAATCGCTTTGATGCGTCGCCTTTGTTTTTTGGTATGAAATTTTTTCCAATATAATAAATCATACCAAGTGACTCAAAAGAAGCTGTGCTATAATCAATCTTGATTTTTTAAATAGTGACCCCTAGTTTTTTTTGTACACACTTAGAATCTCTGCAACATTCTGAATATTTTTTTTATAACATGTCCTATACCTAAATATAACTGATTTCGATTTATCGACAGGTAAAACTCGAAATAAAATAGTAACAACAGTTAAATTACCATTTTATTAAATGTTGAAAATGCCTTCCATTGGTATGACAGTAACTTAGGCGATTTAAAAAATGCATTCTGAATATTTTCCACCAGTTCTGTAGTAATTAACCATATTTCGGGAATAATTCGATTCTTTAAGTATTTTATGTCAATTAACTTAGTTTGGAAAAGTTTACTTTTAAGGTAACCCCACAAAAGAAGGTTTAAGTCTGGAGACCTTGGTAGCCACTAACTTCTTTCAATCTACTTGAAAACTAGGACATCTTTCTTGAAATAACGACACCCTTCTTGGGTTCTTACCGTATCGCTATATCCTATTATAAGAATTTCTATATTGTATGCCCAGTGGAGTAACCAAAAGTATGTGCGTTCCCCCGTAGATTTTTGAATTATTGACCGTCCTCCAAAATGGCAAATTGAGCCATTTTGGTCCGAATTTGCTCAGCAGGAATACATATTTGGAAACGGGATTCGTCTGAAAATACTAGCCATTCCTGTTCAGTCCAGTGTGCATATTCGCGACAAACGGCGATTTGTGAGGTCTGGTACCCATATTTAGATATAAGAGCCAGTTTTATCTACTAATCTCAACCCATTCAGTTTCCGAGTACAGGCCAAATCGTACATTTCCTACCATTCAACCAATTGATGAGGGTGAGGTGTTCAGGATTATTCTTAATCTCCCAAATAAATATTCGGCGGGGCTAGATGAACTTACTGTAAATGTACCAAGGGCTGTGGCCCAGTTTGTCTGTGTGCCATTGTGTCACAAAATCAACGAAAGTTTTTTATCTGGTACCTTTCCTAGCAGTTTTAAAAAAAGCAAAAATTGTCTCCATTCATGTGATAGACAGAGTTGTGCAAACTATAGACCTGTGTCCTTGTTATCAGCAGTATCAAAGGTCTTTGAGAAGGCTATATATATACCCGACTAACAAATTTTTTAAACAGGCACAATATATTAAATAAGCAACAATTTGGATTTAGACAATGTAGACAAAAATTAACAGGTAGTTTAGCCTTTATTTCGACTTGCCAAAGGCCTTTGATACGCTGTCACAGTTATGGTCTAAGGGGCATTTGTGGTAACTTGCTACAATCATATTTAGAGAACAGAACTCAGGTGGTATCTATACTTAGGGGGGGGGGGGGGAGGTTTATCATATTTTTCAAAAGATACATCTGTAATGCAGGGTTTAATCCTGGGACCACTCCTTTTTACTTTATATGCAAATGACTTAGAGGTTAAATCCGAGAATGGCTTGATGTCAGTATGCGGATACTTCTTTGCTACTTACAGGCCAGACTGAGCAGTGCATGTGCTATTGTAAGGAGATTAAGACATTGTATTACTGTGGAATGTCTTTGTATTTATTAGGTTTAACTTATCTGCTAACTCTTGATGGAGTATCTTAGCGACTGAGTCGTGTCTTTCCTTATACTCGGTTGCGGCAAACGCTTGGCATCCTCTAGTTATGTGCTGGATTGTCTCTGATGTTACAGAGCCATATCTACATTGGTCATTTTCTATTGAGGGATCTCTAATGATAAACTTCCGATAGTTCTTCGTCGGAATAACCTGGTCTTGGATAGTTAACAAGAAGCCCTCTGTTTCTGGAAACATCTGTCCTGAAATCAACCAGTAGTTCGACGCTGAGTTGTCGACATTGTCCTGATTGACCTCATTTAGATGCCGTCCATGAAGTGGCTTTACTATTATTATTATTATTATTATTATGATTTACAAGCCAAATGGCCTCGCACTCCCTCCAGGGAATATTGACTCATCCCAGGTACACAAAAACACCAAAAGTATGAAGCTCTGTGGGAATCCTTTCCATGTTATCGGGTCCTAGGTGACATGGTCTGCTGTATTTCCTACGAACTTTCGGACGGTTCGCGCGGTTGCAAGGCGAGTTGTCTTCTGCGTCGGTTTATACAGATGCTCACTATGGCTCAGTCCCTTGATGTTCTGAAGGAGGTTCTTTGGTATCACTCCAGTTGTTGACAGTATTATGGGAATCTTTTGGACGTTGTTAATTGCCCATTGCCTACGGATTTGCACCTTCAGATTTCTGTATTTGGCGATCTCCTCGTTGTATTTTGGCATTAGGTTGTTGTTGTCAGGTCCAGCAATGTCGATTAGTGTAGTTATTATTATTATTATCTTTTTGAAGCCATTTCTAACTGTTTGTGTTAAAATACGGCGTAGTAAACTTGAAAGCTGCCGAGTAATAAAACATGAATTTTGAATGCCGTTTTTTACTAAATTACAGTTCTGCCAAGCAGTTTGTTTTGTCATTAATCTCCAAAAACTCATTCTTAAAATAACGGATTGGCTTCCGATATGTATAATTACCACAGACGCTTGAAAAGTATTCAGAAATCTTTTTTGCATCCTTCTTCCTTGGTTCATAAGTAACAACTTTAAAATTTAAAAATTCCTAAGCGTAGTTAAGGCGCGAACATAAAAATAGCACCCAATATGATAACTCAATTTGTTTTTTATTATACTTATCTGCACAAAAAACCTGAGATAAAAATGTTTATTTTATTGATCCATACAAACTTTTTTTTATAAAAAATGATTCTAGTTGTTGCCTGTTGTAAATACCAGAAACTTTAAGATGATCCTGTATTCATTTGTAATTCTTAATTTAATAAGTTTTTTTAATTACTTACCTACAATTATAACTATCACAACAAAATACATAGTCTGATTTTGTTCTACTGGTGGGGCATATCTGTTTGGAGTGACCACACCCTTTTGTTTTTTTAAGACCAACATTTCTTCTTTCAGGCGTAGATTTTCTTGTCGAAGCTCACTCTCTAATTCTCGTAACTGTTGTACCTAATAAAAACATAATAGATTATAAAAACAGTCGCAGTTACGGGAAACCTGAAATTCTTAAATTTAGTCATTCATAAGATTGCCTAAAAACAAAGTAAATAAAACATTTCTACTCTGCAGAATTTTTTCTTTTTCTAGGTGTAAAAACTTGTTATCATACCTAATTTACTTTTACTTTATCTCCCAGAAAAATCTTAAACATCCTGGGCTTAGATTAGGATAAAGTACACACGATCTTATAGGTCAAATATATATTTACTTTTATATATGGAGTAGCAGATATTAGAGGAGGAGATTGACTTTAGCAGCGTTAAAAATAATTATTTTTACAAATACAAAAAAATGAAATAAAGTTAAAAGTTGCCACAATATGACTGCATATAACCTCTTAAAAAAGTGTTAAAAACTAACATTTTTTTTTTTAAATTCAAAAATAGCAGTTTTTATTTTATTAGAGGGCTTTCTTTAAAAAGCTTAATTAAGTGCTAGCAGAGATACCAATGATACAAAATAAATATAGAGAAAATTATCATAATATTTTACCTCTTTGGCTGCTTTTTGCAACTCCTGAGAAATCTCTCCTGTAACATGAGATTGCTGACCCCCTTTAGGTGTCTCATTAGTCTCAAGAGGGGCAGTTGTTGCCCTCTGAACCTCCCCAACGTTCTGCTGTTCTTCTGGTGGCATCTCAAAGACACATTTTAGTTTTGAGTCCATGAGTTGATCTGGACTGATTTCCTTCCACAAAGTCTCCAAATTACTGTCGCCAGTTTCTGGGGCAAAAACAGTCTGAACCATGAACTTGTGTTTGTTCTTTTCAGCTGGGTCATACAGGAATGGTTGGAGACATACTAAGAAGAATATAACAAGTTAATCGTGATACTTTTAACATCTGGATGGGAACTTACTTGCGATCTCTATGGTTTTGCTGGGTTCAAGAACACCCGAGTTGGGTCTGACACAGTATTTTTTGGGAGCTGTAGTTTTAATTTTGAACATGATTTTCTTGTCCGTAGGATTAGTCAGTTTCATGTAGGATGTAACAGGTTGATTAAAAGGCCCTAAAAATAAATAAATGAGTCATTAAAGTAGGACTAACGAAATTCAAGCAGCTGCGGGAAAAAGTTAGTTTCAAAGTTATATATTCTTCTTTCACATAAAAAAGATTATCTAATTATTCATGTAAATTTCGAAGTTAGAGCTCTTTCACACTATCACGTTCCGTCTGTCACATTTCGGATTGGACAGAAACCTGATAAATAGCAAATGTCTGGTTTAATTGAGGTATTTCACATTTTCAAAGCGAGGATCAGCGCATTATTATCGTTGGACGAGTCTGGGTTGTTAGCATTATATTTGGACCAATGCTTTACTATTTATCTGGTTTCCGTCCGATCCGAAATCTGACAAATGGAACCTGTGAAGCAGTCAGGTTACAGATATTGTTCAATCATGGACTGTAGTGTTATTATTGCTATGTGGTATTTTTATGGAAAATTAAAAAAAAAAAGCGGCAATATTGTATCAAGAAATCTAGGGTACACCCATCTAATTATTTCAAAATATTGTCTTATTTTCGTCTGTCAGATTTCGGATTGAACAGAAACCTGATAAATAGCAAAGGTCTGGTTTAATTGAGGTATTTCACATTTTCAAAGCGAGGATCAGCGCATTATTATCGTTGGACGAGCCTGGGTTGTTAGCATTATATTTGGACCAATGCTTTACTATTTATCTGGTTTCCGTCCGATCCGAAATCTGACAAATGGAACCTGTGAAGCAGTCAGGTTCCATACCGTTTTTTTTTTAATTACAGTAATTGTTCAGTCATGGACTGTAGTGTTATTATTGCTACGTGGTATTTTTATGGAAAATAAAAAAAAAGCGGCAATATTGTATCAGGAAATCTTGGGTACACCCATCTAATTATTTTAAAATATTGTCTTATCTTTTCAACAACTTCCTACTACCTTACGACCAGTTATTCAGCGTCAAAGGATAAAGCCAAGAAATTGTATAAATCCAAAGAAAATAATAGCTGGAACTATCAAGTAAATAGAAGCATATTTATAAAAACTAAAATACAAAAAATAATTGATTAATTTTTAATACAGAAAGAACATTATACAGACACAAAATGATCCATCTAATTAGCAAATGTCACAGTGATGGTCTAAGGGGCATTTGTGGTAACAATCATATTTAGAGAACAGAACTCAGGTGATATCTATACTTATGGGAAGGGGGGTAAATCATATTTTTCAAAAGAGACATCTGTAATGCAGGGTGTTCCACAAGGTTCAATCCTTGGACCCCTCCTTTTTATTTTATATGCAAATGACTCGGGAGTGCAGTCAAGTGGCAAATGATGTGTCGCAGTGGTGTTACAACAATTTTCTCAAGCTGAATGTGGATAAAACAGGGCTAATAAGTTTCTCAAAATTTGGGGCTGACCAACCATCACTCCTGGTAAGGCTAAACCATAAATCGATTCACGCAACTGATTTCGTTAAACTCTTGGGTATGAATTTGGATTCCTGCTTGAACCGGAAAATCCACATAAAAGCGTTTCAGGCCAGACTGAGCAGTGCATATGCCATTGTAAAGAGATTAGAGACATTGTATTTCTGTGGAATGTCTTCATATTTATTATTTTGGATGTATTTAGTCTGTCATAAATTATGGTATTGCCTTCTGAGGGTCTCCAAAGGAAGCAATGCAGATTTTTAGAGTGCAGAAAAGAATTATATGATGCATCTTAGGACTTGGTGCTAGGGACCTCACTTTTCTAATCTGGATATCATGACTGTACCATCATTGTATTTTGTGTCTTTGATTATATTGATTAGACGCTATTTTCAGCGTAACTTTGATAATTACGGTGTCAATATGCATATAACCACACAATACAAAGATGAATTAGCTATCCCAGCTCATGCCTCGGCTCTTATATGGCCATAAAGCTTATTGATCACTACCTGGTGATACTAAATCTATTTTAAATGTCCATTATTTTAAAAAACCAGTGCTATCTTATGCTAAAGTGAATTGTTTCTATTCTTTTAATTTTGGTTTTGACTGAGATATATCTGTAATTTTTATGCGAATAATTGTTGAGTCTGGCACTGTTTGAGGAAAATGTTTAAATTTTTACTCTAAGTGAAACTTATTTAGTTTTTATTTTGAATGTGGTTTATTTAGAATATTTTGAGTTGTCTTTGTACATAATTTGATAGTATCAATTTGTCTCCTGGCGTTGCTTTGTCACTCCTTTGTGATTTTGTTGGCAATAAAGAATATTATTATTAAAGCAAAATAAATTCAAACTAGGAGACGGATGGTGAAGAAGAAATCACACAAAAAACATAAACAACGCTATGAAAAATACTATAAAACCTTCTATGAATATAAAAAAACGCTGCCACCAAGAAAGGAATAAATAGACAAGATCTGAAGATATTTCTGAAACTACAGTAACAGAAATAGAAAACTCTGTGAAAGGCATGTTAAATAGAAAGGCATCAGGGAAAGATAAGTTCATAGTAGATATGATAAAGTAGAGACTAAGCCTACGCTTCGATAGAAATAAGAGTTTTGAACGCATCAAGTAACTGTAGAATCGAAAACAGACACATCAATCTTACCAAGAGAATATGTTCAAAACTGTAGACTGGAAAAAGATACACTTATAGATGGAAAAGGATGAAACCATCTCAAGTTTACCTATGCTGGCGACAATAAAAAATCAAAATAAATTACGAAAAAAGGTTGAAGAATACAATACCATCGCAGATGGGTATAAAGACTAACGTTTAGAAAACCAAATATGTAACTAATGACACACATTAGCATCAAGGAATATTATTAATACATCAGCACCAAGGAATATTATTAACACATCAGCACCAAGAACATTATTAGATAACCAAGGAATCGTTGGGTAAAAATTTGAGCTATCCAAAGGCCATCTAAAAGAAGATCTGGAACGAAGTGTCATTGGCGTGGTCGACGTTTGAAAGACTTCAGAGATCCGACATACCGAACACGCTAAAACTGCATGTCTGACCAATATGTCGTTCCAGTCATCATTTATGAAACTGAAAAGTAGTCGCTAACATCGTAACGTAGCTCCGCCGCGCAACACTTCATGTTGCATGAAGAAGATACTGTAATTAAGTTCGAGGTGAAAAAAAACATCGCCAAACCCGTTCCATCAATTCAAATATTCTTTCAAATAAGAGAACGTTACAGGCTGCTGGTCTAAACATGCAAATACGTAGTGTAACGTTGGGGCGTTCCATCCGTTATTGCTCGAAAACTTGATCTGCGACTGGGTTACCAAATGGTATTCTGTTGAATGTTTGTACGCACCTTTACAGCTCCTACAGAAGAATTGAAGAGGCCCCTTCACGGCAAATTTATTTAACAAATATGCAACAGCTTTTAACAGTATGTTTGTCATTATTTAAAATAGTTTTATTTGAATTTAAATACTGTGTAGATTGTGAGGCAAGGCCAGATCGAAGGAACCAATGTTGATGTCTGCGTAATCCATCACCAATTTCCGCCACATAATAAGAAAGAAACAATAGATCATCAATCAGGTAAGGGAATATTTACAATAGTAGAAATTTGTTACTCTAATTCTTAAAATCAAATTAGGTTTTGTTTTTTTGATTTAGTGTTGCATGAAGTCAAATGTTATCTATTCAACTTTATTCCGTAACTTTCAGTTTCAAATTCAAATGGTATATTTCCACAGACATACATAGTATATATTGGAATTGTCAGAGATAATTAACAAGACACAAACACAAAAAAAGAACAATTTGATTAAAGTAACAATCAAAAAGAAAAACTTTAAAACTCATCAATTAAATAAAAATGATTAAGAGCCAGTGAGATCCTCAGAGATTTCTTAAAAGAATTTTGCGGAGCCGGTAAATGATTACAGATTTTTAAAGAAGTAATATCAGGCCCCTTTGAATCTGTTTTAATCTTACCCCAGGTATAAAAAGTGGTTTTGTATTTTCCGTCTGGTAGGCATTAATATCACCAGATTTTATAAAACTGTCAGATCTACCATGAACGTAACAACTGCATTGCAAAATATACAAATTTATCAGTCAGAATTTTTTCGTTTCTAAATATAGGGCAATACGATTCCCTGAACTCGAGTACATCGTTTTAAAATTTTCTTTTGATTATTTAAAACTCTGTATAGATGGGCGGAGGTATCCCATACCTGCAAGCCATATGATAATATCGAGTTTATAGCTGAGTAATAAAATATTTTAAGCATTTCAACATCTACGTGATTTCTTAGTTGCAACACAGCATAATATTTTGAGGACAGCTTACTACAGACAGAATCAATATAAGAGCTTCATGATAAGTGTTAATCAACCAGGATGCCAAGGAATTTAACAGCATCGCATTGCTCCAAGTTCGCAGACCAATCCCTGATAAGTAAGCTCCTGTCATGGGGCACCCTAATAGGCGTAAAGACTGAAAATTTGGTTGTAGATGAGTTTAAGAATAAACCGTTCATCAGACGCTAGTCTGCTATGTCCCAAACACACTGGTTTGCCTTCGAGCAGACACTGACATAATCGCTACCATCAACAACAGCCAAAGTGTTATGTAACTGCTCCTCACAAAGAGAGGCAGATCATTAATAAAAAGGAGGAACAGGATAGGTCCCAAAACACTCCTGTGGGACGCCCGTCTTCATATTTGCTCAATCGGAGATGATTGATCTACTATTAAATGACACTTTGACAGCCTATGTTATATCAGTTAAGTATGATTTTATCCATCTAAGGGCCGGCCCAAAAATTCCATATTGCTCAACTTTAGTAGTAAGCATAGCATGACTTAGTGTGTCAAAAGCCTTGGTAAAGTCACGGAAAATACCCACCGACTTCAGCTTTCTATCGAAGTTATTCAGAAATTTTGTGTAGAAAGCTAGAAAACGGCATCAGTAGTAGACTGACTAACCCAAAACCCAAACTGTCTACATGTTAATACGTCAATTTGTCCAAGAAAACAACAAGCCTCTCCTTGAAACACTTGAATGAACAAAAAATACTTGATCATTGATGCCCATCCCACTATAGCAGCAGGTCTTGCTTCCGGAAATAAAATTGTCTCTCTGAAATATCTCTGTCTCAGTCTGTTGAGTGTTGCACATGGTCAACAGTTTCATCGTCCTCCAGACACCATCTATACGTTGGGTTCTCTACGACATGGATCTCATGAAAATTGTTCCTCAGGTGACAATGTCCTATCAACAATCCCACCACAATTTTCAGTTTTTTCCTTCCTGAAAAGAGAAACTCCCTATGAAGTCGTGCGCTAGATCCAGTTATATGTTCTTTAGCACATCTCATTTCAGGAGCTCCTCTTCACAATTCAATAAATTTGCTTTCCAGCAACAATTCTTCTATCAACGGCCCTTAGGACAGGTAGAGCTGATAGGGATTCATATGGTGCAGTTGCGGACCCCAACTTTGTCAGACAGTCTGCTTCCTCATTCCCACATATGCCCAAGTGATCTGGGTTTCACAAGAGTCTGATTGTGCAGCGGTTCCTTGTCAGACTGTTCAGTACATCCTTGCACTCAGACACCAGTCGCGAAGTTATGACACTGGACTTCAGTGCTATTATCTTAGAATAGTTTTCACAAAGAATAAGGACGTTTAATGAATTATGGTTGGCTCACAACTGATCTGTCAATGCCGTCCTACTGTGTTTATATTGGGCGAGATCATACAGAATTTGATAAAATAGAAGTAAAGTATAGAGGTTTTAGATTGAAGTAATCCTTCCAAAGTCATTATCAGCTACTCAGGTATTTCAAAAATATTTCCAGTGAGTTACTCTGTGTATTTATTATTAAATAAAGTAATAACTTTTTTAAAAATCACAATTACTAAAATTTGAGTTAATTTGGCTTGCATTAAGAAGCTCATAACTTAATAGTTATCATGCATAGGAAGTTTTTAGGCTTATAATGATTACTGTCTTCTGTTTGTTATTAATGTTGGATTATTTTTGAAGCTACTTTATAAAAAAAGAATACTAGTACTAAAAATAATTGTTTCACGATATGAAAGTATTTTTTGCGTGTCCTTGCATATTGCAAAATAAACAAGCATAAACATTATTTGTATACAAACTACATAAGAAAATATTGAGCGGAACAAATGAAATTAGAAATTACATCACTACTTTTATTTTGCGACTGTTACCTTTGTCTATACGCCATGACAAAAAAGATTCATGAATCTTACACCCACACAAGTACAGAATAATATTAGAATCTTAGGTATTATATCATTGTCCGATAAAAAAATAAATTTAAATAACTTAAATGTGGGAAAATTTCTGATAAAATTATGTCAAATTCTGTATTTCCTAATTTTATTTTAGCAATGGAAATAACATAAACACAGAACATAAATAGATTAAAATAAATTGATTTTTATTTACTGCTTGTAAATGTAACTCGTAAATCATTAAATATGTTCTATTTTTATTAGCAACCAATTCAATTTACTGCTAGCAAAAATTCTATTTATTTATAATTTATGGAATTTTAATTCCAATATCAACTGAAGTAGAGATGAAAATTGAAAAAAAAAAGAGGTTTCTAAACAAAGCTTGAAAATTATCTAAAAATCTTCAATTTTTATATTTTTCAAGTCAAATTTTTTCACTTAATTTTTTGGAAAAGGTAGATGGGGTGTGAGAAGATTAGTCAGGAGGCGTGAACACATTATGATAATAAAATGACAGTAATTATTTTATTAACAAAAAAGGTCCAATCTCAATAATTTTATTCTATCAAAAATTAATAATTTGCCCATAACCTAAGCTTAAAAGGGCCTTAAAATGATAGTATTACATTGCTGCAGATCTACCAAGCACTTTACTTTCTTTATCAACCTATACACAAAAAGTGGTCATCATAAACAAAGAACATAATAAATATTGTACTTTCTTTGATGTGTATAAACCTTAATACCGGCTTTACTAACATGGTTTAATTTAAAACCACTCGAAATTGACAGTAGAGGGCTTAAACTAACAAGAACAACAATAAGTCAGGTAAGTTTAAAACCTAAAAATACAAACATAAAAAATCATTTTGTTTTATTACTGAACCGACAAAAATGGAGTATTTTATTTATTTTCAGTATACAACTATTTCCCTTACATATTTCAAGGCTTTATCAAAAGGTTCTTATCCTTAATATTCCTATATAAACGTTTATTTGTTGAAATATGTAATATAAATTATGACAATATCATAAGTAAAATGAAACTAACCTACTGGAAGATTTCAATTTCATAGCAACTGGATCGGGTTTAACTTTTAAATCATTTTAGTGAATTTGGCTGTAAAAGTCTATATTTATTTAACTTACATATGTAATATGTTTATAGTAACTAAATTTTTTCAGAAGAAATATTTTATCATATAAAATCACATTTTCAGTTTTTTTCTGTACACTCAGTAAATAGTTTTTATGTTGGGTTCAATATAGCTCTTTAACTTGCTCAATTTTGACTCGAAAGTGATTCTTAGTTAATATCCCACCAATTTCATTTATATTTAATTAAGTTAAAAAACTTTAAAATAAATTATCCCTTTCTTGGCAGTGTATTACCAAAAGTGACTAAGTCTATGTTTTAACTAAATAAATGAAAAAATATTAGGGATATTTTCAAGAAAGTCAGTATTTTTGCAATTGTAAATAATTATAAATGTGTACAAATACAAAATCAAATAATGAAAAATTCATTCATATGGTTTATTAAACCCATTCTAAAACTTATTCATAGAAAACCATTGTCTTCGACCTGGTCACTTAATATACTGACAATGTTTTTCTTTATTTAGCAAGAGACTAACACATTGCACCTTTGATAATTATATCATTTAATATCAAAATTATAGGAGATACTTTGTTGCTATTACCGTAAAATAAATAATAGTTAATTCATCATTAAATTAGAAACATGCTGATAATGGAGGCTTAAAGAGGAAAATAAATATTAAAATTGACAGTAAAATAAATTTAAATAAGTGTAATATGATACAACTAGTATTAACTCAACAAAATATTACATTACTAAATGTTACTTTTAAATTTTGAAGTAATATTTTGTATGTAATAATTAATTACAGCTACCCAATTATTGGTAAAATAATACAACTATTATTTAAATTTGATTTACCAGCATAATTAATAAAAACAATATAAAAATTCAAGGGGTGTAATCGCAACAAAAGTAAATTTAATCCAGTTAAAGTGTCCTTAATAAAATTTGTGTTCAAGCCTGTGTTAACTATAGGCAAAATTATAAAATCAGTCCAAGGTAAAAGATGCAGTTATTCAGGTATCCACTTAAATAAGGTAAAGGACTTTGCCTTTGTCGTAAATTACAAAAAAAAAACGACAAATTAAATTCATAAAAATTCAAATACAGGCGATTTAAAAATGGTGGTTGCAGCACTTTTGGGGGTGCCATACCCACTGACACATATTCAGCGTAATTTTTGAAGATACGTTAGCTCTCTTTGATCTAAATCGGATTCGGCCAATTAAAACCAAGGTTCACCGTACAAAAAAACAGCTAAAACGTGAAGGAGAGTCCACCTAAAACCCGTTGATAGCCAATATTTATGGCCAGTGGTAAGACACATTTACTACGTCAAAAATTAATCCCAATGGTCTCACCTACGAACTTAAGCTCGCTTTGAGGCTCGATTTGGAGCACCTGTTCTTGCTTCAACATTTTTCTATTGTTAGCACTTCAAAATCGACTCTAAATACACTAGAAAACTGATTTTTTACTTTTTCGATGACAGATTCCGGTTATACAGCACTTTATGACAGAGAAGGTTAGACGCATGCGCAAAGATGGCTGACGATGAACCGCAAATTCGTGACATCATCTTGACATTACAGAAATTTATAATGTTGATAAATAGGAAAGTTAAGAGTATGGTTCATAGATGGCGCACCATTAGTTTTACAGATTTCTTAAAAATTTTCTAATAGGTTTCTTTTGAATTATACGAGTGTGAATTGTTTTACTACAAAGTTTTCTGTTATCTCATGACAGAGAAGGTTAGACGCATGCGCAAAGATGGCTGACGATGAACCGCAAATTCGTGACATCATCTTGACATTACAGAAATTTATAATGTTGATAAATAGGAAAGTTAAGAGTATGGTTCATAGATGGCGCACCATTAGTTTTACAGATTTCTTAAAAATTTTCTAATAGGTTTCTTTTGAATTATACGAGTGTGAATTGTTTTACTACAAAGTTTTCTGTTATCTCATGTTTTGTTTGTAAATATTAAGGTGACACTCCAACAATTACTTCTATTAATATCAATAAGATGACGCTCAAGCCAGAAAATTAATAGCTTTCTACTTTACTTTGAAATTTAGTTGGAAAATCACCTAATGAGAGGTCAGGAAAGTCGGAAAAACAATCAAATCGTCTGGCAGCAGCAACTTTGGGAAAAATCGACTGCTTGACAGTTTTGCGCGTGCCTTGATAGTGGCTGGTCGAGTTTCGGACTTTTAGCGTGAACTGTTTGTTTCAAAATGGCGTTCAATGGAGATGGGCCCCATTCTAAAAGACAGAGGACTGACACCGAGTCAGCTAACAACAGGGTAAGTGTCCCTGTCAATATATACTTACAATCACTTTTTCAATTTTAAATTAGCCGCCGTAATATGTTAGGTTATGTACGGGAAATGGCCACCCTATTTTGGGGATGTTCCCCAAAGCGTCAAAATGTTCTGTTTATGTTTTTCCGAGTGGCTTATTTCCGCTATCCAAATAAAAGTATCGACCTATTTTTATGTATTGTTTATCGATTCATTTTGAGATATGTTGCTTGGAGCTTATTTTTTTTTAAAAGTAAGCCCCAAGGGTGGAATAAGTCAATTTTGAATGCTTCAGGATCTTCAAAACATATTTTGCAATGAATTTGTTTAGCACTACAGCTGTAATAAAAAATATTAGAATTTTCTTTGCTTAAAACTGCAGTTTATGGCTTAGGATTAAGTATCAAAATAATAAATAAAAAGTTAGACTGCAAAGTTAAATGATTTCGCTGTAAAATTGTTTTTTAAATTTTGTAACAATAAAGAGGTAAGTATATTCAGTAAGTTAAAACAGAAATATGTAGGTAGAAATTTCTATTGTTGGCATAAAACTACCCAAACTATTTTATCCGTTGACGCAAAAATTTCCCAAACAATTTTTTTAAATTAAAAACAAAAGATTAAAAATAACTGTTTATTTCCGGGTTTCTACATACTTAGCTATTGTGATTATTTTGCATTATGAAGATTAAATCTTTAAAAGTATGTGATATTTATAGTTGGCGCACTTGCATTATATGGTATTAGTCGCAGTAAATGTGCAGTTTTGTTACTGATTCCATCAATATATTAAACTGCGATTAAATTAATAAATTGTTACACTCAGACAGAATTTTTGTGGAATCTTATATAGAGTCCACAATAAATCATAATTTAAATTTAATCTTAATGTAATAAGTTGGTTTAATTGGCTATAAATAGCACACTTGTAGATAAATGTGATGTGGCTGAAGAGGTTCCTGAACTAAACCTACTTGAATTACGGAATGCGGTAAATCTCATATATATTGTTTTCAAGAAGTGTATGGATGTTTTGGTACTACGGTTGTGCCTTGCTTTTCTCTTGTATTTAGCCCTTAAACAGTTTTTATCAATCAAAAATCTTTGAGTATTTTATGGTGTGGTAGAGGTTAATTTTTAATTAGTGTGTACTTATTTTCAAAACACACATAATGATTAGTATAAATTGTAATACCATCTGTAAAAATAACGTAAATTAAAAAACGATAAAAACAGTACTAGCTCCACAGAGGAGTATTTATTGTTGATCGAAATGTCAAATGATGCCGTATTAAAGGGCTTTGTAGTGTTAAACTGCAAGTAAATATAACAGGCACTTCAATCACCCTATAGATTTAAACAACAATAGATTTGTTTGAAGGCTGTTTATGGTCGGTGGGGGAGAGGCTTTTTTTGATGTTTGACAGACATAAATATGCTTACTTATCTTTTCTTTCAGTTTAATTGCTTGTCGTGACTCTTTTTAATGTTTTTAAGTATTAGAAATTACTATAAATGCGAAGTTTGCAATTAATATTAACAACCGGAGGATTAAAAACTTATTTTTATTGATATATATTGTTAGATATTGTTTACATATTGAAAATAACAATAATAATAATTTAGGCAACCATAAATTCATACTCTTCTGTATTTTCGAATTGACGTACCGATTATCATATGATGCTCGTTTAAATAGTGCAATTAGAAAAGGATAGCATAAAATCGGCATGTGTGTACCAAGAAATGAAATATCTGCTATTTACCAACACTTTTTCAAATATAAATAAAAGTTATTCAGCGTTCAAACAACCGGGCCTTATGTTTGAAGGTCATAGACAATGATGTTTCTTGCAAAGTAGTAGAGATATCTGTTGGACTTCCATTGTCTTTATTTTTGTTGAATACCACTACGTTTCGGCTAGTAGTTATCTCTAGCCGTTTCACTTGAAAACGGCTAGAGATAACTACTAGCCGAAACGTCGTGATATTCAACAAAAATAAAGACAATGGAAGTTCAACAGATATCTACTACTCGCAACCGGGCCCTAGTTCTGACGTTATGCTACTTCTACAGGGGTATGTTCGAAGAACCGGCAAATAAATATCATTCACTGTGAGTTTACTTGACAAACATCTATTGTAAGCCAATGCGCAATGAATTAGTGTTAAATACCATTGTGTCTTTAGGTATTACGTAAAAAACCTCTCCGACAGTTTAAGGACATATTAGAAGATATGTATTGGTTTTGACCCCTAGAATAAGACTAACCCTTATAGCTTTTCTATCTGTAGGCTGTAAGGTGCATTTAAAAAAAAATACCAACAATTTAAAACTTTACATGAACTATCATAATATTTTATTAGAAGAAACAAGCGAATTTCGAGACGAAAAAATAAATTTAACTTATTTTTAAAAATAATTTTGATAGATCAGTTTTTACTAATTTTGAATATACTAAGTTTGATACCTTTATACTGGTAAATGAGAAATTTCACACTACCTAATTATATTCTTTGACATTTTCAATGTTCTGAATAGAAACTAGAACAAAGAGAATTTTTAGTACTAGTCTTCTTTCAATATCCTTTGAAACGGGGCCTATAAATTAACGTCATGTAATAGTTTGCCCACGCCGCTCCAAAGTTTAGGAATAAATAGTTTTTTTAATATTAACTGACAAATTGGTAAAGTTAGAAGTGAGATCCTCTTGCAAAATGCGACAGAAACAACCTACTTATTGTGTTGGCAACACTTAAACATTTAGAACTATTAAATTTAGAACTATTAACAAGATTAAAATGTATTGAATATTTACTAGATTGATGAACAATTTCAAGTTTGATACCTTTATACTGCTAAATGAGAAATTTCACACGACCTAATTATATTCTTTGACATTTTCAATGTTCTGAATAGAAACTAGAACAAAGAGAATTTTTAGTACTAGTTTTCTTTCAATATTCTTTGAAACGAGGCCTATAAATTAACGTCATGTAATAGTTTGCCCACGCCGCTCCAAAGTTTAGGAATAAATAGTTTTTTTAATATTAACTGACAAATTGGTAAAGTTACAAGTGAGATCCTCTTGCAAAATGCGACAGAAACAACCTACTTATTGTGTTGGCAACACTTAAGCATTTAGAACTATTAACAAGATTAAAATGTATTGAATATTTACTAGATTGACGAACAATTTCAAAAAATCTACTTTAAACTAACTGTTTTAAGACAGATCTAGAAAATTCGCAAAAGTGCACACCAAAAAAGGTTTAAATTTTGAGCTTCTTCGCTATTTTGATACTTTTATCAATCTTCTAAATTTGAAGTCCCAGGTTGATGGTCGTATATATTTTTGCTTTATTAACATTTGCAATGGTTTTTAAATATCGTTGTTGTGCTGTTTTTAAGTTTTAATTATTAAGGGTCAACATTCCTGATTGATGAAGCGGTTAACTACTCTGGTTGACCATCTACTTCAAGAAACTTCTAAGCCAAGTATACCACTCCAGAATAAATTGTCAAAATGGAATCCTTAACACTAAATCCCGTAAAATTAAATATAAAGTAGATGTTAGTCTACTATTTATATTTTACAATAACTTTTTATCGTTAAATTGTAAATTAAGGATTTGTTCCTTGGTTAATAGAAGTTTTTTACAATTACAAAAAGCTAAATTACATTTTTTGATGTTCAACATTTTTTGTAATGTCCTTAACTTTTCAAAAATTAAACCTGTTTTCTTATGACGCAGACAAGGCGCATATTATTTAAAATACCTTAAATTGAAATGAAAACCTATGAATTAAATAAAATTCATGGATTCAACCTTTGAAAACTAAACAGATGTTATATATAACATAATTTAAAAGTAAACTATATCAAATTGTCTCGGGTTGTGGTCTTTTTGTACTCATCTGTTCTTAAAATATATTTCTTGTCGAGAAGGAATTTGTAAAAATCAGTGTAATAATCAATCATTACATTTGGTATGTTTACTATATTCAAATAATTTTGCCGCGAAACGGTACTTTCCACAATAGAAATTCTAAAAAACATAATATTTTTCTTTATTTTTAAGGAATTTTATTTTTATTTAAAAATAAAATTCCTTCAAGTCACGTGACAACGAACACCAATAAAAGTGATTGATGTTACTCCATTCTAACGTCATCGTTGGCACTCCGTTCTGATACTGTTATTCTTTTGAGTCATTATTACTTTCAGTTCTGTCACTTGAAGTAATCATGATCACTTCGACCTAATGACAAGTAAATGCATATTCACTTTGATCATTTGATAATTACTCTAAATAATACGGCCAACGTCATCGCTGTCACGAACTTGACATATACTAGCGCCCCCTCTGTTTCCGGCCGAGAACTTATCGAACCATCCTCGTACTATTAACATCCAGTATCTATTACTGTGTGATGGTAGACACTAAAAAAATTTATATAATATTGATTCACATTTTAATCATGATCGTGTTCATTTCTTTCAAGTCCACTAATTCACTTAATTTTATTTAATCAAAATGCTGTTTTAAATGGAGGTCCACAGATTAAGATTAGTTATTTTGATTAAATTCATCCAAGAAAACATGTGAAACCTTTTTAAAAGTTTCGTCCAGGTTTCTGTGTATTCTTGCGTGTTGACTAATTGGAAGTTGTTAAATCCGTTTTAGTGTTGTGTAATGTTTAAAATCTAAACTACCCTGAACCTTTATTGCCAATAAATTGATCACTTAAGGCGAATTTATCTCTTACATGTTCACAGAATTTCAAAATTCCTTTTTTTAGAATATCCCTTGATTGCAATATAAATTTAGCCCTTAATCTAACCCGGCCCAACTTTAAAACTACTCTAAGTTAGACAATAAAGAGTTTAAATTGTAGTCGCAATAATAATTCAATTAAGTCTTTAACCTTAAAAATAATAAAAAGTACTGTTTTCTTTTATTGAAAAAAAAAACAACAAAAATGGAAAATTTTGTTTATTTTTGGGAGGCATCTCCTGCTCTTATCGATTTGAAAGCTTTAAATTTTAGAAAAAATGAATTTTTTGTAATGAAAATAATATTTTCATTTATATGATGAAATTATTAATTTTTGTAATATTTTTGGAAATATTTATAACACATGAACGGTTTTAAAAAGTCTCTTTCAATCCTTCCAGATGTGTCCCTAAAGAGAATAAGTCCGGGGTAATTCGTACGAATGACAAATCTAAATTTAAGTAAACTACTTTAACTGACGTAAGTTGCCGCTCAGAACCAAATAAGAAAAAACTTTTCCGAAGTTTATATAGATTTCAGACTCGTACTATAAGTTTTTATGTTGGTTTTTCAATTTTAACATTGCCAATTTATTCCTTTTTTTTGTTTTAGTGGCGATCACACTCTGATTACATCTTTATATGAATCTTGCCTAAAATCTACAGAACTTGTTTAAAAATATTTCAGTGAAACATAAGAGTTGGCAGTCCTACTGCTTTAAACTTATTTACTTTTTCGTGTCCGGATCTATCTCTATTCATTCAGCTAAAAATCGGGCCACGTTGATTGAGTTTTCTTCTGTGAGGGAGAGGGTATGTGGACAGTCTTGCCAATGCAGTTGGTGCTCCATTGATTGTATCTTGCTACACTCACTGAGGACGTCTTCTGGATGTTTGATTCTCTTCTTCATCAGGTGGGTTTTGACTGGAATAGTTCCAGAACTTATTCAATTCTAAACCCTCCAGTCGAGGTGGATGTGGACTGGAGGTTTCTGCTTCTAGGTTTTCCACGTTAAGGAAACTTTTCCGAAATTTCAATCGGTGACATGGAGCTTGGATCCCACACAGTGGGATTCGCGCTCCACATGGTTCTATGCAGTTTGTTAAGTAGAGCGTTCCTAGTGGTTACCTTTTGTTTGGTTTTGAGGCAGTGATATTCGTATGAAGAATTATGTACACTACACCCAGGTATTTTGGATTATTTTGATGTTGAAGCGCAATTTCTATCAAATTTATTTTTAGTGTGAAGCACTTCTTGTGTAGGTGGAATGAACCAACTTGAATTTTCGATGGGTTGGGTCGTATAGTACTCGGACATAGTCGTTAGAATACTCTCAATTTTCTGTTCGACACTCTCGAAATCTGAATCCCATACAACCAGCGCAAGGTCATTTGTATAGGGGAAGTGTTCGTATTCAGTTGGAGCGGGTTGATCATTTATATAGATAAAAACCAAAAGTGGATAATATACTTGCAGTTGGGTGTATAAAAATACAATTATATAAGAGACTGTTAGCTCTCAACCAACTGAAAAAATCTTATACCATAAGGACAAACGTGCTCGGTTCTAACACAGTTAGAGACAAAGCACTATCTCAGATTGCAAGAATACTAGGAAAGGGTGGAAGCCTTTCCTATAGTAGTGCACCGCCATTTGCAGACCGGTTTCGAACTTGTTAGTTCTCGTCAGTACAGAATAGGCTAGCGCACTTTAGCATCGGAAAAGTAAATCCTTTAAGCAACTTATATTAGAGAAAATATGAAATCTAATGCAAGCGGCGCCCATCTGAATATAAAATCTCGTAGAGATCTGTATATATAAACCAAAAGTGGATAATATACTTGCAGTCTACAGATGGCGGTGCACTACCATAGGAAAGCCTTCCACCCTTTCCTGGTATTCTTGCAATCTGAGATAGTGCTTTGTCTCTAACTGTGTTAGAACAGAGCACGTTTGTCCTTATAGTATAAGGTTTTTTCAGTTGGTTGAGAGCTGTTTCTCTTATATAATTGTATATTTATATAGATGTTGAAAAGTATTGGGGCTAAAAAACTGCCTTGAAGCAAACTGTTTTTTGCAGTGTTCTGTGGTTGAGAGTGTCATAAGTTGCGGACAGGTCAATGAAAGCTACCCTAGTTATCATCTACTCGGTCAGAAGCCTCTCTGTTCCGGTAAAAGAATAGTATCCACAGGGTTCTGGCTTTATATCAACTTCTTATATGTTTGTCTATAGCTATTGGTTTTATCTGGATCTTTACCAGGTTTCAAGAGAGTTATTATTTTTGGTTTTGGGATTTTACAGCCTGTGCAGCAGGCATTTGTGAGTTTTAAGATCCACTCTTTAGTTTCCGTGACAAATTGTTTTATTTGTTCGGTACAGGAATCGTCAATGCCAGCAGATTTCTCGTTTTTTGTGAAGGTGATTACTTCATTGACTTTCTTTAGGGTAAGCGGTTTGCGGTAGGAAGTTATTTTCGTTTCCTGGACACAATTTAATTCTCGGGTGTTTTCTCATTTTCGAGACCTATGTGATTAGCTGTGGCGTTGCTTACTTGTTTCATTTCTGTGGTTTCTTAATGAGATTCATTGCCATTTTACTGCCATGGGCCTTTTTCATCCTCTCTAGCTTCTCTATTTTCTTGCTGTCTTGCATGCATGAATTTCATAAGTAGAGTCCACTCACATTCCACAGGTTCCTCACTAAACCAGTTCCTTTCGTAGAGATCGGTATACTCTTGCACAAAGGTCTTTAGCCTGTTTAAAAATGCTGGGATGTATTGTTGCCCCCATCCTCTGGACATTGTTTGTTTGGAAATGGTCTTTAGAGTCTCTATAAAGTGTTTGTCATTTTTTGGTATCTGTTTAAGGTTTTTGATAGCCTGATCTAACCTACTTTGGTATTCAATCCAGTTGGGCTTTTTTGAAGTTAGGATCACGTATCAGTGCAAGGTTATTTGCTTCAGCCCACACACAAGTACTCCGTTTCCTCATAGGCATAAATGGTACTGTGACTATTGAAATCCCCCACATTCTAGTAGATTTTTTATTATCAGTTAAATCAAAAATTTTGCTATCAGTGACTACTCCAATGTAAATAGTAAACTTACAAAGTGGACCAACATTTATGTTTCTACATAGCTCTTGACACATTAATATGCTGCTATATCGACGAATTATTCTCATCAACATTTTGCCTGTATAATTTTCGCAGGACATGATCTTTCTATTATTAATGGTAAATTCCACAATGTTTGATAAGGTTTATCGAGATACACCTCTGTAATAGATAACGCAATGCAAATCGGGTTGCTTGTTTATTTTTGTGATTTGATGTTCTTATCAGCAGGGTTTTTTACATACGAAGGTAGCCTTAATGCATTTTCAGCGTATTTTACGACCTACATATCACATTTATATAGCACAGATTTAAAAGCACTTGAGTCTGTCACTTGTTGAATTAGCTACATTTGGTAGTTTTTTATCTGCTAATTAAAGTTTGAAAGAAAATTTAGTAATAGTGAAAGTCCATTACCAAAATAGAAAAAAAAAACAGTGCGTTTTAGTTACGTGATCTTTTAGTGTGCATAATCGACCGTTGCGGCCTGGTATTAAAAATTTAATCAACAAATTGGAGCAGACATTTTCATTGAAAGATGAGAGAAATTTCACTCTTCATCTGTCTAAGGCTCAGTTTCACGATCGACGGTAACATCAAGTGGTTTAGTAACCAACAGGTGTTTCACAAATAAAATTTGATTGTTGGTTACGTTGGTTCAGTTTTGTTTGTCGAAGTTGGTACTTGAATTTTTATGGAAATAGGTGTAATGTCGTTGTTAAAATAATATATAAAGAAGAAGTGTTACGTTTCATAGCTACTCTTTTTTTTTTCGATAATTGTTTTAAAAAATATATTCATAGATATTTTGTTATTTATATAATGAGCGGGTGTTTGCAATGGAGGTTCTTATAAAGGGTGTTTTTTATAGAGGTATAGAACTTTAAGTTGGCAACACTTTTTTAACTGGCCGCCATTTTGTCAGCTGTCAAGTGATTTATGTTTAGTTTGGTTTGGCATTTCAACATGAATAGACTGACGCCTGAACAACGCTTCCAAATTGTGCAAATTTATTTTGAAAATCATGGTTCTGTTCGAAATACATATCGCGCACTACGTCCATTTTACGGTCAACATAATCGTCCATCAGAGCAATTAATTCGATTAACTATGGAACTTTTTCGCACCACGTTTATTCTAAATGATAATACGCATCCACAGAGACGTCGTACAGTGCGTACAGAAGAAGTCACTGCTGCTGTAGAGCGTAGCGTAGAGGAAGACCCGAATCAGTCTATCCGCCATCGTGCACAGGAATTGGATATGTGTCCATTCACTTTATGGAAGATTTTGCGGAAAGATCTTGGTTTGCGTGCTTACAAAATCCAACTCGTGCAAGAAATGACGCCACACGATCACCTAGTAAGGCGTAGATTCGGTGAATGGACCCAAAACAAGATTGCCGTTGATCCCGATTTTCATAAGCGAATTTTGTTTAGCGACGAAGCTCACTTTTGTTTGAATGGATACGTCAATAAACAAAACTGCCGTATTTGGAGTGATGATAATCCTCAAGTGTATGTTGAGACACCGTTACATCCAGAAAAACTGACTGTTTGGTGTGCTTTATGGGCTGGTGGAATTATTGGTCCGTACTTCTTTAAAAACGATGCTGGTCAGAACGTTACAGTCAATGGTGACCGCTATAGAGCCCTGATTACTGACTTTTTCGTTCATCAATTGAACAACCATTATGTGCAGGAGCTGTGGTTTCAACAAGACGGCGCAACATGTCACACAGCTCGTGCCACAATTGATTTATTGAAGGAAATGTTTGGTAACCTCATAGTTTCACGTTTCGAACCCGTGAATTGGCCTCCAAGATCGTGCGACTTAACGCCGCTAGACTATTTTCTGTGGGGATATGTGAAGTCGCTAGTCTACGCCGATAAGCCCGAAACGATTGATCACTTGGAAGACAACATTCGCCGCGTTATTGCCGATATACGGCCACAAATGTTGGAAAAAGTCATCGAAAATTGGACCTCCAGATTAGACTACGTCCGAGCCAGCCGTGGCGGTCATATGCCAGAAGTCATATTTAAATTATAATGCCAGAAGGTTATCTTTCGAATAAAGTAAATTTCATGTCAATTTAAAAAATTCATCTTTGTTTTATTCCATTTAAAAGTTCTATACCTCTATAAAAACCCCCTTTACTTATAAAGACAGAATAAGACAGCAAGTTCAGGTTACTTTATGAAAGAAATTTAGTTTAAAAGAGGAATTTGAAATAAGCCACAGAGTTTCTGCTTCCGAATAAGTTGTTTTAGAGGAATAGTGTAGCTAGAAATGGGAAAAATGGTAGTTTTCTATAAATTTCAAAATTCGATGGGGAAGAAATGAGTGGTTTAATACGAGGGTCGTTTGAAAAGTCCGGGTAAAAAAATTACAACTACTTAATTTTTTTCGATAACCTTTTTTATTTTTCAACATAGTCTCCTTTTAGGCTTATACACTTCGTCCAACGCTGCTCTAGTTTGTTGATCCCTTCTGAATAATACGATTTGTCAAAGTCTGTAAAATAGCCATTCATTTCTGCAATCACCTCCTCGTTTGAATGAAATCTTTTTTCCGTCAGCCATTGCTTCATATTGGGGAACAAAGAATAGTCCGAGGAAGCCAGGTTTGGAGAATAGGGGGATGTGAAATGAGTTGGAACCTTATTTCCATAAATTGTGCGGCCACAATTGCTGAGGCGTGAGCAGGTGCGCGTCGTGATGGAAACGGACTTTTTTGTGGGCCAATCGTGGATGTTTTTCTTGCACCTCGGTTTTCAAACGGTTCAATAACGATGAATAATATTCACCTGTAATAATTTTACCCTTTTCCAGATAGTCGATGTAGACTATTGCTTGCGAATCGCAAAAGACAGTCGCCATGATCTTCCTGGCCGAAGGAATGGTCTTCGCATTTTTTGATGCAGATTTTCCCTTGGCAACCCATTGTTTAGATTGTTCTTTGATCTCAGGAGTATAGTGATGTATTCATGTTTCACCAACAGTGACGAAACGACGCTTAAAGTCCTGAGGATTTCGCTGGAACAGCAGCAAACTGTTCTTGCAACACTTCACACGATTTCGTTTTTGGTCAGTCATGTGCAATCTCGGCACCCATCTTGCTGACAGCTTTTTCATGTCCAAATATTGGTGTAAATTATCATGTATTCGTTCATTCGAGATGCCCGCAGCACTATCAATCTCACGCACCTTTACTCTTCTGTCATCAGTCACCATATCATGGAGTTTGTCAATGATTTCAGGCACCATAATGTATATCAAGCTCCTGTTTAGTCTTCTGAGGCATTTTGCCTTTCATAAAGTAATGTTTAATCAACACGCGAAATTCTTTTTCGTCCATTTTTTGCAGAATCACTCAACTTCCTCAATTCAAACGAATGTCAAACACTTCGAACATACCCCTGTAGAAGTAGCATAACGTCAGAACTAGGGCCCGGTTGTTTGAACGCTGAATAACGTAATAATATTTTTATTTATATTTCAAAAAGTGTTGATAAACAGTAGATATTTAATTTCTTGGTACAGACATGCCGATTTTATGCTATCCTTTTCTAATTGCATTATTTAAACGAGTATCATCGGTACGTCCTTCGAACATACCCCTGGGTACGTCAATTCTGAAAACAAAGTATGAATATATGGTTGCCTAAATTTTTATTATTGTTATTTTCAATATGTAAACAATCTAACAATATTTACCGATAAAAATAAGTTTTTAAATCCTCTTTATGTTAATATTAATTGTAAACTTCGCATTTATAGTAATTTCTAACACTTAAAAACACTGAAAAAACTCACGACAAGCAATTAAACTGAAAGACAAGATATGTAAATATGTTTATGTCTGTCAAACATCAAAAAAGCGTCTCCCCCACCGATCATAAATAGCCTTCAGACAAATCTATTGTTGTTTATATCTAGAGTATGATCGAAGGTCAAACACAAAGAAATAGACCGAGCCGGCTGAAACTTGGTGTATGTTCTTCCAAGAGATGCTACTAACTGAAAATAATCTCGATACGCACCAGTAGTGCCATCGGACTTTTCAAACCAGCCTCGTAAATTAAAAAAATTTTTTTTGGTTTAATTTAATGGATAGAACAAATGTAATTTTTTTTTTGACATGGACTGACTTCTGGTTCTTCATAAAAAAGCATAAGTCTTAACATCAATATGTCACATCCCGCTATATTAATAACGTCAATCTAGTCTACAATTTATCAGAATTAACAAACCAAACTAGTTTAAGTCAGCAATTTAAAATTTCTAATTTTAATTTATGTAAATCTTATTGAATATTAATTCAAAACTTCTTTTTGCGTACTTTAAACTAGAGCAGTTCCTCTGTTTGGATCCAGCTTTAATTAGAAATGTTTTTAGACGGTCTTAATTAACTTAAATTAGAAATGTTAAATCGAATAATTAAAGTGGGTCATTTCCGCAATCTTAGATTTATTAGGTGGGTCTTTATCAAGTTATTTTTTATTGGCACAGAAATAATGAGTTGTTATTCATTTTGATTTTCCCCATATTTGTATTCAGCGTTAATTTGTTTTACCATAATTGTACCAGAAGAAAGAAAATGGATTTAATTGTTAAATACAGGGTGTTATATTATTTAAACTAATAAATCATTGAACACATTTTTGAAGTTTTGCTAGACTTTAAAGGAATCAAGAGTGTCATGATAATATGGTAATATCGATTCATATAATCTCGGTACTTTTGTGACGCGTTGGTCGAAATTTTCGGTGATCCGTAAAAAGTCTTACCCTATTTCTATTCCGAAAATGTTTCAGTTGTTTAGCGAAAGCCGCGCTAACACCTTCGAGGTGTGTGTGGCAAGTGAGGACCCCCAAGGGAGTTCGTGATCGGTTAAGGTCTATGGAGTTTTCGGATTAATACGATCACGTGGTCAAGGAATATGTTATTAACAATTTAATTTTTTATAACACCGGAAAATTTTTTATAAATGGGATATCCATTTCGGACTCATGCCATTTTGTTTCAGATTTAATAATAAAGACGACAGTCTTTCCAAAATTAAAAAAACTCAGTAACTCGATACACTATCGAAATAGAAATAGCAAGCTCACACACACACACACACACACACATATATATATATATATATATATATATATATATATATATATATATATATATATATGTACGTATGTATATAGTGTGACCAGTAAAATCCGCATCATATTGGTTTTTTTTATTAATAGCTTTATTGGAAATTTGACTTTGACATCAATTTCTACTTCGATCGAGATGAAAATTAACCAAAAAAAAATAGTAGTCACGTCATTAACATTATCTGTCAAATTTTAATTTCTTTCCAAAAAGAATCAAAGGTGGGGTTTTATCTCAAAATATCGAAAAAGTTTTTCTAATACAATTTTTAGCCCATATGCAAAATTTCAGCTGTATAAGATAATTTAGATTTTGTACCCATTTTTTGTAAATTGCACCAATGTTGTAAACTAAGACTCGACGCAATTTACATAAAACTTCTTAGTTTTGATAATGTTTCATCTCAGACATATTTTGTTTAAAATAGCGCCAAATTAAATGTGTGTTTTTGTACAAAATCCAAATAAGGCTATTAAAATTTGGTTACATATGATGTTTTTGACTCGGCGAAGTCGCGTTCAGTATTGCATACTTCCTTCCGATCTGTTCTTTTCACAAACAGGTGCATGTCGGTACCCTGATGACTCTAGTAGAGACGAAACATGTACCTCTGCCGTATCACTGTAGCGGAGAGGGTAGGTTTTGACTTTCTTCTCGATATGGTGGTAAAGGTCATTATCTCGATGGTAGTGGAATAGGATGAATTGCGTTCTGTAGCAATTTATTCAAACTGTGCAACCTCTAACACGGAAAGGATATGATTGAACGAAGTTTGCATTTACTGTTCGCATTTTACTTCATTTACACACGGAGTTGCATATTGTTGTACGTTTGCTGAATGTGATTTCAGCACTACAACGCCATAATGTGGATATATCCACTGCTATTGCATCTCATACGGAGGAATCCGTGAAAGCTGCATAGACATATATATATATATATATATATATATATATATATATATATATATATATATATATATATATATATATGAAGTAAAATGCGAACAGTAAATGCAAACTTCTCTCCATCATATCCTTTCTGTGTTAGAGGTTGCACAGTTAGAATAAATTGTTATAAAATGCAATTCATCCTTATCCACCACCATCGAGATGATGGCCTACCTGTACCACCATACCGAGAAGAAAGTCAAAACTTACCCTCCCCGCCACAGTGATACGGCAGAGGTACATGTTTCGTCTCTACTAGACTCATCAGGGTACCGACATGCACCTGGCTGTGCAAAGGACAGATCGGAAGGAAGCATGCACATACTGAACGCGGCTTCTCCGACCTCCCGCCGGATGGCGTATATATGTTAATGCGGATTTCACGGATTCCTCCGTGTGAGATGCAATAGCAGTGGATATATCCACATTATGCCGTTGTAGTGCTGAAATCACATTCCTATATGCAGCTCCGCATATGAATGAAGTAAAATGCGAACAGTTAATGCAAACTTCTCTCCAGCCGCGTTCAGTATGTGCATGCTTCCTTCAGATCTGTCCTTTGCACAGCCAGGTGCATGTCTGTACCCTGATGAGTCTAGTAGAGACGAAACATGTACCTCTGCCGTATCACTGTGGCGGGGAGGGTAAGTTTTGACTTTCTTCTCGATATGGTGGTA
The DNA here is from genome assembly GCA_034092305.1 of Diaprepes abbreviatus. Taxonomy (NCBI): domain Eukaryota; kingdom Metazoa; phylum Arthropoda; class Insecta; order Coleoptera; family Curculionidae; genus Diaprepes; species Diaprepes abbreviatus. The sequence continues at coordinate 3,014,789 of JASJET010000085.1, read as the reverse complement.
CAGGTAGGCCATCATCTCGATGGTGGTGGAATAGGATAAATTGCGTTTTATAACAATTTATTCTAACTGTGCAACCTCTAACACAGAAAGGATATGATGGAGAGAAGTTTGCATTTACTGTTCGCATTTTACTTCATTCATACGCGGAGCTGCATATAGTTGTATGTTTGCTGAATGTGATTTCAGCACTACAACGGCATAATGTGGAAATATCCACTGCTATTGCATCTCACACGAAGGAATCCGTGAAATCCGCATTAACATATATATATATATATATATATATATATATATATATATATATATATATATATATATATATATATATATATATATATAATCTAATCATAAAATAAACATTACATTAGAAAAAGGAACTTTAGGTATTATAGGGTAGTTTCAGGTATCATGGCACACTATAACCGATTTTCGGAATAAAACTCGAAATGTATGAGATCAATCAGTCTTTCTTGGTTAATTCAGTTTTTGAACTCATCAGTAATTAGTAACTGGAAGCTTAAGCCAATATAACTACGAAGAATAACTAAAAATATAATTTTCCGTAGACTTGAACAATTATTAAAATCTAAACGTGATTGGGTAGGACCATATTGCTCGTAAATGCTGTGACCATATTGGCTACCCGAGTTGACGATGCAAACAATAACTTGGCTGTTATTTTGCAGAAAATAATGCCAGACTCCACACATGAGCATTTCTGAGGTTTTATCGTCATCAAGTTAAGTAAATAATAAACGAAAACCTCGGTGATAATAGCGCACTATCTTATATAAAAAACGTTCAGGATTGGAACTTGTAGCAGATTTAAAATTGCATTATATTAGCAGACAATACAGAAATTTCACCAAAATCTCTGCGTTGTATTTTGAATATTTGTTAAACAAAATACGACCGGAAATTTCCAAAAGAGAAACATATTTTTAGCAGCCCGTTTCCATTTTACCCACTATCTTGAAATTTTCTTCTTGCTGACCACAGCAGCTTTTCCAAGCCAGTTTCATTCCACTCATCTCACCTTTTTTCTTTTTTTTAAAATGTTTGCCTTTAGCTTACAAATTCTGGAATTATTTTGACCTATCCTTTAAATTCAACATATTTTCTTCGGACCACTCCATATTCACTTATTAATAATTTTGCTAAGTGCTAAATAAGTTTCATTTCATTAATAAAAAAATAAAAAATCTCGTATCATCAGTCTTGCTACAAAGTAAATTTCATCGAAAGAACGTGCCATAAATAAACCCTTTCCACTAGATGAAAAAATTCCTTTGAATTCGCACCAAAAAACCGTCAGAAAATGGATTGCTGAGTCTCGGTCGCGCTGTTCGCAAACAATGGGAATATGATAAAAATGATTTCTTGTATCCCAAACGCATTTATTACCTCCTTTGAGGCCTGTCGCCGAAGGCGCTCTACATCAGTAGAGGTCGGCAAGTTCGTGGCAGGTTTGACACGGGCGCGTCACGCACTCGGCTTGCCATATTTATACGCATCTTAAGATGAAGTAATCTGTGGTATACCTCAAGAACTATCAAGGTCGACCTTCAGAATTCTCAACGTTTTTAATTTAGTTGCTCTAAAGATTAGTGGCGTCAGTAAGAAGATCTTCTTGATTTTAATTTGCAAAAATTATGTTAATGGTGATTTACTTTGTTTAAATTTTCTGGTGATACAGAGTATCGTACAGCTGTCCCCAATGAATCATTGAAAGCATGAAGAAAATAAATGCTTCAAATTCGAATTAAAAAATGGTCGGAAACATTATATAATCTTAAATTTAATAAATCTCCATAAAATAGAAAAAAATTAATATATCTGAGTAGAAGTTTAAGATGTGGCGAATGAGCAAAACCTCCGTATCCAATTAATCTACAAGAACCGAAGCGAAAAAAATCAGTAACCTGATTGAACTGCATCTGGTCAGCCTTGCTCGAGCTAAGGTCGATGGCCTCGCGAATCAACATTCTATAATTCAAGACCGCTTTTAATAAATAATATTTGTTCGTCTATCTTGTTACTTATTATTATGTTATTAGGAAACTTAGGACAATCGTTTGTAATCGAATCGATAACAGAATAAATAATTATTTTTTGTTATTAATGTATGATATAATACACAGAGAAGTGCTTTTTTTTAGAATCCTGTAATGAATTATTTATTATTCCTGCAAGATCATCTTGTCTAAGGTGTTCCAGATAATTAATATATAATTGTATCATGGTTGTGGGTGTGCGAAAAATGTTGGCAAGTTGCAGCATGAAGATGCAAAACACAAGAAAAAGACATGCTTTTGTTGCATGTTGCAGTTTATTTTTATATTAAAAATAGCTGATATACAGGGTGCATCAATAAGATGTTTGTATAATTTAATGTATTGGCCGAATACACCAAAACTAAATTTCACGAAGTAAATTTTCGTCAAACAGGGTGAAACTGGCCAAAATTTGCAGTTTTCGTGTTTTTTTTTGAGTTTTTTACCAAAATAAAAATCCAGATAAAATATTTGATAAAGCTTGACGTTTCGCGCATTTATAACTGTCAACACTGTCAAAAATAATACAGCAGTTATATATATATATATATATATATATATATATATATATATATATATATATATATATATATATATATATATATATATATATACAGGGTGATTCAAAAATCGATCACGAAACTTAAGGGGGTGATTCTACTTGACAAAATAAGGGTAGAGCTTCATATCATTTTTTTTCAAAATGTCATTCGTTTTCGAGTTACAAGCCGTCCAAGTTCAAGTTTTTATTTTTTGTTTTTTGAATTACTCGCTTACAGGAAAACCGATTTGACTAATATTTGAAAGATAGGCTAAGTCTTCTGCGCTTCATCATTTTAGTAACAATTCACATTGATTGTTTGCCGCTAGAGGGCACTTTACCTACATTGAAAATTGTTTTTTTATCATAATTTTTTAGTGTTGACAGCTACAGTAGTTTTTGGCATAATTTCTGAAAGACTGATGCCAGGCCTTTAAAAAAGGTGCTCTTTATTTACATCGCTAAACCCAACGGTTTAGACGTAAATCACCCTTAAAAATTAAGTGGTAAATTTACTTTTCTCATTTCATTACCACCAGCTACCAGGTAAATAGCTATCAAAGTATACTAGAGCTGTCAGTTTAACATCAAATAAATTCGCTTTTTAAACTATTTAATTTATAATCTTAAAATAACTAATAATGGCTAATCAGTAAATATTCATATTATGGATTATTGCGATATACATTTAATTGATAAAAATTAATGAAACAGTACTAAACAAACTAAAAAAGATTCTCAAAATGTCCCCCATTTTCTTCAATACATTTCCTAACACTCTTCAAAAAATGTCGCCTAACTCGATGAAAAATTTCTGGTGTTTCTTTAATAATTTGGCACTTTTCGATTATCCTGAAGCGAAGATCCTCGACGTTGATTACTGGAATATCGTACACCAATTGTTTCAAATGACCCCAAAAGAAAAAATCCATAGGATTAAGGTCTGGTGACCTCGCTGCCCATGCCAATGGTCCACTTCGTCCTATCCATCGCTCAGGATACGTTGCATTCAAATACTGTCGGACACGTATACTAAAGTGGGGCGGAGCTCCGTCTTGGAGGATTCACATGTTGGCCCTTACTTCCAATGGCACATCTTCCAGATACAATGGGAGACGATTTTGGATAAAATCTAATCTAATCCACATTGTTTGGGTTCTCGTAAGCATATGTGTGGATGTTGTGTAGATTTGTTATGTCATCACGAGTGAAACCAGCTTCGTCAGTGAATAATATGACGCCAATTAATCGATTATCGTGTTCATACTTAGCTAGGATCTGATTGCACATTTCCAACCGTCTCGGCCGATCATCGTCATAAAGAGCCTGCACATTTTTTGAATGAAACGGGTAGAGTTGTTCTTCTCTTAGTATCCTCCATGAACAAGCCTGACAGAGCCGCACTTCATTCCCAATTTTTCTAGTACTAATACCTGGATTATCTTCAATAATTTCAAGCACTCTTTCTTCTTGTTGCACGTTTCTAGCAGTTCTAGGTCTTCCCCTATTTCCATTATAACTTTTAAAGGAACCACATTCCGCAAGCCTCCTGTGCACACTGGAAAATGTTTGAGCATGAGGGATATTTCTTTCCGGATAACTCTCCATATAATATCTTCTTGCCAACTCTGCATTACCATTTGCTTTTCCATAACAAAAATGGATATCACAATATTCGATATTTGAATATTGGTGATTAGCCATTATTAGTTATTTTAAGATTATAAATTAAATAGTTTAAAAAGCGAATTTATTTGATGTTAAACTGACAGCTCTAGTATACTTTGATAGCTATTTACCTGGTAGCTGGTGGTAATGAAATGAGAAAAGTAAATTTACCACTTAATTTTTAAGGGTGATTTACGTCTAAACCGTTGGGTTTAGCGATGTAAATAAAGAGCACCTTTTTTAAAGGCCTGGCATCAGTCTTTCAGAAATTATGCCAAAAACTACTGTAGCTGTCAACACTAAAAAATTATGACAAAAAAACAATTTTCAATGTAGGTAAAGTGCCCTCTAGCGGCAAACAATCAATGTGAATTGTTACTAAAATGATGAAGCGCAGAAGACTTAGCCTATCTTTCAAATATTAGTCAAATCGGTTTTCCTGTAAGCGAGTAATTCAAAAAACAAAAAATAAAAACTTGAACTTGGACGGCTTGTAACTCGAAAACGAATGACATTTTGAAAAAAAATTATATGAAGCTCTACCCTTATTTTGTCAAGTAGAATCACCCCCTTAAGTTTCGTGATCGATTTTTGAATCACCCTGTATATATATATATATATATATATATATATATATATATATATATATATATATATATATATATATATATATATATATAGGGAACTTTATCGATCGATTGTGGGAAACTATAATTAGGGAAAATCTGAAAATATGACAGTGGATTAACGTGTATGGGAGACAGCCGGCTAAAATATTTTCAAGATGGCGGCACTTCCCGTTATACCGGAAGTAGATGTCAACTTGCTTATTTTAAATGGAACATCCTATATATTATTACATTTTTGATTTCTACGTAAAATTCTAGAAATATTTCATGTATAATTCATTCTATACATTAGTCTTACCGTTTTGGACATTTGTATGTCAAAAATGACGTTTGCGGATCAAAACTTCACTATAAATTTATCATTAATCATTATTTAGACGTGGTTAGTTCTAAGTGGCTAACACAAAAACACAACTTTAGTTCTGACATTGGCAATCTGTACGCTGTTTGTTTTAGTCTGATTTTTAACTTAAATTACAAAAAATAAACAGGTTTTTAAGTTTCAATTGATATCAGTGGTAATATATATATATATATATATATATATATATATATATATATATATATATATATATATATATATATATATGTATGTATATATATATAAATATACGAATGGTACGTTTTGTAAAAAAACTTTGAAGAAAAATGTTTTGTTTTGTTTCAAATTTTTGGTCCCTAAGCGTCACATCAGGTAAGACGTTTCCCAATTGCGTTTTTTTTATCTGATGCTCGGTACTAGTTGCAAAAATTTGAGGTTTTATGCGGAGATCTTGGAAACGGAATAAATATATCTACATAAAATGTCGAACATGTTTACAACACCCACAATTTTTCAGAACATATTCGAAAAAAAAAAATTGTTTCCTTCTGAGTCTCTAAGAGTCTATTTTTAAAGACCTTGACAGTTGTTTTAATATAATAAATACATCGGATAATCCACAAATCAACTAAAATAAATGCCGTACAAAAACAATCACTTTCAAAGTGACCTAACTTGTAACAAATTTACCTGTTCACTGTTTCCGCTCGTTACTCCCATGGTTTTTAGTCTATTGAGTCTTATTTCTCAAAGAAAATAATTTAATCTTGTAGAATAAAGAGTAATTTAATCCAGCGCAACATACAAAACCGGCTTAAATGATATTTAGCCTGCGGTAACTTGAGAAAGTACCGGCGATCCAATTACCTTGAAAACTAACAGCAATCGCCGGACAAAAATCGTGTTTAATACGTCTGTATGATGCTTTTCTTGTCCGATTTGCCATGCCGCAAATAATAATATTACGCAGTGGAAGCATTTTTAAGTTCCAGTTTTAAAAACTGTGTGGGTTTGTTACCGAATACGGCACAGGTGGAATTGTCGACTGATACAAAATATTTAGTTTATAAAGTTTGTGGTAATTTTCCCATCTTTTTGAAACGATCCGATTTGTGCAAGAAATTGATGTATTGTTCTTTGATGGTACTAGAGCTGAAGACAATCTTCAGAAAAAGTAATTGTTATCATGCACAGAAATAATTTTAAACCACATTAAGCAATATATGTACATAAGACACTACATAAATTTTGTTGCATTTACACCTTATTTATTTTTTTGCTTAAAATAACTCCCAATAGCGCAAGGCAGTGTTATATGCATCGATACCTAGTACTATAAATATCTTGCTAGAACTCCGTTGAAACGCTAGCAGATATTTTTTCATATGTAACGATTAGTTCTCTACGTTGCGTAAGTTGAAAAAGTCGACCTTCTTGCTGCATCAAGATATAAGAAAAAAGTGGTGAGTCACATGGTGCCAAGTTTGAATTTTTGGGAGGATGATCCAGTAATTTGATTTTTGTTTTTGTTAATATAATGCATACTTCTCCCGGCTCGATTTGCCTGTGCGTTATCTTGATGAAGCAACCAAGTGTCAAGTCTCTATTTAGAATGATTATTTTTCATGATGACCTGAGGGAGTGTGAGAGAATTGTACAAGAAAATATTACGTCAGAAGCTGGAAAAAAAACAATTCAGCTATAATGGCCTCCGGGAAGCCGCGGCGGAAGCCCTGGGATACCTAGTAAAAACCAATAAAAAACATCCATAATGGTGGGACAGCGAAATAGAAGAATAGATAGAAGAAAAGAGGACAAAACATCACAAATACCTAACCACAAACAATGATTCAAACAAAATCAAATTCAAGGAAGGAAGACAATCAAGTAATTAGATACTGTGACAAGTACAAATATCTAGGACTACCTTTCACTGTCACAAAAGACGGAGGTATAGACAGGGGAATAGGAGAAAGAATCAATCAAGGAAGAAGAGTCATCACATTCGTCAACAGTGTACAAATAAACACCGAATATACAACACGATTAGCAAAAGCATAACTACTTATAGCTGCGAAGTATGGACGCTGAAAGAACGGACCAAAAAGAAACTTGAAGCTACAGAGATGGACTTCTGGAGGCGCTCAGCCAGAAGATCCAGGTGGAAAGGATTGCCAGCGACAGAATCAGACAAATTATAAACGTGCAGCATTCAATCATAGACGAAATTGGAACTCAGCAGAGCGAATACCAGAGGAGAGACTGCCGAAACCGATCTTAGAGTGGGCACCCCATGGAAGACGGAAACGAAGAAGACCACGTCTTAGTTGGAAAGAAGGAATCGGCCGAGAGATGAGGGATAGCGAATTGGAAGAGAATCTCTGGACCGACCGAGATAGATAGCGATTGGATATTGGAAGACGTCGAACGTTGTAAACCGATATATATATATATATATATATATATATATATATATATATATATATATATATATATATATATATATATATATATATAAAACTGAGGGGACATTTTTCTACGTTGCAGAAAGCTAGACTGTTTTCTGCTTATCTAGGTTAACAGTAACCAAAATATTTATTTTAGTGAAAAAAGTTAATTATCCTTTTCTTTACCGATTATGTGTTTTTATTACTGTTGCTAGACTTCTCATCTTGAAACACCTACACTTCATGTTGTAACTTCGTGGGGACGTTTTGGTAATAATGATGGGTTTTGTAGAATATAACGATTGAAGTAACATCATTTAATTGGCAGTAATCAAACTTTTGTAGCGTTACTTTGCACTTTGGTGAAATGTATGGATTCTATTATAGTATCAACCATTGAAATGGAAACAGAAGTGGACAAAGTTTGCATAAATGCTCATGAAGAATGCAGGGAAGAGTCAGTTGAATGTTTCTCCACTATCTGTCTTCTTCTAGTAGTTGTCACTTCAATCAGCCTTGCAACCCAAGTATACCATCTAAAATATCAAGTTTAACAACGGATATGTGTACCTAGCAACCCTAGTGACATGCAATAATTACAATTAATTTTATAAAAGTATATTATTAAAATAAGCAGCAAAAACGCTCAAAACAATGCGCCAACAGGAAGCATACCGCAGAAATATTTTAAATCGTGAGGTAAATGCTACAAATATACCGAATACCTTGAAAAGTAAGAAAAGAAATTGCCTAGACAACTTAAATATTCGCTATTAATATAATGTTATAAATACCAAGTGGGACAAAATACATCCTGTTTAAAACTTCACAACTTCGTGTTACATTAATATTTACAATTATTCCTTAAAATAGATTATATGTAATATAATAAGATTTAAACAAGTTATTTTAAGTAATAAATATATGCAAATTTAGTATGTTAATTTTTAAACTTCTCTTAATATTGGTACACCCTTAAACAAAGGTGCGTACTAAAGTTGTAAGCAAGTAACGTGGTAGCGACCTGGTCAGTGCCACTTTTAGCATACTAGTTTAAATAGTTATTGTTGACCATCAAACGTCATAAAGCGTACGTTTAGTAAAAATAATTCGAACTATCTTTTTGTTGTTGATAGAGGACACCACTCAGTTTTGTATGGTTAAAATCTGAGAAAAACTTACCGAAAAGTTGTATGTTGGAAGCGTCAATAAAACACAAGAATACCTGCCACATAACTAAATTTTATTTATTCTGGAACTTTGTTCTGATGTTACATGAATTTAGTATGATGTTAGAGTATTAAATATTTAGATCAGATTAATATTAAAGCTTCTCGAGACCAAATTATCAAATATGTCGTGATAGCTTTATATTTGGATATACAGTTAAACTGATGTTATGAATGTACTTACAAAAGCGAAGTTATGGCTATACTAAAAATGTAAAAAATGCAGACTTGTGTTACTTTTGATATTAATTAAAGTTAGGTGTGTCCATCGATAAGGCTTGATTGTGGGCCATTGTAGTTTTTAAGTCTGTCACCGAAGCCTTACTCCAGGTCAAGTATAAAAATTCTGCTCATTCAGGCATTGAGCGCCCCATCAAAACAGGAATTGACTGGGGGTTCTCTCCAAAGCAACATTATCAAAGTTGAATGAAAAATTTTGTGATATTGTGCAAACGTTCATGTTGAAATGAAAAAGGCATTTTTTCAAGAAAATACATTTTTAGGGGCTTCACAGTGATTCTGTGAAAGGGGGTTAGCATGCTCCTTATTTTTCCTGTAATCTACATCAATCAAGCCCCAACTTCTTCTCTATATTTTTATTTCTCTCCGAGATTTACAATTTTGAAACAAAAAATTGACAATTCGCCCATAGTGCGACATAACAAGGAGGCAGGGAATTTTTAAATTTGAAAGTTGTTCGTTATGAATCAAGAAGGTATCTAAATACTTTTCAAGCATTTGTGGTCATTACACGTATCAGAAATAATGTTGTCCAACGTCAAATTGCAGCCGAGGTTCACATAAATCAATCCGTTGTGTCAAGAACGTGGAATATGTTTTTGGAGACTGATGCGGAAATAAGGAGGCCATGTGGACCTCGTGGACATATTACCACCGATCGGCAGAACCGTATTTAAGTAAGCAATACCAGTGTGTGCCAGTATATTCACAGGACTGTTTTAACACAAATAGAAATTGCTTAAGAAAGATGAGTCTCAGATCTAGATGGTCAGCCAGCTGGTATCCTTCACAGGGCAAGGCCGTACGAATCGTCTATCTTTTTTCGCTAACGTGCACACTAAACTGAACAGGAATGACAACGAGTATTGTTCTCAGGAGGAGGCTTAAAAAAATTGCGAGGAGACATTGGTTTTAATGAAAGAACCGCGCTTTTTTAAATTCGGGGTGGATGGTGCCCGCCTTTACTTGGCGTGAGACTTTCGAACATTTTTTAAATAAACGATATATGGTTATGGATTGGCCAGCCGACAGCTCTGATTTAAATACAATTGGATATTTTTGGTGTCACGGTTAAAATTTCATCTTAAATTTATTATGGTTAATTTAGTTAATTTTATCTTATTTCACGTTTTTATATCATTGTCATTAAGCATTTCTCATTTATCCTTCGTAACAGCATAATATTCTTTGCAATTTTGGGTCCTGCTGCTTTTCGAGCCATTCTAAATTTCACTTCCTTGTAAATTTTCTTCCCAACTCAATTGTTTTCTTTATCATTTGGTAATTTGCCTATAAGAAGTACAGGCGTAATTTAATTCCATTCCTAACTTGATTTTTAGGTCTACGTCACTGTTTTAGTTTGTTTATATTTATATATTGGTATTCCACGTTTCAGATGCATTTTTGAAGTTAATTTATTACTATTTTACAATACTTTTGATAACTCGATTCTCTAAAAGGTTTTCTGTTTATATGATATATAACTTGATGGAGGTAGATGGCAAACAACAATAACAGTTATATTCACTAAAAAGGTTTAAGTTTTAAACTGATCTTTTAGTTGGTCAGTTTTGTGTTTTTTATGATATTGTTATAATTTGTAACAAACCTGTTAAGAAACCTACCTTTTTATAGGAAATTTAAGGATATAAAGCTACAGACAAACCCTTGAATGAACAACATTTTTTTACCGGTTTAGTAATAAAAGAAAACGATTTTTCTATTCGTGAATTTTTAAGGTTTAAAAAATTATTGTATTTGTCAGTTTAAACCCTTTATCGAGAACTTTGACTTTTTGTAATGGTAAATGATGTTGATTAATTAGGTTTAAGTTTTTAAGTGACCCATTTACAGTCGGCAATAATGTAATATAAGTGGCGAATTAAAAATAATCGGCTGTTAAGTCAGGTGTAAATTTTAAAATTCTTTGGTGAGTCTGAACTTGAACATAGACTGATATTAAACTTTGTTTCCTTCTTTTTCAGGGATTTAATACATCCTCAGAAGAACCGCGAAGAAAGAGACCTGACGAGTCAAAACCAAATCACATCTTGCTCTTCACAATTATTAACCCTATGTATCCTATTACAGTGGTAAGTTACCATTTTCTATTGCTGCATTGGAATAAATCAGTATGAATTTACTTAAACTTTTAATAATCCGCTTGAGAATTTTCATAATAAACAAAAAATGTGATTTTTTAATAGTTATTTGTGTAACTCTTTTACACTTTCCAAGCAAGTGACACACGCACGCATAGAAGCGTGCTTGCTAATTTAAATATTAAATAATAACTACTCATGACACCTTAAAAGTTAATGTGGTTTTTATACGCGGAAATGGACATTCATTTCCAGGTCCTTTTTGTATTTCATCTTATTATTTTTACTACATGTGATATTGTTTGACTTCTGAATTGTCAGCTAATCCGAATTGAAGGGAGGGGATATTTGTCCGTTATTCCACATATAATACATGGTTTATTTGATTATATAAAAACAGAAATGTCAATATAAGGGACAAATCCGTTCCTATTGATATATTGTTGCATCGATAAAAGTAAAGTAGTAGCAAGCTGGAAAAAAGTTATGTTTAAGAAGACTGTTACTGCTGATGTAGGAAACTAATTAGCCTATTATCATATCTGTATATTAACAAAAATTTCTAAAAACTGGACTTTTATCAACCTGTCGAACAGGCACTATTTGGAGAGGGTTTCAATGTGATTATCCACCTTCAAATCATATGAACATTGATCGAGAAATGCATGCTTTATATCCTTACATCTAAGGTTTCTGGACTTTTAAAAAGCCTTTGACTCTGTGCCGTTGGGGTTAATATCCGGAGAATTAGATGACGCAATTGTAGACTCTTGTTACGCCTTATTTTAAAATATATTTATAACAACGTCAGTTCCAAACTTATTACATTGATGTTGGAAAAGGTATTTAGAACACTAAAATGGGAAGGATAAAGAAATAAAAATGCAACCAAGTGCGATATTCACATAGGAAGTATTAATGAATAAGAGATAATTATTAACGAATCTAGAGCCCCAGTCTCAGAAACCTGAACTATGATAAATCAACAATAGACTTGTGCTACCTTGGCTACCTTACTAAGCTACGTAATCAAAATCAAATCACTGAAATCTTAAAACAAACACAACTTGAGTGGATGACATTTCAGAAACCAAAAATACGAATAAGCTTAAGCAAAAAGGTAGGGAAAAGCTGTATTCTGCCCGTAAGTTTATAGAACTGTTTCGGTACCAGTACCACTAATACGTCAAAGAGCAACTAAACTGAAAACGTCTCAACGGGCTGTGGTGCCGCACATAAGTTACAGATTTCATGGAGAGAATTGCATATTGCTAGAAATTTCCCATACCATTGGGTGGTTTACCCACGTACGATAGCGACTCCAAACATCAAAACGAAATGCACATCGACCAGAAAAATGTGGTCAGACGATGTTAAAGAAATAGCCGCAAGTAATTACTGTATTTTGCTTACGATAAAAAAAACTCGGTATAACTTAGAGGAGATCTAGTTATAGCTGTAGACGAGGGAAGGCTGAAAAAAGAAGAAATATCGTTTTAGTTACACATTTTTACAGTAAAAATCATCGATTATTCCGATGTAAAATTCCGTGTCGGTATAGACCGGCCAAAGGGCCGTTGCGTATTGCATCTAAAAATATGTTGAATATATATAGTAGTCGAGCAATGTGTTGTTTTTAATAATATTGTTCCGGATGCCCAACATTTATACACAATTGTATTCTTTTAAAATTTTGTATTTCCAAATTCTGACAATTTGTCCAACAATTCATTTTACTTCAAGGACGTTTCAAAATAAACTGTCCTCGAAAACCAATCTGGACCTTTTATATACCCTTTTTGCCGATACCAGAAGATTCCCGAATCTTCTAGAAGGATTTTATTACTACATGGTGTAATAAAAATAAGAAATAGAGATAATATGTCAATTTTTAGATCTTTTCTCATAGGCGTTCTATGTCGAAAATAAGGAAATAGAATTATTTAAAAAGTTCCAGACCTTATTTCATAGACGTCTCATGAGGAAATTAACAAAAGATAAAATTAATTAAATAAATTATGAATTCGTAGAAAATAAACCTAAAATCCTACAAACTAGAAACATAACCTGATGCCATGAGATGTATATTGCTATACATTCCGTTACAATATGTTATCTAATTTAAACAGAAAAAAAATTATATTTATTTTATCTGCATTGCAAAAAAATGTAAAAAGTTACCAAAATGTCTTCACAGAGCCATTAAGTACTTTTACTGTAGATCAGCTTAGCACATTGGTGGTATGCGGAGATTTTTAAGGTGTTATTGAATCAAATATGACAATATTAACATTTTATTATGCTTTCTCTCTTTCCTCAATTTGAGAAAATTATTTGTGTATCGCAACATTACATTGGACAATTAGGGATTCCCCTCTGCTATGAAAATCAGTTGTTAGTCGCCAAGCGGCTTATTTGAGCTACATTCTGAAATGCATTGGTTCCTCGTGGAGACCAATTTTAAACTACGTAGTAATAATAATAATAATGGATGATCTTAAACTGATGGCTGCTACCAGAAACCAGCTGGAACAAATACTTAAAATTGTAGAGTTCTCCGGGGATATCGGAATGCAATTTGGACTTGACAAGTGCCGTATTTTGAACATCGTTAAAGGGAAGATACAACCAGGGGCTTTTGAAATGCAGAACGGTGAAACTATAGCTGCAATGGAAGCAGACCAAACATACAAATATCTAGGTATGAAACAGGCTAAAAGAATTGACCATCGTACTATGAAGGCCGAATTGACAGCCGAATTTGTCAGGAGGGTAAGGGGGGTATTACGAACTAATTTAAATAGTAGAAATTTGTTTAAGGCGCTCAACACGTATGCTTGCTCTGCGCTGAGCTACTCTTTTGGAATTGTAAAATGGAGCAGGACGGACATTCAAAACCTGCAAAGAAAAATAAGGACACTCCTAACAAAAGCACAAAAACATCACCCTCGGAGTGCTATTGAACGTACAATGCTTCCAAGACACCAAGGAGGAAGAGGATTGGTGGATATTGGTAACCAGCTCGACCAACAAATAATAAACTTACGTTCATATTTCCACAGGTTAGCGGTCTCTTCCACACTACATCGAGCAATATGCGAGGCAGACGTTTCAACGCCGCTACAGTTGAGAGAACAAGATATTACTTCTCACCACAAAACAGACCAAGAGAAGTTACAAACCTGGCTTCAGAAGCCACTTCATGGACGGCATCCAAATGAGGTCAATCAGGACAATGTCGACAACTCAGCGTCGAACTACTGGTTGATTTCAGGACAGATGTTTCCGGAAACGGAGGGCTTCTTGTTAGCTATCCAAGACCAGGTTATTCCGACGAAGAACTATCGGAAGTTCATCATTAGAGATCCCTCAATAGAAAATGACCAATGCAGATATGGCTGTCGAACATCGGAGACAATTCAGCACATAACTGGAGGATGCCAAGCGTTTTCCGCAACCAAGTATTAGGAAAGACACGACTCAGCCGCTAAGATATTCCACCAAAAGTTCGCAGAAAAGTTAAACCTATTACAGGTAGGAAAAGTGCCTTATTACAAATACAATCCGGAGCCTATTCTTGAGAACAACCAGTTCAAGTTATATTGGGACCGAACGGTTCTGACGGATCAGATAGTAGATCATAATAGACCAGACATTATACTAATAGATAAAATTTCTAGGGGAACTACACTAATCGACATTGCTGTACCTAACAACAACAACCTGAGGCCGAAATACAACGAGAAGATCGCCAAATACAGAGATCTGGAGGTCCAAATCCGAAGACAATGGGCAATGAACAGCGTCCAAACGATTCCCATAATACTGTCAACAACTGGAGTGATACTAAAGAACCTCCTGCAGAACATCAAGGGACTGGGGCTTAGTGATCATCTATATAAACCGATGCAGAAAGCAATTCTCCTAGCAACCGCGCGAACCGTCCGAAAGTTCGTGGGAAATGCAGCAGACCACGTCACCTAGGACCCGATAACATGGAATGGGTTCCCACAGAGCTTCATACTTTTGGTGTCTTTGTATGCCTGGTATGAGTGAATAATCCCTGGAGGGAGTGCGAAGCCGTTTAGCTTGTAAATCATAATAATAATAATACGTTTATTATTTCTAAGTAAAAAAAATACATACTCTTCCTTAGCCTTACAAAACAAAATATATAATTTCCTCGGAAATAAAAGGCTGCTTTTCTGTATTCTGACAGATAGCAGGGACTGTTGAAGCCTAAAGAAATTAAATTAAACAAATTTAAATTAAATATGAGCCAATCTGATGAAAAAAGTAAATTAATATTTATTACAAATATAAAACATCCAGATAAAAGGATAATAGAATTAACAATAGAGAAAGTAAAAAACCAAGAAAAAGGAAATGGCTTTAAAAAAAAAAACAAGAATAAAATCATTTGTGTATTACTTTTTGGGAAGTGAATATATTTTAACTAGAAATTAAAATTTCTTTAATGTTATTTTTATTTTCTTTGAATTCTTCTTTTAAAAGAGTTAGCTGATAATCAGTTACTTGAAATGTATTTATAAGGAACTTTATGTGTATTCTAAATATAATTATTTTGTAAAAGAAGCAAATTGAGTGAAGAATAGACCTGTCAAACATACAGACTTGATCAAAAATTTCCCTGAATTACCATCAAGTTGCTCTCTGAGTCAGCTGATTAGAGTTCTGTCTTTTTGGTTAGGTTGCCACGTCTATCATTGTCATTCCTACCAAATTTTACCGATGGAGCTTGACATGTGTAAAAGTTACGTCGTCTTGTGTATATCTACTTAAGCAATAATCCAGCTGCATACAATAGATATTTAATATATTATTTTTATGCTTTACTCTGATATTAGTAAAGTTGGGCGTAATAATATTGAAAAATAATCATCAAAGTTTCATATAATAATATCTTTAATGACAAGAAGTAATACCCTGTATGAAAGAAACTAAGTATAGAAAAAATAACTAGAGTAAAAGTAAAAGTTGCACTTTCACCGACAAAAAACTTGCACCCGTGCACTATTTACGTTATTTTTCAGATGCAAAATAAATAATATTACTTAACTATTGACGGATCGTTTTGAAATTAAAAAATTAGATATATTACGGTTTTTTTTAATTTTCCATCAGTTGAATATTTGTTTGCGTAAGAAACTGTAGAAATTCTTGTTCTACTTATATCTTATAAGGTAGACCTTTTTTAAAACTAGATATAAAAAAGTAGTTTTATTCAAGGTTTTTATTGTTAAATTGTCTGTTCAGTTATGGAAGCGATACATCTTTAAGAGAATTAAACTGTTTGGGGAGCTTGGTTTAATTTTTAATTATAGTATCAATAAAGTCGCTGGATTTTCTATGATCGTGACCGGTTCTGCTAGGAATTAATTTCGTAGCGTTTTTTTTGTTAGGTCTTGTTGGATTGTATTAACTTAGTGATAGGATTATTTGCATTTATTTTAAAAACAATAATTTCTAATTATTTAATTACACAATCAGGGCAAACGCTTAGTTTTTGAAATATTTCCTCTTATGTAAGAGGTTAGGCTGTCATTTTCCTTGTTCTGTTACAATTTATCCACTTTTTTGTTAAAATCAAAAAACTACCTTCTATCTACCTTGCAAACTTTAAAAGCTTAGAAAATTTAATTGATTTTCAAGTAATTATTTTTTCTTTATTCTAAGGTATAAAATTCGAGATATTGATAAGCTGCCAGCTATAAAAAATTTAGGGTGTGGAAATATGTACGATCCAAATACTTTTAATTAATGAATTAACAAATTCAATATATACATAAGTGAAATAAATTAATAGTCTTTTTTCTTACTTAGATAATTTGAGGAATTCTGTTCATCTATAATATTAAATGCAGAAATTTTTTTTTCTGATATTGATTCCCCCAAAAAAATAGTTTTTTCATCATTTTGGTGTTCATTTATTTGATGAAAAATTTATATTTCGATCGTGTTTTTTTTTTAAATACAATGTTTGCCTCCAAGTTAAGGGTCTTGCCATGTCAAATCATACCATAGTCTAGAGTACAATGTCTCTAATTTCCACAATAATTTGTTTATTTGTTCTAGTTATGAAATTCATACTCAAAGATTTTTTCCAGACTTTGGGCCGGGTGTTTTTTTATTACATTATCAAACATCATCATGATATTCCCGTCTCTTGCTGTACTTAAATAATCATTACTCCACAATCATTTGTTCCGCAGCCTGGCTCTAGTTAAAACTTTATTGTATTTCTTTTGATATAAGCGGTATGTGATATTGAAAAATGTTTCTTTTTGATTAAAAACGGTATAAAACCTAACTAAAGTTTGATTATTAGATCTCAATGGGTGTTGCGAAACTACTCGCAATAATTGACAAAAAATTGACAGATTATTTAATTCAAATCTGATTACCAATATTTAAATATAGGCAACACTTTATACACGACGGCGTACGTGCCCCAGCGCCAAGAATAAGCGACGATTGCTGCCATTAGTTCGCGATGAAGTAGATACCAGATTTTTCCACACAACACTTGCCTTTTGATCGCTGACCCGATAACACTATTTTTAGATTTCACTATCTCATTCTCGCATTTCTCTTTCTCGAAATATTTATTTTTCTCTCCTTAACTTTGGGTTTATCAAGACTTTCTTTATTTTAATTGATTGTAAATGAATTGTTGTTATTAAGTTTTGTAACGTTTGGAAGAAGAAGTTTGTATATTTTAGTTTTTAAAGTTTAATTATTTTATTAAACGTTTATAAAGAAAATCTCTGCTGTTGTTTTTTTTTCCTTTATAAACAACAGGTGATCATTTGAAATAACAAGAACAAATCCTGAATTTAGTGCTACAAAGACTAAGTTTGGGCCCAGCGGTTTATGGAAAGGTGTATTAAGAGAACAATACACGGTTATGGAGGAGAAGCATTTCCCCATGGTGGGCTCCAATGTTTTGATGAATTATCGCTTACTCTCAATGATACAAAATTTGTAATTACGATGTGGTTATATTTTATGGTAGCTATTTATTTGATGAATAAAGGGCATTAATAAAGTAAAACAGAATAATGTAGATACGTATTTAAAATAAACTATTTTTTATTGCAGTATTTCATACAGTATTTTCTTTAGTGACTTTTTGGAAGGCAGTAGAGGTTTTGTTTTTTTTTGCGTGAGAGATTATATTTTTGGATATTTCGCGTAACAAGTTTCACAAAAAAGCGGTATCTGAAAGGTACTTGCAGTATTTCTAAATTTGATTTAGAAATTATTATTTTATACATGTAAAGATTACAATTTATAACGAAGCGATGATATAAAATTTTGAATCAGTTCAGTCAATAAATTAAGTAAAATATATTAAACTGTCTACTGTAAAAATACTTAATTAAATATGTTTAGTTATTTATTTGTTTAAAAATCAACAACAATTTATCTGAGTGTCTACTTTCATTTTGCTATTTGTAATTAGCATTATTTATTAAAATATTACCAAGTATCAATATTATTTATCTCCTATTACTCTAATTTTTATTCAATATTTCCTTTATATTACGCAACGCGACCCACTTACATCTTATAACAGTTGTAAGTTATAACAATATTTATTTTATCGGTATAGGCTATTTTTATTATCCATAATTTTTAAATAGAAGTTTATTTAGCTCATAGGCCTATTTTTTTAATATTCCTATAATATTGAAAATTAAAACGAATAATACTAACAAATATTTTAAGGACGTTTATAAGCTATAAAAAATTTATGATAATATAAAATGTGATTCAGCCTTCTGGTTTGCATATATATATATATATATATATATATATATATATATATATATATATATATATATATACCGGGTGTCAACGAATCTATTAGACAAGTCATAATTTCTAGAGTATTATGCGTATCAAAATGAGAATTGGTACAGGTAAATGGTATGTGAAGGGGAGAGTTTTCGCATATTTTCCACTTTCCGGCCACTTCCGGTTTTACCGGAAATGGCCCCGGTTTTGAATTTTTAAATGGAACACCCTGTATATTTTAACATTTTTGGATTTCTGAGACAATTCTAGATCAGAATGTGACATTTTAAAAACTTTTTACGTCTACTTCATTTTTTTAGATTGCATCTAGGTGGCCATGATCGGACGCAAACTAATCTAAGGGCCTTAGGTGATGTCAGAAAAATACAATCGCAAAGTTTTAGTTACTAGTATGAAAGACAGGAATAAGACAATTTGACAAAATTACGTTTTCATTTCTAACTATTAATTTTCAAATGACAACTACTTTTCGAAAAAAGCATTCTTTGACGAATCTAACGGTACTAATTTATTTGCGATTGGATTAGACATAAGAACAGAAATTAAATATTATTAAGCAAAATACTGGATAATTTATTTACTTATGACAAGTGCTCCATGGACAGCCATGATGCATAATAATTTGCAACTGTTTTTATCAAGTCTTCTTTGGAAAACAAAGTACTCACTTAAGTAGATAATGACAGTGACATACGCTCTAAGAACAGACAAATCAAATATTAATAACATATCCACTTTTTCACTTTGAGTATACATTATTTTAACGAAAATTTAAACTAAACTTAACGAAAATTAAGAAACTTTTACGTCTGTTCTTAGAGCGTATGTCACTGTCATTATCTACTTAAGTGAGTGCTTTGTTTTCCAAAGAAGACTTGATAAAAACAGTTGCAAATTATTATGCATCATGGCTGTCCATGGCGCACTTGTCATAAGTAAATAAATTATCCAGTATTTTGCTTAATAATATTTAATTTCTGTTCTTATGTCTAATCCAATCGCAAATAAATTAGTACCGTTAGATTCGTCAAAGAATGCTTTTTTCGAAAAGTAGTTGTCAAAAAGGGGTCGTCATTTGAAAATTAATAGTTAGAAATGAAAACGTAATTTTGTCAACTTGTCTTATTCCTGTCTTTCATACTAGTAACTAAAACTTTGCGACTGTATTTTTTTGACATCACCTAAGACCCTTAGATTAGTTTGCGTCCGATCATGGCCACCTAGATGCAATTTTAAAAATGGCTCTAAAAAAATGAAGTAGACGTAAAAAGTTTTTAAAATGTCACATTCTGATCTAGAATTGTCTCAGAAATCCAAAAATGTTAAAATATACAGGGTGTTCCATTTAAAAATTCAAAACCGGGGCCATTTCCGGTAAAACCGGAAGTGGCCGGAAAGTGGAAAATATACGAAAACTCTCCCCTTCACATATCATTTACCTGTACCAATTCTCATTTTGATAGACATAATACTCTAGAAATTATGACTTGTCTAATAGATTCGTTGACACCCGGTATATATATATATATATATATATATATATATATATATATATATATATATATATATATATATATATATATATATATATACATATATATAGCCAACTTAACCGAAAGGTTTAAGGCACTTTTCTGGGCTGCAGTCAAAAGGATGGTTGGCCAGAAAAGAAAACTCTTTTTTTGTTAGTCTAGCTTCCGAGAAATGTTATTCTCTTCATCAGGACTTCAAAGTGAATGGGTATAAAAAGTCAGGTTTTGTTCAACAGAGACAAATTGTCTCTTGAAAGCCACGATCCGCTAATGGCAGTTAACATTTAATAATTTAAAAAGTCTTTTGAAGAATAAATAACTTATTTAATATTTAATTTACAGCATGGCTTTGTTTTCTTTTAAAAAACCAGAATGATCGTAACTTTTAATGTATTATAACCCTTAAATAAAGATTCATAAATTCGACCGTAGTATATCTGTAGTATGGTTGCATGTATTTTTCTCCTCAGTCTGGAATCACCACATTTTCTAAAGTTGGTTAAAAAGGTATTTTTATTAGGAAAAACGGACTTTTAATAACGGTGTTGAAAAAGTTATTTAAAGGACAAAGATTTCCGCCGTTTGGATGTGTATTTAAGTGTTTATGTGGGATATATAATAATATTTGACTTTTTATGATTTTCTTTGTAGTCTTAAATTGGACAGTGTGTAAGCAGACTTTGTCGATCGAACACTTCCAATAATAATAACATCAAGGTTTTATAAATTCTTTTTTCTTGAAAATTTCATGTTTGAAAACTTTTAACTAATAATTTGCTATATTGCTTTTGTATTTTCCGGACAGAACATCTACTTGCTATCATTTATTTTAAATGGATATTCTATATTAAAAAAATATGAATTTTTAATACAAGTAAGTAAGTATTTAAATTTTGGATAGACATTTCTTTAAGAAAACTATCTGAAGAAATCATGGAAATTTTTTTTAGTCATATTTGTTTATTGCGTATTCTAAAAATTTCAAAGGATCTTAAAAAAAAAAACCTTAGTGCTTCATTCCTACTCAATATCTCTAAAAAATTACTTTCATTTTGAGTATTACTAACAGTTCTCTAAAGTACCGAAATTTTAGGTTCTTTTTCCCCATCTTACTACTATATTCCTCTGTGAACTAACTCTGTTTACTTTATAAATTTGTGAAATAGTATTCAAAGATGCAGGTTAAATAAATTAACAAAATTGATCTTCAACGCTTAAGCCCTTTGGATACATCCCACTATGAACGCAAGTTATTCGATGCCGATTGTCTACGAAGCCAATAGCAGCATTATATTGAACCTTGTATGATTTCGTCGGCTGATAATATTGTATCTTCCTAGTCTATTATGTGCTGGGCACCCTCTGCACCACTAACTGCATACTTAGTCATCTTCAAAACCAATCTTATGGAAATTACCCCAATTGACTACTCTCTTTTTAGTACTTCTACTATTTGTGTTCCTTTCTTTACAGGGACAGAAACTCAACATTAGTTGCGATTGCGTTTCTTGATACACTTTATTTTAGGGGCTTTCTTTCAACCAATAGTCTTAGTCCCCTCTTTCTGAGAGTAGTTGGAACAGGTATACACTAATTGGTTGGGATCTGTTTGATTCGATGCGGACCCCACTTTTGGAAAACAATCTACTCGTTTTCATGAACATCCGAATCATCCAGAAGCAACACGATTCTTCATCAAACTGTCAAGGATATCCTTGGTCTTAGGCATTAGTTGTGAAGTAATAGTATTGGATCTTGGTGCCTTCGTTACAGTATTACATCTGAGGATAAAGGTATGGTCATATTTGTGTTTATGTTTTTCATATTCTTTTACCGAAACATATAATAGTACCTCACTAGCTTAGAGGTACTGATGGATAGTGATCACAAGTTTCTAATAAATTAAATTGTTTTGAATTAAATAACTTTATCTTCAGTATTCGTACACTAAGTAAACTGTATGTTACTTTTTGTCTAGATTCGTCTGTAACCTACCAGGATCCATTTCTCGGAAACCTTTCTGTTTGGCTAAAGTACCTCGACAGCGTGGTTAGGTTCTAGAATTAGAGTCATGGAATCTATTTGCATGAGGACCAATGGACTTTTCACGGCCACTTTTAACCGCTATTTCCTGTTTTTAGATGCAATGAACTTTGTCAAGTTGAAGACGATGTTTACGCCTCCTTGTTGTAGATCGCTACTTAAGTTCAGCAATGTTAATTTTTGTTAATATAGCTTTTTACCATTAAAATCTCCTTGATCAATATCATCCTGAGCTAAAATAACTTAAAATGGTCCAAAAATCGAAATTGTTCATTTTTGAATTACCCCGATTAGGTTAAATTTGTATTTGTAAATTAGAGAAGAGATGTGAATTACCTGGTTCACACTTGACTTGTGAAGGTACGATAACGTCACCTTTTAACTTTAAAAAAAGCACCAAAATTGTGAAATTTAGGGACTTGTTCGATTTTTGAAACGTTAACTGTTTATAGAATCTCTAATGGCAAAAATGAGGGATTATATGGTTTGATCGCAGGTGAGTCTAGCGTCTTAGAAGTGATAATTTTTATAACTCCGTAGGGCTAAGTATGAGGTCTTGAAGAGGACATATACGACTTTATCCTCACATAACCTACGAAAATACCACAGAAAAAAACTACAACATTACTAATGCTGAAACTACAGCGGAATTATAAAAATTCAGCGCATGATTGCAGTTATTTGTAATTATAACTGCAATCAGAACAAATTGCGGTTTTTATGTAGTTGTACTGTAGTATCGGCTGTAGTTATGTCTTATAGTATCCGCCGTATTTCTGCTGTAGTTTCTGCTCTGTATTGTAGTTTTTTCTGTAATGTAAAATTGAAGTTGTCAGAATTACTATCCAATTCGAAAAATGGCCAATTTTGGAATTTTTGGATCGTTTTTGTAGATATACAGCAAATCATGACCTGAAGGGAAAGTTTGAGTCTCGGATTCGGATTCATCGCATCTGAATGTATAGGAGTTGACGGGTCACCCTGATAAGAGTAATTTGAGTTGTCACAATTACCATTCAATCCGAGAAATGACCAATTTTAGCGTTTTGGGATTATTTTCGCGGGTTATGAAGAACCCTGACCTGAATACGTAGGAGTACGGAGGCCCAGACATAAAGTTATTTTAATAGGAGTAATTTGAGTTGTGAGAATTACCATTAAATTCGAGAAATTACCAATTTTGAGATCTAAGCCGTTCATACCTAAGCCGTAGTTATTTCTGATATCTACAATTTGGTTCATTAATTCCTGTAGATCCTTGAGAGTGTCAGCGAACACTACAGTATCATTTGCATAACGTATATTCAATCTTTCTGCGTTAAAAAGCATTCCTACATCTAAATTTTCTTGCGTTTCCTTGAATATATGTTCTGAGTATAGAATAAATGAAGCCGGAAATAAGATGCATTCCTGTTTAACACCTCGTTATATTTTTGTCTTGGAAATAGTTATCTTAAATTCTTATGTTTTCTTTCTGATACCATTATAGTTTCATATTGCGACGCGCGATTCCTATTGTCTCTACCCGTGTTCTCTAAAGTACGTCTTGCCTCGTGCGCTGTGATGCGAAGTGACGTTTGCATTCTCACATGCACTAAAATGATGCAAAGTATGTTTAATCTCAATTGAAAATTGCGTCATAAGTAAGGCGTACGAAACTATCCTCTAAATTTAGTTAGCTTTGATTAACATGATTGACATTTGCTTCTTGGAATCATCAATTCATAAAACATTTTGAAAAGTTAAATCATTACGGAACAATAACCATCAGTGGAATGTTTAAATCAAAACCAAACGATCGTCAATAACATATTATATTATATCAACAAGAATTACCTCAGATAAAAACGTTTGTTTACTAATGATAAGATTCCGTTTGGAGTGCTTACTTTTTAAACCTTATAAAATATTTGATGAATATAGTCAATAAATTGTAAAAATAACAAAAAAGATATAAATCCATTTAAATCTGAAAATAGGATTTTAATAATAATCCATTAGCAATTTTTTTATGGTTAATATTTTTAGAAATAAATTATCTCACTATTTATTTTATAGTGTTTATATGGAGATTAAAGTTATTGCTCGGCAGCTCCTTAGATTTTTAAAACAAATCATATCGCCATGTAATGAATGTTTACAAAACTATTATTGATTTAGGTGTTGCTATACGATTTATTTAAATCCAGCTGGTTTTTGATGTTCGCTTGCAATTAAAAAACATGTTTATAGGAAATTTTACAGTTTTGGATCAGTTTATGGAAATAAATAAACAAAAAGTGAAGATTTAACAAGTTATGATTTAATGGATTACACCCTTAAAATTCTACATCTTTTGGAGCGATTTTCGGAAAGCCACTCTATTATTTTCTGTAACTGATGTTGTGAATATACACTTATTTTACAACAAAATATTAAATTTCAGGTTTGATAGTGCCCTAAACTCCATAAATAATCTAAATAATAAGGCATACAGTGCTAAAACTACAATTCTTCGAGTGCCTGAATAGGGAAATCCAGATATTAATCGCCGCGGTGGCGGCACTTTGACTCGGTGCTTCCCCGAATTCAGAGCGCGATATCACCACTGCTATAAAAGCGAAAAGTCAGCTGTAAAATTAAGGACATTACGGGTTGTTCTTCTTGAGATAAATCCTCTTTTTTCCGATTGAGCTTAGCTCCCGGGGACCAATTTGACCGTTCTATTTTTTAGACAGCTTGTGGTTTTTAATGTAGGTTGTCTTTAACAACATAACATTCTACAGATAATAAAGATCGTGCATTTGTCTTAATCCCTGAAATTGATACCGTCGATAAAAAGGCGAGGTTAGCGACACGTACAAGTTTCTTATCCGACGAGTTCGGACTTAAAAATAATTACTAGAATGTAACAAAATGGAGATAACCTGATGTTGACATTGCGATTAATAGTCAGGTTTGTGTTGGCTATGAAAATCCCGATTTGACAAATAAACTCGAACGTGACAGTGGAGAGTAAAGTAATCCCAAACTTGACTTGCGGAAAACAGTACTGAATTAAAAAAAAGTTACCTCAGAGTCACGGATGAGTGTTACTTGATAAACTTTTCTTAAATAACTCATTCCCTAGAAGTATTCCCAAACAAAATTGAAGCTTATTCTTCGTTAACTCTGAGGTTCGCTCATTCACCTTCTATCCCGGTGAGCGAGCAGAAAGGTGAGCCGGTTAGAGTTTTCGTTCTAGTCGGGAGGTTTGGCGGGACTTCACCAACAACCTCTGATTTGTGTTAAAACTGGTTTTACACAAATAATTGATAATGCAAAAATTCTTACAATAAATTAATCCCGACGGAAACAAACTTCTACGTTTCCTGAATGATAAAAATAATCCAATAAACCCAATAAATGCGTAAATAGGTCCATATTCTCGGAGATGAGTACAAAAATACCGAATAATGGCGAGGTGCGTTGACGTTTCGCCAAAAAGCGAAAAACAGTTTAAATTGTGAAAGGTAGTTGAAAGAGACCCTTGGAAAAAATTAACTAAAATTTGGTAACTAAAAACCGTCAATACAACATGGAATCCAAAAAGGGACATGGTTGTTATTGGCGTGCGAAAAAAACACCCATACTCCGTTAATACGACACTGATTTTAAAATGAAAAAGGCTTTTTCTATACAGCTTGATCAATTACGACTGGCGATCGTCTGTATCTTGAAACTATACGCTCTACGGCTTTGGGATAAATAATAAACAAATATTGCCAAAAAAATTCGGCAAAAAATATTTTTTATTTCCCAATTTGATCGTTAGGGGGCATATGTGCTATACTATTAGCAAAAATCGTTAATTTATTTGAAAATATTCAGATACAATGTAGGTCGAAAATAACTTTCTAAAATGTCCGTTCGTTCACCTATAAATTTTGTTAAAACAGTTTTTACGTAGGTGTCATAGTAACAGCGTAGCCAAGGGTAACAATTTAAAATGCTGTAACTTCAGTTTCTTTTAATCAAATTTGAAAAAAATGTAGGTTCATTTTAAACAGGTTTTTATTTTTGTTACCTTTTGTAATAAACGATTTTAAAATTAGTTTGTACAGTAAAATGACCGCTTAGAATTTTTAAAAAATGTTTTCACTCTAGTATATAGGACATTAGTTACAAAAAAATAAATCTGAAAAGCGGAAGTCAATCCAAATTCTCTCTATTATGCTCCTACAATTTCAAAGGAGGCTGTTAACGTTATTTCCTGTATTGGGTTGATTTTGATCAAATGATTTAAATCATTATTAAAATCACGAATTAAATCACTTGATTTTTTCAATAAAAATCATGATTTAAATAAAATATATTTATTATTATATTTTAAACAACTTAGGAAAAAAAATTCACAAATAGCTACACTGCCTAAGAACGTAGGTAAAGATAAATTTTACCTGAAACTACCTAAATGTCATAATCTTTTAAATCAAATAATTTAATTTCTAAAATATTTGAAACTTAGAGCAGCTAAAAAATATCAACATAAAAGACAACTTGAGATAATATAATTTATCATCATTTGTATTTTCATTGTAAAATTTAAATAGAAATAGCATTTTTCCACCTTTTTCAATTTCCAATCTATTTCTTAAATCGGAATGCATAAAACTAAATGTACTAAATCCACCGATGCTGAAGATTCAACTGCACATAGGAACTGCTTTATTAGTAGTAGTTATTTTGCATTTCAGGCTCATCGTTTCGTGAGGTTCCTTAACTGAATCCCGTTTATGTTTTTTGTTCCTTCTGCCTAGAACATTATTTTCTTAAAGGTATTGGAGCGTGCGTTCATTTTCATTGTTACTGGTAGCAATCCCATATCTTCAAATAATTTACCAATAGTTTCTAAGGTTATTTTTATTTCTCCTGGATATAACTTATAATTTTGTTTTTGGGGATCAAACATATAAGCCACAGAATCATACAGTGTTAATGCTTGATCATATCGACGATGTAATGCTAGTTTTTTTTTCTGTAGAGAAAGTTCTAGCTCTTCTTCGAAGTGTTGTAATTTTGGAGAAGCCCCAGCAGCGATTTTATCTCATTACAAACTATTTCTCACAGATACATAATCGGGAATATCACTATCAGGAATATACTGCGCTTTTCGCGGCTTAATTAAATTTTATCTTGAAAAAACGCCAAATAAACCTGGCGTCTAACAAAGATAAATATATAAATCAGCGTCTGCCGGGAAATTCAGACCTGAATAATGCCTCTAAAAATTTTAGGTGTTTCGTTCCGGTACCAAGTATAGCAATCATCAGTAGGGTTCCAGGCCCCAGACACCCGTTGTCGTACCTCAATAATTTCGGAAGTTATATTTGTAGTGAATTACCTTCGTGAATCGGAGGTAGGAAATTGTATTTACACAACATCCGCCCCTCTTTAGACAGCCCATTTGTAGTTCTGTTTAGGATTTGTATCCTAATTATAAACGCGCGCGTGGCAAGTTGATGTATCGTGAAGAACTGCAGGAACCAACACTATATCGTGAGCCCAGCGCTAGAGACAGCGTCTCGATGCAGCTCGCCTGCCTGCAAGGTTTAACCACCAGGGATGCCATGTTGTAATTTGAGCACTACTACTTTTCGACTTATCCCTGTATGTGCCCATGTTACAAGCAATTTTCTTCTCTATATATCAAACTTTCAATACGTCATTAATCTTCGGAAACTGCACTATAGAAGAAATCGTTGAACTTTTTGAAAACTTCGCTGGGGCTTTTTGTATACGTCAAATATGTTTGGCTAGTCATTGTCATCATCGGGAATATAATAATCTTCATCGGGTTAAATATGCCGCTTGCACTCGACATATGTGTAATTTCTTTAAAAATATGGGTGTTTCGTTCCAACTATAGGACTGATTAGTAGGGTTTCAGTTGGTACCTTCGCCAGACACCCGTCGTCGTACTTACTGTATGTAGTGACTTGTTGTCGGAGAATGGCGGCAGGGTATTAGTTTCCACGACAGAAGATATGCTGTAAGTGTTTCTATTGCTCTACAGCATCTAAAATAGCTGCATTTTTCTTTGCAAGTTATCAAGGGTCACTGCTATGGGTTTCAAAATATTTAGTTATTCTTTTCTAGCGCATTTAAGCCCTATATTGGATACCTTTTGGTATATGGCAAAACCAATCTTTTTTTTGTTACCTTCACATATCTTTAATCTTATGTCCCACTGAGAGATATACATTTCTAAACAGTCAGCAAAGCTATTTCAACTCACATCGCTTGGAACAACTAATGCATTGCCCTCTGTTTGGCTGACTTTCGCTATGCCTCCATGATTGTTACGAAAATATTTGACTATTTGAACAATGTGTTCTTTAATCTATGTCTTTTATTTCTAAGTCCTTGCACAGCAAATTCAAAGATGTACCGAGTTACTATAGGTTATAACTTTAGTACTGGTTCTTTCTTCAATACTTTTTCTCAGGCCAATCTTGTTCGCCGCGTTGTCTGTTGCAGAAAGATTTTACATAACATTGATATTTTAATTCATATGATGAAATTGGATCACAACAATGTTGTGACTTTCCAGAGGTATCAATAGTTTCGTAGAGAAATGCTCGTAAATCTCCTGTTGTTATAGTTGAACATATTACAGGTTTGTTGTGAACGTTGGACCACCAGTCAATTGACTTATTTTTGCATTCTCCTCAGAGAGAAGAAAAACATTTTTCTTTTTCTTTTTCATGAATTTCACCGAAAAGAGTAGTTGCTACAGATGTCCTGGACGGGAGTGTACAACCAAGCTTCATCTTTTGAATCGTTTTTCATACTTGCCAGTATTTAATACACCTAAAGCTCGAGTTAATAGCAAAAATTGCTGTTGTTTTGTCTTTATAAATATTACGTTGTTTAGCTGTTGATATACTGCTAATAGAGGAGCAAGTTTCGATTCTTTTTTTTTTTTTGGTCGGCTCCGAAATATTTGGTGGATATAAAGCTAGGAGTTGACAAAGCTGATGAAACTGAATTTGCACTCTCTTCAGTCTGTTATGAAGTACTCCGTGGCGTATCTAAAACCAAAAAATTAGAAACTTTCAAGAAAAATAGTTCATTTTGATTACCCCTGTATAAAATTCAAAAATGACTTTTTGATAAAAATATTAAAAGCAGTATCATTAATTATCAAGAAATAAGCTAACACTATGTCAAAAATCATTAACATCGGATAGTAGGTTTTGAAAAAAAAATAATACTACAAAATAATAAGACAATTTTAGAGTTCTATGTCAATTTTTAACAAAACTTTATTACTTAGTTAAGCACTTACACCTACATAAATTCCACCTAGCTGCTCAGTAGTCTTAGTACCAAACTCGTAATGTGCCTAAGTCTTTGGATTAATCCTTGAATGTCTTCTTCGTGGCTTTTGCAAGTTGATCTACAAGATTTATTCGGATCTATTTTTTTAATATAAAATTTCAATTTGTAATATTTTTTCTTACAACTATTTCAACGAAAATAATTATTTGAATGAAAACCACAACACAACCAGTATTATAAAAAAAATGAGCACGAATTATTACCTCTTAACAATTTATAAACAAACAAGTAAGCGAGTCCTGACAAGAATTTTCTGGCAGTAAAATATACGCACACACCTATTTGTAAAGTATAAGTTTAGTAATGTAAATATAAATACATAAATATTAAAATAAAATTCAGTGAATTATTTACGTGGGTATTTATACTTGATAATAAAATGTATTTTATAAATAGGATTAAATCTTGTCGACTTCTCTATAATTTTTTAAAGTTAAATCAGTGATTTTTGATTTTTTTTTGAATAAAAATTGATCAACCCTAATTTATAGGAGATTCGACTTTTCTTACTAAGTGATTTTATTAAAAGATTTCGTTGAGAAAAATCCAAAGTCCTATCGAAAAATATTCTGACACTTAGGAAGTCATGCTTATCTTTGTATTTACTCCTCATTGGTTATACAGCTCGGAATATTAGAGCAACAAAAACGCCTATATCTGACCAAACAATGGTGTGAGACGTTATTTTCGGTTATTTTTAGAATTATTGATTTGCATATTATTTTAGTGCGTGGCATTTTATAGATTTTCCTCGGAAAACAAGAGAATATGACCCAGAGTTAATTTGTCAAAGATATGCTTATGCCCGCAGTAAGTAACACCTATTTGAATTTTTTAAGATTATGTTGAAAACACTCTTTGGTACAATTGATTAGTCTATACTAAAAATATAAACTTAAACCTGTTATTTTTTGTGTTATAATAACTCTTATATTTTTTATTTAGGGTTCCTCCACTTTTCATTGAAGAACTTTATATAATAAACATACTGCATTAGCCACCATAAATAATTCTCAAAGTATTGTTAAAAGATCGCTAAAATACGTCAATAGTAATTACTAAGGGGACAAGCTGCCGTGTTTCCTTATTGAAAAGATTGAATTTTTGTGGTTTTATAACATTTTGGTTTGTAAGGAACCGACAAGCGATGTTGATCTCATTTATTCAGTTAGGGTACTATTTAGGAAAGGATTTAAGATGGTTTGATAGCATTTAGGGTACTTAGTCGATGTGCTGTGAGAGACGCGAGTTGATGTGTCGTTGTCTTGATGGCTGATGACGCTCGAAAATGCCAAGTAAAGAAAATGAAATTTTATTAAATGTTCACGATATTTATATAAATATGTCATATTTGTGGAATAAAAATTGTAAAAGTTATTGTAAAAAAATTAGTTACGATGGTTATAAGGTGTTGTATGCTCAGCACTTCCCTTTAACTTTTTTTTTTAGTTTTCGTACAACTAGTCCCTACGGTTCTAAATGTTTCGTATTCCTTCTCCCTAGTTAGAGATCCTGAATATTGTGCAGTTTTCTCTTTTGCGGTAGTTTACTGGTTCTCGCACGATAAGCTTTCTCGAGCGATTCTCCAGATAACAATAAAAAAAAGCATCAGAATCAACTCGAACGATTATCAAGTTATAAGCGAACGTTACAAAGTATAAACATACAGATATAAATGTCCAAAATTTCACATTAAACTAAAAAATGCAATCACATTTACAGTTTTCGAAAAATGTATAAATTGTACCTGATTGTTGAATCAGCTAAAAAATTTGCAAGTTTGCTAACTTATTCTATACAATAAGAACATAATTAGCTTGAATTTTGGGACATAAATATACAAAAATTTAATATAAAATAATGAGAATTGTTTAGTATAGTTTTTATTTTCTTTTTCTTGAATAAATTTACAGATCAGATTAGTACTAAAATTCTTAATATAAATATTTAGTAAATCCTTGTTTTAAAATGTAAAAAATATTGGAAATTAAGAAAGCAATATCAGCATTCATTGTTCGGATAAAATTAGATTTTTATTACCATTGGAAAATGAAACAATTTGGATACCAGCACGTTTTATTATTATTAAAAGCTGTTATTGTAGCTGAGCGAAAATTCGAATAATTTTTTATCGATTTAATGTAGGTACAATGTGAAATAATGTAAACTTCCTATTTAATTAAACTGTGATGGACTATATCAAAATATTATCGTATCCTTGACTTGGAAAGACCCTTAAAAGCATGACATTCACACTCTGATAATTGTTACAGGGCATAACCAAAATAACTATGTAGCTATTTCCATATAAATTCATTCATAAAGTCTCTGGGTTTTCTAAGACCTCGGCGGGCATTGTCATGAATGATAAATTGTTGATTTCTAGTCCCCCGGCTTATAATCAAACTTGAACTTTTAGGATCTATGTTAGTAACATCCCTTATCGCAGCTTGGTCCGCACTAAATCGTCGCAGAGAGTGAATATCTCTGGAACAGCAATGATTTTTTCCAGTATGAGTCAAAATATTAAGTCTGCCGAAGAAAATTATTGACCGATATTTAAGACTTAACGTATTCCACCTAGTAGCCAGAACAGGCGCGGATCCAAGGGGGGGGGGGGCGGCGGGGGCGATCGCCCCCCCCCCCCCCAAGAGCTTTGAGTTCAGGAAAATAGACCCGATTTTGCCTCTTATACTATAGTTTATTCAAGAACTAGAGAGAGTAATAAATCATTTTTTACGCTTTTTTTTCTTTGCAAAATACCTGTGTTCTTTAGTCCGGTGTCTTTGGCAAAATCTGTTAGACACATATATTTTTCATAGGAATGGGTTAGAAATTTTATAATCAAAAATACTGGTCTATAATAATGGTTCATTTTGGTTGGATAACAATAGATATTTGTATGTGTGAAACGTTAAAAAGGATTTTAATCCTTGTCATAGGCGTCAGAAAGAGTTTTATTTTATCCCTAAGTATTTATGGCATAGTACATTATTTCTGTGATAAACTTAAAATAAAAAGTTTTTATAATATTATTTCATTTCTCATGATGTTTTAATAATTCACATACATTAGAAAATATAGATTATTTTGACATATTTAACACAAATCACAACTGTATTTTTATTATTTTTAATTTTGGCATAGAAACCATTTTAGTCACATTCAGAATAAAACGTAGCCTTTTTTTCTCAAAAAATTCTAAGTTATAATTTAAATACTTACAAAATATCCATTGTCAAAAATACAAGAAGTTAAATATATATAAAAAAAATAAATTCGTCCATATAATATGAAAATTTTTTTGGGCTATCGGTCATTAATAATAAATTAATTAAAAACATTTTTAGGACATTTGACGTTTCAGTTTATTTATTTCTTAAACCATCTGCAGAATTACAATTAAACACTAAAAAAGGATTCAAATGCAATTCATTTTTTTATGTTAAAAATATTTAAATAATAAATTGTGTTTTCGCTGGTAAACATTACGTATCTAATTCGTAATCCAAGTCAGTGAAGCTATCTTCGCCCAAATTAATTATAATTGGTTCCTCTATCTCACGGATCATGGGATTGAGTTTTCACATTTTCTTTTATTCTTTTATTATAAGGATTTTTCCAAATTTTCAGCAGTAACTTTATTCCAAAAAATCTTTCAAAAGTTCTGTTAAATTACTAATTTTGTAAGTTGTGTTATTTCTAGCAACTCTACCTTTTACTTGAGAGAGATATTTCCTTCTCCAACGAACATTTTCCGGACGATCTATAAGAACAGATTTCCTATTTGGTTTTTCCCAGAAAAAATTAAGTTCTCTGAGCAATTTCCAGAGCTCAGTTCTTTTAAATTCAGGTAAATCCCGATCTTCATTAGAATTGTCGACGGTTGAGATCTGCTTCTCATAATAAGATGTATATACAACTCCTTTTATTGCAGTTTACATCTCTTCTTCCAACGAGGTTTTTCGTCTGTTGAGGAAAAAAATGCCCTGGTTTAACGATTTAAGAATAATTATAGATGTGCAAGCCATATCTTTTGGGTGTCTCACTAATCTCATATAATATATAAAAACAAACACAAACAAGATAAATCACTAAGGACACACTGTAAGGTGTACTTTGCTCACTGACAGAAATCAGAAACTCTAT
Source organism: Diaprepes abbreviatus (assembly GCA_034092305.1). Classification (NCBI taxonomy): domain Eukaryota; kingdom Metazoa; phylum Arthropoda; class Insecta; order Coleoptera; family Curculionidae; genus Diaprepes; species Diaprepes abbreviatus. The sequence goes on along the minus strand of JASJET010000085.1, from coordinate 2,980,629 downwards.
TGTTGCAGTAAATTTATAAAACCTTATAATATTTAAATAATTAGATTCACGGCGGTTCTGTTACCTGCAGCACTGGAGCAGTTAAGTTGGAGATTTCGGTAACAGTTTTATTACTCTCTCTAGTTCTTGAATAGAGTATAGGAATGTGTATGCTTGCGATCGCCCCTCCCCTTCCCGAGAGCTTTGAGTTCGGGAAAATAGAACCGATTCTGCCTTTTATATTAGGAATTTGTATGCTGCTAGCACTTCCCTCCCGTTGACAACTTGTTTTTCTTGCGATTGCCACTTCCCCAAGAGCTTTGACTTCAGCAAAATAGACACGATTCTGCCTCTTATACTAGGAATGTGTATGCTGCCCGCATCCTCCCCCCTGTCGACAACTTGTTTTTTCTTGTGATCCCCCCCCCCCCCCCTCCAAGAATTTCAAATTCAGAGAAATAGACTCGACCCTGCCTTTTACACTAGAAATGGGAATGTTGCTGATGTCTCCGCCCCCCCCCCACGTCGACAACTTGCTTTCGTTTGCCATACTATACTTTTGTGAAATCACCGCCCCCCCCCCCCCAAAGAGAGAGACTGGATCCGCCCCTGAGCCAGAATGGGGAGTAATTTTTTATATTTATAAAGCCTAGTGCACTGGCCACTGGTAGGGTAGTGCGTCGGTGGCATATCACTACTTAATTTTTAAGTTCACCCTTTTTTATGAGTAACTGAATTAGGACAGTTATTGCCTGATATAAATTTTGAAAAATAAATTGAAAGTATGGAGAAGTCTCACTGTTTTTAGCTTTTCTATGCTCGATAGAATCAACATAAAACACAGTTAAATTCATGTTATTGTGATTACAGGTAAGGGAAATGTTTTACATGTTTTATAGTGCCGTATTGACACTACCTGTCTAATCAGTCAAGAACCGCTTCTGCATAATAAAGCACAATTAAAATTTGGCGATTTTTTTTTTAGTTCTTGAGATTTTTGCGCACATACAAACACATCTCTTTTAACAATAAAACCGTAATTATATTTGTTATGATTTTCTTTTAACATCTGTTTGGTCGTGAAAACAATTAATCTATTCAGATACGGATCTTGGTACGCTACAAAGTTTCTATTAGCTTTTTTTAATTCAATTAATATCCTAGATTTTGTGTAAAACACGTATGACGTTAATCTAGAACTCTGTTTTAATGGGCTTTTAATTCTAGTGTGATAACATTACCATAATGTTGTGGTAACAACCTAAATTATAAGATTTAATGGTTCAGAAGAATTCAGGCCTATATCTTCTATACTGTTAGTAAATGAAATAGTATTAAATTAATCAGGGGTCCGACGTAACGAAAGCGAAATATTTACAATGTTTTTATTTAATATAAAGGGTGTTTTTTTTATAGAGGTATAGAACTTTTAAATGGAATAAAACAAAGATGAATTTTTTAAATTGACATGAAATTTACTTTATTCGAAAGATAACCCTCTGGCATTATAATTTAAATATGACTTCTGGCATATGACCGCCACGGCTGGCTCGGACGTAGTCTAATCTGGAGGTCCAATTTTCGATGAGTTTTTCCAACATTTTTGGCCGGATATCGGCAATAACGCGGCGAATGCTGTCCTCCAAGTGATCAATCGTTTCGGGCTTATCGGCGTAGACTAGCGACTTCACATATCCCCACACAAAATAGTCTAGCGGCGTTAAGTCACACGATCTTGGAGGCCAATTCACGGATCCGAAACGTGAAACTATGCGATTACCAAATGTTTCCTTCAAGAAATCAATTGTGGCACGAGCTGTGTGACATGTTGCGCCGTCTTGTTGAAACCACAGCTCCTGCACATCATGGTTGTTCAATCGATGAACGAAAAAGTCAGTAATCATGGCTCTATAGCGGTCACCATTGACTGTAACGTTCTGACCAGCATCGTTTTTAAAGAAATACGGACCAATGATTCCACCAGCCCATAAAGTACACCAAACAGTCAGTTTTTCTGAGTGTAACGGTGTCTCAACATACACTTGAGGATTATCATCACTCCAAATACGGCAGTTTTATTTATTGACGTATCCATTCAAACAAAAGTGAGCTTCATCGCTAAACAAAATTCGCTTATGAAAATTGGGATCAACGGCAATCTTGTTTTGGGCCCATTCACCGAATCTACGCCTTGCTAGGTGATCGTGTGGCTTCAATTCTTGCACGAGTTGGATTTTGTAAGCATGCAAACCAAGATCTTTCCGCAAAATCTTCCATAAAGTGAATGGACACATTTCCAATTCCTGTGCACGATGGCGGATAGACTAATTCGGGTCTTCCTCTACTCTACGCTCTACAGCAGCGATGACTTCTGTACGCACTGTACGACGTCTCTGTGGATACGTATTATTATTTAGAGTAAACGTGGTGCGAAAACGTTCCATAGTTAATCGAATTAATTGCTCTGATGGACGATTATGTTGACCGTAAAATGGACGTAGTGCGCGATACGTATTTCGAACAGAACCATGATTTTCAAAATAAATTTGCACAATTTGGAAGCGTTGTTCAGGCGTCAGTCTATTCATGTTGAAATGCCAGTTAAAAAAGTGTTGCCAACTTAAAGTTTTATACCTCTTTAAAAAACACTCTTTATAAAAGAAAAATGCCATAGAGAAAATATGTTGGACAAAAAATTCTAAGTAAACAAATGTATATTTACCTTTCCCAGTGTAACACATTTATCTTATGGAAAAGTTTTTGATTTGAATTATAATGGAAGCGTTGAAGCGCGATATCAATTCTAATTTTTGATGATAAGATATATAAGGCGTTTTATTCAAGAAATGACTTTGATGCTTATAATAACTCCTACAGTGTCAACTGGGTAGATGAAAATATAGGAATACAAAAAGGTTTTTTTTTACATTTTTGTAATACATAAATATTTACTTACTTAGATATTCCATGTTTTTTTTACCTTTTACCTTTACATTGAAATATTCCACATTTTTTTTTTAAAAGACCGAAAAACCATTTTATTTTTTACCAATTTTTTTCCTCTAAAATGATTTGCTGAGCACCCGCAGAGATTAAATGATTAAGCAGTTGTCGCAAAAAATATATTAGGCTTACCGCTGATTTTTAATTTAAAAAGAAGTTTTCCACTAATATACGGGGCTATAAAGCACCTTTCTTACAAGTCATTTAATATTTTTTTGTATTGTATTCTTGTTAATTAAAAGGGGTTACTCCATTTTGGCGTTCGGAAAAATGTGTGTAAAAATAACAATTTTTTTTGAATGATATATACACAGGGTGTCCGGAAAAATGTGGCAGTATGTACGCCGCAGAAAAATATTTTAAATGTTATATATGACACACCTTCAACTAACATTCAAAAATTATCTGCGCAGTTTAATACGTCGAAAAGAATAGTACATGAAGTTCTTCAAGAACAGCTATTATATCCATATCATTTACAAAAAGTGCATGAACTGATTTCTGAAGATTTTCCCCGTAGAATGCAGCATGCAAACTGGCTATTGGTTCAGCAACGAAATAATATAAACTTCATTAGCACTATTCTCTTTACGGATGAAGCAGATTTACCAAAAATGGCATCATAAATTTACACAACTCACATGTATGGACTGATGGAAATCCTCATGCAATTATTGTTTCGCATCATCAACATCAGTTCCAATCAATTAAGGGGTTACGTGGGTTTCAGAGGCTAAGAAAAGCGAATTTTTACGAATTTTTTTTCATATAAGGAAATATTTATTATGGCCAAACTTTTTACAGGTGAAAGAGCAACTATTGAACTGCTTTCAGTAAAAATTTCATCTAAAAATCTTGAGAAATGAGCCGGTGCGACCTGATTTTCGGAGACGCTTAAAAAAGGGACTTTGCGGTGGACATGATATCTCGAAATAGCCTTATCTGAAATAAAAAAAAAACCCAAGTATTTCCTGTTAGTACACGAGTATAGTGGACGAAGGATTTAGCGAAAAATTAATAATTGCATTTTTGGTAGAGTTGCAAAAAAAAATTTCAAAATTTCGTTAAAAAAGCCAAAAAGGTCTGCCAAAAATACAAATTTAATTTTTTTTCAAAATCCTTCTTTCACTCCTTAGAGGATCACTTTTAGAAAAAACTTGTAAAATTTGAAGAAGATCGGTGCATTTGTTTTCGAGAAATCGTGTCCACCGCCTTCAAAAATGCAGTTTTGAGAAAAACGCGTTTAAAGTTTCATTTAGGAAAAAACTTGAGAATTTTTTTTTAACTTACATAGGATCACCAATCTCAGGGTCATACAGCAAAGTTTCTCCGTCAGTTGCAATATCTAAAGCATCCTTTTGCTCTCTTCTAAGTCTAATTCGGGCTTCTCGAGTCGTAGCCTCTGCTTTTTTGTCGGCCAAGGAAATGCGATGCTCGTTTATCATCCGAGCATATTCATAGCAATTCCGGTCGACTTTCACATCCATATTGTGGAAAAACATCAAAATAGATAACATGCCTTCATTGAAAATTGATGAAGCTATGTATGCAGCAATATGAACTATTTTGGAGCCAGCCGGAAGTATTTTCGGAATTATCTTCCAAATTAGTTGATTAAAACTTTCGATTTCCCGCGGATTCTTTTATTTTTTTTAGTTGTCGTTTCAACTACACTTTTGTTTACAAGATCGCGTAAACGAGTGCCCATTCTTATTTGTATGTGGCCTATACATATACCAGCTAGTCCTGAGTGATTAGCATTACATTCATTATTACTTGTATGATTTTTCATACCACTCTTCAAACTCTGCCGAATCTACTTATTTTTTCCAAATTTCACATAATTTACAATATGAACTTTTCACATTTATATCTATAACTTTTTCAGAATAGTAGCCTATCAACGCAGCCACACCGAATAATGAAGAAAATCCTCGCTTTTTCTACGAACCATCGCCTGATATAGTCACATCTGTCGTATCTTCAATCTCGTTTTCTTCGCATGTTAATTGCTTTTCTTCTTTTGCAGCAGAAACAAAAAGACTCTCGCCAACGCTTTTTACACATTCGTATATATTTTTAATATAAAAGTCGTAAGTTGATTGATTCAGAAAAGAGGTACATATATCCAAGGAAGAACAGCTGCGCCTTTATACCGACCCTGAGATGGGCGGACCTTCTATAGGCTCTATTTCCGAAAGTTTAATTTCGATTGACTTGTAATTTTCAGAGAATATTTCTGAGATAGTGTACTTTTCAATGGGCCAATAAAAAAATATTTTTTGAAAATTTGAAACCCATGTAAGCCCTTAATCTCTTGGCAGGAATCATTGGCAATTTTTGGATTGCACCATTCGTATTGCCGACAAGACTGAATGGATAACTTTATTTGGTGTTCCTCCAGAACGCTTTTCACGATTTGGTAGAGCACTTACCAGTTGAAATTCGCCGAAATATGTACTACATGCACGATGGGGCACCATCTCATTCCAGCGTTGCTGTGCGGGAGCACCTGAATAACGTCTATCCAAACCGTTGCATAGGTAGAGGAGAACCTATTGCTTGGCCTCCTCGATCTCCCGACCTAACGCCGTTGGATGTTTTTATCTGTAGGGACACCTCAAACCTTGGTGTATTCCCTTCCGATCGATAGTAGGGAGAAACTTCTACGGAGAATCACGTTTCATTGTGATCAAATAAGGAACAATGCTGAATTAATCTGGCAGGTACAGCAGTCCTCAATTCATCATGCTCGCGAGTGTATCAAACTTCACGGAGCCCATGTTGAACCCTCTTATGAAGTTTTTAAATAAGCAGTTAGTTTAACTTTTTATTGAAACTATGGTGACAGGAGAAATTTCCTATTTTTCATGTTCAACCCGACAGAAATTAGGGGGTTAACAACTCTTTCGAAAAATCATTCTATCCTTTATTTTAGGGCAAGAGTAAAGACAGTGAATTACTTTATGAATATTAAAACAAATGGAATTTTATTATCGTTTAACACCTGGCAATAATGCACGGTTTTACCGCCATATCCAAAGCTTTATTACATTTCTTTATTTCACTTTGATTTTTCTGAGGGAAAAATATGATTGGCTGTCAAAAAAACTATATTCTTTACTAACACCCCAAAAAAAAGGGAGTTTCAAGAATTCCAAATAAAACTTGGAGTAATTATTATTTCGAACTAGCGACCCGACCCGGCTTCGCACGGGTGCAATGCTGATACTAAATACACTACAGAAAAACTGTGACTATTTATTTTATTTTTACAACAATTATTACATCGGCCTCCGACGCGCTATTTATAGGCACGCTGCCGCCGCCCCGGTCGGCCAGTACCGCCGCAAGCGCTACTTCCCGCAATTTTAAATCTGTAATATCTTCGAAAATATTCATTTAAATCTTGTGCTGTAAAGGACCATATAGATCTATATTAAATCAACAATGTATTTAAGCTATTTAATTGGATAAGGATTAATGCTGTATTGGTTAAAATCGCTTCAAAATTTGCCATTATTTGTCGTAAAAAGTAAATGACAAAAAAATGTTATTGTGGGATATCCATGAGAGATAGACATATACCATCGCGGAGTTTTCTGTAGACCTTTTCAATGTGTACAAATAATTAGTACATTATTTTGATAAATCTCGTAGGGTTCAGCCTGCGTTTGCAATGTAAGCGGAAAAAAATATGATAATTAACGACATCACATTAGAAACCTCAAAAATAACAGTATTTCTCCACTATTTAATGGATGTTATTATACATATAAACCTTCCTCTTGAATCACTCTATCTATTGAAAAAAACCGCATCAAAATCCGGTGCGTAGTTTTAAAGATTTAAGCATACAAAGGGACATAGGGACAGAGAAAGCGACTTTGTTTTATACTATGTAGTGATTATTGCTTGCGTACTTGTACTTTCGTCTTATATTACATATTTTTACGTATATTAAGCATTAAAATTACATAGCTTTCATTTACAACCTTATTCGTATCTGTGCGATACCAAGACTGGTCGTTAATATAGGATAATTATAAAATCTTTAAAAATGTGTGCGTTTTGTTTAAAAAATGTATATTAAATACATTAACGGTACCCTTTCCGGCTATAATACGATATTAAAAATTATCTCCATGAAACAGTAAACAGCGTTAAATAATTGAAAAGTTATTTTCTTAATTTAACTAATTATTCTTTTCCATAAAGAATAACTTGTGTAGGTGTTTTTATAGGTATTTAATTGGGACTAGTGTCTATAATTCTGACTGTTTCGTATACAGAATTTAACTCATAGAGATATTATTCACCTAAAACTAAGACAAATAGTGATCGATCTTCTTTTGGTTTGTCTCGCATACAAGGTGATTGTTTTTATTATTTTTTCTTGATTTTTCCAAAGCGACTAAAAGTCATTTTTCGTAAGATTTGTTGTTTGAGTTAAAAAAAAATGCACGTTCTAAATTTTAACATTTTTATGTTCTTTTTTTAAAAGCAAATTCACATTAAAAAACCGAAAGTTTCGTCGGTTATTTTTAGCCTTTTACGAAACTAAAAACATATGTTTTATTGACTAAAAAAAGTATCTAATCTTTGACATGCCACTTATACGACCAATTTTTCAACAACTTCAGGATGGGCCGCCGCGCACTTTCCAAGATATTTCTAGCGTTATTTTGCTTGAAAACGATGCGTGTGATCACTGGTGTTTTTCATTTTGATGAATGCTGACATTTTAGTCTCGTGTTGTATCTATCTCGCGTTTTAACGGCTTACGAGCGCTTTTGGATCCCATATCTATTAATAAATTAAAATCGTTACTAAAATCGTAATTAATCATGTCGCTTTATAGTGGCATTTATTAAAGTTTAGAGAAATTAGTTTTAGCTTTGTTTGTTGACCTATTTGTTTTTATTTTATTTTTGAGTAAGCGGAATTATTTTCAGAATTTTTATGTATATATCGTTTTAGATGTCGTAGGCATCAGAACTGAACAATTTATCGCGGAAATTTGTCTACTGTGTTTATATTAACATTAAATGATTTTCAACTGCCATAGTAGTTCCGATTTAGGTCCACTTTTCCTCATCTGTATTCCTAACGAAAGGTATTTTGTGTGAAAGATAATTAAACAAACAATTCTTGCATGGGTTGCCTAATCACATTCAGTCAAGACCAGCCTTAACTAAAAACCCCTTCGTTAATCTTTTTTAGGCCCTTCTCCTCATTTGTATTCCTAAAAAAAATTAATAATAATGGAAAGTACCAGGTATAAAGCAGTTTAACGTTTTTATTACCGGTTGTCTAGTATAAACAAGTCAGTTGGTGTTAGCAATTTGTCCTCCTCAGTATACCAGTATATATGAAAATAAGGCTAATTTTATTACGAATACGATAATATAGGGTTGCCTTTGAAAAAATGATCATTAAGAGTATGAACATTTAAGCAGTATAGTGGTGCGCGACAAAAAAAGCGCTACCCATATTATTCGATGCAATAGAAAAGGACAGAGCATAACAGCTGCAGACAGCTGCTCAATAAAAAAAGCTCATGTTCTGTTCGCCAGGATAAAGACAACTTTATAGCCTAGATACATTTTTGGAGCGAATAACGTATCAAATACATTTCCACAGACACGGCGCTATATCGAGTCATCACAAGAATCGAAAACGCGTTGTCGGATGGTCGGTCCACCTTAGGTACCTTTATGAATATCGAGGAACCGTTTGAGAACACACCTCACGATTCGATATGTAGTACTCTACAACAACGAGGTTCTGAACCGACAGCAGTTGTATGGATTAAAGCAATGTTAACTCAAAGACTAATATATGCTGAACTTAACAATGTAACTGTTAAAGCATTGTCAAGTAGGGACTGTGCACAGGGAGGAGTTCTATCGCCTTTTTTGTGGAGCCTTGTGGCGGACAGCCTGCTGAGTGAACTGAACGACGCTGGTTTGTATACACAGGTCTACGTCGATGGCCTGGTCTTTTTGTGTGCTGGTCGCGATATCCTGGACCTAGAGGGACCACAGAGAAAGGCCTAGAATAAATCCGGACTAGGCCGAGGAGGTACTCTTTACAAAAAAGGGGAATATGGGAGGGATACTTTCCATAATTTTATTGTCGGGAAGGACTTTTCAAAACAAAGGAACAGTTAAATAACTGGGAGAGATTGTGGACTCACGCCTGAGCTGTTACGAAAGTTCGCAAACAAACCAACAAAAAGAAATTACCAAGTAAATTATGACAGAAAGCAAAATATCTAGTAGTTACAAGAAACGCCTTAAGCCTGGATTTATCAAAGGCCCATTTGAATGAATTTACACAAAATTAGACGCAGAGTAAGACCAGAACGGTGAACAGTGAGATAATAGAACAGGTGATAGAAGAGAACAAAGGGTCCAGAGAATTTAAAAATAACTTAGGGTTCAGAAACAGGTGGATGAGAGTGGAAACATATGTCAAACTAAAAGCGAAATTCCACTATATTTCAAAAAATATTTTGAAAACTTATATTCGTCAATCTCTAAAAAAAACAAAATTATGCCAAGAGATCTTAGAGCATCCACACCAAATACTACATAGAAGATTTACCAGACATAATAGGAGACGAAGTGATATAGAATATGAATTGAATGTTATAAGCCTACAAGTACCAGAACCAAATGAGATTATGGTCGAAATAGTGAAGGCAGGAGGACGAAAACTCCACTACATCTGGTGAAATTGCTCAACAAATGCTTAGAAAGAAAGGAAATAAACAAGACCTTAGAATTATACTCATATCCCTCACTTTCCAGCTTTTTTTTCAAAAGAACAAATTCATGTGGAAAATACAAGGCTTTAAAATTTTGTTGAAAAATATCACTATTCATTTTACAATAAATATTTCGGAATAAACAAATTAACATATCTCAGCAACTAATAACATTTTCGAAATAATCAAATAAGGGTTTGATTCCCAATTTTAAGGGCTTCTTTTCAAGAAATGTAAAATAAGAAAAAGTTATTTTTGCACTTCTTCTTCTTCTTCTTCTTCTTCTTCTTCTTCTTCTTCTTCTTCTTCTTCTTCTAGGTAGAACCAAGTTCTGTTATCTATACAATGCCTCATTGATCCTCGTTTGAGGTCGAAATCCAGCTGTCTCTCCACCTTTTGGGGGGCCGTCCAGGCGGCCGTTTGGTTTCTCTCTGATCACGGTTTTTGCTAGTCTGTCATCGTCCATTCGTTTCACGTGATCTCTCCACTGCCTACGACGGTTTCGAACCCACTTCACAACATCCCCCACTCCGCTGTCCTCGCGTATTTTTGCGTTTCTTATTCTATCTCTTAAACTTGTTCCCGTGATCATTCTCAGCGTTTTCATTTCTGTGGTTCTCATAATTTGTTTTGTCTTTGTGGTTTCATTTGTTGTTTCTGCGCCGTAGGTCAGTATCGGTCTTACACAGACCTTGTAAATTCTTGTTTTGCTCTTAACCGTCATATGTTTATTGTTCCAGATTATGTCTCTTAGTTGGCCTGATATCATAGCCACTTTGTTGGCCTGTGTGCGTACTTCTTCTGTTACTGCCCTGTTACTTGTTATATGCGCTCCTAGGTATTTAAACTTCCCAACCTGTTCGATATGTTTGTCATCAACCATTAGTTTGCATCTTACCGGTTCTTTTGCTATTACCATTGCTTTGGTTATCTCCACAGATATCTTCATATTATACTGTTTGGCTGTTCGATTGAGATAGAAAAGCACTCTTTGTAAGTTGTCCTTGCTATCTGCTGTTAAGGCAACATCGTCTGCAAAGCATATAATCTGAACGGTGTTGTGTCCCATTGGGTACCCAATATTTGTGCTTTTTACCCCATGAATGATTTCGTCCATAATTACATTGAAAAGTGTTGGACTTAGTCTATCACCCTGTCTTATTCCTATGAATAGTGGGATTTCCTCTGTTAGAGTGTTATTTGTTTTAATTACCATGGTGTTTTTGGTGTTTTTGCAATAATTATTTTAAATGCAAAAAAGGATAATCCTCGAGTTTTTTCACTTTTTTATAAAAAGTAATGGATGAAATTTAATTTTTGAGAGCTGAAATTAAAGATCTACAACTTTGTACTAAAATATTTTTGTCTAGAATTAATACCTTGGCTTCTAAACTCCATTTCTGAATTAACTGCCGTTTCTAACCTATTCATTGCCCTATTACCGATGAAACTCCTTACAAGATTTTTAATTCTGATAGAATAAAACGCGTAAGACGACAGATTAATACAAGGCTTAATTCCAAATACGTTTCGCCTACAGTTAAACATAGTAAAGGTCTTTTAAACTTCATATATGACACAATGGATCAATATGTAGATTGGGAAATGACATTGCATTTTATTTTCCAATAAAATAACTATCCAAAGAATTTTTTTATAAAATAATGTAAAAATACGTTATTGGAGGTTGAAATTCGGATTTTTATTTCAGTAAATAAACATTTGAAATTTATCTTGAAAGTACGGAATATTTATGCCCTATGGCTATATACGAATTTAAATGATATTGGCTAAAGAAACTTGTCAAGTTTACTTTCTTAAGCAAAAGCAAATTAATATCCAGAGGAAGTAGATACCTATCAATATGTTTGCTTCAGATAAGTAAATAAGTCACTCAATCCACATTAATTACAGCTTCGGAATTTGCTGGTAGTGCCACGTACGTCGTCGTAACAGAACCAATATTTGCAACAGGTCGACCATGCATATCGCATGTTTGGTAATGCATCTTTTGGTTTTATAAGGGTTAGACATTAAACATTTCCATCCTATCTTTACGTAAACAATATTTATCTTAAATACTGAAGTATATAAGCATATATATAATAAGATTTTGATGATGTATCGTTATATCAAATTGTGCTTTAGTTTCAGCCAATTCTGCTTAAAATTAGTATAACAATCTTAAGATGAACTGTTTCCTTTGTCCTTACAATATAACATGTTTAAGCTAAATTAACAGTACGAATATAGTTTTATTTACTTTTCTTTTAATGACGCTATACATATACATACATAATAAAATGATATAATATTGAAACAATAAAGGAGTGCAATCCGAGAGAGTATAATTATATTATTGTCTGTTCCATATAATGTACAAAATATAGCAATTTTGCAAAGTATTCATATTTCATCTCCTTTTTCTTCCATTTAATCATAATGCAATTTATGGGTTTACAAAAAGTTCTTTAGCTTCCTCTTATTTAATGCCATTTGAAGTGGGCTTTTATCTCCAAAATATTCCGTAAGAAGTAGTCAAAATGAATTCAAAGGAAAGGTAGAGGTTTTCTATGAAAATCAGCCCCAATTGACATTAATTTATAAAACAATTGATTAATTTTTCTTGTTGTTTTTCTCAAATACCCAATGTATAGTAGTGATAAATATAGTTATAGTAAAAGAAATGCTGAAGTTAGGCTTGTTTTTGTATATGTGATGTGTGATCACCTAAAAACCTAACATATATACTAATAATTTTGTTGCTGCATTGTTATCTATAAAAAATACCCACTTTCTGGAATTTCATCGAATTTTTTTTGCTTCAACTATTAAGTAATATACTGGTCTAGGGTTGAGAAGCCCTTACATTGCCTTAATCTACTAAAACTATATTAAAACAAATTAATTGTCAATTAGCAAACCTTGTTGGTATCTTGTGTATTTTGTAGAAAATAAAAAAATAAACTTATAATGGACCCTATTAAAGTGTGTTATTTTTAGCTGTTTTTCTTAGGAAACTCCCACACTTCCTTTAAGCTTCATTACAATCAATATTTAACATCAAAAAAACTGCGATAAACTCATTCTTACTCAATACTATATAAAGTGGTATCGTTTCTTTTTAAAAGATGTGTAAGTTTTCTTTGGTCAGTCATTCTGGAGATGAAAGTTTAATAGTGTTAAACTTCCAGCTTAAAAAAATTATTTTACATATGTAATAATACTTCCTTCTTAGATACAATTAAAATCAAATAAAAATAGATATCAACGTTTAAAATAAGTGGGGGCTAAGACTTTGAGGCTCGATTCTCTAAGACAATAGCGATTTTCATTAAAAGTATAAGGGACTGGTTATTGCTAGACGTTGCCGAAATCTTAAATAATCAGCGGCAGGCCATTACTCGTGCATCAGACTGATTCTGGGTACCTTCATAGGCTAATACCATACTGCTGGAGGTATATTTTTTTTTCTGCGCTTTGCAGGAATCTCTAATAAAAGCCAATGCAGAAAAGTGACGTAATAATGTTCACTCTGACATGTCGTATATGCCACATAAAAAAGTAGCAAGAAAGTTTAAAGAAAAGGTAAGAAAAATGCAACTAAATCAATTACTCTGAAAATAGAACTAAAAAATTACATAAGACAAATGAACAACATTTTATATATGAATCAAATGGCGTCGAAATAAAAGCTTAAAAGGAACCTTCTGGTGCTTTTGAAGTTTGGCGAATATATATATATATATATATATATATATATATATATATATATATATATATATATATATATATATATATATTTAGATATATATATATATATATATATATTTATATATATATATATATATATATATATATATATATATATATATATATATGTATATATGTTATGTCGGATATTCTGACGGGTGTGATGTATAATCGAAGGTTTTCGAGCATCCTGTGTATGATAGCATTTTTGTTCCTGAGAAATTTATCTTATGTCCTGTGTTAAACCAGTGTTGCGCCATTATTCTTTGTATAAAAAAAGTTTTATTTCATACAACAAAACCGAAATTACTTTTTTGCCGACTTGACAAAATAATTGAAAAAAAATCAGGTGATTCACTTCATCGTTAAAATATTTTGCACTGCATTTTCTTAAATTAATTTGTATAAGTGGGTAATTTAAAAATAAACCTGTAGCCTTATCAAATAGATATTTCTATATATTTTGCAATATTATCGCTACGTTTTTTACATTTGATTTTAAAGGTTTAATCTTTAGTTACAATTCCGCTTTTTCAAGTAAATATATTCCAGTGAATTTTCAGAGATCGTAAGAATTCATTTGATAGGTTTCCGAAGGCACTAACAATGGCCACTGACAAAAAGTGTATGGTATAAAGAATAATCGAACATCAGGAAAGGAAAAGACCCTCTTGACTTTTATAGTAGCTTTTTTATTCAGTCAATGTCCTAGAATCAAAACGAAACACCAGTAGTTGAAGTCTTTATTTCAAAAAGAGGTAATTTACATCAATCCCCTCCACCTAATGAACATTTTGTTTGTATATGTTAGATGACGAGATGCTAACCAATAATGCCGGATAAATACGTTTTTTGTGACTAAGACATTTTAAAATATTGCGTCATCGGTTTAAAATGCTACATTTTTATTATCAAAAAGATGTGTATAGGTAAGAAATATTTTTGAGGTGTTTGAATAGCCAAGTAAATTGAACGGGTCGTTAAATTTACTACTTGGCTGGTATTTATCTGTTCAGTTTTTTAGCAATCGGTTGCTATCCACCACTAATCAATATAATTGTCTCATAAACTAAATGGAAAAGAGAAAAAATGCTTCAGACAAATTTTATTTGGGTTGTAGGAGTACAGCCGATCCTTAAAGTCACTCTTGAAGGTCACCGTGAAGGTTATATGAGTTGTAGCTATAAAAAAACGAGACTATTGCTGTAAAATATTTTATTTTAAATTTAGACATGTTTATCTATAATCACCTTCAATATACACTTCTCCTAGTACTGTGAATGACACAACAGAATGAGAGACCTATCAGAGAAGCTACACATATGCAGTAACGATTGTCTAAAATGAACACCTTCCAACGATTTAAATCCACAGGAGTCGCTGGCATACTCCCTGTACTGCTGAGGGCAGGAAGAGATTCACATAAAGTGCGAATTAATCGAAACAGCCAGAAATTGGGCCACATACCAGAAATATGGTTAAGGGCCAGAGTTACTTTCATTCCGAAAGCGGAGAAAAAGGACATTACACATTATTTTAAAAACGATAGAAAAAGCAGTTGGTAATTTTATCAGAAAAGAAATTCTTTAACGGGTGCTACTGCATCCTCATCAACATGCGTATCAAGTGGGTAAATCTACGGAAATCGTACTGGTACAATTAATAGATGAGATTTAGGAACAAGGAAAATGTAGTATGGGCCTTTCTAAGTATAGAAGGGACTTTTGACAACACTCCACATGAGGATTTCAAAACGGTACTTGATGACGGTAGTAGACGGAACGACATTCAAATGGATGGCGCGACTTTTCTCCATTAGAATAGCAGAGACAGAGATAGGGCAGAACACTATGGCCTTCTGTACCACCAGGGGATGCCTTCAGAGGGAGTAGTCTCGTCTCTTATGTGGATCCTAATTGTAGACTGACTTCTCTGTGATCTGACTGACTTTAACATACTATAAAATAGTGCCAGGTTATAAAACTTGATGTCAATTCCACCAAAATCACAAACCATCTTAGTAACCTTTACAAGGCAAAGAAACCTTAACTTGAAAAACCATCAAAATGGATGGGAACGTTAGTGAAGTCAGAGGTTGTTAATACGTTTTTGTGAAACTAATTGTGTCAGTAACATTTGTATCAACACGTAAGATCCCTAGCCATTAATTGGCATGCGTATGGATAAAAGAAGAAATCTACAGAGACCAAATTATGAAAATTTTTGATATTTTGTAGATTCCATAGAAAATAGATGATAAGATATCTGTACTTTCACGATTTTGTTGCTTCATTGGTACATAATTTTTATAGCCTTTAATCATTGCCTTTGAAACCACTTAAAATTAGTTTTGAAAAATTTAATTTTCTGTTTTTTACTTACCTTGCAAAGTTCTCTTTTTGGTGATGTGTTTGATTTATATAATGATATAATTTTTTTATAGTTAATATAGACAGATATTTACAAAGGTGTATCTTCAGGAAGTAAATCCTGAGTGCTCCCCTGCACCTAAAACATTTAGGTCACAGTGTTTTAAAGAATTAAAGTGTTACACGTTCCTGGCCTAATTGTATTCCCTCGTTACTGGAATGCTTTGTTTCGCACAATTTTATCATAAATAAAGAGAAAATTGTGCTTCTCTGCATTACCTAATAAATTTTCTAAAATTAAGCTTGTTCGCCTCCGGAGAAAAATACATCACCTACCTATCTCTAATGTCTAATATCCTATAGCTGGCGGAGATATTTTCCACTACGGTTAAATAACCGTCTTAAACATTAATCTCATTTGAGTTAATGGTAAAATGTTTGTTTTTTTTTTTATTAAAAAATGATGCTAAAAATGTTCTATGAAAAGTGATCTCATTGCGACAAAAACTTTCCGCCTTTTAGGAGAGTAAACTCTAAATTTAAGGTTCTAAAGTCTAAAATATTAATGCCGTCTAAGATTTGTATAATTATAACAATAATAAGAATAAGAAAATGACCAATGCAGATATGGCTGTCGAACATCGGAGACAATTCAGCACACAACTGGAGGATGCCAAGCGTTTGCCGCAACCGAGTATAAGGAAAGACACGACTCAGCCGCTAAGATACTCTACCAAGAGTTAGCAAGAAAGTTAAACCTATTACAGGTAGAAAAAGTGCCTTTTTACAAGTACAATCCGGAGCCTATTCTTGAGAACAACCAGTTCAAGTTATATTGGGACCGAACGGTTCTGACGGATTAAACAGTAGCTCATAATAGACCAGACATTATACTAATAGATAAAATTTCTAGGCGGACTACACTAATTGACATTGCTGTACCTAACAACAACAACTTAAGGCCAAAATACAACGAGAAGATCGTCAAATACAGAGATCTGGAGGTGCAAATCCGAAGACAATGGGCAATGAACAGCGTCCAAACGATTCCCGTGGTACTGTCAACAACTGGACTGATACCAAAGAACTTCCTGCAGAACGTCAAGGGACTGGGCCTTAGTGAGCATCTATATAAGCCGATGCAGAAAGCAATTCTCCTAGCAGCCGCGAGAACCGTCCGAAAGTTCGTAGGAAATACAGCAGACCACGTCACCTAGGACCCGATAACATGGAAATGGTTCCCACAGAGCTTCATACTTTTGGTATCTTTGTGTACCTGGTATGAGTGAATATTCCCTGGAGGGAGTGCGAAGCCGTTTGTCTTGTAAATCATAATAATAATAATAGTATAATCATCAGAGATCCCTCAAAAGAAAATTACCAATGTAGATACGGCTGTCAAACGTCAGAGACAAGGAGAAACATGACTCAGCCGCTAAGATACTTCACCAAAAGTTGGCAGATGAGTTAAATCTATTGTAAGTTGGAACAATGAGATTAGTTTATTTCGAAGAATAGCTCTGTATTGGTCTGCTATTCTCTGTTGTGATACTTGTAGATGTGGATATACCCTACAAAATTCGGCATGATGCTGTTGCCTATAGCCAACCGTTTCTCGTCCTAGTTGAGTAACCCTATAAAAAATGCGTATTATTTTTTCATTCATGGATGTTGTCCATTTCTGGCTCTGTCTTGGAAGTCCCGCCTGAGTGAGCGTTGGTTGAGGTTCCTGCGCAGCATCTTCGGAGGGTTGTTTGGCTCCTACATTGTTGTTGTTGGGCTGTAGCTTCTTGTGCGACAGAGCTCCGCCTCCTCAATACCCTGCCACTTAAAGGTGGAGCTGTCGAAATGTTCCCCCCCCCCCAGAATCCATGGGGCAGACCGCTTCTGCGGTATGGGATTCTGGACCATCAGTCTTACCCACCTGGGGTAATTTATGTTTTACAGTCGACATATTCATATTTTAAAATCTGAAATTTGTCCCCATTTAATCGCTTTCTACGATTGGTTGAGGGAGATCCTGGATCTATTCGTAGCCGGGGTCAGTTGGAAAGCTGAAAGAATGTGGTTCCTAAGGGATTGTGTAGGGATTGTGGGTAGGTGGGTCAGGACGGAGGAATGTTTAAAAAATAGAGAAAGGATATGGTCAAAGGTCAGCGGATCGCTGGAGGTGCTGGCTGGAGGTACTCTCGCTGTATTGTCTACGCATTACAGTGGCGACGAGTATACTGCTGACTGCAGTACACTACCGGCTAGACATTAGTATAATCAGCAGAGGTCCCTCAATAGAAAACGACCAATGTAGATACGGCTGTCAAACATCAGAGACAATCCAGCACATAACTGGAGGATGCCAAGCGTTTGCCGCAACGGAGTACAAAGAGACATATGACTTAGCTGCTAAGATACTTCACCAAGAGTTAGCAGAAAAGTTAAACCTATTACAGGTAGGAAAAGTGCCTTATTACAAATAGAATCCGGAGCCTATTCTTGAGAACAACCAGTTCAAGTTATATTGGGACCGAACGGTTTTGACGGATTAAATTTTAATCCGGTTTTCACCATCGGTTGGCTTGTTTTCAAATTCAAATGCTTTATGACTTCAAATTAAAAGTGACAGTGGTCATAATTATAACTGAAAAAAACGTCACTGTCTCAAGAAAATATTAAATGAAATATCACAATGGTAAAATAATGAACAGATAAAAATCAGATAAAATTTTGACCCAACTACAATACTACATTGTTGTGAGTGAAATTATTGAAAATTAGATTTTTTGTTATATTGGGTCGGCAAATAAGTATTTTTTGTTATGACTCATAGAGAGAGCGTTGTAACGATTTTGAAGGAGTTTCGTTACTGTTACGGGTTTTTTGACATTTGATAGATTTCAGTCACATGTAGGTTGCTTTAGGAACAACTTGTGCGTAATTTTTTTTGTAGTTGTTAGTTTAGGTTTTAACATGTAGTGTAAACACGAACATTTTCGTCATATTTTAATTTTTTATTTGCTTAAAGGAAAGAATGTTCCTGAGGTTCATAAAGAGATGTGTGAAGTTTTTGGTGTTGATTGCGTAATAGAACATATGTGTCAGAATTAGTTTAAAAAAAATTGACCAATGTTCTGGTCGACCTACCAAAATTGATGACGATTAAATCAAACCCCTAATTAAAGAGAATCGTCGTATAACAGTTCGAGAGATTGCAAAGAGGTTAATTGTATCACACACCACAATTGAAAATTACTTAAAATGTCTTGGGCTCATTAAGAAAGGGACCCTTTTTTGAAAAGATTCATCACTGGTGATGATAAATGGGTCATCTACAGTAACATCATTCAAAAACCATCATGGTCTAAGTGATGAACCAGCACAAACCACGTCTAAAGCTGAATTGCATCCAAAAAAGATTATGAAGCTGCAGAAAATATGGCAAAAGGTCATTGAACAAAATAGAAAATATATAATGGATTAAAGTTTATTCGTTGTTCTAGATCTGTTGCAGATTTAGTCCTTAGTTAACAAAAAGTTATTTCAAATAATAAATCTCCATAATATCTGCTTTTTTTCCTGTCAACTCAGCATATAATAAGCTGAAAATAAACGAGAAAAAGCCGTTCCTGTACGACCATATTTTTATATTAACCTGAGTTTAACCCTCGTTATGTCCATTTAGCGGATCTAAAAATACCCTCTAATAATTCTTTATTTTTGAAGCAATAATAAAAATATTTATAGTATAACAAAAACAAAAAAAAATGCACACAAGCTTGTATTTTTGTGTTGTTTTACTTTCGTACATATATTATTATATAACATAAAACACATTTCCTCGCCTCATCTGTTTGTCTTTCTATTTGTCTGCGTACGATTTTCTCAGGAACTACTGAATGGATTTTATTCCGGGTTTCATTAATGGTTGGAGTGTTTCACAAGGAAAGTTTAGCTGTGTAATTTTGTGGGTTAAACAGTAACATAACAACAATTTCCGTGCGAAGTCGATACGGATCGATGATAATATATAAAAATTATTATTGTTTTGTTAAATTCAAGAAAGTTGTATCGTGTCCAGATAAAATAAATTATTTAATACGCCTTCGAAAGGCATCAGCGTGATCTAATGTTACATCCATCGGCCACGGGATTGGCTCTGGCATCCGGTCTATCAGATCTAAGAATTAAGAACGTTCTGTTTCGATTTTAGTATCAAATTTGCGTACATCCAGCCATATTGTCAATTATATTATATAATTGACAGATTTAGTGTCAAAAAAAATTTTTAAGCTTGTCTTTTTGGCGACGTCGGAAATAATTTAAAATCAAAAAATAATTATTCTTTTATAAAAAAATATAACTTCATTTACGGGCGTTTTAAAGCACAAAGTATATCGAACATAAGAATAAAATTGATTTTCTCATCCACAAATATATAAGAAATGTGTGTAAATCGCAGATAATGAAATAAAAGCGTCTGAGAGAAACTGTCGTTCGGAAAGCAGGATTTAGTTATTGAGAATGATTGGGAAGGTTTTGGGTGAAATCTTGAGTTTACTATTATTTAAAAAATCAAAATATCTCTCTTAATATGTATTTTATTTTTTAAATCAAATATCCAAATACATTCAGGTTCCTAAATTTTTTACTTAGTTTTGATCATTATACTCTCTCGTCCAGGAAACTCATTTTGATATGAGATATGTATATTATGAGATATCTGGACGATCTTTTGAATTTTCCAAGGAAATAAAAATCGTGAACTATCTGTATTTCTATTCTCCTAACACTGTGAGTATTAAGTAGCCTTCCATTTAACTAGACAAAACAATATGGTGATATATAAATATCTGATTTTCCATAAATTTTATTGAATATATTAACAGTTTATTTGAAATTGACAGGGTAAATGAAAATGGCGGATACTGTTGTACAAATCTTTAGTATTTTAACTATTAACGTTGATAAATTTAAAAAAAAAGTAAATACAGAAAATTATATAAATAAAATAATGTATTTTATTTTTTTAAGAATTCTTTATTATCTTGTATTTATGTTTCAGATTATATATATATATATATATATATATATATATATATATATATATATATATATATATATATATATATATAATTCTCTCCTGAAAATTAACAAAATTTTTCATTTGTGGCTGTTTAGTAATAAAAGAAAATGGTTTTTTATTGTTATATTTTTGAGATTCAAAACTTGCTTGACTTATTATTGCAACTTAGACTGGTTTTAAAGTTAGACTATCTTAGTAAATTAGGGGACGTATTTTTAACCTGTTGTCATGATAACAGACATTCGCAGTAGAACGAAACATTTTTTTTAGAAAATTAATTTAGTTACTTAAATGAAAATTAATTTTTTCTCGTTGTAGTGTTATGAATTTTTATCTGAAATTTGAGAAAAATATATGTAAAAAAAATACATGTACATTTTGGCAAAATATTAGAAAAAAAGATATATAAAAGTTAAAATTTGTGTGACAAACTTTGAATTTAAAATATCCGTAGAAATACAAAAAAAAAAACTTTTTCTAACGACATTTGCTTGTATTTGGACAAATAATGACATTTTCGGATGTTTAAATTTAAGATGACTTCTCGGATTGAAGCAATTATGATAAGTGAAATATTTTAAGTTATTTTTTGGTTTCTAATTATGCAACCAACGACAAAAATATTTTTTTAAAAGTGATTTTTCCATATGGGGCAGATTTTTCTGCGGACACTATGAATGAATGAACAAAAATAGTTGATCATCGATACCAAGGCGCTTCATTGGGTCCTTTACATCCCACCATACCTGCAGATTATTCGAGACCAATTGCTTTTGCAAATTCAAGTAGCCTCGTTGATTGAACCTACCTAACTGTAACAAAACTTTATCTTCGAAAGGTCTCTGTCTCAGTCCGTTGAGTAGTGGGCACTCTTTGAGGCCACGGTAAGTAAGCACTTTCATCTTCCATCAGACATCATTTGCACGTCGGGTCGTCTACAACACCGAGATGACCTCTCAGGTGACAGTGTTCTTCAACAATCCCACCACAATTCGCAGCTCTTTCCTTCTTCAGGAGAGAAGCTCCCTAAGAAGTCGCGCGCTAGGTCAAGTTATATGTTCCTTGGCACACGTTCCACGATTCAATAAATTTGCTTTCCTGCAACAATTTTAATTCTATTTTACGGGCAGAATTGGTTGGGGTTCATAAGGTTCACTTGCAGACCCCATTTTTGCCATACGCTCCACTTCCTCATTCTCGCGTACGTCTGAGTGATCCGGGGTCCACGCAAGTCTGATGGTACACCCGTTGCTTGTTAGACTGTTCAGTACGTTCTTGCACTCAGACACCAGTCGAGACAGAGATGGCCACACTGCAGAATAGCATAAATTTCCGCTGTTAAGATCGTTGCACGTTGTGCGAGAGAGTAGAACTCTCTGACTCCCGTGCTCCTGCCGAGCACTCCGGCTCCAGCTCTTTCATCTTGTCGAGATCCATCTTTATACCACCAAGATTCATCTTTATACCACCAAGATCCATTTCTCGGAAGATTTTGCTCTCTCTCTCAGTCCTCTCTACTTGTCAGAAATATCCCAATAGAGTAGTTGGGCTTTAAAAGCTGCGCTATGTAATTTGTCTACATGGGAATTAATGAACCCCTCTCTACCACGCTTTCCCAAACACCAGAATAGGCATCCGTTCCAATTTCAAGATTCTCTAGGCAACTGAGTCGATAAACAGTCTTAAGGGTCTTGTTCTCTATGTATAAGTAGAGATTAGGCAGATTGACAAGGACTTCCAGAGCTCTGGTGGCGGCAGTCCTCATAGCACTCAATATTCCCACACCAGTCATTCTTTGAACTTTGTCAAGTTGAAGACGGTGTTTCCACTTTGCTGTACTAGGCCACCATACATATAAAGCGGATGAATATAGTGTATAGCCAAAATAGCACTTTCGGTGTCAGCTCCCGTATGCACCCAAATGCCCGTTTACAAGCCCAGAAAGTTTATATGTCCTTCTTAGGTCGAGCCTCAATATGATCATTCCAGCTCAGTCGTGAGTCCAGAATTACTCCCAGGTATTTAATTGTTCTCTTATATTGCAGAGTCCTCCCCGATAATGTAATTCGGGAAGTCTCCCCATTTTCCTCCTTTTTGTAAAGAATACCACCTCGGTCTGGTCTGGCTTTATTCCGAGAAATTCCCATCGCTCCGCGATCCGGAGAGCCCTATCATTGGTCCCTCCAGGTCCCGGATATCTCGACCATGACACAAAATGACCAACCAGGTCATTGGTGTAGGCTTCTGCATACAAAACATCGCCATGTAGTTCACGTAGCAGGCTGTCCATCACAACGCTCCACAACAAAGGCGATAGAACTCCCTGTGGACAGCCACCACTTGACAGTGCTTTAACAGTTGTCTGTGGATATCCTGCTTGATTGTAAAGAATCTGCGGACTCTATATTATGATGATAATTTCGTATTGACTTGAGCAAAATAGCACTGGCTTAGTTTGTTACTAAAGAATGAAAGGCTACTTCTAATATTTAGTAATTATTTATCCATAATTACGGACTGTGGATAATAGCAATGGAGGGAGTAATTACCTTCATAACCGATTTAACATTCATAATACAATTTTTTAAACAATAAAAAAAATATTTCATTATTATTTAAAAAAAATATCAACTGTAAACTTTTGTGACTATGTTTTTTACTTTCCCCAGAATTAGTTTATTTTCTTCAAGAATCCATCTTTGTGTACGCTACTGCACATCACCTGGTAAAAGAATACAAAAAAGCTCATACACTTTTCAACTCGGGGTTGATGTAATTTTTTTAAAAAACAACTTTATTGCAAGAATGGGATACAAACTGTATAAGACTAACTAACATTATGCATACTGGGTATATTTATAAGTTTAAATATGCTGATCTTGCATGGGAACAGACGCTTTAAGAATCTGAGAATTGCTTATGCAAGGTTGCGTAATATTGCGACATAAACCGTTCTCACGGGAATGTAACTCCTCCGCGCTGAAGTTGAAAACTTATACTTCGTATATGTTTTCAAAATATTTGGTTACTATCTTGTTCGTGACTTATCTCGTTTTTTAAAGCATTCTTAGATTCTTTTACAATTTTATAATAGATAAAATATATAATAATAATTCCAATAATGATATACAATAATATTGTCCAAATACTGGACTTATCAGTATAAATTGGTACATTGATTTCTTCCAATTTTCTTCTTTCTTCTTCCAACTTGGTCTTGATATCTTTGGTTGCCTTGAGGTTTATGAAATTGAGGTCCATCGTGGGTGGTTCGTAATTTATTGATTTTTGCTGATTAATATGGCTCCAATTCAATACTGGTAGATTGACTTTGGAGAAATCCAATTGACTTGTTTTATAGGTTTCGAATATTATTGATTTTATTCGAATTTTACATTCGGCTGTGGATTCTAGTAGATAGGATCCAAATAAGGGTTGGTTATTTTCTGTCTTTCGGCAATTTACTGTGCTAATTAAATTGGTGGGTACTGTAATTAACCATTTCCCATCAATGATTTTTGTTACTTGAATTTCGTGTAGCTGAACTTCAAAGGGGTGGCAAGACGTAATGTTCTTCTCGTGTTTGATTAGTTGAACAGCACAGGAAGGGTTGTTTTCTATATGAGACGTGTGGACTTCCTTACAGAGGTAACTTTCTGGTTGAATTTCGGAACAACTTTGATCCATATATGCATATTTTTCAGTGCTAAGTGCCAGGTATGGTTTAAAGGGGATGTTTACAAGGAATGATTTATTATTGGGGATTGGTACTGGGAACAATTTGAAATATTGATATATCTTTTCTTCGACAAGTGGAAGTTCTATTATAAAGATTATATTGAAGTCCTCTAGAAAACTTTTAATTGTTAAGATTTTTTCAAAATCTAATAAATTTTCAGAAGTACCGTCTAAGGGTAGTTTATCTGTGCTTAGATAGTTATTTAGTTTTTGTATTTCCTTTAGTAGTTCTTCCGGTTTAATAATTGAATTATGAAGAACGTTAATTTTTGCGAAAGTTATTGATACTTCGATTTTTTCGAGAATATCGTAAATAGATTGATAGAGTAATGTAATTTTGGTTTATTACATTATATATTAAATAATTTTGTTCAAACTTAGCTTGTTGAAGTTCAACCTTTTTTATTATTGTTTCTGTTTGTAAAATGTGCGATTTTAACACGTATTCGTTATGCGTGATATTTGCTATCATTGTTTCGAATTTACCGATTGTAGAATCTAGAATTGTAATTTGGTTGCTAATACTTGTTTTTAATTTATTTTGATTTTCTTGTAGATTTTTGATTTTCGCGTTGATTTGTTCCGCGTCGTTTTGATCTAGATTTCCCGTAATACTTTTCAGAAATGTTCCTAATGGGTTAAATAGGCCTCTTTTATTTCTGTGTGTATATTTAAACGGAATTATTTGTTCGATTAGGTTTACTATTCTTCGTTCGAATGTCTTTAAGGAGATAAGTGAATTAAAATATGTCTCGTGGTAATTCGTATTGTTTTGCATATTAGTGGTGACAATTTTCGCATGATTTTTTAGAGTTTCAAATTTTGTGATTAAAGGGGCAAGATTAATTTTTTGAATAAAGGTCCAATGATTAGACTTGATTTGTACCGTTCCTAACCTATAGGGTAGTATTCCTGGGTGGAATTTTACTGCGTTTGTGTTGGTCCAGCTCCATCTGGAACAATGGGTATTATCTTAGTTTCGTTTATGTGGATAATTTCTTTCGTTTTTGTTTTCGGATTTTCGATTTCGATCTTATTGTTTTCTAGTATTTTTGTTAAAGTGAAGGGTCCGGAAAATTTATTTTTTATTTTACTCGACCTATCAGTGGATTTCTTGTAAACTTGGGAACCTATAATTAAATCTTTCGATTTTTTATTTTCGTTAATCTTATCGATAATTTTTTGTTTCATTTCTTTAGTCTCTTGGGTGATTTTGTCATATAAAATTTGAGTGTTATTTTTATGATTGGCTATATATTCGGTGAATACGTGGGATGGTATTAGATTCATAGGGTCTCTGGAATCCGTATGTCCTAAAACAAGTTCGTAAGGTGCAAAATTCGTACTTGAATGTATCGTGTTATTATAGGCAATAATTGCGTAAGGCATAAGATTTATGATATCCGCGTTGGGGTCTGATTCCTTTAAAATTCTAATATGTTCAATTAAGGTAGAATGGAGTCTTTCTATTGGAGAATTCGATTCGTGATGATAGGGTGTAGTGAAATGTATTTTTATATTATGTGCTTTTAGTAATCCGTTGACAGTTTCATTTTTGAATTCCGATCCGTTATCAGAAACTATTTGCTTTGGAATACGTAAAAATGAAAAATATTTTATTAGTTGTTCGCAACAAGATATAGCGTTTCCGTCATAGGGTAATGCTTGAGCATATTTTGAAAATTTATCTATAATAGTAAGAAATTTTTGTTTTCCGATAATGAATGTGTCTATATGGACTATTTCAAAGGGTTTGCTTGGTGTCTCTGTTAATATTAGGGGTTGATCCGGTGGTTTTCTGTTGTATTTTGCTCTTTGGCAAATCTCGCAATTGTTAATGTATTTTACAATGTCAGATTTTAACGATTTCCAATAGTAATTTTGTTTTAGAAAATTTCGAGTTTCTTCAATTCCGCGATGGTTTGTTTTACCTTCGTGTCTATATTTTATCATTAATTCTCTTTCATCTGGTTTAACATTATTAATGAGCTTTGTGCACTCTATTAGTTTTAGATTTTTGAAAAGATTACTCATGGATTGTTGAAAATAAGGCCGTAATTCCTTTGAAAAGAAATAAACGTGAGTGGTTTTATTAGTTAAAAATTCTTTTAGAAATTTATTTATTGTTGACATGTTCGTTGGTAAAGTTGCGTGAATGATTTGGTTTCCGTCAAAGTTTTCGCGTTCTGTTTTGGTATAAGTATCATAGGGTGATTTTTTGATTATAAATTGATGAGGTTTATTATTGATTATTTCGTCTAATAAAGTCATGTTAGAATAATTTTCTGTAGCATTAGTACTGTGTACTGTGTTAGTTTCTTGAGAATTATTTGGGGGTCTTATTTGAATATTTTGAAGGATTCTAATTTTGGGTTTTTGATTTTTTATTTGTTCGATTGGTTGTTCGCGGGTTTGATTAATATTTATACTTGCGTCGTCTGGGTCTAAATTTTCGGGATTGAACTGACTATAACTTTCATCTAAAATTTATTTCGGATTTTTAAATTGTTATATTTTTAGTATTCTGTCCAACAGCTTGATCAATATTTTTACTTATATTATTTTATAAAGTTTTATTGATTTTTGGCTAAAGTTGCTTAGTCTAATTAAACTTTAATTCTAACTCTAATATATCTAATGGAATTAATTCTAGCCTTAATACGTATAATACGATTCGACTACGTTTGTCGCGTTCATATTTTATTTTTTCCTTTTCTTGCGATGGGGTAGTATGCGTTCTTTGAACTTAACCTTTTTTCGAGTTTTAAAGTTTATTTTATTTCCGCTTGTAGTTCTGATTTTGTAGAGTTTAGTTTCGGCAGGGTTTGGTTTAGCACTTTCGATTGGTTTTTCTTTAACAGATATTGGAGTGGGGAAATTTTTTACTGTGTTTACTTTATTAGGGTTTTCGGTGTTTTCGGGATTAATATTTTTTTGTGTTATAATTTTTTGGAATTTTTCGATCATGGTTTTAGTAGGTGGGGATTCTATTATCTTTCTTACAGAAGATGTTGGTTGATTGATTTGTTCGAGAAATTTCGGGTTTTTATCTTTTTCGAAGTCTTTGTTATTTAAACTATCAATATTTTGTAGTTTACTGGTCATATGCTCTTTGTATGTATTCATTGTAGAATTTATTGCAGTAGAATCATTTTTTTCTTCTTGTGGTTTTAGTATCTTGGTATTTCCGAAGTTATTGCTTTTAGAACTGTCGATATCGTTCGATTGATTAAAAGACATACCAGCATTTTCGTTTACGAATGGGAAAATGACATTTCGTACTATTAACTGACGTTTTCCACAACTTATAGTTGCGTCAATATATTTTAAGAAGTCAAAACCTAAGAGTCCGTCAAATTTTGGGGAAAAATTAAATATACAGAATTTATGTTTTCCGGTGATTTTAAAAGAAGGGAATATTGGAATGTCTGCTACCTCATGATGCATTGAAATTGCATGAGCTGATCGTACCGTGAAGGGTTCGAAAAATATGGAATTTGGGTAGACTGAATATGCTAAGTCGGGTTTGATAAAGCTTCTGCCGCTACCTGTATCTATGAGAAATTTTGCATTTAATTCTGGGATATAGATAAACGGTAAACAAGGGTCGTTATAGTTATTTAGAGGGATTAGGTCGGGTCGTTTGGAAAAGTGACCTCCTGAAAATTTCCTTCGCTGAAATTATTTTGATTCTCGAAGTCATGGTAATTTTGATTTTCATGTGACTTTTCGTCATCATAATAATTTTGGTTTTCGTATGGGTTTTCCTCGTCATAATAATAGTTTCCTAAGGAAGTATTTTCATCGTATTGAGGGTGATTTATTTTGTCATTATTTAGGGGAATATTTTCGTTATTATTCGCGGTTTCAACTGCTTGGTTGAATAGTTCTTCGGCTATCCATTTCGGTTGGTTTTGTAAGGTTTGTGGTTTCTGATTTATTTTGGAATTCGCTGAGGACGTGTCCATTGGTTCAGGTTTCCGATGGGACGTAAAACGTGAAATTCCCGAAGTCGAGGGTCTTGGAATATTTTGAGGGTTAATATTTGGACGTGAATAAAAATTGGGTTGTTGTCCAGAATTATTTTGATTTGAGGGGTTGTAACGCCACTGGCCAAATCCTAGAAATTGGGGTCTGTTATTAGAAGGTGGGGGTGATTTTTGATGATAATAAGGGTTTAAGGGTTGCACATTAACAGGATAATGTGGTCTGGGTGTATAAGCAGGATAATGCGAATTATTTGGTTTTGGTTTATTTGTTGTATTGGGATTTGTAGTTGTTTTGTTTAAAGAATTGTTACGGTTTTTATAGTACAGAAAATTTTCTTCTTCGGAAGTGAAATTCATGGCTTGTTCTAAGGTCTGTGGATTTTTTAACCTTACTACTAGCTGCATGTGGTAGTTTAAGCCGTTTATAAATGTTTTTAAAACTAGATTGCCGTATTCTGCGATTTTTAATAATTTTATTTCTCGCGTGTCGTTCGACGAATTTATTTTTGAAAAAAGAAGGCTTCTTGCGTCCTGTAGTCTTAAGCCAAAATCATGAGGGGTTTCATTTTTTTCTGGTTTAAGGGTAATTATGTCTTGAACTATGCAATCTATCGATCTTTGATCCGCAAAGGTGGTAATAATCGCGTCTTTAACTAAAGGCCACGAGGTTAATTCTATGCGCGAGGCAATTAGATCTGCTGCTCTGCCTACAAGTTTGCTTAGTATTGTATCGAAAAGACAAATATTTATAGGTGCATTAGCATTTGTTTCATTTTTATGATTTTTATAAAAGTTATCGCAAGCACTGATAAACCTGTTTATTTGTTTAGAATTACCATCAAACAGAGGGATGTTGTCTGCTTGAAATCTTATTAGTTGGTAGTCAGGGTTTGCCATTATACAGTTATTAATATTATTATTACTAATATTACTAAAATTAAAAGATTTCTAAAGTTTATGATTAATTATTTCGGCGTTTAATATAACAATTAAACGGGTATCGTAACAGTTTGATATAACAATCAACAGTATTTTAATTATTTGATTGATTAACTTATTAATTAGTAATGTGTTCGATATAACAATCAAACAATTCGTTTGTTTATCAATATTTCAATGGGGTTTTATGGAAGGAATGAATGGATTGCACTTACAGTGTAATTCCGATGAGGGTGATGATTACTGGTTTCATTTGCTTATTTTCTTGTTTTCTTAGCCTAGGTTCCAATAGGATGAGCGATGCTTGTCTCCTCCCTGGAGTCTATTTATGAGAAGTAGGACGATGCTTGTTCCTCTCTTCTCGCACCAATAGGACGTAGAACTTCGTCTTCTCCCTGGTCGGTGAGCCACACAATCTTGCACACACTCTGCAATTCTGGGGTTGACACTAGCCACTTTCTCTTGCTCGATGCAGTTTACTAATGGTTTGATTATTTTTCTTCCCAGGTTGTTTTTCTTGATCGATTCACTAGTTAATTGTTAAGACAAAACTTTTCTTCGATTTTCGTTCGATGAGCCGCCTAGTGAATCCTACCGACTGCGCCACTTTTCAACTCGGGGTTGATGTAATTTTTTTAAAAAACAACTTTATTGCAAGAATGGGATACAAACTGTATAAGACTAACTAACATTATGCATACTGGGTATATTTATAAGTTTAAATATGCTGATCTTGCATGGGAACAGACGCTTTAAGAATCTGAGAATTGCTTATGCAAGGTTGCGTAATATTGCGACATAAACCGTTCTCACGGGAATGTAACTATACCTATTTCAGATTTTTTGTTGATTGTAAAAACGTATATTTTATCCATTTGTTAGTCAGCATTCTTTTTATGTTTTTTCTTTTTGTTACTCAATGCTATACTTCCAATTAGTGAAGGAATGCCCGAAAAAACAATGCGTGTCGCGAAAATGTGTTCTAATAAGATCGTCAATACTCCTCCTAATGATCAATGAACGTTTGATGTCACTTCATAAAGGAACAAAAACAAGCCGTTATTACATATGATTGGCAGGTGTAGGTCAGATTGATGTCCCCGATCGAAAAAAAATCAAATGAGCGTCCTGTTTTTGTGCGTGATTTATTTTATTCCATATCCCAATGGAGTTTGACATTTAATGATATTTCAGACGAAATACTACCACGCGTAAAAATATATATAAATTGGTTCGGTTGGCGTAAAAATGACCTGACCCAAATTTTTTTTAATATTATAAGTCAGAATAAAATTTATGGTTCCTTTTGAATCTAAAAAGGCTTAAACTTGAAGAGGTCGAATCGATTTTGAAACACGGAAAAAGCGCAAAAACAAAACACGTTAAGGACGTTGTTTTTACTTGTAAATTTATTATAATTTCGAGACATACAAATGTTGTAAATATTAAATACATAATGTTATGTTTGGAGACAAAATGTTTTGATTTTTGGACTGACAAGGATTTAGCGTTTCATCCATTAATATTTCATTTGTTTTTTAGTCAAAAATTAATTTCAAAGAAACGTAGCGATTTAAATAACCCCAGTTTCACAATTCTGAAGCTATATTTTTAGTATATAAAAAATTTCCAGAAAAATTTGCACGGGTATATAGCTCTTTTAAAGCTATAAAAAAACTAAAAAATGGAAAATCTTGTGGACCTGAGGCAGGGGCTGATCCAGCCACTCTTTTTGGGGGGTGGGGGCGGTGATATCATAAAAATACAGTATGGCAAGCGAAAGCAAGTTGTCGGCTGGAGGGGGGGGGGAGAGACACCAGCAACATCCCATTTCTAGGGCAAAAAGCAGGATCGGGTCTATTTTTCTCAATTTGAAGCTCTTGGAGAGGGGGGCGCGATCATAAGAAAAAACAAGCTGCCGACAAGGGGGGGAGTGCCAGCAGCGTACACATTCCTCATATAAAAGGCAGAATTGGTTCTATTTTCCTGAATTGAGTTCTTGGGAGGGGGAGGGGTGATCGCAAGCATACACATTCCTATACCCTATTCAAGAGCTAGAGAGATTAATAAAACTCTTACCGAAACCTCCAACGTACCTACTCCAGTGCCGCAGGTAACTGAGGACTGCTGTAAATCTATTATTTAATTATATTTAAAAATTATATGCGTTTATAAATTTACTGCAACAATAAAATTTCTGATAGTTCAATTTCATTTCTGTCAGATAGCAAAGTACACCTTACAGTGTGTCCTTAGTGATCTATCTTGTTTGCGCTTGTTTTTATATACTATTTGAGATTAGTGAGATGCCCAAAACATATGGCTTTCACCTCTATATTTATTTCAAAATCGTTAAACCAGGGCAGTTTTTTTCCCAACGAAAAAGTTATTACGATGCCTTAAGATATCAATATCTAGATAATAATGTTAAAAGCTTTTTTGAGATGTCTTCCAACATGACAGGAGTTGGAAAATCTACTGTGTACCGAATACTGAAAGAGAAAAAACCCACTGGAATTGTTTGTACTCCCAAGCCACATTCGATTATAGGCAAATGAAATACCTCGTTGGAAGAAGAGATGAAAACTGCAATAAAAGGAGTTGTACATAAATTTTATTATGAGAAGCAGATCCCAACCGTCGACAAAATTCTAACTAAAATCAATGAAGATTGGGATTTACCTGAAATTAAAAAAACTGAGCTTTGGAAATTGCTCAAAGAACTTAATTTTTGCTGGGAAAAACCAGATAGGAAATCTGTTCTTATAGATCGTCCGTAAACTGTCCGTCGGAGAAGGGAAGATCTCTCTCAAGTAAAAGATAGAGTTGCTAGAAATAACACAACTTACAAAATTAGTAATTTAACTAAACTTTTGAAAGATTTTTTTGAATAAAGTTACTGCGGAAAATCGGGAAAAATCCATATAATAAAAGAGTAAAAGAAAATGTGGAAACTCGATCTCATGATCGGTGAGATAGAAGAACCAATTATAATTAATTTGAGCGAAGATAGCTTCACTGACTTTGATTACGAATTAGATACGTAATGTTTACCTGTATAAACACAATATATTATTTAATTTTTTTTTTTGTATTTTATGGTTTAATGTTGTTTATATATATTTTTATTTTAGTGTGTCCCCCTCGTTAATTTTATATATATTTAATTCCAATTACCTTGATTTTTTTATTATTTTATGATTGTATTTGTGTCTTTTTCTTAAGCATGTAGAATTAACGTGTTTATTTTTTTTTTTGGGCTATCGGATTTCCATATAATAAAGTAAATTAAATTAAGATGTCAGTGCAATAGAAATAAAAATAAGCAGGTCTAATTTTTAACTGTAACATATAGAAACTAATTACATTTGAATCCCTTTTTAGGGTTTAATTGTAATTCTGTAGATGATTTAAGAAATAAATAAACTGAAACGTCAAAATTATAATATAAGAGGCAAATTTTGGTCTATTTTCCTGAACTCAAGGCTGTTGGTGGGGGGGCGACCGGTTTCATCCCCCCCCCTTGGATTTGCGCCTGACCTGAGGGCATCTATACAGAATTGCTAAAAACTGGAACAATAAAGCTTTTTAACATGCTTACATGGATATTTAATAAATGTATTAATGGCCAAGAATCCTAACAAAATGGAAAGAAGACCACAATCCACAAGAAAGGAAGCAAGGACAATTGTTAGAATTGCAGTGTTAGAACTGTAACTAGCACAATGAGTTGAGTCTACTCATACTCAGAGACCTCATTGAAAAAGAATACAATGAGGAAAAAGGACAGAGCCCAATCTTTGTACTATTGCGCAGCATGTTTCAGATACGCTCTGATTCTGGCACTCAGGTCGATGTCGTTTACATAGATTTTTCCAAAGCGTTCGATCAACTTGATCACGGTGTTTTACTTTTCAAATTGTCGCTCTCACTATGTTAAAAACCGTGGTCATAGATCTAGTAATTTTGTTGTAATGTCGGGTATCCTCAAGGGTCTTTTGGATACCTCACTTTTTAAGAGTTTTATTATATTCTGGAACATACAGAATCCCGGCGATTGTTTGAGCCTTAAACTGGATCTCATGAAATTAAATGCTCGGTGTCTAAAAAATCTCCGTCTCCGAACTTGGACAAGTGCAATGTTATGTTATTCTCAAGAAGTAAAATGCCTCTACTGCATGATCATGAGATTAACGGTGCTTTTCTAAGGTGAGTTAACTACATTAAGAATCTACGAGTCACGTTTGACTGCAGACTCACATTTGTCAATCATATTAGTGATATAGTATCGAAATCTTATCGAAGGGTGGGCTTTCTAGTGAGATTTAGTCATGAATTTCAGTCGCTTGAAGTCATAAGTACATTAGATTGTTCTCTTGTACGAAACAAATCGGAAACACTCTGATAAATTAGAAAACATTCAGTATTGTTTCTTAAGCTTCATCTGCTGGGTTTTTTTACTGGCTACTACACCTCGCGAAATTCTATGGACAAGATTTAATTTCCTAATTTTGGAGAAGCGCAGTATCGGGGCTCGTGTACTTTTTTTTATATAAACTGGTTAATAACAAGATTTAGGCAACTGATTTGCTCGCGAGAGTTCATTTTCATATTCCAGGAATAACTAGATCTCCAGAAACCAAGAACTAAGATATTACAATTCTCCCCATTATACTCGATGTGTTCCCTTTATAATCGCTTAAAAGACAAATTTGATATATTTTACAGCAATTATTCTGTTGTCAAATCGTTTATTTACAATTACCTGTAATTGACTTTTAGACTATGTTATACTATTATACTGTCTGTATTATGTATATAATTTTAGGATTTATGTAACTATGTTCTTTTTCCTACCAAATTATATTGATTCCGGTTCCGTAGGGCAGTGTAAATAAATAAATAAATATATAAATAATTGAAATCTAGGATAAAAGCTTTGTAAAAATAATTTTCCTGAAGATTTTTAAAAGCCTTTTATATGCTACCAAGATTTTCGAATACTAGAATATGTAATTTAACTTTCGCAAACGTAAAAATATTTTTACAAACCTGTACAACAAGTCATGTATAGGATGTGAGTACTAAAACTTCGCTATAGGTAGCTAATTTTCTGGAAGAAATCCAACACTTATGGTACAAAAATTTAAAAAAAATGGATTTAAAAATGTTTAAGAGATGCGTGTTTGGGAATAAGATACGATATTATTCGTTTTCAGAAAATCTGCCCAAAACACTTAAAATTCTTAAAATTTCAAATGTGTAGTAACCCTAAATTCTAATTGCAGCTAAATATGTAAAATAAACTAAAAAGTCTTTCGGTTATATATATTTCTACTAAAAATATATGATTCAAATAAATAAATCTACTTTTTTCGAGATATTATATATTTTTAAGTTTGACTTTCCTATTATTTATTGCACTTTTATAAATTAAAACACCAGGCAAAAAACTGATTATAATAACAATAAAGAGAGCGACCTAGAATTATTATTATTTCATCTGTTTTTGCCTAGTGTGCTGGGTTAGTTTTCGAATTATATTTGGTTATAGTTTATATTATCTATTATATTCAAAAATTGAAATTGTGTAATAATATTCTTGAAAAAGTTAATTTATCTGAATTATTATGCATTGTTAGTAATAATATCGTGTTAAATAAGTTTGCTTTTAAAAAAGTTTCATTCTTTTCTTAATACATTTTTAATTTTAATTCTATAGCAGTTTGTCGTGTGTTCAAAATCAAAAATTGAATTGTTTGTGACGTCAGGCTTCATCATGATTATATTGGAAGATCTCTTCTCAGTTAATTTGGGACCACTGATTGAATTTGAAGAATCTAACTTAGCCTAGTGCGGGCTCTTTAACACGAGTTAAATAAGCCCCAATACGACAGCATCCACTGATTCTTCTTCCTATGTCTTATCCTCAGTGGACGTTGGCGATCATTCTGCCCCATATTATTTTATTGACAGCGGTTCTAAATAATTCAGCAGATGTCTTTCCGGTCCATTGTCGCATTCCTATTTTTGGTTACGCATTATATGTCCAAAGTATGCTAGCTTCCTTTCTTTAATGGTCTTTATGATTTCTCTTTCCTTTCGTATGCGCTGCAGAACAGTTTCGTTGGTTATGTGATGTGTCCAAGATACTCTCATCATACGTTGGTAACACCACATTTTAAAAGCCTCAAGTCGTCTCTATGCAGTCTCCGTCAATGTTCAAGATTCTATACCGTACATCCGTATAGAGAATATGTAGCATTTTAGTAAGCGAGTTCTTAGTTGTAGATTAAGTTTCATATTACAAAATAGTGTTTTCATGCGATTGAAATAGGCTTTGGCTTTCTTGATGCGTATTTTTATTTTTGTGCTCTCACTTATCATGCAGTTGTGCGTCCAGATATTTGATGGATGATTCTGTTTCAATAAGAGAACCTCTGACTGGAAATTGTACATTTTGGGTTTCGTTTTTGCTTATTATCATAACCTTTGTTTTACCTATATTCAGTCGCATGTTGTACTTTTCACAGATCTCATCCACCCTTTCTATCAGTCTTTGAAGTCCCTCAGCTGTGTTGAGGTTGATTACTGATCAAAACCCCATTTAGAGAGAGATCGTCTTTTACTTGTTCAAGAGCTTCCCGAAATAGTTTTTCTGAATAGATGTTAAAGAGTAATGGAGATAACACATAAGCCTGCCGAACACCCTGAGGAATTTGGAATTTTTGTGATTCCTTTTCCTCCACTTGAACAAATGATTTTTGTTTCCAATAAAGATTGGAAATAATTCGTAAATCTTTATCATCCAGTTGATGCTCTTGTAGTGTTTCTATTAATTTTTGATGATTTACTTGGTCGAAAGCTCCACTGATGAATTCCGTTAACTACCTCCAATTCCATCGTCAGACGCTGGCTATGACCATACGTCAAGGTACCTTTAAGACAATCAAACAAGATTAAACACGAGTTTAGTATGAGTTCAGCTCGGTGGTACCATATTTTATTGTTATCGGAATGATATTCATATTCAAATTTTCATTTGAACGTGTTGCATGTCAAAGAGAAATGTAAAAAACATGTATTGATTGCTAGAAAGAAACTCCAAGTTTCCCAGATTTAATAAACTGCACCTATTATAAGCAGATACTGAAACCCATATGGACTTATAGTATTTAAGTTTGGGGATGCGCCAACAAAAGCAACGTCCATATTGTCCAATACCTGCAAAATAAAATACTCAAGAACATTGTCGATGCACCTTGGTAGTGTAGAAACAACCATAGGGACTTGGAAATGGAAACTTTGAGAAAAGTACATCGAGACTCTTCCACCACGTTGATGTCGAAGCTATTTAGCTCCTCTACAACACTAATCTAGTGATAAAACTAAAGAGGACTAAACCCTTCGAGATAGTTTAGTGATTATGGTGGTGTAATGCATATTATTGTCAGTGTGTACGTTAGTTCAGGTATAGTTAAGTTAAAATTCTTGATTACATAATACTGGAATTATATAAGGAGTTTGAAAAAAATGGAGGTATAAGAAATATATATATATATATATATATATATATATATATATATATATATATATATATATATATATAGACATACAGACGCACATACGCTGGTAAAATTTTAGTTTAATAGGACGGGCGGAAATGTGTGAAATTTGTGTTACAAAATTTTATGACAAATGTACAAGTGAAGTTAGATATTAGCTTGTAAAAACAGGATAAACTATGGATCTAAATTATACCTTTGGACACTTACATCAATAATTTTGGTAATTCTCAACTTAACTTTTAAACGCAATATTTAAATCGTGTTTATAATCCTTAACTTTTTCGATGTTCTTTAAAACAGCATTAAAAATCTTCAAGAAAATCCTTTAGTATATTTTCATTAATAAATTTTCTAATAAAATATTAACCATTTAGAAAGCCAAAGTTGGTATGTTTTTTAATGAAGATGAGTTAAAATCTGCACTTTATTTCCTTTTAATGGTATTTAGTCGTGAGATACTGTTAGACAGACAAAAACATAACGATCGTGATAAATAAAAATTATGTGACCGAGGATAATTTTAAATGGAGTGGTGAAACACGTAAAAAAATTAATGTAGCAACGCAACATTATTGGATTATTAGTAATAACCTTGTAAATAAGGGGTCTGGAAATTCTGTTTGTTAAGGGGTGATTATATTGTGAAAGCATGGATAGATGTAAAGTTTATTTAAACATTATTTCACAAATGCGCCATAATGGTGCAATCATTATTGGAAGATTACCTTTAAATACCAATTTTCAATGTAAATGTTTAAAAACGCTTTAGGTATTGGTGTACGTTTCAGTGTACGAGGTTTGTCTCAAAAGTATCGAGCCTGCATTCATATCTCAGCGTCAAAACTTCCGAGCGACCTCTCTGGGGCATGAGCGTCACCAGTAAGTCTTTACGAACTCGTTGGTGTGCGCAGTTACCGACTGGACGTTTTAGTTCGTGAACGATGTGCGTTTGTTTACAGTGTTTTCGTTCGTCGCATTTTAATCTTGAAAAAACTTGCTCGGAAACGATTAATATGATGAATAAAGTATTTAGAGAAACAAAGCGACAGTCTTCACAGTGAAAGCATTCTGAATCGCCAAGATCAAAAAAAGCACGTCAAAGTCGGAGCAAAGTGAAGACAATGTTGACTATTTTCTTTGATTACGAAGGTGTTGTGCACCACGAATATCCTCGGAGAGGTCACACGATCACTGAAGAATACTACGTTGAAATATTGAAAAGATTGCGTGACGCAGTCAGAAGAAAACGGCCACAGCTTTGGACAAGCGGTGATTGGCTGCTTCACCACGATAATGCGCCAGCGCATTCATCGAACCTTGTGCAGCAATATTTAACAAAGCACCAAGTAGTGTTGTAAATATTCGGATGATTTTGATATTCGAATAATACGGATGCGGATGAATGTAATATTCGGATTGTTTAACAATACGAATTGCGGAATGTTGACGAAACATTACGAATCAATACGAATTGAACTCCTCGCGGCTCTAGTTAGAGAATTGGACAACAGTGGTTTAGTAAAAATTTAGACATAGGCGCCGCCTCAAATTTTAGGTTTTATATCATGGCTTCCGCACAAAAATCAATCGTTTTTTTTTGTCAATTCATCAAATAGTAAATTTGCCCTATGTCGGTTGTGTAATCGAAAATTAAAATATTTTAATACTATTGGTAATTTAAAAAAATATATATTTCTGAAATACGTCCACTTCTGTACCATGAAGAAATGAATAAAAATAATGTTACCGATGAGACTCAAGTTCATATTTCAGGTTTTGTTAAACTCCAAGCAGTAAAAAATATCCTTGAAGTTTTTTTTTACCAAGATGAGATTCCATGTATAAGCCAATCCACAGAATTAAAAAATAATCCTGGCTCTTTAATTCTTTTAACTATGAACGGAATTCAGCAGCAAGAAATTTTGCGAAAACGACGCACCACTTCTATCTAAGTTCAAAATTATTGTTTTCTTTATATATTTTACATATTATTTTCAAAGAAAACCATCTTGGATTATTTTTTATTTATGTTCAAATTAAATATTACTAGAATGTATATTTTCCTTGATTTATTAAAAACAATTTAAGATATGTTTTTGTAACTAACGTTAAATTTATATGTTTTTATGATATATATTTTGTTTTAATTTCTTTAATAAAACTTTTTTTGGATATATATATATATATATATATATATATATATATATATATATATATATATATATATATATATATATATGAATTTTTATTTTATAACTTTAAAATATATTTTTATGCTCTGCGTCATCAAAAGTACTTGCACCTAAAATAATAGAATAATAATCATCTCCAGCACTGGTGAACGAACAAGTGTATTCGATGCCGCAGCGTCCGTGACTTCCGTTTCCATCGGGCATCGTTCGTTATATAAAAAATCATCGGTATCATCACATTCCGTATGCCAGGAAAGTGTCTAAATTAATACGTATTAATTTACTATTCGAATATTGCTCGGTTATTTCAATACGTATTCCCACATCACCCGAAACAGTACGAACTAATACGAATGAAACGAGCACCGTCCGTAGCAATCGATCTTCGTTTTCTTGTCGCTCCGAAGACCAAGACATACTTATGCGTTACTACAAACGAAACAAGGATGAAATTATTCTTATTCTGACACTATGTTTCCATTTATTTCATTAGAACCGAAGCACATCACATTCCGCATTCCGGATGCCAAAGAACTATTCGGTTTAATCCGATTAAGTTACTATTCGAATTGTTCGGTTATTTTAATACGTATTCTCACATCACTAGCACCAAGTCGTACAGCTTCGCCAGCCTCCGTACAGTCCTGACGTAGCTCCCTGCGACATTTGGCTCTTTCCCAGATTAAAAATGCCGCTCAAAGGACACCGGTTCGATGACAAAGAGACGGTTGAAACTAATGCATCGAATGCACTGAAGATAATTCCGAAAACTGACTTCCAGGACTGCTTCAGGAAGTAGAAACACCGCTGGGAACGTGTTATTCAATTAAATGGGGACTACTTCGAGGGTGTCACTCACTGGATGATAAAGAATAACACCAATGCGGAGATATGAAGGTAGGCTTGATACTTTTGGGACAAACCTCGTATGTTTTTCATTTTTTAAGGCTGTGGCGAGACCTTCAAATTTAGTCGGTGGATTTTTATAAATTATTATTAAAACATAATAGTAGTAGTAATCAAATCAAGTCAGTGATATTTGAAAAAATGGTTTGAGGGGATAAAATGATTAAAATTTTACATGACCCAGAAAAAAGTATCACTTTGTAGATTATTTCGCATACTAACAAATTTGTTTTATAGGAATTGGAAAATTATTATGTTTACAAAAATAGACTTAATCTTTAAAAATAAATATGATAAATTTAAAAAACTGAAGAAAATTATAAATTTTAACAGCCCGTATTTTTAAATATAATTTATTATTCCTGTCGTAGTTTTATTAGTAAAATCGTCTAAACTCAAACAGTGTGTTTTTAGTTTACAACTTGACTTTTTATTTTTTAATATATATCATATATTTTTAAAACTTCCTTTCTGTGTCGTAAATCAGATTTTCTCTTTGGAGTGTACCCCTTAACGTCAGGAATAGATTACGATAAAAGAATTAGAACTTATGAACTTATTTTTCTAAAATTAAGCACTATGAATTTTTGTATGTTTTAACGTAAGTAACTCTAAGTTGTGAGGTATAGGAAAATAAGTTTAAAAAACATGTTTTGTTTTGCAGAAATTTTTAAACAGTTAAAAATTTATTCGCTTAATCACAGATTGTATTGGTACGCTGTTTGCATGTTGTCTAGGAACTTTAATAAATAATCTGAATCTCTTTTTTGACCGATGTGCAACTAAAAAATACTCCGATTAGAAATATAGACAAAGCTCCATTATTAATTGACGTTGCAGTTTGGATACGGGAGATATCGGCAAGTATAGTAATTGTTAAATTAACAACCTGTCGATGGATAAAATACATTTAATGTGAATGTATTCAGACAACTGTTATTACTTAAGAATTGCAAAAATAAAATATAAATATAATTATTGTTATTATAACTTGTCGGTTTTAAAAATATAAAAATTGATGCATTCAAGATTTGTGGAAAATTTTAGGTACATCTACTATGTAAACAACAGTACAAAGGTCCATTATAGTAACATTAATCTAATAGTCTTATATTGTTTATAGTTCTTGCTGTTTGAGAAAACTTTCACCGCCCTTTTTTAAATACTGGAAACTGCAATATAAAATATTATAAGTCATCAACTTGACCATTTTGGCAATTAGACAAGCTTAGATCTAAGTGATATTGCTGAGACTGTCGCTGTTTTTCATTTTTAAAGGGTGTTTTTTATAGAGGTATAGAACTTTTAAATGGAATAAAACAAAGATGAATTTTTTAAATTGACATGAAATTTACTGTATTCGAAAGATAACCTTCTGGCATTATAATTTAAATATGACTTCTGGCATATGACCGCCACGGCTGGCTCGGACGTAGTCTAATCTGGAGGTCCAATTTTCGATGACTTTTCCAATATTTGTGGCCGTATATCGGCAATAACGCGGCGAATGTTGTCCTCCAAGTGATCAATCGTTTCGGGCGTATCGGCGTAGACTAGCGACTTCACATATCCCCACAGAAAATAGTCTAGCGGCGTTAAGTCGCACGATCTTGGAGGCCAATTCACGGGTCCGAAACGTGAAACTATGCGGTTACCAAACGTTTCCTTCAATAAATCAATTGGGGCACGAGCTGTGTGACATGTTGCGCCATCTTATTGAAACCACAGCTCCTGCACATCATGGTTGTTCAATTGATGAACGAAAAAGTCAGTAATCATGGCTTTATAGCGGTCACCATTGACTGTAACGTTCTGACCAGCATCGTTTTTAAAGAAGTACGGACCAATGATTCTACCAGCCCATAAAGCACACCAAACAGTCAGTTTTTCTGGATGTAACGGTGTCTCAACATACACTTGAGGATTATCATCACTCCAAATACGGCAGTTATGTTTATTGACGTATCCATTCAAACAAAAGTGAGCTTCATCGCTAAACAAAATTCGCTTATGAAAATCGGGATCAACGGCAATCTTGTTTTGGGCCCATTCACCGAATCTACGCCTTGCTAGGTGATCGTGTGGCTTCAATTCTTGCACGAGTTGGGTTTTGTAAGCACGCAAACCAAGATCTTTCCGCAAAATCTTCCATAAAGTGAATGGACACATATCCAATTCCTGTGCACGATGGCGGATAGACTGATTCGGGTCTTCCTCTACGCTACGCTCTACAGCAGCAATAACTTTTTCTGTACGCACTGTACGACGTCTCTGTGGATGCGTATTATCATTTAGAGTAAACGTGGTGCGAAAACGTTCCATAGTTAATCGAATTAATTGCTCTGATGGACGATTATGTTCACCGTAAAATGGACGTAGCGCGTGATACGTATTTCGAACACAACCATGATTTTCAAAATAAATTTGCACAATTTGGAAGCGTTGTTCAGGCGTCAGTCTATTCATGTTGAAATGCCAAACCACACTAAACATAAATCACTTGACAGCTGACAAAATGACCGCCATTTAAAAAAGTGTTGCTAACTTAAAGTTCTATACCTCTATAAAAAACACCCTTTACTTTCACAATTTTTAATCACGAAATATATGTCGATTTTTAATGAAACATTGAAGAAAAATAGATTTCCTCGCCCCATGACATTGAATTAAGTCTTGAATCCATAATGTAATGTAAGTCGTGATCCAAATAGCCCGTTTATGGCTTTCATTACGTCTTATTTTTTTGCAGGAACGTTGAAGTGATAATACGCAATTTAACTCCATAGTAATGGTGGAAAATGCATTTTTCACGTAATAACATATGTTAGTTTTCTTCGTCTTTTTGTACCAGCGAAACACCCAACGTTCATTTAACTGCATAACGACCCAACGAGCTTATATTTTAAAGACAGCATAAGTCTATTCCATTGCGATAGTGAACCACCGAGTATATATTTTAAAGACACCATAAGTCGATGAAACTCGTTCTCTCTTCTTTTTACGCCTTGCTTATTCCGTTGGAACGGTGAAACTAGTGATAACTGCTTATCGTACTTTTATGTACAGGGTGAGTCAACAATTGGATGAAGTAGGTTTGTGCCTTTTCGGTGAAATTAACAAAGAAACTATATTTATTGTTTGATACAGTTTATTTTTACGCAGATTTTAAAAATATTTAGGACTCTACAGGGTGAGCCAAAAAACTAGGACAGCATAAAGTTGTATTTTTTTAAATAGAACACCCTATATACGAATCGTATTTTCGATTTAGCTTATAATTTTAAATCTTTTTTATTAAGGGTTTACTATAACAAAACTTTATAGTTTCTGAGATAATTAAGTTTAAAGAAAAAAAGTCACATTTTCAAGCATCAATTCAATCCTAAATAACGTTTTCAATTTTGTGACAAATATATTCAAATTTGGAATTTAGCAAGGCCAAGGACAAGTTAACATAATTTTTACCTAATATTTGCAATAGAAGCTACAGGGTGTTGAACACATCGGCTCAAATTTGAACAAGTTTAAATGAATAAATATCTTTTTTTTTAAATGGTACACCCTGTATATTTTCATGTTATTTAATAGAGTAATAAAAACCCTAAAAGTTTTGTTCAATATATCCTATACCTATTTATAATAGTTTTTGAGATATTTCAGTTTTTCTTATTTTCCATACTTTTTTACAGAAATAGTCTTCATTATCATAGTAGCCATGGCAAAAACAATGTAAAAGAACATTTTTCTGTGTGTCGAATTTATAACCGCAATCGCTTCTTTTGGTTTTTATATAGTGTAGTTTGGTTTTTTTTGCATTCATCTTATATTGTAAAATGAATTTTCCAAAGAATGAGTTAATAAATATGATTTATACAATAGGAGAGGCTCAAAAAATTGCCTTCCTGCTCAAAGAATTTACAAAATGAAGTATCCTGATCGACGCCAGCCTAATACCCATACTTTTCAAAACTTAATGCAAAGATTTGATTCTTCTGGTACTGTTGATTATCCAAAACGTAAAGTGGTCAACAAACCAGTAACTAATGAAGAAAAAGAACTACAAGTATTGTTAAATGTTCAGGAAAATTCTTATATTGGTAGCCGTCAGTTAGCAGCATTATGTGAAACATCACAATCCACCGCTAATCGTACTACCAAGAAATATAGGTATCATCCATATCACATGGAATTACACCAAGAATTGCATAGACAGGATTTTGAAAGTTGTGTAAACTTTTGTCGTACAATAAATGCGGAGATTCAATTAAATCCAAATTTATTATGCAAGGTAATGTTTAGTGATGAAGCTACTTTTAGAAGTAACGGTGCCGTAAATAGACGCAACATGCATTATTATGCCACAGAAAACCCATTTTGGATTTGAGAGGTGCAACATCAAAACCACTGGTCATTAAATGTTTGGTGTGGTATTCATCATAATCGAATTATTGGGCCCCACTTTTTTAATGAGTCACTAAATGGCCATAGTTACCTGAACTTTCTACAAGAAGAACTACCCCAACTGCTTCAAGGTCTCGATAGGGATGAGCTCGACAGTATGTGGTTTCAGCACGATGGTGCGCCTCCGCATTACCATCGTGAAGTTCGTGCGTTTTTGGACCAACGATATCCGCAAAAATGGATTGGACGTGGGGGTTTCATTGAGTGGCCACCAAGGTCTTGCGACATCACCCCATTAGATTTCTTTCTATG
Source organism: Diaprepes abbreviatus (assembly GCA_034092305.1). Classification (NCBI taxonomy): domain Eukaryota; kingdom Metazoa; phylum Arthropoda; class Insecta; order Coleoptera; family Curculionidae; genus Diaprepes; species Diaprepes abbreviatus. The sequence goes on along the minus strand of JASJET010000085.1, from coordinate 2,935,631 downwards.
GGGTTATATTAAAAATAAGGTGTATGTTAATCCACCAACAACAGTGGAAGATATGCGAAACAGGATTAGGGATACCTGTAGAACAATAACGCCACTAATTTTGTCCAGGGTCCGAGAAAATCTGCAAAAAAGACTAAATTTGTGCATTGCACAAGAGGGTCGTTTATTCCAACACTTATTAAAAAGAAATAATTAATCTCAGTATTTAATAGGTAATTTTTTTGTTTCAATTTAGTATAAAAGTAAATATGTATTTGCCTTGTCGTTATTGTTGTGTTAATTTTTTCACATTATGTTTAATTAAACTATTGCCGTTGTAATATAACGAATAATGTATTTCATCATATTTAACTACATTCTGTTTGTTTCTGTAGTTTCTTTTTATTATTTTACATGGCTACTATGATAATGAAGACTATTTCTGTAAAAAAGTATGGAAAATAAGAAAAACTGAAATATCTCAAAAACTATTATAAATAGGTATAGGATATATTGAACAAAACTTTTAGGGTTTTTATTACTCTATTAAATAACATGAAAATATACAGGGTGTACCATTTAAAAAAAAGATATTTATTCATTTAAACTTGTTCAAATTTGAGCCGATGTGTTCAACACCCTGTAGCTTCTATTGCAAATATTAGGTAAAAATTATGTTAACTTGTCCTTGGCCTTGCTAAATTCCAAATTTGAATATATTTGTCACAAAATTGAAAACGTTATTTAGGATTGAATTGATGCTTGAAAATGTGACTTTTTTTCTTTAAACTTAATTATCTCAGAAACTATAAAGTTTTGTTATAGTAAACCCTTAATAAAAAATATTTAAAATTATAAGCTAAATCGAAAATACGATTCGTATATAGGGTGTTCTATTTAAAAAAATACAACTTTATGCTGTCCTAGTTTTTTGGCTCACCCTGTAGAGTCCTAAATATTTTTAAAATCTGCGTAAAAATAAACTGTATCAAACAATAAATATAGTTTCTTTGTTAATTTCACCGAAAAGGCACAAACCTACTTCATCCAATTGTTGACTCACCCTGTACATAAAAGTACGATAAGCAGTTATCACTAGTTTCACCGTTCCAACGGAATAAGCAAGGCGTAAAAAGAAGAGAGAACGAGTTTCATCGACTTATGGTGTCTTTAAAATATATACTCGGTGGTTACTGTAATGTGTTGAATTTAAATATGAGCTCTGTTTTTACCTATCACCCATTAGAGAAGGAAAGAACAATATAAAATATGAGAATCCTAAACCATAAGCTATCTAGTTAATTTTGAAAGATTAAAAAAAAAACAAAATAACTTTTTTTTAAAAAATATATTTAATTTTGTATTGAAAAAAGTATAATACAATAAATTATCTTGTTGTATTTTTTGCCTTGTATTTGCTGGGACGGGTTCGACGTTCAACAACAGTCTGCTAACATGTTTGGGATCCATTTTCCACTATACCGTTTGAAACTATACTTAAATTGTCAGGGAAGATTTCCAAATTGGAGTGAAAAAAGTGCAGCGTAAATCTTGTAAGACTGGATAAGTTCTTCAACTATATTTTTGTAGTTCTCCGATTTCTTGTTACCTAGGAAGTTGCTGCATACATTTTTGAAGGCAGTTCACGCTCTATTTTCTTTTTTCGTATGTTTACGTTTTTAAAAAGTCCTCGTATTTGCGGCCGAACGAACATTCCTTCTTTAAATTTTGCCTCACTTAAACTTGCGAATTTCCGTCTCAAACAAAGAAAAACATTTCCTTCTCTATTTATGGCTTCAATAAAAATTTTTTAAGCCCTAGTTTTATTTGCAGAAAAGGTAAATAAATTTTTTGCTACTCTACTAAGGGTTCATTAAGGATGTTTTTTCGACCGGACGCAATATTTTCACGTAACAGCCCTTCTTTAACGACATAATGTTGGTTTTTGGCTCTGTTGTGCCATTCGCATAAAAAATAACAATATTTGGTGTAGCAACTCTGCAGTCTTGAAGTAGTGCAATAATTTTTAGATCGGCACAGATATTCCGTTTTTGATCTTTGTGTTTTATGCTTTGAAATAATATAGGCTTGTTCTCGTACGTTTCTTTCATATTTACAGCATGACTTATGGGAACAAAACTACCTTTAGACTTGTCTTCGGAGAGTCGATAATCAGTCGCCACTCTGTATATTTATAGGAAAGGCTAAGTTCATGACAGTAAAGTAATTGTAAGTCATTTGTCATTGAGAAAAATAATGCCAACATAGATTTTTTTGAAACGTGGAACTTTTTACTCCTTTTTGTAAGTGATTCCACTGCCGTAAATAAGATCCAAGCAGCTGTGCCTTTGTTATGGGAAGATCCAAATCAAGAATAAGATCATTGAGCTCTTTCTGAGATATAAAATGGAGTTGTTTACTTACTACATTCATAAATGTTTTGACAACTTGGCCCGACTTTTCGTTCAAAATCATCTAGTTCATCCGATTTCAAGTTGATTTCGTATTCTTCTGGAGGCTTAGGGACAGGTATGCTAGAGGCATCATGAGGTGTATGTCTTATGGCTAAGGGGTTATTAGGATATTCTATTTGGTGTTTGCTTTTACTAGAAAACTCTAGGATTGTTGTTAAGCAAAAGTAACAATCAACATGATTTTGAGGTTCCCGTCAAATGATTGACACTTCAAACTTCATAAACTTATAAGTACCCATCCTGTTACGGTTCTTGAGCAAGTGTAGCAGCAAATTTTGGGAGACCAAGTTTTGCCTTGATTGCTGACTGCACCCAAAATATAAATCGTAGGCTCTTCTTATAAAGTCTTTCGTTGAGCTTTCAGTGTCACAACGATTGCGACGACATCGTTTACACAAGGCGAAAATAATAGTACTACTACAACCCTATTACTAATTCGCTCAATCTTCGCACTTCGTTCGCATATCCAATATTGATCCACCGACGACCGGCTGCTTGTATTGTTGTATTATCGGTAAGGCTGGAAATATTGCTTATTGAAGTGTCCTTGTATATGCCTAATAATTCAAGCTATTTCGGTTTTCTTTTACTAAACTTTCAGACGTGCATTTCTCTCTTTCTCGGGCTACTACTCTCTTTGTCGTGATTACACGTCTATAATTTTTCTATATTTTTGACTGGCACGCTTTCATGTTACAAATGATTCATCGTTAACTCGTCTTCATCGGGTAATTTGGCAGGGAAAACCTAGAAAAGACCTTAATTGTCTACATTGGGTTACGAATTTCTTTAAAAATGTGGGTGTTTCGTCCGGGTACCAACTATAGGACTCGTCAGTGGGATTCTAGTTGGTACCTTCCCAGACACCCGTCGTCGTACTTATTTATGTTAGGATCTCTTATTTGAAGTTAAATCTGACCGGAGGATGGCGGTAAGATGTTGAATAATACGACAATATATCTGTGCCTTCGACGACTACGGTGTATGGCAAAAGTTGGAATTTCATGGGGTTTAATGGCTATCTCCGTTATTTTAAGCTCTAGGAGGTTGAGACTTAGATGGGGGTCATCTCCCAGACGTCTTCATGCAGTGTTGCTAGATTGTGCACAATTCCGCCAAACTTGGAGAAACGTAGATTTGGCGACGTCATACCCCGGTACATCCTTATATCTGCTTTGCAATCAATCAAAACATGTTGATATTCTCTAGATTTTGCTTGTGATACGTCATTTTATAGGTCAGTGTAAGGATTACATAAGTAGAAATTATCCAAATAACACATTAGTTTGGCCGGGAAGATTTTCCTGCAGAACGTAATTACATTGCAAATACGTATAAATCTAAAATATTGATTGTTCTCAATATCGACGAACTTTTTGTTATGCTTTTTCTTTCTACCATTAGCAAATTAATTTTTATAGAGATAGATTGGTATATAATAATAGATGTGCGCTCAAGCACGATCTTTAGCATCTTTTGTCTATGCTATTGGTAATGATAATGATAAATTGGTGTGTTCTAAATATATTTTTTTTTGTTTCAGGACGTTCTTCATACTATTTGCCAGTCGAGTGGACAAGTACTTAGAATAGTGATTTTCAAGAAAAATGGAGTCCAGGCCATGGTTGAATATCCTTTTTTATACAAGAACGTACTAGAGTTAATTTTAGCAAAGGGGTTTTCCTATAATGACATAGCATTTAACGTTTTGCTCGGTTGAAATCTATTAAAATCGAATTTAAGATTACAAAAAAACCTTATTCTAAATTTAAAACTTAATCCAATACCGTAATCGGACTAGACACAAAAAGTATGTTTCATAATTCTTCTCAGTCGTCGTCATTTAATTGTTCTATGATTAGTTGGTTCTTTATAGGACCAATATGAACGCTTAAAATTCAGAACAATGCATGTCTTTATACAGGTTCGCTCGTGTCTCTGTCATGAATGTTAGTTACATTAACGGGATATTTGAAAGGAACAAATAAACTATGTTAAAATATTGGCCGTGGTAGGTACTTTTATGCCTTATTACAGTGCAGTGTTTGCTATTTTTAAGAATTCAAAGGCTAGTATTTATATTTAATTTTAAAACGTTGGGTACTGGTTGATGAAACTTGAACGGATAGCCTACCTTAAAATAACGCCTATGTTACCAGTATTTATATCGGTAAAAATTTGCAAAGCGTGAAAAGCATGGAAATTATGTTTTTTTGAAAAAATTTTGATACTCACCCCTTATTTCGAGGTTCTAGACCATGATTCTGGCCTTGATTTTTCACTATTTTTCCTCACTTTCCCGAAAAACTCAAAAAAAGAAAAGCGTCACTTCACAAAACACTTTCTTTTCAGTTAAAAACCGAATTTACGTATTTATTTTCAATGGAACTAGTTAAAAAATATTGTACGTAATATATTTCAATCATTTTTGAACAAATTTTAGCAAACCAATTTAGAAAACTTATATTTTCAGCGAAAAATCAAAAACACTTCTCGGAAACGTCACCAATGGTCAGACTATCTAAACTGGCCGCCGAATCACGTAAAAAGGTGCAACGTTGCCAGATGTAAAATTTCTTCATAATATAAACTATAAGATTTGTTATTCTCAGTCAACAACATAGTTTAATTTTTTTTAATATTCAGAACAGTTTCTAAATAAAAATAATTTTAACCGTTCAAAATTTTTGGTTGGTTTTGGTTAAGATAGGTTGGTTCAGGTTTAGCTTGATTTTGGTTAATTTGGAAAACAGAAACTAACCTGAACTAATCTAAATTAACCTAGATTTAAAGTTTCCTGTTATAAGCTTTAAAATTTACCCATTACAGTTAACAACATAGTTTAATGTTTCTAACGTATAAAAAGGGGTAAAATTAATCTTAACCTTCCATAATTTTTGGTTAGTTCTGGTAAGTACAGGTTAACATTAGTCTTGGTTACTTTAAAAAACTGAAATTAACCTGAACTAACCTAAACTAACCTGAACTAAACTAAATTCAACTATATTTATTAATTAAAAAATGTCATTGTCCAGCAGAGACCACATGGAGGCGGGACAAGCTCTGCCACTCGACAGTTTCTGCTAAGGGACATAAGCAATATGATCAATTCATATTATCCGTTTAAAACTACTGGTATTTGGAGGGAAACAAACAAAAGCAACTATAATCCTTAAAACTCTTAGTATTTAGAGTCAAAATTGCACATCAAAGCACTGGTATTTAGAGGGAGACAAACAAAAGCAACTATAATCCTTAAAACCTTTATTATTTAGAGTCAAAATCACACATCGAAGGCATAGAGTAATAAATAGTAACATAAGAGTAATTGATAGTATTTCAATAACCAAAGGAAAGGAAAAAATTCTTTTTGGAACCTTTTCTTTCCAATTCAAACAGAAAAAGAAGAATATTTAAAGAAATCGTTTTTGCAATCTGGCAACATCGCCGACTTCAACAATACGCCATCTTTAGCGAACTATGTAAACTATTATTTGCGGTGCCGGTCGTTTTCTTTTGATTTTATTGTGATTTTTGTCGTGATAATTTTTCGGATTTTTTCGATAAAAAAAAGTGCATATTTTAGAATTTTTATATAATGCAGAAGCTTCTATCACTGTGGAATTCGTTGTTATAACAAAAGTTTAACGATTTAGTGAAAAAAATTGAACCTAAAGCGAAAAGTTATTTTCCTTGTTTTCCGCAAAATTGAGGAAAAATTATGGAAAACTGAGGTCAGAATCGTATTCTACGACCTCGAAATAGGGGGTATGTATCAAAATTTTTTCAAAAAAACGTAATTTTCCTATCATTTCACTCTTTACGAATTTTTTCCTTTATATCTAGTGAATTTCTCAGAATTTTAAATTTAATCGTTTACAAGAATATTTAAATATATTTATTAAAGATATTATTTTTATTTCCTTACTAAAGTAGCTGCGTGAGGTAGTGATTGCGTAAAATGATAGTAGAGAACAAAGATTTTAAAAAGTTTATTTCCGATGTACGGAATGTCCCTACAACAGTAAGAGAGAGAATGCAGCAGGCTCTAGAAAGATGGGTAAGACAGGAGGGACTCAATATAAGTCCCCAAAAGACTGTCTTAATTCCTTTCACAAAACGGAGGAGGATAGAGGATTTCGGTCCCATCATCCTCCAAGGAAACACAATATCACTTTCCAGGGAAGTAAAAAATCTGGGGGTGATTTTTGACTCCAGGCTGACCTGGAACAAGCAAGTGGAAAACATAACCAGAAAACCGGAAACAACTCTTATAACTGTTAGAAGATTATGTGGGAAAACATGGGGTCTCTCACCGAAAATGGTACATTGGTTATACACCAGTGTTGTGAGACCAGCCATCACTTACGTCTGGTGGCCCAAGGTAATGCAGAGAACAACCATGACAAAGCCGAGCGAAATACAAAGGGTCGCCTGTTTGTGTATTACTGGGGCCATGAAATTAATCCCCACTTCGGTAATGGAGTGCATTCTGGATCTACCTCCGCTACACATAGTGATTCAGGCAGAGGCGAGAATGGGACTCCACCGACTAAATCACTCAACAGTAAAATCACAAAGGACGTTGTTAGGACACAAAAACATATGTAAAAAAATCAGGAGCCCCGAGTTGGAAATGGACACAGACCATATGAACTCGAGCTACCGTTATAATATACCATTTGAAGTCACAATAGAGGATCGAATGGCAAGTAAAAGAGAAAAACCGGAAACATTCTCGGGTGCAAGTATCTGGTACACTGACGGTTCAAAAACTAGTGAGGGTACTGGAGCTGAAAGAATAAAAATGCGTCGTTCATATTTTAAAATTTTACAGTTAATAAAAATTAAGGATGACTAATCAAAATCGTCTATTGATTGCATAGACATAAGAGATATTTATGTTAATATATACTGCGGATCCTATAGTAGAAAGTTGTTTCACGCTTAAAAAGAGATAGAGCGTTTTCGATGAGTAGTATCTCTCTTTCTAATGGCGGAGCTAAGCACGATACTCCAAACGTCATTGGATATCCCTTTCACCTATGAGAGGCATTAAACCAACTTTATTCTGTAGGATCCGCAGTCTGTATTAAAGGATATTAATTTCTCTTACCTACAAGCGGATTTTACCTGTGAATAACACAGTTTTCATGTGCCTCCCGCTTGTGCCTTAATAAAATACTTCCATACAATGATTTTCGTAGTTTTCGTTGGACGCATTATTAAAATATGACAGTAATTAAAATAATAATCAGCAAGAAGCCGAAAATATGAAACAACAAAAACAAAGCTTATGTTAAATAATAGAGAAAAAGCAAAGTTGAATTAACAGTAATATACATGTCTAAAAGACCGCAAACATAGATAAGTGCTTCCCCGGAATCCCCGCAAATAAGGGCTGTAAAGCACAGAACAATAAAGTTTAGCTACAAATTAAAAACATTTTCAGTTGGTACTGTAGATTGGTGCGGCCCGAGTGTATACCCGTCTTCTTCTTTGTTACACAATTAAAAAATGATAAAAAAACATTCGTGTCACACTAATTCTATTAGTAAAATTTTCAACAATAAATATTTATGTTCAAAAACATAGTTTGCGGATCGCTTGACCGACATAATAGAAATTAGTAGTGGAATTGGATCGGATTACAACAAGAAAACGATACACTACTTAGTTAAATGTATCGATACTACGTATTGAAACAAGGGTCAATATCGATACGAAAATCGAATATCGATGTTGGATGTATCGATACTTTGAAGCATCGCCCGGGTCGGCTCTGTCGCCTCACATGTAAAGGGTGTTTTTTATAGAGGCATAGAACTTTTAAATGGAATAAAACAAAGATGAATTTTAAAATTGACATGAAATTTACTTTATTCGAAAGATAACCTTCTGGCATTATAATTTAAATATGACTTCTGGCATATGACCGCCACGGCTGGCTCGGACGTAGTCTAATCTGGAGGTCCAATTTTCGATGACTTTTTCCAACATTTGTGGCCGTATATCGGCAATAACGCGGCGAATGTTGTCCTCTAAGTGATCAATCGTTTCGGGCGTATCGGCGTAGACTAGCGACTTCACATATCCCCACAGAAAATAGTCTAGCGGCGTTAAGTCGCACGATCTTGGAGGCCAATTCACGGGTCCGAAACGTGAAACTATGCGGTTACCAAACGTTTCTTTCAATAAATCAATTGTGGCACGAGCTGTGTGACAGGTTGCGCCGTCTTGTTGAAACCACAGCTCCTGCACATCATGGTTGTTCAATTGATGAACGAAAAAGTCAGTAATCATGGCTCTATAGCGGTCACCATTGACTGTAACGTTCTGACCAGCATCGTTTTTAAAGAAGTACGGACCAATGATTCCATCAGCCCATAAAGCACACCAAACAGTCAGTTCTTCTGGATGTAACGGTGTTCAACATACACTTGAGGATTATCATCACTCCAAATACGGCAGTTTTGTTTATTGACGTATCCATTCAAACAAAAGTGAGCTTCATCGCTAAACAAAATCGGGATCAACGACAATCTTGTTTTGGGCCCATTCACCGAATCTACGCCTTGCTAGGTGATCGTGTGGCTTGAATTCTTGCACGAGTTGGATTTTGTAAGCACGCAAACCAAGATCTTTCCGCAAAATCTTCCATAAAGTGAATGGACACATATCCAATTCCTGTGCACGATGACGGATATACTGATTCGGGTCTTCCTCTACGCTACGCTCTACAGCAGCAATGACTTCTTCTATAAGCACTGTACGACGTCTCTGTGGATGCGTATTATCATTTAGAAAAAACGTGGTGCGAAAACGTTCCATAGTTAATCGAATTAATTGCTCTGATGGACGATTATGTTGACCGTAAAATGGACGTAGTGCGCGATACGTATTTCGAACAGAACCATGATTTTCAAAATAAATTTGCACAATTTGGAAGCGTTGTTCAGGCGTCAGTCTATTCATGTTGAAATGCCAAACCAAACTAAACATAAATTACTTGACAGCTGACAAAATGGCCGCCAGTTAAAAAAGTGTTGCCAACTTAAAGTTTTATACCTCTATAAAAAACACCCTTTATATCATAACCATAATATTCCAAAATTCTCAGGATATTCCTTTATACTACGTATGTAAAGTAGAAAAGACACATTGAAATACTGACAGAAAGCGCAACAAAAATTCAAAGAAATTACTAGCATAAAATGCAAAAAAAAAATGATGAAAATGCAAAGAAAAAACCGATTTTAAGAGAATACGAGAAAATTAAATAGCTTTAAAAATGATGTATAAATTTATAATCGATTATCCCTCGGGTCAGCGTCGACATTTTGGCTCTATACTAGATACTGAATTATTAAAACTGTGAAATGGATTAGGAAGTTATTGCTAGAGTTTCGTGCTATTTCTGCCTTAAAATTTTGCAGTTTTACATATTTTATATCCTTTTTTACTAGTTGTCATTGTGCTTATGAGGTATAAAAATACGATTAGTATAAATCTTCCATGTGTGAGTTGGAATAAAACTTCTTTCAAACAATAATTCAAAATACGAAATAAATGAAAATTTGAGATGCGTTATACACATTACTGATAACCCCATTTCAAACTGCATCTTTTTCAATAAAGTAGTATAGTGGTCTATTACTTAAATTCAGAAAAAAATATTTGTTAATATCTGAACAAAATACATCAATATATTTTTTGGCAAGCACATCTAAGATAAAAGCTATAGTAAATTCAAATTTAGAAAAAACAAACCATAATAATATTTGGTTCATTACTAACATTCACCACAATGTTATGACAACATTCTATCTTGATCTTGTCGACATGTGACAATAGGAAAAAAACGTTCAATTTATTATAGTTGACTAAATAAATAAATTTAAAATTTTATTGATCCTAAAAATAAGATCTGATAATATTTACTATTCGTGAATATATAAATTGTGCAAACAAGTTTTTCTACGTAAATTTTACACTAGAATACTTTTTGCATCTTAGTAGATAAATTGTGATCGTAAAAAATAAAGGGCGTGTTTATACACGAGGCTATCGACCTACACACCTGCTTGTGTAGTCGAAGGTCCTTCACCTATTTTTTATATATTGGCTTCAGGTAGTGAACTATTTGTAAAAAAGCAATTTATGAATGTTTTTAATTATTTAACAAACAAAATGTGCTTAAAATTTAAGTTAAATGTGTCATAGGAGATGCTGCGTGAAATTTAGTATTTTTTTTTAATCCAGAAGACACCATTAAGTATTATATTAGGCGCCAATTGATTTCATCCACAAACTACGAGTATTTCGAAACGTCACATGGAAAACATTAATGAATTTTGATTCAAATATATTACTTTTACAATAGTCCAGTCAAAAGAGACAAGAAAAAGTGGTAACTTCGCAAAAATTTTACCACAAGACTAAGGTATTTTATAAACGCCTTCTGCTTGTAATGGTATTGCGTCCTTTGGAAACTTCAAACATTGTCCAACTTTCTTACATATGTTGAAAATTGTCCGAATAGTTGGGTTTTCATATTTATTAATAGAAAGTCTAATAAACTCGGCGCAATATCCGTTGCCCCTCAGAACGTTAGTAGGTTTTTCTGTTTCTGATTTCAGTGATTGTTCATCACTTATTGAAAGAGCTCATGTACCAAGGAGTTTATTACGGATTGTTTTTGAGAAGGATGATGTTGTGACGTTACATTGAGATATCGATTTGTATATGTTGGATTTCTGTCCGAATGTCTCAATTTGCCATTATCTTTCCTTTGCACTAGTACATCGAGAAAGGGAAGAGTATTCCTTCATTCAGTTTCCATAGTGATTTTATGCTAAGGTTTTGTTGGTTTAAATGATCCAGGAAATTAAGGAGGTTATCTACGCCTTGCGGCCAAACTACGAACGTATCTACATATCTGCACCAAAATGTAGGTTGTAGAAGAGTTCATGACAAGGTGTTTTCTTCGAAAGCTTCTATGAAGATGTTCCCTACCACAGGTGACAGCGGAGATCCCATGACCTCTCCCGAAGTCTGCTCGTAGAGAGTTCCTTGAGAAGTAAAATAAATAGAAATGCCTTAAGTAAAATAATTATACATCCTTTAATTAATTCTAGTGGGGTGGAGTCCATGTTGTTATTTCGTAATAAGTTCGATATTATGGAAAGTAAATCATCTATAGGAACATTTGTATACAGGGATTCTACATCAAAACTGACCAACATATCTCCGGACTCTAATTGGATGGTTTTTAATCTTTGGACTAAGTTTTCACTGTTTTTAAAAAAGGGGAAACTGAAATGTTAAAATTTCGGTGTTGTCATATATTTAAATTTTCATTAAAAATGTGTTCTTAGTTATTTTTAGGTTATAATGTTGTCTTTTTGCATTAGTTTTTTACAAAATTCATTGTAGGGATCATAAGGAAAAACATGATGATGATGGTTCTAGAAAACCGAAATATCCCCAACTAAATTTTGACTAAATAGACGTATTCTACGTAAAAAGTGGCCATAGAAAAGTGTTTACAAGTTTAAAAAATATTGGGAAATAAAAAAATTATTGCCAGTCTAAGAAAATGTATGATTTTACTTTTTTTTTTATTATCCCAAAAATTAAACAAACCAGAAGCAATTCATAAGCGCCAATAACCTACTGACATCAGGGGCGAATCCAGCCTCTCTTCTGTGGGGGGGGGGGATATAACAAAAGTACAGTATGACAAGCGAAAGCAAGTGGTCGATTGGGGAGTGGGGGGAGGAGACGCTAGCAACATTCCCATTCCTAGTATAAAAGGCAGAATCGAGTCTATTTTCCTAAAACCAAAGCAAGAAAAAACAAGTTGTCGACGGGGGTGGATGTGCCAGCAGCATACACATTCTTAGTATAAGAGGCAGAACCGGGTCTATTTTCCTGATAGCTCTTGGGTGGGTGGGGGGAGGGGGTGATCACCCCCCTCCCCCTCGATCTGCTCCTGACTGACATAATTACCTAAAACTTTCTCTCAGAGTTTTCAAGATTGTAATGCTGTCATTACCAATTTCGGATACTCTACGTTGTAGTGAATATAGTTTAGTGATAAATATTCACTATAAACCAGAAACTTACGAAATCCAATCGTTGGCGCATTTTTACTTATTTTTTTTTTACTTCTTAGTGTTTGATACATCCGGAGATTGAAGCCGGGACGCTTGTTCGACCCTTCAGATGCAGAAACCCTGTGGCTACGCTTTGCATTCTGCTGATTTTTACTAATGCCTTATTATTATTATACGCCTTTTTTCCTGTTGATTTAGTACAGTCTGACTCTTTAATCCAGAGTCCATCAAGAGACCTTACACGTTACTTGCTTTGATTTGGGTGGTGTGAATCTCACTGTGCACCATTTTTAGTCACCCTAGTGCTGCACAAACTTCGGCGGGTTACCAACCTTGACTTTGGTGATGTAGCCGTTGCAAAGATCCGCTCCCTCCTTCATAGTCATAATTATATTTAACAGTTTCATAATCATCATCGTATCAAAGCTTGGGATGTAGGAGTGCCACTGTGAATTTAAACGTTTCAATTAAAACCCGAAACTGTTAAATGTAGCGATTACATAGATTCTCTACTACTTTCCTGGTCAACATTAAACTGTCAAGGTTTGAAATATTCTATTGTTACTGATGCAGAAACCCTGCGCTACGCTTTGCATTCTGCTGATTTTTACTAATGCCTTATTATTATACGGCTTTTTTCCTGTTGATTTAGTATAGTCTAACTCTTCAATTCGGAGTCCATTAAAAGACCTTACACTTGCTTTGATTTGGGTGGTGTAAGTCTCGATGTGCACCATCTTTAGTCACCCAAATGCTATACAAACTTCGGCGGGTTACCAACCTTGACTTTGGTGATGTAGCCGTTCTAAAGATCCGCTACCTCCTTCATAGTCATAATTATTTTTAACTATTTTCTAATCATCATCGCATCAAAGGTTGAGATGTAGGAGTGCGACTATGAACTTACACATTTCAGTTAAAACTCGAAACTGTTAAATATAGCTATTACAAAGATTCTCTACTACCTTCCTGGTCAACATTAATCTGTCAGGGTTTGAAATATTCTATTGTTACTGGTTTTACACATGAGTACAAAATCCAGTTTAACTCTGTAACGGGAAGTGGGCAAAAAAGCTACTATAACATTTCACCTATGTTAGTTCATAGTTCGTATTTACAAAGGTCTGAAGCTAAATAAAATTGTTTCCTATTAAATGTAATTAATCGTTGTAATTAGTTTGAATAGCAGCTAATAAAATTTTAGAAGACGAGTTTTATACAAATGTATTTTATCCTTAGTCTCTTTAACATTATTAAACAAAGGCTGTAGTTAAAGTACTGAATAATCTTAGAAGTGACATGAAATTACTGACAGGCTTGAGTGATTCTGGTTTATATGACTTTTATCAGTTGATATGAAGTCGGCATAAAATTCAGGACCTGTTTTTAAATGTTTTTCGCCATTTTATATGAAATTATTTTACTTAAAGACGTTAAATATATAGTGTAAAAGTACAGAGTGTCTCAAAAGAAAGTACACATTTGTTTCGCTTATTGCGTGAACGCAACTATTCCGAGCGGCGCGGGGGGTATGTCAATCGGTAGCCTGGCTCTTGGGAATTTAGTCGCTATGGAGCGTTTCTCGGGAGCGGACCGTGCTTTGTGCGTACGTGAGTTTTACAAAAACGGTAATTCGGCGACTGTAGCGCGTAGAAAATTCTGCAATTTTCGACATATTCGTCACTTAAATGATGCGCCAAGCGCTCGGCTTATTGGAAAATGGGTCCAGAAGTTTGAAGAGACCGGTTCAACACTAGATAAACCAAAATCAGGGCGTCCGAGGTCTTCGAGAACGGTCGAAAACGTAGAGAGTGTTACTCAGTCTGTTCGTGACGACCCAAACGTTTCGATTCGTAAGCGTGCTGTTGCTTTAAATGTGCATAGGTCATCATTATTCCGCATTTTACACAAAGATTTAAAGCTGAACCCCTATAAAATTCAGTTGATGCAAGAATTGAAACCTCAGGATGCTGGTCAGAGGCTTGACTTCGTAAACCAGATGAGTGAACGCTTTTCAACGTTTACCAACATCTTCTTTTCGGATGAAGCCCATTTTCATCTTAATGGTCATGTAAACAAGCAAAATTGCCGCTATTGGAGTGCAAACAATCCAAAACACAAACATCAGAAACCTCTACATTCGCCGAAAGTGACTGTATGGGCTGCGATGTCGGCGCGAGGAATTATCGGCCCGTACTTTTTTGAAGATGAAAGGGAACGCACAGTAACAGTGACTTCAGAGCGGTATGTGATGTTAGACGACTTCTTCGTGCCTGAACTGCAAAATTTTCCTGGCTATAACCAAAGAACATGGTTCCAGCAAGACGGAGCAACTTCACACACGTACAACATGTCTCTGCCACGAGTGCGTGAAATTTTTCCTGGCAAATTAATCTCAAATAAAGGTGACATAAGTTGGCCTCCACGCAGTCCTGATTTATCACCTATGGACTTTTTCCTATTGGGTTATGTCAAATCAAAAGTTTACGCCAACAAACCGACTTCCCTGGCACACACGATATCATTTTTAAAAAATAAATTCCCAAACAATGTATTTTAATATGTAATAAACATTTTTTCAATAAAGTCCTGACTTTTTTTTAAATCGATTTTTTAAATGTGAACTTTCTTTTGAGACACCCTGTATTTATTATAAAAATTACTAACTAATTTAAATCAGTACAATAAAATAATAGTTTCAGTAAAGTTGGGCTAATAAGGCACACAACGATAATTTACTGATCTAGGGAAATTTTGGTATATCTCATGGTCAGTGTAATTTTTACGTCATTTACCTGTCAAATCAATTCTTTATTTTTTATTCATGCTGTTCTATGCGATCATTATAATATAACTATGTTGATGTCACGTGTATGCATGGCTAAAATTCAATTTAAGACAATTTTATTTCGACTTAAGTTCGCTAATCGAGTTTTAAACGAAATCAGTCACATTAGCCGCACAAGTCGCTTCGTTAAGTGTGTAATTTAATTTCTCTTCTGTTTCGGAGTTGTTAATTTCTCCATTATTAACTTGACATGTATATTTTACTTATATATGGTTTTGTCTTTTGTCGGATAGATTTCTTTTAATGCGATGAAACATTAAATTAAAATGATTGAAAATAGAAAACTATGGCTGAATAATTTTGAAATAATTTTACATTGCATATGCGTTCGATTTACATGTTCATACCATGTTAATTGTTTTCTTTCACTGTCTTGTGGCGTCCTTTTTCACAACTTTTATTCTCCCCTTATTTCTTGCCGTAATTCTCTAGTTTTCTGCCTCAAAAACAAAGAACTTTTAACTTTTGTTATATATATATATATATATATATATATATATATATATATATATATATATATATAAACAAAATTAGAACCGAATGGTACACAAAGGAAACTTGGTCTTCAAGATATCTACATTACGACTCGATGCATCCTTTATCGCAAAAAAAGCTGTGATACTTAGTCTTGCCGATCGTGCATTTGAATTAACCGATCCTGAGTTTCGATAAAATGCCATTAAAAAAGCAAAGGAAGCACTACTAAAAAACAATTACCCAAACAACCTAATTGAGTCAATATTTAAAAAGAGAATAAACAGATTTTATAATAAAGGTAGTCATTTCATAAAAAGAAACAAAAATAATACCCAAAAATTTCTGACGCTTCCATACATTTCAAAGCTTTCGCACAACATACAAACATATTTAAAAAGGAAAATATTACTATATGTCACAAAGCTCATAATTTATTGAAAAATAATTTTTCCAAATTAAAAACAAATATTCCAAATGACAAAAAGAGTAATGTCGTATATGAAATTCCATGTAACAACTGTAATTCGCTGTATATAGGGCAAACAAGCCAATATATAAAAAATAGAGTCAGTGGACATAAATTTGAGAAAATCATAATTAAAAACGAGAATTCTATGAGATGATAGAAATCCAAAAAAATAAAAACGCTGTAAACTCAAAAACTGACACGAGACAATTAAGTAAAATATATAATAATTTATTTAAATAGAAACTATCCACATGTTTTAGCAAACAGCCACCCTATTGTCACCGTTAACTATATTATCCGTATCTATTAATGCGAGAAGTAAAAACACTATTGAAAAAAATTAACCTTCCGGCAAACAAGTTCAGTATAATTTATAGTTTTAAAGTGTCTTGGTCGGTCTCGGTTTTGTTTTGTTTTATTTTGATGTGAGAGTTCAAATTAAGGTAGGATAAATTTTTAATTAATATCTAAAAGTTGACGTGTGAATATATGTTCCCAACTAAGAAAACTTTGTTGTATTTTAATTATAAAAAAAAGGGACTGAAAACCCCAAGAAAACCCTATATATATATATATATATATATATATATATATATATATATATATATATATATATATATATATATATATACATCCAGCTAACTTCGCAGCGTCCGTTCATAAAAACTCCCGCTGGCGTCCACCGTTAATTTGATGACAGATTTTTTACTCTCCCACCCCTAAGCGTCCTTTTACAAACCATGCACTCGGCGTCCTAAGTATTTATTTATCGTTTATTTATCTGATTTCGCAGCGTCCGTTAAATATACATCACTTTTACTTCTTTGATTAGTAGGCGTCTTACATCATTGCCACGTTTTATACTAAAAAGCTAAATGTCTTGAAGCAGGAAAGAAATAATACCGTGAAATAAGTTATTCAAAAAATATCTTTTCTTTGTTGTAGATTAGGAGCTGTTATTAATTATTGCTTTACGACAAAGTGTTGCGAGAAATGTTATTTTGGATATTTATAATTACTCTTAGGTATAATTGGAATATTTATTGGATACGTTCATTATGTTACTTTGTTATGTTATAATTTAAGAAAATTGAATTAGGGAAAGAAGCTTTTCTTTAAATGATGTGGTGTTTATATTAAAATTACTTAAAATATAATAGAATAAGAAAAGATTCCGTGCCATACTTTATTTTACAATGAAATATTCATGAAACTTATAACTATGTATATTATTTTTTAACATTGCAAATCGTTTGGATCGGGAAACGTTTGCAGTAGAAAAATAATAAAAAAAATTTTTATGATTACCACTTAAAATAGAAGTGTTGACTGTAATTTTTATTTATAATATAATTTTATTTTTGTTCTATGGCAACTAGAGATCGGGTTTAATTCTTAAACCTTCTTAATGAATCTGACTATAAAATTTTAATACGATATAAAGAACTATTTTACGACGGTAATTTTCTTTTTCTTTTTGTCCTTCAGGTTGTTTCAAAGAAAAAATATAATTGATTTCTTGCCAATTCAGCTCTGGGTCTCTCCATACGCGTTTCGAACACCTAATGATCTCATCATTGGAGGTGTAACGAGATAAGAGCAAAACTCACAAGAAACAACTGTACATATAAAATCTAAGTTCCGAGAAATATCGGTAGGATATGCAGACATTTTTGTAGTCCAACTGTTAAACATCTCCACTGATAAGATCATTAGGTGATCGAAATGCGTATGAAGAGAGAACAAGAGCTTTATCAGCAAGAACTAAACTGCTTGTTTATCTCGTTTTCTTTAAACGACCTAAAGGAGAAGAAAAGAGGTACCTTATTATTTGTTACGGCCTTAAAATATTTCTTTACATCGTTCTGAAATTTTAATTTTTAACTTTCGCACTATTCTAGTGTATGCATAAATGTCGTTTGACTGTTGATATCTAACTGTCCGACATCAAAAACGTCTGCAGAATTAACATCCTGTTGACATGTCTTGAAATTTAGATTTTATATGGATAATTGTTTCTTTTGAGTCTTGCTTTCGATTTTTACAGCTTCATTGATGAAATTAGGCAATCGAAATGCGTATGGAGAGAGAGCCAGAGTTGAATTGGCAGGAAATATATTATTTATCTATATTTTTCTTTTAAACGACGTGAAGGAGAAGAAAAGCGATATCTTATTAAATTAACGCAGAATTTGTGACAGCTCTAAACCAACTTAACAGTAATCAAAATAGAGGCTATGCTGCATATAAGCTTTGTTAGTAAAAAGAATTAAAAAGAACTAATATATTTCTTTCAGATTTTTAGAGAACATACTTTTAATTTATATAAGAAATCTAATTTAAAAAATCCAATTATAAGGAATATTAAAAAATATTTTTTGTTCTAAAAAATTTATTTGTTACTATCATTTAAATTAATATGACTTTAATTTATTATCAAAAATAATATCCATGAAGAAAAATTCATACTTACTAGAAGGACTTATTTCAATTAATTTTATCTTGAGTTTAATAAATTTTTCTATATATATGATTATCTAAATTATTTGAAAATAGCATAATTAATTACTTTTGTATGAAACAATAAATTTAATAAAAAATTAAGCTATCTTTTTCGGAAAATGTAAACTTTAAAAAAATAATATTAAAGTCGTTATCTGCGCTCCCAAGAAAACCCCAGTATCAATTTTGCACAAAATCGAATATATTCAAAATTTCTAATGCAAATACCAGTTTTGAATGAAATTGTATCACACAACTATATAGTTTGCTATAGTAAATCCGCTATCACAAATTTTAAGAAATTAATTTTGGATTCGTAACCTAAGCCCTTACAACTCCCTCAATCCCGATAATAAAAGAAATAGGGACATGTAAATTTTATAGTCTGACATATTTTATCCTGGTTATAGAGATAATTTAAAATCCATGTTATACGTCCCAAGAAACCCCTAAAATCAATTTGAAAAAAATCTGAAAAATGTAAAGTACCTAGTCTCCTTTGTTGTATCTGCCATATTAAATTGTAAAGAATTAAATTCACATCGTAACCTACCGAAACCGAAAACCCCCTAATATCAATTTTGAAAAAATCTGAATAACGTAAAATTTTCAATACACCATATTGAATCCGCAATATTGAATTACAAAATAAAATTTTTGTATAAAAATTGAACCAACTTCTAAAAGTGTGCTAAAAAGTGAAAAATAACTATAAATTTCTATATGAAATTGAAATTTTTGAAGTCGGCGGCAAACTGATACCTAACAAAATGGGATTTGCACAAACGGATTACAAATTCTTCATTTCTAATTGCTTTCTTACCATAATTTTATATATTAATAGTTATTTGTTTCATTTGTCGTCGATTTCAAAAATTTCAATTTCATATAAAAATATGTAATTATTTTTCACTTTTTAGCGCACTTAGAAGTCGGTTCAATTTTTTTTAAAAATTTTATTTTTCTATTTTTGGTTTTGAATTCATTATGATACCCATAAATTATTTGAAGTAAGTACTAATCGAGATTATTGTACCTCGCAATGATTCCAAGGTGGCAAGAAAGTACGCATTTTATCCAAAGTTGTAAATCAGCCTAAAATGGACCACTTAAATTTCTTTGATTCTTATAGTTTTCCAATTACCAATGAAATTGTATCAAACAAATATTTAGTCTGGCCACTTTCTTAAATTTCAAATTAATTTTAGATGGGTAATATTGGCCCCAAAACCTTCCAATATCCATATTTAAAGAACTTGAGACGTAAATTTCTTAGCCAGATATATTTTATACTGCATCTCGAGTTTGTATCCGCCCCAAGAACTCCTCAATATCAATTTTAAACAAAATTGGAAAATGTAGAATTTTCAGTTCCTCATATTGTACCTTATCAACTTAATAGTTGTAAAAAATTAACTTCGTATTCGTAATACACACCCTAATACCAAATCTGAAAAAAATGCGAATAAGGTAAAATTTTCAACTCACCATATTGGATCCGCCATATTGAATTTCAAAAAAATAATTTTAACATCTTAATCTAATCTAAATCTAAACCCTTCAAAGCCCCCTAGTGTCAATTTTGGATGAAATCTGGAAATTTAAAATTTCTAGACCGTCATATTTCATCTGAGATATTAGATTTTCTTAAAATAATTTTATATTCGCTATTTACATTTTCCAAATAAAAAAATATAAAATCTTTAGTTTGCCATATTGAATCCCGAAAAAATACTATTAAATTCATAATTTACACCCTCATGAACCCCCTATATTTTTTGGAAAAAATCAAAAAATGAAAAATTTTTACGACGCCATATTGAATCCGCCAGATTGAGTTTTTCAAAAACTATTTTAAATTCATAATTAACACTAACAAAAATCCCCCAATACTGATTTTAGACAAAATCGAGAGATGTAGAATCTTTAATCCGCCATCTTGGATCCGCAATATTTATTTTTTTTAAATAATGTCAGATTCGCAATGTACGATCCCAAAAACTACCACATATCAATTTTGAAAAATATCGGATAAAATTAATTTTATCCGCCATATTGGATACGCCATATTAAATTTTTTTAAAAATAATTTCAGATTCGTTATGTGCGACCCCAAAAACATCACCGTACTAATTTTGGAGAAAATCGGACAAAATTGATTTTTTGTTCGCCATATTGGATCCACCATATTGAATTTTTTAAAAATATTTTGGATTCGTTATGTGCGACCCCAAAAACACCACCGTACTAATTTTGGAGAAAATCGGACAAAATTGATTTTTTGTTCGCCATATTGGATCCACCATATTGAATTTTTTTTAAATATTTGGGATTCGTTATGTGCGACCCCAAAAACACCACCGTGCAGATGTTGGAGAAAATCGGACAAAATTGATTTTTTGTTCGCCATATTGGATCCACCATATTGAATTTTTTAAAAATATTTTGGATTCGCTATGTGCGACCCCAAAAACTCCCTCATGCCAATTTTGGAGAAAATCGAACACAACTGATTTTTTCGTCCGCCATATTGGATCCGTCATATTGAATTTTTTCAAAATAATTTTAGATTTGTCATATGCGACCCCAAAAACTCCCGCAAACCAATTTTGGAGAAAATCGAACAAAATTGATTTTTTCGTCCGCCATATTGGATTCGCCATATTGAATTTTTTCAAAATAATTTTAGATTCTTCATGTGCGACCCCGAAAACTCTTCCGTACCAACTTTGGACAAAATCGGACAAAATTTATATTTGTGTCCGCCATAGTGAATCCGCCACATTGAATTTTTTAAAAATATTTTGGATTCGTTTCGTGTGATCCCAAAAACTCCCTCGTACCAATTTTGGAGAAAATTGAACAAAATTAATTTTTCGTCCGCCGTATTGAATTTTTTAAAAATATTTTGGATTCGTTATGTGCGACCCCAAGAACTCCCCCATACCAATTTTGGAGAAAATCGAACAAAACTGATTTTTTTGTCCGCCTTATTGGATCCGCCATATTGAATTTTTAAAAAATAATTTTAGATTTGTCATGTGCGACCCCGAAAACTCTTCCGTACCAACTTTGAACAAAATCGGACAAAATTGATTTTTGTGTCCGCCATAGTGGATCCGCCATATTGAATTTTTTAAAAATATTTTTAATTCGTTATGTGCGACCCCAAAAACTCCCCCGTACCATATTTGGAAAAAATCGAACTAAATTGATTTTTTTGTCCGCCATATTGGATCCGCCATATTGAATTTTGTAAAAATATTTTGGATTCGCTATGTGCGACCCCAAAAATTCCCCCATACCAATTTTGGAGAAAATCGAACAAAACTGATTTTTTCGTCCGCCATATTGGATCCGCCGTATTGAATTTTTTAAAAATATTTTGGATTCGTTACGTGTGACCCCAAAAACTAACCCGTACCAATTTTGGAGAAAATCGAACAAAACTGATTTTTCGTCCGCCATATTGGATCCGCCGTATTGAATTTTTTAAAAATATTTTGAATTTGTTATTTGCGACCCCAAAAACTCCCCCATACCAATTTTGG
Organism: Diaprepes abbreviatus; assembly: GCA_034092305.1. Classification (NCBI taxonomy): domain Eukaryota; kingdom Metazoa; phylum Arthropoda; class Insecta; order Coleoptera; family Curculionidae; genus Diaprepes; species Diaprepes abbreviatus. Next base: position 2,913,213 of record JASJET010000085.1, on the reverse strand, counting down.
AGAAATTCGAACAAAATTGATTTTTTCGTCCACCATATTGGATCCGCCATATTGAATTTAAAAAAAAATAATTTTGGATTTGTCATGTGCGACCCCGAAAACTCTTCCGTACCAACTTTGGACAAAATTGATTTTTGTGTTCGCCATAGTGGATCCGCCATATTGAATTTTTTAAAAATATTTTGGATTCGTTATGTACGACCTCAAAAACTCCCCCGTCCCATATTTGGAGAAAATGTGACAAAATTGATTTTTTGTCCGCCATATTGGATACGCCATATTGAATTTTTTAAAAATATTTTGGATTCGTTATGTGCGACCCCAAAAACTCCCCCATGCCAATTTTGGAGAAAATCGAACAAAACTGATTTTTTTTGTCCGTCATATTGGATCCGTCATATTGAATTTTTTCAAAATAATTTTAGATTCTTTATGTGCGACACCAAGAACTCCCCCATGCCAATTTTGGAGAAAATCGAACAAAATTTATTTTTTTTCGTCCACCATATTGGATTCGCCATATTGAATTTTTTAAAAATAATTTCAGATTCGTTATGTGCGACCCCAAAAATTCCCCCGTACCAATTTTGGAGAAAATCAGACAAAATTGATTTTTTGTTCGCCATATTGGATCCGCCGTACTGAATTTTTTCAAAATAATTTTAGATTCTTTATGTGCGATACCATAAACTCCCCCATACCAATTTTGGAGAAAATTTTAAAAAATTGATTTTTTCATCCGCCATATTGAATATTTTAAAAATAATTTTAGATTCGTCATGTGCGACCCCGAAAACTCCCCCATACCAACTTTTAATAATATTAATACATAATAATATATCATGTAATTAGTTACAAGAAAACAAATTGTTACTTATATATTCTGATAGGAATGAAAAACTTATTTTTTACTATTGCGCAGCACGAAATAACTATACTAAACGAACTACGCAGAAAGATATTCTAAATAGTCTGAAAATAATATAATATCGCCATTGTTGCCAGATTGGGAATGCTTTAGAGATGATAAATTCATGTTTAGGAATCTTAAGAGGACGCTTACCAATCGAATTGATGAAAGTAAAAAAAGTTTGACGTATTCAGATTAATATACGTGAAGCGACAATTGCGCCTCTACTGGCAAACTGGTTGTATTAGACATATACAAATTAATACGAAAAACGTCGGTTTAAATATTTTCTGGGCGTCCAACCTAATTTTTGGGAAATGTCTTTGGGTAATCCCAGGAACCTATTCCCGAAGTTTACATGGCGATACATCTCGGCGTCCTTATACGGACGCTTTGGTGAAGGCGGACGCTCGGGAGATATTAATTTGACAATGTATGGACGCCTAGTAGATAGTTGGATATATATATATATATATATATATATATATATATATATATATATATATATATATATATATATATATATATATATATATATGTTGAACTTTCTATTGACGCTGAATTTATTTCATAGAATACTATTTAGGCAAGATATCGTTTTTTCCTTGCTAATCTTATATAAGTGGAGTCAAGTGTTTTATGCAAAATAATTAGTAGTTTAGAAATTGTTTTTCAGAAAACGGTTGTTGAAAATTTTTGAGGCAAGAGTAAATATAGTAAGTTTGTGGTATAAATTCATAATGCTAAGTGCGTTGAAGTTCTCATTGCAAAGCTTTATGGAACCTTCAATATTTTTTGGAACTTTAGGAAGTCTAATAGTACTCTGCCATCTGCTATATCTTATCAAGGTCAGGAAGTAACTAATCCCACTGACATCGTAAATTCATTTGCGAGTCCTCTATTGTTTCTACTCCTTATGTACCTACTTCTAGTCATGGTTGCAATTCTTACGCTATCTCTTTATCTAAAATAATGCTTAAAGACCTTGAGAAAGCCTGTAAAAAATTGAAGACCAAATTCTCAGCGGGTCCCGATTCCATTCCTTCGTTTGTCGCAAGGGATTGTGCTTGGGCGTTTGCTGAGCCTTTGTAATTTTTAATTTATGCATTCAGAAATGTATTTTTCCTGATCTATGGAACGAATCAAAAATCTGCCCGGTTTCCAAAAAGGATAATGGAACCAGGGTCCAAAATTATCGTCTCATAGCATGTGCAATTTTGCAAAGTTATTTGAGCGGGATCTTCAGGCACAAATATCTTTTTACAGAGCGCTTCTTATGATCGATCAACACCATGGTTTTGCTTCTGGAAAGTCAACCCTGGCCAATCTTTGTACTATTGCGCAGTATGTCTCTTTGAGTATTGATTCTGGCACTCAGGTCGATGTTGTTTATATAGATTTTTCCAAAGCTTTTGATCAACTTGATCACAATTTCCAAATTGTCGGACTTTGGTTTTAATGACAATCTTATTGGATTTTTTTAAAGCCACCGATTAAACGGTTCTCACTATGTTGAATGCCGTGGTCATAGATCTAGTAATTTTGTAGTAACGTCGGGTGTTCCTCATGGGTCTGTTTTGGATCCCTTACTTTTTAACGTTTTTATTAACGATATCACATGTGGGTTGAATAACAGCTTCCCACTTTATGCAGATAATTTAAGGATATTCTGGAATCCTGGCGATTGCTTGAGCCTTGAACTGGATCTCATGAAATGCTTGGTGTCTAAAAACCAAACTGCCTCTGAATGTAGACAAATGCAATGTTTCATTCTTAAGAAGTAGAATGCCTCTTCTGCATGATTATGGAATCAGCGGTGCTTTTCTAAGGCGAGTTAACTGCATTAAGGACCTGGGAGTCACGTTTGACTGCAGACTCATATTTGTCAATCATATTAATGATCCAAATCGAGATATTACCGAACACAGGGCTTTCTAGTCAGATCTAGTCATGAATTTCAATCGTTTCAGGTCATAAGCACATTATAGTATTCTCTTGTACGTAATAATAGGGACTCTGGTTCTATAGGGCAGTGTAAATAAATAAATAAAAAATAATAATTATAAAAAAAACTTTTAATATGTACAGGGTAACTTTAACATCACTTCTATAATTTTGGAACGTTTTTATGACTAATTGCTTAGAAACTGACTCCCAAGTTGTTCTACATCGACTTCTGGCGTCAGTACTAAAGAAAATCATTTATTTTCATACCAGATCTGTTTATCTGGAGCAAAAATGTTTGCAAAATTCGACCTGATTTTATTTATTTTTTTTTTAATTAATTTTTTTTATATCTAGAATTTCTATTGATTAAACCAAGGTATTAGAAATATGCAGAAAGTTTTTTTAACTAAATAAAATCACTGTGATCCCTCTTAATCCTCTTTAACTATAATCATATACCGAAGAAGGTTGAAATTATAGCTGAAATGTTTAAATTTACCCCCCGTTTGCCATTACCCCGCCCGACCCTACTTATCAATTTAATACTTCCAAAAAAAAATTAAACAGATAATTAAGCTTGCTCCACCCGTATCACTGTCGAATTTTCTCACAAGTTTGAAGAGGACTTGAATAAATGTGTAATTTAATCCTCTTTTGTTTTAAAGTTGTTTCTCCGTTATTAACTTAACATTTATGTTTTAGTCATGCGAGGCTTTATCTTTGTCAAACATTTTATCCGTTTAAATTATTGAGATACTGAAATATTAAATTCTCAAATAACATCTTTTCTCTCCGTTAACACATTATAGAATTTCTAAAAAAAAAACTTTATTTTGCGACGTACGTTACAAATCTAAAAATGTTTGTTTTATTTACTTTGGCTGGGATTCGAACCTCTGTCACCCGCGTCACTGTCGAATCATCTACCAAATTATTCTAGAAAATGTATGTGTTTTTTAACCTTGTTTTGTATGTTTTAGCTTTTTTAAGTTTTTTTTCTGATTATGTACTTTTTTTACTGTCAGTATCGATGTATGGTAAAATATTTACAATTCTGGACAGTTTTTCACCAAGGTTGCCAAAAAAACTGCTATCAATAGCGTCACCTTTTGCAAACTCTACAAACTAACATAAAATCATTTATAATAAAATGTAATCAAAGTAAAAGTCTCTTTAAAATGAGGCATAATTTTTTAAATTTGGTTAAAACAAATCAAACGTTCCCAATTTTAAAAATTTTAAATCGTTACCCTTTGCCACACTATTACTATGGTAACTACACTGTGAAAAAACGGCTACGACTGTAAGATAAAATATATTAATAAATATGGCCAATATATCATTTGAAAATATTTTTTGATATTTAATTCCATCGCTATTCTGTTTCCAAAAATCGATAGTTTCTATAAATAACTTGGATACAGCCGTAGAGCCGTACGTATATCGGAAATAAACTTTTTAAAATCTTTATCATTTTCTGTATAAATTTTGCAAAAATAATTTTTAAGTACACTGTAAAAAAACTTTACATTAAATTTAATGTAATGTGCTGGAAGCAAATTCCATAAACCGTTTATTAAATTCATTTAATGTTAATACATTAATTTAATAATTTTTACATTAAATCTAACGTAATTATGCCAATAATTTCAGTAACTTTATTGAAATTTAAGGCAACATTCAATTAAATTTAATGTACAAAGCTTTAATTTTAAAGTATATGTAACTTATTCACTATTTAAGGTACAAAATCATTAAATTAAATTAATGAATGTTCCTTACATTTATCATATAAGGTTATTTTTAGCAGTGTACACTGTTAAAAATACAGGTATAAAATCATTAAATAAAATTAATGATTGTACCTTAAATTTAAGAATATTTTTAACAGTGTACGCTGTTAAGGGTACATTCATTAATTTAATTTAATGATTTTGTACTTTAAATCTTAAATAAGTTACATGTACTTTGAAATTAAAACTTTGTACATTAAATTTAATTGAAAGTTACCTTAAGTTTCAATAAAGTTACTGAAATTATTGCTATAATTACATTAGATTTAATGTAAAAATTATGAAATTTAATGCATTAACATTAAATGAATTTAATAAACGGTTTATGAAATTTGCTTCCAGCACATTACATTAAATTTAATGTAAAGTTTTTTTACAGTGTATTTAAAAATTATTTTTGCAAAATTTATATAGAAAATGATAAAGATTTTAAAAAGTTTATTTCCGATATACGTACGGCGCTACGGCTGTATCCAAGTTATTTATAGAAACTATCGATTTTTGGAAATAGAATAGCGATAAAATTAAATATAAAAAAATATTTTCAAATGATATATTGGCCATATTTATCAATATATTTTATCTTATTATTATATATAGCATATATGGTTTCTAAGATACAGCCGGTCACCAGCCTTAAGTGATCACGTTTTAGACAGAGAGCCTGTAAGAACTGTATTTATTCATTGAGAACTTCGGACACCATTAATTTATATACTTATCATGATATTTTCATGTATATATAGCTTTTATTTAGAACCTCAATCGTAAAAACGGTCCTACAGGATAGATAAAGAATACGAATGACAGTCACCAGACTTATTGAATATCATGAATCTATAAATGATGTGAGAAACTTGGAATGAAAACTTTTTCAAAATTTAATGTAGATAGTATAAGCATTAAAATAGGTATTCGAAACTGTTTGAAATCAGGATACAGAATTGATTTAGTCAGATGTCTTTACTCAGTGTTGAATAACCTAAAAACGTCAAAAAATTGAAACATATCATGGTATCATTGGAAAATAAACAGTAGGCAATATTGCCAACTACCATTAATACTGTGTGGAGTTACATTTATTTTATAATATACCAGTTTATATATATACACAATTTTAATCATAAATATGCAATATTTTTAGCATAATTAAATTGTGTTTGCCAAGGACAATTTTATATAATAATTGGTGCATTAATTCTTGACACATTTATTATTAAAATTCTTTGTTCTTAAAGTCAGCGTATAAAAACGCTATGCATACTTATGTATTTTTTCATTTTAAGAATATCATTAATCGGCAGCAAAAACTTTTTTTTATATTACAAATTTTATTCAATTTCATGGGAACTCCATTTTTTTTTATATATAATATTGTCTGTTTGCTTAGTCTAACATATACCGCTATATGATGAACCTTGCGGACTTGAAGTCCCAACTTCTCTATATTTTAAGATTTTTAGAGTTAGTTTAGGGTACCCAATTAGGTCTATTCAGAAGAGAACTTGGTAATCTCAAGGTATAACCAAAGTAGAACAGTGTTCCAGCGGTTGATGGTTGACTTCCGACTTTATATAACTTGTAGCCGTATATACAGTATTCTCGGTTTTTAAAACTCTTGTCTTATTAGTCCTGCATCATGAATATATGAACACGTATTGTCTTCCTGGTTCACGCAAATTGATTGATCACACTAATAGGATCAAATGATCCGATATAACTATATCGGGTCAATTTTTTTGCCTTCTTAGCATCTCCATATGTCTGTGTTTCACTATATTACCTTTTTAGATTATTGTTAGGCATGGTGCCAGAAATGTGATATATAATACACTCCGTTGTATGAGAGGTTTGCCCGTGTATGAGATCCGTGATCTCCCGAAGATTGTTCAGTGTTCATGGGAACAAAAATTTAGTTCTTTCAGTAAATTCCTATCCATAGACTTTTTTGCATTTATTAGATATTTTCCCCATAAATAATTAAATTATTCACCTTAATCTGACATTATTCCATCTAATCATCAAACATCTAAAGTTTGGTGACAATTCAGTAACACAGTATACATATTAACAATTTTATCGTTATGTATATCAATTATAACAATATTTTTAATAGTTTATTTTTAAAACTAAAGAAAATAATATTAAGAAAATATTAACATTATTTATTGACATACCTATTTATTTCGACAAATAAATGTGTACTCCCACCGTTTACACATGTCATAAAATTACCAAAGCAAACAAGAAGCGGCGCTCGGATCATGTGTCATAAAAGCATAATTATATTCGGTGACTTTTAACACCGCATAATAATATCGTTCTTGAATACATAACTTAGGTAGGTGGCAATCGCAGATTCATTTAACGTTATACGGTAACGCTAAATTCACGATAGATAAAAATTGACAATATATTTTTCATATCCAAGGACCAATTTTAATTAGAAATTAGTTTGGAAAAAAATGGTTAAAGAATATAATTTGCTAGATTTCATGTGTTTATCTTTAATATAATAAATTTAAAAAAACGTTTAAAATATCTACCCTATATTGTTTTAAAAAGATGTGAATATATTTAATGTTTTCTTTTGTAAATTTCCCAAAATTATGGGGACATTATTAAAATATTATTTATTTGTTTAACATAATTATCATAGAATCGATTTATTCATACACATACTGAGAGTCTATTACGAATATGGAGTTTATCTTGATTTTTAAATTCTACAAATAATTCAAATGACATCATAGTTCTAGATGGACAAAAATAAGTAGATCTTGGGTATTCTTATACTCGTAGTTTGCTGTCCCTGTTTTTGTGTTATAATTACAATCTGTAAAATCAAGGTGTTAGGGCTAATAACGTAAAAACTATTTAAATTTGTAGGATTATCAAGGGGAAACACTTTTGAAAGTCCTCAGTTATTTCAATTATTAATTTTTCAGCCGTTTTCTTTATTTATAGTGTCAAAAATTGCTCAACATTATCATTATATTAAATATAAAACAGGTACGCTACGAAATTTAAACGATTTCATGCTTAAAGTCCCACGAATTTTCTTCAGTTCACTAGGTGGCGCTACGCTGCACACGTACGTCCGTTGTTATTCTATCCTTGTTTACTATTGCACAATAATAAAGAACGTTATTGTCTTGAAAAGTTAGACTGGCATTCTATCTACTATCCTCGATTATTGGCTTGCGATGTTGCCAACTCTACCGTTTTAACGATAGATGTTTCGTTTTCATAAGTGACCTATCGTTTTATCACTAATCGATTTCATGCTTCAAGGCCCACGAATTTTCTTTAATTCACTAGGTGGCGCTACGCTGCCCATGTACGTCCGTTGTAATTCTATCCTTGTTTACTATTGCACAATAAAAAAGAACGTTATTTTCTTGAAAAGTTACACTGGCATTGTATCTACTATCCTCGATTACTGACTTGCGGTGTTGTCAACTCTACCGTTTGAACGGTAGATGTGCCGTTTTCATAAGTGACTTATCTTTTGCATATTGTACAATATTATTATTATACTATTTATAAAATATCTACGTTACGAAATTTAAACCATTTTATGCTTAAAGGCCGAAAAATGTTCTTTAAATCATTAGGCCTCACATGTAAGACCGTTGTTGTTTTATCCTTGTTTGCCAGTGCACAATAAAAAGGAATAGATGTAAATCTGACTTTTCAGATTTTGTGTATAAACAGGGTGGTAGAAATTTCGCAATCAATATTTTCAATTCTCCTTTTTTGTTTATAACAAAAAAAAAAGCAAGAGTGGTGATAGTAATGTAAGTTGGCAAGTTAATTAAGAAAATTAATAAAACCGATTTGTATTCGTATTCATTTTCTTAAGTTTAAGGTAATATAATGTCTAAAATTAAGCTTTATTACACAAATAAAGATCTATTTGATGTCTATCTAGCAGACCTACCGTTTTTTTCGAAATGTATCGTGTTTCCGAACGGATTTACTATTTTTCGTAAGAGGTAAGTTGGCAACACTGCTGGCTTGAGACAGTTGCGCTGCCGTAATATTACCATGCACACTGAGACAATACTGGTTTGACTCTGCTACTACTAAATAAGTCTTTGTTTTTTTTTAAATATATATTAAAAATAATTTTTATAGATTGGTTAGTTGTTACCAACTGCCATTAAGGAGTTTTCGCGTAACAAGTAGCGTTAAGGTAATGTTTTTTTTTTACTGCGGTATATGTCAACTCTTGTTACGTGATGCGATAATAAATCAAACAGTAGCAAGAAGCATTGTTTATGGGAAACTTTTTCTTAATCTCTTTCATTGTATTTTAATTTTTTTTCGGTAATAGAGTGTTAATAATGCATGGGATGTCGCTTCTCTTTTTGTCGTTTGAAGTGTTAACGTTTAGATTGGTACCTTTTATTTAAAAGAAGTAGCAGATACAGGACGTGTTGAGGTGGTAAGGGATTAAAGGGAATATTTTATGCTCTATTTTAAAATTTGTGGCTTTATTTTGGCTTAAAAGAATGTACATGGACGTGGTTTTTTTGTACAGCAACATAAAATGTGCAGATCAAGTAGTGGGAAGTACTAGGCAACAACACAAGTATATTTTTAATCATTAGAATCATAGAATATAGCCATGATATTGCTAAGTGGTGAATTGGTTTTTTTCGTCGTTCATTTTATCGAAGCAAAAAATACACATATATTTGAAGGAAAACTTTTCTCAAGATACATTAAATTGTATATGCTCATGTATTTCTGTACGTAACAGCATAGCAATTTGAAAATGTTTTATCGTTTTCATAGCTTACTTCAATTCACACTATTATTCCTTTCAAGGATATACTTTTAACATTTAAAAAGTTCCACATATTTACTTTAAAGACGATATAGTTTTCTAGGTCTTTGCGTGGACAAAATCCATAAAAAATATAATCATATGGTAATAAATCGCGTTACGATTGACAGGAAAAGACACGAAGACTATTGCAAAAATAGAATCTAATTATTTTCACATTTGGGTGTAGTTTAATTCCCAATTTGTGGGTTGCGTTCTATCTAGAGCACATAAATCTAATGACAATTGCCTTTTGACCTATTGTCATAGAAAATATTCATTATTAAAACAGATGAATTATCAAAAATTAAAGTGTTGTGATTTTTGTGGAATATTTGGATCCCTAGCCCATATTTGAGTACGTTTTTTGGCATAATTTAAAAAGAAACTGGTTATTTCTGCCTAGAGTAACCTTTTCCGTATTACTGGTAAATCAGCTACTGTACACAACTTGTCTAATAGTAAAAACATTAACTGAGGTTCTAAAATTTGACGACTGAAGTGGCAGCAGAATTTTGAACATTTGCAAGACGATAATGGTGATTATCAGAAAATTCACCAAAAATTTACTGACGATGTAACAATATCTCTTGTTTGAGAAACGAAAAAGTTTATATTTGATTAAATTTGAAAATGGTTCATTATTGAATCCCTTTAAGGATGTTTAGTGGTATTACAGAGGATGCGGGTACAGATGAGGCACCTTAAATAAAAGAAATATGTCGTTTGCAACATCTATAAATGAACATAAAATATCTTGGGAAAATTATTGTGTGTTTTGAATTGTATTACGAACATATATAACATTTTTAAAAGTTATGTGATTAATTAATAATCTTTAATTCATAAATGTATGTATGTAGCAGATTGACGAACAAATTCGACACATATCAACCTGTTGAACAAGCAGGATTCAGAAGGGGATATGGAACATGCGACCACCTACATACACTAAAAATATTAATAGAAAAAACCAACGAGTATAATCTGCCTCTGTACATGGCCTTTGTTGACTACGAGAAGGCTTTCGACAGCGTAGAACTATGGGCTGTTGAGGAAGCTTTGGTAAATAGCAGAATAGACTCGAGATACCAAAAATCTATTGCATAATGTCTATCTAGACGCAACGATGATAGTACAACTTGATGATGAGCTAAAGACGAACCGTATCCCAATCAAAAGAGGACTAAGACAGCGAGATACAATCTCGCCCAAATTATTTACAATGGCCCTGGAAGACTTGTTCAAATCATTAAATTGGGAAAATAAAGGGATAAACATTAATGGTCGATTCCTAAATCATCTGAGATATGCAGATGATATACTCTTGATCGCATCCGACTGGGAAGAGCTGCAGTCAATGATAAACGACCTCCATGAAACATCGGTCCAACGAGGATTAAAGATGAATCTCAGAAAAACAAAAGTAATGTCAAACTCAGACGAACAACAAGTTATAACAGTAAATACAACCGAAATAGAACAGGTGAATGAATATATATATACTTAGGCCAGGCCATAAGAGCGAGTAAGGATAAGCAGACAGCCGAAATAACACGAAGAACTCGATTAGGAGGGATGGCGTTCGGAAAACTCTCCTATGTTTTGAAAAATCAGAAAATTCCCTTATACTTAAGAACCAAAGTATTTGATTGTTGTATATTGCCGGTTCTAACATACGGAGCGCAGACGTGGACTTTTACAAAATCAAATTTGGACAGAATCCGCAAGACTCAAAGGGCTATGGAACGACACATGTTAGGAATATCACTCAGAGATAAAAAACGAAATGAGTGGATAAGAAGAAAAACCGACGCAGTTGACGCTATAGAAAGAGCAGCATCACTAAAATGGAAATGGACAGGCCATAACGAACGAATAAAAGACAACCGTTGGAATTCAGAAATTGGAAAATGGCGCCCATATGAAGGGAAGAGATCCAGAGGCAGGCCACAGATGAGATGGAAGGATGACATAGTCAGACATGCCGGCTTGATGTGGCAAAGAAGAGCCCAGAATAGAGAGATTTGGAAACAAATAGGGGAGGCCTATATCCAGTTTTGGAAGGATGAAAACTAGGCAAAAATGAAATGAAAATGAATTCATAAATATTAAATTAGGCTTGGCAACAACGCATATATTTTGTATTGCCAACTTTTTGCCAAAATTTTAACCTTTTATATGACGTGTTTCAATGCGTTGTTTATCAATGTTATCTCGACAGTTCGATGGAAAGGCAAATTTGTGAAAAAAATATTCGAAAAAAAAACGAATATATGATAATTTCACACACAAAATATAAAACTGGCATACAATGACATGACGGAGTGTTAACAGTAAGATAAAGTTCAATTTAATAATCCGAGCAAAATTGATAAAAGGTATTGGTGTAATACACAGAAAAACTTTGATTTTGGTGGGAATGTCCTTTATAAGGCAGTGTTGCCCAGTTTCTTATTCCGTCGTAGCAGAGTTGAAGAAAAGTAACCAAGCTGAAAATTTCTTTCCAAAATGCGCGATAAGACAAGAAGAAAACATATCAACATTCTTGAAAACCTATTCTATCATACAATTACCTTTTTTCTTCTATGTCTTCTATGTTTCCGTAAGAGGAATGTGATTTGAAGATACTTTTAAAGTTTTTTTCACAAAACCCCCAATAAAAATTATTGAAAAACTTCAGGGTGGTTTTTACATACTAAATAATGAAGCGTAGAGGTTTTATAGGTTTTGGATACAGTTATTTTACATACTTAACCATCACGTCATATACTTTCACGTATACCAGAAGATTTTTAATAAATATATTTTATTTTGATCTCTAATTGTGCCTGTACAAAGCTTTTGTGAGTAGCTTGTATACATATAATAAAATAATTATTGCAGAAATTAAAAATGGACTAAAGAATTTTTTCGGGTGTTTTTACAAAATTATGTGATCTAATTATGTGTTATTTTTTCTGGGTAACTTCGAAGAGTGATTTTTAACAAAAGTTGTAGATTGTAGGTATTGACTTTTAGGAGCTTAAGTTTAAGTTAATTGTTACTATTGCTTCTGTAACATTTTGAGGATGAAAATCTATTTTAAATGCAAATTACAATAAAACATTCGTTTTACGTCTCGTTTTTTTTGATCAGTTTATTAATAATTCAAACTGTAATATTTAAATAAGGGCTAGTCCGATTAGAACGTATCAGTGTAGACAGAATGAACGTTTTGAGAAGTTCTATCTTTTGTTTGTTATATACGTCTTGTTTTGTATCATTGCCTGTTTCATTCATATACTACTCTAAAAGGCATTATACTAGGAATAGAATTGATGATAAGATTATGTGTGGTGTTTAATGCAACTGTCGAGCTAAATTAGTTTGTCTTGTTAAATCAACTGGAATAACAATGAAGGTACATGTAAACTGTATGAAGCATTTGTTTTTTAATATAATTTTTCCAAATATTTGAATATTTCCTTAACTTGATTTATACGTTTGACAGTGTAGAATCAGCAGTGCGTGCCAAGGAAGCTTTAAGTGGTGCAGATATCTACTCCGGTTGCTGTACATTGAAAATTGATTTTGCCAAGGTAAGAAGTAATTTTATTTTAGATTAAGATAATAAGTATTTCATATGCTTATTTAGAATCCAACGAAAGGAAATTTGATTGGAAAATAAAACCATCCCCGCCTGAAAGGGTGTTTAATGTTCAATTTTTGAAAAAAATTACACCTTCTGGGGAGTTAGTATGATTATTAATCATAATATGTAAAGCTATTTATTTGAAAGATTGTCCAAGGAGGTGTTCTAATGTAGAGATCTGATTTGTAATAATAAAGCTTTGTTTGGAATTTTTTTCTGCAGTGGAACGATAAGATATAAGTATAAATTCTTATATATTAATAAATTTTGGAACACCTTCAACAATTTTTCATGTGTTGTTTGAAAATTGTGGGATCATCAAAGGCGAAATAACTACTGCACTCTGTGCACGGTTACACACGGTCACACGGTTTCCTGATGAAGGACACACCTGTACCAAACAAAAGCAAAAAAATGATTTAGACTTGTGGATATGGGGTTAATTAATAGTATCATAAAATATTACAGTTATTTACAAAATGGTGGCCGTTTGAAAAAACCTATTAAAAAATCAGTTTCTTTTTTTGGCTTATGGACATGAATAAAAAATCAATATTATTGACAATTGTTAAATTTTGTTAATTCCTAAGATGGCCACATAAATTCACTACAACAGCAATAAAATCGATCGAGGAGTTCTATGCAATTGTGTGCAAAAAATGTAATTTTTGGGAAATCGCCTTTAAATTTTGTCTATCCTACATATAAATAAAATTGAAGCGTCTGTATGTTTGTACGGCAAATCTTCGAAATGACAACCGATTTCAATGAAACTTTACAGACATGAATTAGTAGTTGTCCGGAGTAATATAGGTTGCTTTTTTACTGTCTGTATGATTTAATCTTCGAAAGGGCTGAATGAAACTTTAGAGACATGGAGGGGACGTTGTCAAGAATGACATATGCGCCTTTTTTTCTCTCTATCTGTCTGTACGGGCTAATTTTCTAAACGTCTGAACCGATATCTGTCCTTATCTTTTTGTGTGTTCGTCTAGACCAGTTACTAATAGCAATTAGGCTAATTTTAATGATATTTTCACAGAAAGTTAGTTGAACAGCACGTGATCTAAAAAAAAATAGAGAATTCTCATAACTCAAACTTTTATTTCTCAAGTTTCTCGCGGACGAAATTGCGAGGAAGAGCTAGTTTGTAATAAAATTGAAATTTTACAACTTATCATCAATCTGCTAGACCTAAACCATAAAGACAATATGCCATATATGACAAATATATGTATTTTATTTATGTTATGGTCCTATTAATATTTTCGATACACTACAAAATCTACTTAAAGGATAGGTTAGGTTGTAGTTCTATTATAAATTGGAAAATATCAGGTATAAATAGGCTTCGATTATTTAATACATAGACACTGAATAAACCCTGTTAAATGGATTTGCAGTTACCTATATTTTAATGGCATTGTAAGACTATTTAAAATCATCACGCTGATTTTACTTACCTTTTTTTCTCATTTTGTTTATGTTTGAAGTCCAGGAAAAATTACAACAATTTTTTTTCAGTCGTCCATATGTTAATTAAATGAGCGCGTAATTTGTTGTGCTAGTTTGAAAAGATTTAATGCTAACAAGAGTAGTACTCTGATTAAATATAAATTCTGTCGAGTTGAACTAAATTCAGTAATGGCTCATTTAATTCGGAAATAAAAGTTACATTGTTTCCAAACGTGTCAGTTATAACAGAATATGTTACTGATCTGACCAATTCAGTTTGATTCCCGGTCGGTTTAATTAGTTTTCTTTTTTGTCGAAAAATTATATTTCTGTATCTTGGTCTTGAGTAATTAAATTGCTTAATTTAGTTATTTATGTAACATGATAATACAGTTTTTCTATTTATAAACATTTTCATTCCAATATGTTGTTCTTTTTCTCTTTACTCCTCCTTTAATTTTTTTGGACACGCCCAGGAGTCGAGCACTATATCACCCTTCGTCAGTGTCATGACAGAATTTGCTATAGATTTTCGAGACAATTGCTGCAAACCTTAAAATGCGAAATAGTAATAAGATGAAGAAACCAAAGATGAATTTGATTTACCTTGCGAACATCAACGAGAGGGTACCCTCAGGAACAATATTTTGCGAAAGTAACCGTACGGAAAGGTATGTATGTGTGTAGAATTGGGGTCTGTACACTGCGACCTGATAGATCTATTGTTCACCCCTACTGTTGCCAAGTCGTCAGAGATACCTTACCTGCTAAAGCAGGTCCTTTAATCCTATTTCCCTCAGGAACGTTTGGATGTTGGACAGTTTCAAGGTGGATAGCTCTCCTTCTTCTATTTGGTGTGTCTGCATCTTAGAGTTTTCTAGAGCACTGCACTCTGAAAGGATATGAATAGAGAAGAGTCCTTGCAGGTCTGTCCAATAATTGGATCTCCAGCTTTCTTCGTCTGTTTTTAATTCTTCCTGCATGACGCTGCTACTGATTCCACAGAAATGGTGCCTTAGCCCCTTTTCTCGCGAACCTGTCTACTATTTAATTCCCCTCAATCCCGGAAAGACACAATGTCGCCTTGATTTCCCGTATTCTGTCGTTGGTAATTCTCTCTATTTTTGACTTGCCTATAATCCATTTCCGTGGCTTTAAGATATCTTTTTATTTTTCCGTTATTTGCCATACTTCAGTAATATATGTCACAATGCTCTTTATTATTGTCGTGTAAATTCGATCTTTGTTTGTTTTGATGTATCTTGATCCCAAAAAACATCCTTTCATTATGGATAATTGCTCTTCTTCTCTGCTTCTACATTTCTATTCTTTAGCCAGCTTACTATCATTTATAATCTTCATTTTTAAGTATGTATAGTTCTGACGGTGTTTTATATGTTGACTATTATTTAGGGTCAAATCTGGTTATACATCACCAATACACATGTATTCAGTTTTCTTTAGATTTACTTCGAGTCTCCATTTTCCGTATTCCTTGATAAGTTTCCTTTTCATGTATTCGAGGTCATCGTAATCTTGGGCCGGTACTACCTGGTCGTTCATGAAGCATAAAGTTTATAAGATTTTATTATTTAAGGGTATTCCTATGCTATTTCACTTTCATTTCCATGATTTCAATGCTTGTTTGAAATATATTGTATTTTACAGAGAGAGAGACTTTAAACCTATCAGAGATTGTGCTTCCCACTTTAATTCTAGATGTTTTATTTTCATATGGTTTTCGTATAGCTCTTATTAAGATTACGTTAATATTTATTGTTTGCAGCGCTTGTCACAGCTTGTCTTGTGGTAGGCTGTCATAAGCTTATTTCAGATCAACATACCTCAAATATACTTTCTGATTGAAAGCTGTTTTTTCTCTATAACTTGGAAGATACAAAATACGTGATCAATTGTAGATCTGCATGTCCTGAAACCTGCTTATTTTATCGCCTCCATATTTCTGTTCAATTTTGTCTACTTAGGGTACTGATCACGATAATACCGTTATAATTGTTACAGTAATCTCTCCGTCCTTTTTTGTGAATAGTGGTTATTTGTGAGGTTTTCCATTCTCTAGATACCTTCATTTCGTTTAGGCAATGTTGGAAGAGACGTATAAGATGTTGACAAAGCTTTCTCGCTCTATTTTTAACTAACTCCGTCTATATGTCGCCAGGTTCAGGGGCCTTTCCTTTTTTAACCATTTGCAAACATTTGTTACATCTGTTATTCTTATGAGGATATAATTGCATTTATATTTTGTGATTCCTGCTGTTCTTGAAATTCAGTTCTATTTTCAGTTGACAGTTCAGCAAAGTATTGCTCCCACTCGTCGATTTCTTGTTATCTATAAGTAGAGTGATTTATGTACCAGTGACCTATATACGAGTATTCTTTGGCGAACCAAATTTATTGATGATAATGTTTGATAAATAATTATATTTGTTATTGAGTACAGGTAAAAGACTGTTGATCTTTACTTCTGTTATTTCATTAAATCAACAAATCAGAAAAATCTAACTACAACCAACATACTTTTAAAACGGAAAACTCTAAACAAACCTTCTGGTGCCGTTGAAGATTGGCAAGAAAAAAGCTACGAGTATACACCAATGTGAAAAAACCATCCTGATTGGTTTTCCGAAAATTGGATTCTTACAAATTGAAACAATTATTTGTTTATAACAATTTCCACCCTGAAATGCATAAAAAATCTTGGATGGGTCAATATAAATTAAAGGGGCCACTGCGGACCCCCCTGGTCTCTACACTAAACACCCTTTAGAGGATATTATTGAATATAATTGTACCATTTTGTTCAGAACCGATAACTAAATCATAAGCAAAACCTTTCTTTTTATACCCATAAAAGAATGACCTTTAAGGTCTAAATTTGTACCCCTTATCTGGAATGCTACGCCAATCAATATAATATAGCCTTGTACAAGTGGATGAAACTTTTTTTATCTTAAATTATGCTAATAAAATGTTCTTAACTGGGTCTTAAAAAAAACCAATATCTCGTGATTCTGATCTATAAAATTTTTATAACCTTTCATAATTATATTAAAGGATGATAAAAATGGTGTCAACATCGCGCCGTTTTTTAGTAATCGTGAATTTATGTGTTCAACAACCCCTTTTTATTTCGTTGTCGTGTCTCGTGATAATATTAATAATGTTAATAAAAAACATTTGTATATTTTTTCCTTTATATTTTTTTTTTGGTTTTTATTACAGTTTTGGCTCTTGTTTGGCGTAATAAAAAAAAATTGTTATGACCGGATTCAGAAATAAATTCTCTATATGTATTTCAATTGACGTCACAAAAATTTCTTGTAATTTATGTGTTTGTGTATAAAAGTATTGTTTTATGCTAATGAGACCAAATCTTTTTTTATTTAATATCATATAAAAACTAACTAGCGAATTTCGGTCGGTCAGGTAAACCCGAGATGACATATTTTACATGAATTGCAGTAGTCTTAAAACTAAAGAATTGTGACATTTTTGGTCCCATTTTTACTATTTTTAACTTACATTATCTAAAAAACAAAAAATTGAAATATATATATATATATATATATATATATATATATATATATATATATATATATAATTTATTTTTGTATCTTAAACCTTTTGTTAAATATTTTTTTCTAATATTTTCTTGGGTATAGGTTTTTCATTAGAGAAACAAAGGACAATCATTTTCTTTCTGACGTTTCGCTCTACATAGCGAGCTTCTTCAAAAGAGCTTGGTATATTTATTTTACATCTACAAAAATTACAGAATTTTTTATATAATAAACATATATCACAGTAATTACACTTTTATATTTTTAATTTAATTAAAATTAATAAAAACAAAACAGATTTTAAAATAGTCTTAAAGTTTAAAATTCAAAATTTAAAACAATACAAACAGGTTAAAATAGTGAAAATTATAAAATAGTACATACCTTGAAAGTAGTTTTGTGTGTATGTTTAAAAATAAATTCAATTATGATCTTTGGTATGCAATTTGTATGGGTAGATTTATTTTTATAAAAAGCAAAAAATAGGAAAAAAGATTATTATTTATTTTTTAATGACGTTCTTTCACCTGTATGAGTGTATATGAAATCGTTCCAAGCATCATTACATTATTTCTCATATTTATTATAGAGTCGCTTCAAGCATGTTTTATTCAAAAATCAAATTATAGTATATCTGACTTAAATTTTTGACATCTTGCTTGTCATTTACAACATTTTTATCTTTTTTTATGTGTATCATTTCTTTGATGACTAATTTATGATAATTTCTGTCAGTATCTAAAACATGGGTGTTTTTAAAATCAAATTCATGCTTAGATGTTTGTTCATGCTTATGTAAAGATGTCGATGCGTTTTTAGTATACTTGTGTCCATTCACTCTATTTTCAATATATTGTGTCGTCATGCCAATGTATTTCTTAGGACAATTTAGGCATGGAATTGCGTATATTACGTTAGATCTTTTTTTGGTGGGAACTTTGCTTTTTAACTTCGTTAAAATGACCCAAGTAAATTGTTCGCCTTATGGCATACCGTTATGTTATGTTTATCCAAAATATATTTTATTTTTTCAGACAGTTGGTATATATATGGTAATGCAATGAAAGTGTTTTGTGTTTTAGTATTGTTAATTTTATTTTTTTTGTTTGTGTTATAATGTAAATAGGTTCTTTGTTTAATTATTTTTTTTATGAGTAGTTTAGGAAAATGGTTCATTATTAGGGTCTCTTCCACTTTTTTTAGCGCTTCTGGGCGAAATTCGGGTGAAGATAATTTTATAGCTCGATCAACTAAGCCGATTATGACACTATTTTTTTGTTTATTTGGATGTTCAGAGTTAAAATTCAAATACCGGCCCGACCAAGTATCTTTCGTGTACCATTTTGTATGAAGACTATTATCCGTCTTATTTCTGTGTATAGTTAAGTCTAAAAAGTTTATTTTTTGTTCTATTTCAATTTCAGCTGTAAATTTCAGTTTTGGGTGGAAATTATTAAAATATTGTAACAAGCTATCTATTTTGTTTTCGGGTACAGCAGCCAAACAGTCATCTACATAGTGTTTAAAAAAGATTATATTAAAATCCAGTTTTTTCAATACTTCTTCTTCTACATATTCCATAACTATTTGTGCTATTGTTGAGGAGATTGGTAAACCCATAGCACAACCGTCTAATTGTTGGTACAAACTATCTTTGAATTGGAAATAATTATTATTTATTGTAAGTTTTACAGATTCTATAAATTCATTGAGTGTCAATGTTGTGTGTTCTTTTAAATCGTCCCATTTTTCTTCCAAAACTTTGGGAATGATGTCATTGGGTATATTTGTATACAAAGAAACTACATCTAGTGAAACTAATTTATAATTTACAATTCATTGATACAATACAAATACCAACAAATTATAAATTAGTTTCACTAGATGTAGTTTCTTTGTATACAAATATACCCAATGACATCATTCCCAAAGTTTTGGTAGAAAAATGGGACGATTTAAAAGAACACACAACATTGACACTCAATGAATTTATAGAATCTGTAAAACTTACAATAAATAATAATTATTTCCAATTCAAAGATAGTTTGTACCAACAATTAGACGGTTGTGCTATGGGTTTACCAATCTCCTCAACAATAGCACAAATAGTTATGGAATATGTAGAAGAAGAAGTATTGAAAAAACTGGATTTTAATATAATCTTTTTTAAACACTATGTAGATGACTGTTTGGCTGCTGTACCCGAAAACAAAATAGATAGCTTGTTACAATATTTTAATAATTTCCACCCAAAACTGAAATTTACAGCTGAAATTGAAATAGAACAAAAAATAAACTTTTTAGACTTAACTATACACAGAAATAAGACGGATAATAGTCTTCATACAAAATGGTACACGAAAGATACTTGGTCGGGCCGGTATTTGAATTTTAACTCTGAACATCCAAATAAACAAAAAAATAGTGTCATAATCGGCTTAGTTGATCGAGCTATAAAATTATCTTCACCCGAATTTCGCCCAGAAGCGCTAAAAAAAGTGGAAGAGACCCTAATAATGAACCATTTTCCTAAACTACTCATAAAAAAAATAATTAAACAAAGAACCTATTTACATTATAACACAAACAAAAAAAATAAAATTAACAATACTAAAACACAAAACACTTTCATTGCATTACCATATATATACCAACTGTCTGAAAAAATAAAATATATTTTGGATAAACATAACATAACGGTATGCCATAAGGCGAACAATTTACTTGGGTCATTTTATACGAAGTTAAAAAGCAAAGTTCCCACCAAAAAAAGATCTAACGTAATATACGCAATTCCATGCCTAAATTGTCCTAAGAAATACATTGGCATGACGACACAATATATTGAAAATAGAGTGAATGGACACAAGTATACTAAAAACGCATCGACATCTTTACATAAGCATGAACAAACATCTAAGCATGAATTTGATTTTAAAAACACCCATGTTTTAGATACTGACAGAAATTATCATAAATTAGTCATCAAAGAAATGATACACATAAAAAAAGATAAAAATGTTGTAAATGACAAGCAAGATGTCAAAAATTTAAGTCAGATATACTATAATTTGATTTTTGAATAAAACATGCTTGAAGCGACTCTATAATAAATATGAGGAATAATATAATGATGCTTGGAACGATTTCATATACACTCATACAGGTGAAAGAACGTCATTAAAAAATAAATAATAATCTTTTTTCCTATTTTTTGCTTTTTATAAAAATAAATCTACCCATACAAATTGCATACCAAAGATCATAATTGAATTTATTTTTAAACATACACACAAAACTACTTTCAAGGTATGTACTATTTTATAATTTTCACTATTTTAACCTGTTTGTATTGTTTTAAATTTTGAATTTTAAACTTTAAGACTATTTTAAAATCTGTTTTGTTTTTATTAATTTTAATTAAATTAAAAATATAAAAATGTAATTACTGTGATATATGTTTATTATATAAAAAATTCTGTAATTTTTGTAGATGTAAAATAAATATACCAAGCTCTTTTGAAGAAGCTCGCTATGTAGAGCGAAACGTCAGAAAGAAAATTATTGTCCTTTGTTTCTCTAATGAAAAACCTATACCCAAGAAAATATTAGAAAAATATATATATATATATATATATATATATATATATATATATATATATATATATATATATATATATATATATATATATATATATAGGGTGCCCAGGAAAACGTGGAAATATCACGGATATGAAAAAATTACGTCAAAGGATTACTACAGGTTCATATAAACTTTTTTCGTATGAGCCTCCCCTTTGAAGATATGGGCTCTTAAAGAGCTGCAATGGAATCAAGTTTTTTACACATTATTATTGAACCACCAGGTATATTTTAATTTTTTTAATATGTTGTGTGCCAGGTAAGATCCTTCAAATTACTTTCCAAGAAAATGTTGTGAATTACTCACAGCTACAGGGACGGACTAGCTGTAACACTCAGGACCCCATTTTTTTTACGCTCTGTATGATAAGAACTTTGGACAACGTTTTTTACATACCTTTAACTATTGATTAAAAATTAAGTACTTTATTCATGTCGCTAATCCTAACCATTTTTGAAAAAAATGATTTTATTTACACTGTTAGTCTCCTAACTTCTGTCGGGTTGAATATGAAAAAGAGGAATTTTCCCTGTCACCATAGTTTCAATAAAAAGTCAAACTAACTGCTTAGTTAAAAACTTTGTAAGAGGGTTGGTTCAACATGGGCTTCGTGAAGTCTGATACGCTCGCGGGCACGACGAATTGAGGACTGCTGTACCCGTCACATTAACTCAACATTGCTTCTTATTTGATCACAATAAAACGTGATTCTCCGTAGAAGCTCCTCCATATTATTGACCGGGTATTGAAGTGTCCCCACAGGTAAAAATTCAACGGCGTTAGGTCGGAAGATCGTGGAGGCCAGGCAATAGGTCCTCTACCTATCTAACGGTTTGGATAAACGTTATTCAGGTGCTCCCGCACAGCAACGCTAAATCGTGAAAAACGTTCTGGAGGAGCTCCAAATAAAGTTCTTCATTTAGTCGTGCCCGCAATACGAATGGTCCAATCAAAAAATTGCCAGTGATTCCTGCCCACACATTAATTGATTGGAACTGATGTTGATGATGCGACACAATAGTTGCATGAGGATTTTCATCAGCCCACACATGTGAGTTGTGTAAACTTATGATACCATTTTTGATAAATCCTGCTTCATCCGTGAAGAGGATAGTGCTAATGAAGTTTACATTATTTTTTTGCTGATCCAATTACTCCAGAAAAAACTCAAATAATGCCTGCGATCTGATTGCAGAAATGGGTAGGGAAAGGAAGTAGAAATGATGCATCTCCTGTCAAATTTTGGTTGGAACGTTGTTTTTTTTTAACAAATAGGTCGAAAAATGATTTTTCCCCGGTTTTTTGGATTTTACGGAAAATCTGAGGGATTTAGAGAAAAATGTTCCATAGACGAATTGTACGTCTTGAAAATATCTTCAAAATGAGTTTTTGTTTGTCCAAATCGATCTGTAAACAAATAAGTTATTGTAAATTAAACATTAGAAATGGTTTATTTTTCAATTGTTAATAACTTTCTTAATATTTATTGAATTGTTTTCAACTTTTACCAGAATGTAAGTTTTAAAGTGCTTAAAAAGTGTGCGAAAGTTGGACGCTGTCGGTACAATAGTTTTTGTAAAATTGTAATTGTTTATTAGAAAAACGAAAAAAGTGACTATTTCTGATTGGCTGTACTATCGTCTACTGCTACAGAGTTCTGTTAGTGCTCATTCTCTTCGTAAAGACTTAAACTATCATGTCGTAAAAAAAGTGGATATTTTTTATATTTTGTTTATGCAAAAGCGTCATGAAGATATGAGTAGTTTTTCGCTTATAAATAAATTAATTAACCACGGCATTTTTTGTCCGATTTCTTAATGAAGCATATCATTGGAAAACTGGCAAAAAAAAACAAATTTTGAAAAAAGTATCTCTAGGACCAATAGGAGCCGAGTTAGCAATTTTATTTTCAAAAAATCACAGAGCCATTCTTTATTTATATTAAGAGCTGAATTTTTTACAGTTCATTAATAAGAGCCTAACGTATATGAAATCATTCAATTGAGGTTAATTTAAACACAATCAACCCTCCAGGAGATCGCTAAACTGAGGGTACGTGTTGGACGCCAGATAAGGCAAGTTGGAGGGGGTAACCGAATCTCACCGAGTACAAAGTGTCTTCAAATCGGCGCGCGCTTGAAAAATTAGCAATATCTCCGCTTCTAAATAACCTAGAGCTTTCATTTGATTTTTTTGGAGTAGCTCATCGAAAAAATAATATTGGGCACATGTTCAACCTTCTCGGACCACCCCTACCCCCAGAAAATAGCATTTTTTACATTAAAAATTTTTTTTACTCGTTTTACATGTTTTTTCATTGAAAACGATTACCTACCTTATTATATATATAAAAATTTAACGGGTTGATGTGTCGTTAACTAATACTCACTTATTATTTATATTTACTTTTATGAACAATTATATTAAGCCCCCTCCTACCCCCAAAAAAAATATATTTTTCAAGATTTCGCATTTTTTGCTTTTATTACATATGTATATGAACTATAAATAATAAAATCGTGCTAAAATTTGAATTTTCTTATTATTGTATTGAAATAACATTTCTTGAATAATGTTATTGTTGTAAAATAAGGTTGTATTAAAAGTTATACAATAATCTATTAAATCATAATTATCCACTTTTTTTTACTACTTGATAGCTTAAGTGTTTACGAAGAGAATGAGCACTGGCAGAACTCTGTAGCAGTTTCCTAGACGATGGTACAGCCAATCAAAAATAGTCGTTTTTTCGTTTTTCTAATAAACAATTGCAATTTTACAAAACCTATTGGACCGACAACGCCCAACTTCCGCACACTTTTTAAGCAGTTTAAAACTCACATTCTGGTAAAAGTTGAAAACAATTCAATAAATATTAAGAAAGTTAATAACAATTGAAAAATAAACCATTTTTAATGTTTAATTTGCAATAACTTTTTTGTTTACAGACCGATTTGGACAAACAAAAACTCATTTTGAAGATATTTTCAAGACGCACAATTCGTCTATAGAACCTTTTTTCTCTAAATCCCTTAGATTTTTGTAAAATTCAAAAAACCGGGAGAAAATAATTTTTCGACCTATTTGTTAAAAAAAAACAACGTTCCAACCAAAATTTGTTGAGACACGAGATGAGACGTCATTTCTACTACCTTTCCCTACCCATTTCTGCAATCAGATCGCAGGCAGTATTTGAGTCATTTTTACCTCCCAAAAATTGCTTCCTTTCTTGGCCTAAATAGCTAGTTCGCGAACTACATTCTACGAGGAAAATCTTCAGGAATTAATTCATGCACTTTTTTCAAATGATATGGATATAACAGCTGTTTTTGAAGAACTTTATGCACTATTGTTTTTGACCTACAGCAACGTTTGCAACAATAAAAATTTCTTTTTGGTGCCGATAAAATAAAACGCACTTATGCATAGAAAACTTGATTCAATTGCAGCTCTTTGGGAGCCTATATCTTCGAAGACAAGGACTATACGAATATATGAATTTATAGTTTCTTTTCACGTGTTTTCTTCATATCCTGGTGATTTCTTACATTTTCTCGGACACCCTGTACATGTCTCTACCAAGATTGTTATGAAATCTTTGCATTGTGCATTCTGACTTCTTTACTAATGCGATTTTTGTAAGCGATAAGATTTGAGACGATTTAGAGCACATTTATTTCAAAATTGATGATCAAAAATCAAATCTTCCGTTTCTTTATGGATATGGTGGCAAGAGCCAAAAGCTATATTGTATTCATATTGTTATCACATACCTAATCTGTAGTGATGTCCAAGCTGTCATGTTTCGCATGCCATGTCATATATCCATCCTAAATCTTACTTCATTTATAAAAGTATAATTCATGTCCGATGTTATTTACGATTAAAGGTTTGAAGTAGCTAAACGACATTGAAAAAAAAAAATTATTCGCGTTGGCGCTTGAATAAAAATAATAAAAAAGTTAATAACCTCCTAATGGCGAAATTGTCCTTGAGTCTCGAATTTTTTTTTAGTATTCTAAACGACACTTCGCTTATAACACACAAATTCGTGGAATTGTATAAAAAATGGTCAATTTTAACCGAGGGTTTTATTTTGTCAGATAAAAATATTTTAAATTGGGAATAATGAAATAAAGAACGTGTAGTGTGTACTTAACTTTTTGTAAGTAGGTTAATAATCCGCCTTGAATCGAAGCTTATTTTCCTGGAATTTTTACGAAGTATTGTGAAATATGTTTTTCTTTTATGTAAGATAATATGCCATATTCATCGCTTTAGATCTAACAAATAATTTGTCTCTAAAGTAGAACTAACCGATCAGATAAAAGTAACCTCTATGTTCACAACACTTCTAGGAATAACTTTAACATAGATATAGGTAGGTCAACAATGTATTTGTACATCAGTCAAATAAGCATTTTGCCGGGACACTCAATCATCCAGACAGAGACCCGGATTTTCGGGTAATATAGGCCTATAGAAATAAACCGTATATGTTTTCTGCACGAGATTTTGTGTCATAAACTTTTTGTAAACAATTAAAGGTCAAAAAATGCATTTTTTGCGCTTTTTTGCTTACCAGCAAAAACTAAAGAAATGTTTGAACAAAATGGAATAGCCATCTTGTAGAGAATTGAAAAACCTACAAATTGGTTTTTTACCGATTTCGATATGTTTATTTGTTGCTGAGAGAAATGTAAAACAAGGTCAAAATTGTTATAATATTCAATTAGCAATAACTAATGCTAAATGCAACCTACGACTTTGTTGTTACGTAAAAAGTTGAGTCTTTTAGTGCTTAACATGTGGTAAAAATTTCAGATCGATTCGTCAAATAGTTTGTGCAAAATTTAATTTGTTTATCACAGGCGAGCGAATTTTGCAATAACATCCTAGCTCCATCGATGAAGGTACACCGATTCTGAGCACATCTGATGAAAGAGGAACTCTTCTTCTATGAAAGGTATTACATGAAATTGAGAAAAATGAATTTTAAATTTGTTTAAACTTCAATAAAAAACCACTATCATTTTTACCTTGTAAACAAATTAAATAACTTTTTTGTTTTTGCGGATATAAAAATTCTGTTTTCATATTTGGGAAGCTGACATTTTTAGACGAATTTAGAAAAAAAATGGCTTAGGTCGATATGCGTCAAAGTTAACAATTTTTTTTTAAATCGTTCCTATATTATTAATAACAATTAAGAAATTAAACTAGCGCCATTCGAAAGTTTATAAGTTTAGGTTTAGGTGTGAGTTGTCCGGAAAATGATAACACAAAAACAAAATGTTCAGTGAAGTTTAAAAAATGTTAATTGTTTAATAGACGATTCGGCAGGAAGATGAGTTGCTAACAAATCCGCGCGTTCAAAAAATGAAACAGCAACTTCAAACTGCTACCATTAGCTATATCTCCGAAATTTGTTGACGGATTTTGATGATTCTTTTGTTAACTTGTGTTACCTTTCTGCGTACATTACAAATATGTATACTATTTATTTATTTGTTTATAAATTAAACATTTAATTTGTTTAAACATTTTTTTCCGTACAATTTTTCCATTAAAAATCAATAATTTTTGTGCTATTTTTATTGGCAAACATGGTTATAGGTTGGGAAAATTGAATAATTAAATTATTGTTATAAAACATTAATATTCGTTACATTGCGTGTAAGAAAAAGCTGTATACGTAAGTATTGTTTGCTACCGTAATATATACATGTTATAGCAATATATGATATATTGAAAAATTACTGTTTTTAAGATTTTCATGGTAATAAGTTTTGAAAGTAAATTATTTTAACGGCAATTAAAATTTCATATTTAGAATATCTGAAAAAAGAGAAAGCTATGATCTTCAAATGTGCTGTTTATAAGTGGGGAAATAATATAAAACAAATAATATTGTGATGATCTATTAAATTTTATGTATAAACAAATTAAATGTTTAATTTACAAACAAATTAATAAATAGTATGCATATTTGTAATGTACGCAGAAAGGTCCCATAAATTAAAAAAAGAATAATCAAAATCCGTCAACAACTTTCGGAGATATAGCTAATGGTAGCAGTTTGAAATTGCTGTTTCATTTTTTGAATGTGGGGATTTGTTAGCAATTCATCTTCCTGCCGAGTCGTCTTTTAAACAATCACATTTTTTAAATTCCACTTTTGTTTTTATGTTATCATTTTCCGGAAAACTCACACCTAAACCTAAACTCTTAAACTTTCGAATGGCGCTAGTTTCGTTTCTTAATTGTTATTAACAATATAGGAATGAATTTAAAAACCATTGTTAACTTTAGCGCAGATTGACCTAAGCCGTTTTTTTTTCTAAATTCGTCTAAAATGCCAGCTTCCCAAATATGAAAATAGAATTTTTTATCGGCAAAAACAAAAAAGTTATTGAATTTGTTTACCAGGTAAAAATGATAGTGATTTCCTAATGAAGTTTAAACAAACTTAAAATTAATTTTCCTAAATTCCATGTTATAATTCTCATAGAAGAAGAGTTCTACTTTCATGAGATATGCTCAGAATCGGTGTACCTTTATCGATGGAGCTAGAATGTTATTGCAAAATTCACTCGCCTGTGATAAACAAATTAAATTTTGCTCAAACTATTTAATGAATCGATCTGAAATTTTTACTACATATTATGCACTAAAAGACCCAACTTTTTACGTAACAGCAAAGTCGTAGGTTGTATTTAGCAATAGTTATTGTTAATTGAATATTATAACAATTTTAACCTTCCTTTGCATTTTTCTCAGCAATGCATAAAAATATCGAGATCGGTAAAAAACCAATTTGAAGGTTTTTCAATTCTTTAGAAGATGGCTATTCCATTTTGTCCAAAAATTTCTTTAGTTTATGCTGGTAAGCAAAAAAGTGCAAAAAAAGCATTTTTGACCTTTAATTGTTTACAAAAACTTTATGACACAAAATCTCGTGCAGAGAACATATACGTTTTATTTCTATAGGCCTATATTCCCTGAAAATCCGTGTCTCTGCCTGGATGAGTGAGTGTCCCTACCTAGGTCTTTTTTTCGCTTATTTGACTGGAGTATTGCTGTTAAATACTATATTAAAGCTCGTTATAAAAAATCATTTCCTTTGAGATATTTTCAAACATTAAAAATTGTTTAAAAAATCTTTTATTTGCTTTCAATATATATTTTAACACCTGTGTTGTTTCAAAACATGTTTAGTGGACATGCTTTCAATTAAATAACCATTTCAGGTAAAAATCAGTTGAGAGTATTTGCATTGCAATTTCTGAAGTTTTATAAAATTCTTTAGAAATAAAAAATTATATTAAACATGCTAAAGATGAAACTACTTCAATGTGGTTCACATTATATGTTTATTTTTACTAAAATAAAAATTTTAAATCTTTGTTTGTGCGAATGCCAAAACATACAGTTACAATTTATTAAGCTATCAACACTGTTTTTTTAATAAATATGTTTTTATTAAAGAAAATCTTTAGAGTTACCAGTTATTGGCAATAAACTAGAGTTATATGAAATAGTTCTCTTGAAAACTTGTTTAATAAATACAACTGAAACGAATTTACAAAACAGTGCGCAAACTTTACAAGTAGCTGAGAATTTGTTAGGATTGCCAACGATCAAAGTCTCAAATAAAAAGTTTATGAACTGTTATTACTCCTTTTAAAAATTTGTATAATGATTTGAAATAAGTAAGTGTAACGCAGATTTTGATTATGTATATTATGTTCGTGTCACAATCTGAAATTCATTACTTTAGAAAATAGAAATCTTCTGTATAACCTTACAATAGTTTTAAATTAAAACGCATCACTTTTACTCCATGGAAATTAGATAAAAAAAGAGCTGTTTTGTTAACAAAAATGTAACATTGGTTTTTTTGCTGGAATGTGTTCATTTCGGCATCCTATAAAACATATCTTGATGGTAACACTAAAAGACCTGTGCAAAAAAAATGGCAGAACAAAAATTGTCACGATTTTCGGTTTTTTGAGTTTATCTCGAAAAGTAAAAATTGTGTCGCAAAATGTTTCAAACAAAAGTTGTAGAGAATTAAAAAACCTATCGATTCGCCACCAGTTATCGAGATATTTTTTTTTTGACAAAATTTACGGTTTTTGTTTTTTTTTTAAAAGACATTTATTAACAAATTACCTATTTAAAATTTAACATAAATATAGGCAATATCGTTCTAAAAGAGTATGTCAAACTTGGAATCTGTGAGTTTTTTATTTTCTGAGAAATTCGATGTCAAAGTTAAAAATTCAACCTCAATTTTCCGCTTTCCTAATTAAGATACAATGCTCAATTTTAATGGAAAGTGTTTGTATTGTTTTAATTTTGAAGATCTATTAAAACATTTTTTTTTTCAATCTTGGGTCGAGAGATTTTGCAAAAACCAATTTTTGCACCAAAAAAATTGCTATAACTTTTCACCGAATGGAGATAAAATTGTTTTAATGCGTGCATTGGATTTAGATGTATCATTTCCGATCTATAAAACAAAATAATTTTGGATGAAAAAAAAACGTTTTTTTTTTTTCAAAAATTCATAATGGCGTGGCAAATGAATTGCTCAAATTTGCAGAAGATGCTTTTTAATACTTGTACTTTACCTGTGAATTTTTTGGATCCAAGAAATACACTTCCATACGATCTGTGAACCTTCGAAAATTGGGCCGAATTTAATCGAAAAAAGCTGCTGCAGGCCGTTGTCGGCGGGTTGCCATAGTTCAGGCGCATTATTCATTGGTGCTTCAAGGAAACTTATGCATCACAAGTAATATTTATAATATTGATGCCGTTTCATTAAGTCATAATAATTATTAATTTATTTATTAACAAAATTTTTACAAAAAATTTTAGAGAAAATCATAAAAGTATTCAATTATTTATTATATATTATACTGTTTTTTCCTTTATATTACTATTACGCAATAGTTTATTAACAAAATTTTTACGAAAATTTCAGAAATTTCTGAAATGTACAGATTTGTATGAGTACTGTGATGGACAGTGCGATAATTGCTCTGAAAATTTTATTTCCTGTGATTTAGAAAACGATGATGACAATTCAGAGAAAATTAATATGGGTGAGGATGATTTTGACTATGAAAATGTTAATAATGATGAGAATGATATGTACAATGAAACTGAGAATAATGTTGAAAATGGTATGTGAGATGTAAGTGAGAGTAATAATTGCGATGATGAAATGGACGCCGATTGCCTAGAAGTAATAGGAAAAAGAAAAAAGAAAGATGAATGCATAATTGATATATTGTATTTGTATGATTTTCGCACTTAATTTTAATGAATTATTAAATATTTATATGACGTATTATATATTATTATTATATTTTTATTTGATTTGCTCATAGAAATTTTCGTAAAAATTTTGTTAATAAACTATATATATATATATATATATATATATATATATATATATATATATATGTATATATAATTGAATGAATAACATCAAAATTATAAATATTACTTGTAATGCATAAATTTCCTTGAAGCGCCAGTGAATAATGTGCCTAAACTATGGCAACCCGCCGACAGCGGCCGGCAGCAGCTATTTTCGATTAGGCTCAATTTTCGAAGGTTTACAGATCGTATGGAAGCATATTTCTTGGATTCAAAAAATTCACAGGTAAAGTACATGTATTAAAAAGCATCTTCTGCGAATTTGAGCCATTAATATTCATTTGCAACGCCGTTATGAATTTTTGAAAAAAAAAAACGTTTTTTTTTGAGATCGGAAATGATACATCTAAATCCAATGCACGCATTAAAAATAATCTCTTTTACAAATGTACATTGTCATAAAACCATTTAACATCTTAGTGAACAACCTGAAATAAAGATGTAAGTTATTTAAAATTATTGGGGAAAGTTATCTCACTAATTTCCCTTTTTTTTTGTAACTATTGTAGTCTCCCTGAAGGTGAAAATCATAATAAAGATTTTCGAAAGCTTGGATTAACTTTAAAGAGTACTTTTTCACTTGCTGCACACCCCAATATTATATATATATATATATATATATATATATATATATATATATATATATATATATATATATATATTTGCGAATGTATTTTTTTTAAAGCTTTTGTTTTTATCATTGATGTTTGCAACTGGATCCTTAAAATTTCTCCTATAATCGACCGAATATATTTATCTGCGTGAAGTCAGTTTTTGCTATATATCCCATGTTATATATAAGACATGTTTACGAAACAAAATGAAACTTACTTCTAATAGAAAAAAGAATGCAACCTTGTTGGTTATACCTTTGAGGAATCTACTCCTTATTTTTTATAAGGGTTAAAACGTTTTCCCCAGATTCAAAAAGTACGTGTCCCCTTATTTTTTTTTAACATTCACCACCCTGGAAAGTTTCAGAAAAATCGGCGCCACACACCAACTTTAGTCTCTTTGTCAGAAATACGAATCTATCAGGATATTTAAATTTATAAGGAAGCCACTTTTACTGTCGATTTAACTTATCTGTATTTTATAATTGTATGGATACACAAATCGCAGAAAATAATTTTGCAAAGTGAGGGAGAGAAATAAAGCCAGTAAAACATCATCCACTTTAAACGAGTGTTGTGCAGGGAGCTGGTTCTACTCGTAATAGGTATCTTTGTTCCTCAAATGAGGACCGCTTATTACTCAGTCTAAGCCAGAGTTATTTTTAAAAAAAATCTTATCTAAAATTTTCTTTGCTTTTCTAAAATTGGAATGTAGCTAAGGAATTTAAAATTATATGTATACACTATAACTATTAAATACATATTTATTAACAAGCTTATAACTAATGCTCTTTTTAAGTTAAAATTTGAATATATTTTTTCCATACTTCTACAGTCTGTGCACTTCTAACTTTTGCTTAAAAAGTCTTGCAGCTTGTTGCACTTTTTTCGTCAGATCTGTCTTCATGAATAATAACTTCGAAAATGGCCGCCGTCTGCACAACACAGGTGCATTTTGTCGTGTAAAAGCAACACGCCCCGGCTCACTTTTCCTCGCTTTACTTTGCAATGATAGCATGATGTAATTTCCGCATTAAGTTACCGTACATTTACTAGGATTATATTATTTGTAAAGATTATGAGCGAAATAGTTCTCGTTTCGAATTTCAGAATATGTTAATAAGGGTGACTAAAATGGAAAATATTTATTATATATATATATATATATATATATATATATATATATATATATATATATCTATATATATGTAAAAGAAATAGAAAGTCGGAGTGGAAAGGGTATTCCAGTTTTCGAAATTCCATTTTCTTTAAAGGAATTTTAGTTAAAAAATTTTCATGAAAAAATAGTTTTGCAAAATAATTAATTTGATTTGCAATCATGCCGTAACCAAAGGATCACCCCGCTCAAAGCTTATGGAAATCTGATTTCCGTTAAAATGGCTGGTATTGCAATATGTTGTGTATTTTAGCTCCCTGATTATAAGTTTCAAAAATCACACGTTTTTCGATTATCCGCTAATTATAATAATTAGGTCCACATCTTATCTATGAAGTATTAACGAGCCTCACTAGGATATACTAGGGTTTTTGGGATCACTGATTCCGAATCCGGCGTCAGTTAGCCTCCATCATGTCAGGATCAAGGTCATTTGAATGCCAAATCGAGAAAAACCTTTGAAAAAATCTGAAAAAAAATACAAGAATGTTCTTTGAGTCGCTGAATCCAAATATGTTATTTGCTTGATCTTACAAGGTCACCTGAAAGTAATTTGAAGGTCATTTTAACCTTAATAACCGGTAAGGCGCTGTCACATATTAGTAGCATTAAAATTACATGTGAATCCTTAACAAGAATGCAATCCTTGGCCCGTTCTGTTCGGGGTTCTTAAAGATCCGGCCTGCTCCGCCCAGTTCCTTAATAGACCCCCCACTAAGTCAGAGCATAGAAGAAATATACCAAGAATTCCTATCCTGTGCTATAATTTTGATGCTCCTAAACGGTACGCAAACTGGTACGCCGTCTCATTCATAAAAATCAATTTACAATATTGTCAATGATTAGATATCAGTATTTTAATGTGATATACATGGTTTTGTTAGAAATAAGTATAAAAGATTTAAATTTTCGGATTTATGTTGAAAACGTGGCAATTCTGCATATCCCTTCCTACCGTGTAAGAGGGGTAAGCTCCACCTTTTTATCGATTTAAATGTAAGGTTGCCGCAGCCTAGTGAAGTTTTACTGAAAGGTTTGACCATTACAACGTTCCCTTTGTAAACTTAAATAAATATAATAAACCAAGGGATAAAAAAACTTGTATTCGTAGTTTAGATCAAATATCCAATACGGCAACACTGCATATACATCATTCCTTGCCGTTTTACTACTTATAGTAAAAATTACCTTTCATCAATGACCGAGTCTTAGTATAATTCGTCAATTGTCATAGTGAAATCGATTAAACCCCAGATTTAAAGCCAATGATCTGAAAACCTCGAGGTAGAGGTGGCTGGAATGGAAATGACCCTGAAATGATCTTAAATCCAGATGATTTTGTAGGGTCAAAAAATGACATAATTGAATTCAGACACACAAAAAATATTCTCTTGATTTTAACTTCAGATGACCCTAATTCTGACGTGATCGAGGTTAACAGACCTCGTATTCAGGATCAGCGACCCCAAAAACCCCAGCGAGACTCGTTGATGCTTTATAGATAAAATATCGACTTAATTATTATTCTCAGTTTACCAGAGAGCATATGCATTTAAGTGACGATAATAATCAGCGGATATTCGAAAAACCTGAGGTTTTCAGGCTTCGTGCCCATTGAGACTTTTAATCAGGGGATCGAAATATACAGCATATTACAATACCAGTCATTTTAGTGGAAACCGGATTTCTATAAGCTCTGCGAGGAGTCTTTATATGTACTAGTGCAGTAAGACTCTACTGGACTAATGCACTAAAATAATAATTTTCAGAAATGGTGAAGGTGACCTTAACCACCGCTCAATTATAAACTTTTGAATAAATCAACGAAACAGTTCATTAAATCAGGAAAATCGTTATGTTCAATTAATTTTCATTATTTCTTATTAACACTGATTAAATAAAAAGTTTCAAACAACATTTTCTGATACTTCAAAAGTGAATTAGCTGGAATATGACAATATTAGATTTTAATTAAAATTATTCGAGAGACAAAATTATGAAAATAATAAAATTACGAAACAAAATAATTAATGTTTTTACTGGGATATTAATTAGTAGCGTGTGTGGCCTCCTTTATTCCGGATGACAGCATTTATATGCCTAGGTATCCTTTTAATTAAATTTTGGATGGCATCCTTGGAAATATTTTCCTTTTCTGTAATAACCGCTTTTTCAAGTATTGTCAGGTTCCAAGCTACAGGTGAATAGCGCCTTTGGAAAAGCGTCCTTAAAGGATTTTTTCGTCATTTCATAAATGTTATATTAACTTGATTTAGTTATACGATTATATCCCTAAAGACTTGAAGTCAAACGTTGTGTTGCTTAATTAAAAAATTATATCCCACAAAAGGACTAAAAAGCATCACATCTTCTACTACAATATTCTCAAGATAATAGAGATGATAGATGGATTTGGTGCAGATAGGATTCACCTCCATGCGAACTTCAAAGGTCCACCACCCAGTGGAATCCTTGTAGGGATATTGTAGCTCCTATTCATCATCTGGCTTCTATTCATCATCTGGCTCCTCGCTTCCTGTCATTCCTGGAATGTTTCATCTGTAAATAAGACGTGTTTTTAGTCATGTACCAGAGGCGGATTCGCGGAGTAGACAAGGGAGATTAAGCCTCCCTATAAATTTTTAACGAAATTAGTCTAAATTGCATAATTGTTATAAAATCTTATTTAAAATAATAACTATTTTTACGTTAATGTTGAAATGTAATTAACTTTTGTCACTTTTCGGGTTTTGTGGCGTTAAAGTTAGGCTTGTGTTGTAGTGTTTTGTTTTTGAAGGTTTGAGTGTCCTTACAAGTAAGTAAAAAAAAATACGAAAAGGAAGAAATTAAACAGTGTGTTGATATATTTAATTGGCTGGAAGGAAATAATTTTAATTCGTTAAATATAGAAACTAAATCCCATGTTATGAAAAGTGTAGGAAAACCTCGTCCTAATTTAATACCATAAGTAACAGCGAAGATTTTAACATGACATCCAAAACTATATATATTTTCTAATGTATGTGAATTATCAAGAAATCATAAGAAATAAAATATTATTATAAAAACTTTTTATTTTAAGTTTTTTACCGAAATAATATTCTATGCCATAAATACTTAGTGATAAAATAAACCTCCTTCCGACGCCTATGACAAGGATTAAAATCATTTTTAACACTTCGCACATCCAAATATCTGTTGTTATCCAACCCAAATAGTCCATTATTATAGACCGGTATTTTTGATGATAAAATTTCTAACGCATTCCAATGAAAAATATATGTATCTAACAGATTTTGCCAAAGTCATCGGATTAAAGAACACAGGTAGTTTGCGAAGAAAAAAAAAAGGTAAAAAATGATTTATTACTCTCTCTAGTTCTTGAATAAACTATAGTATAAGAGGCAAAATCGGGTCTATTTTCCTGAACTCAAAGCTCTTGGAGGGGGGGGGGGGCGATCGCAACCACCCTTGGATCCGCGCCTGCTTAGAGTTGAGTGTGCCATCTGCATGTAAGACAGTAAAACCTTACTTCTACCACCAAAAATAAGTACAAAGGATCATTCACGATCTTAAATCAATTTTCAAACTATGTGTACATTAGTTGAAAAAGGTGTTTAGTTTATATTAAAGTCATATTTATGTGAAACATCAGCTATTATTATAAAAACGATTAAATTTAGCTTCAAAGTGACTTGAAAGTCATTAAGTCCCTATCTGAACCAAAGGCAATAAATTTTCCTTGAGCTACGCGTCGGATTTTTGTAAATAAACAGCTTTGTTTTGCGGATATCTCATTCAATATCGGATCGAGCCAAAGGAATTTTTAGAAAATTGTTTCGAAAAGCATCTGGTTTTCATTATGTCGGACGTTCGGTGTAAATCACTAGTAAATTTTAATTGATTTTTTTATAGTTTTGGAATTGAAACTATTAGAGTTTTTATTTCTTTTAAAACAGCAGTAGGAAAGTAATGAGGGTTTTATAGAAATTCCTGAAAGCACTTTAAACATTAAATTTACGGTTGTTTTATGTTTCTGAGTTGATTTTTAACCCATTTTTCTCCTACAGAGAATGAATTGGAATGTTTAAATACCAAGAGGGTTCAAAGTACGAAATGTACGAAATTATTTTTTTGTTTTGGTATTATTTCCTTATTTTTTATTAGCTTTCTACGTTATTTTTATAGTTGCTGAGTTTTATTTATTTTATGTGAAAGTTACGTATGTATTGTTATTATTTTTGGTTTTGTTGAAATACTCGTATCAAAAGAAGTTTATTTTAACAGAATAAATGGACACAAATATACCAAAAACGCGTCAACAGCCTTACATAAAAATAAACAAATAAAACATGAATTTGATTTTAAAAATACCACAATTTTAAATATGGATGGTCATAAAAGAAATGATTCACATAAAAAAAGAGAAAAATACAGTTAATGACAAACAAACATTCAAAATCTTAGCCAAATTTATTATAACCTTATATAGCCCAGGAAACGGAGTGTTAAAAAAACTCAAATACTGCCTGCGATCTAATTGCAGAAATGGGTAGGGAAAGGACGTAGAAATGACGTCTCATTTCGTGTCTCAATAAATTTTGTTTGGAACATTGTTTTTTTTTAACAAATAAATCTAAAAATGACTTTTCCCCGGTTTTTTGGATTTTACGGAAAATCTAAGGGATTTAGAGAAAAATGTTCCATAGACGAATTGTACGTCTTGAAAATATCTTCAAAATGAGTTTTTGTTTGTCGAAATCGGTCTGTAAACAAAAAAGTTATTGCAAATTAAACATTAAAAATGGCTTATTTTTCAATTGTTAATAACTTTCTTAATATTTATTGAATTGTTTTCAACTTTTACCAGAATGTGAGTTTTAAAGTGCTTAAAAAGTGTGCGGAAGTTGGGCGCTGTCGGTCCAATAGTTGTGTAAAATTGCAATTGTTTATTAGAAAAACGAAAAAAGTTACTATTTTTGATTGGCTGTATCGTTGTCTAGGAAACTGCTACAGAGTTCTGTCAGTGCTCATTCCCTTTGTAAAGACTTAAGCTATCATATAGTAAAATAAAAAGTGGATATTTTTCATATTTTGTTCGTGCAAAATCGTCGTGTATATATGGGTAGTTTTTCGCTTATAAATAAATTAACAACCGCATTTTTTGTCCGATTTGTTAATGAAGCATAACATTGGAAAGCTGGTAAAAAAAACACCAATTTTGAAAAAAAAAGTCTCCACGACCAATAGGAGCCGAGTTAGCAATTTTTTTTCCAAAAATCACAGAGTGATTGTTTATTTATATTAAGAGCTGAATTTTTTGCAGTTCATTAATAAGAGCCTAAAGGATATGAAATTATTCAATTGAGGTTAATTTATACACAATCAACTCTTCGGGAGATCGTTAAACTTAGGGTACGTGTTGAACGCCAAATAAGGTAAGTTGGAGGGGGTAACCGAATCTCACCGAGTACAAAGTGAGAGCTTGTCTTGAGATTGGCGCGCGTTTGAAAAATTAGCAATATCTCCTCTTTTAAATAACGTAGAGCTTTCATTCTTTGATTTTTTGGGGTAGCTCATCGAAAAATAATATTGGGCACATGTTCAACCTTCTCGGACCATCCCCAACCCCCCGAAAATGTATTTTTTACATTTAAATTTTTTTCTACTCGTTTTACATGTATATATATATATATATATATATATATATATATATATATATATATATATATATATATATATATATATATATATATATATATATTTACTTTTATGAACAATTCGGCCCCTCCTACCCCCTCAAAAATTATATTTTTCAAGATTTCGCCTTTTTTGCTTTTATTACATATATATGAACTAGAAATAATAATAGCTATAAATAAATCAAAGTTCGTAGTTTATCTATCCTTGTAATTGTTTTGGTCTTTAGAGGAATGACTACTGCTCATAATTTTTTTTAATCACCTCTTTTTGAACCCTGAATAATATATAATAAACCTACTAATTAAAGTACTTTTTTTTGTCGTCTTTTACATTTTTTTTATTAATACTTTAAGTATGTGTTCCGGTTGAAACAAGTTTTATGTTTATCCTTTTTAAATGAATAACTGAACTAATAGTTTAATTAGGTTGTAAAATGCCCAATCTATAATTTAAATATATTCAAAACGATTGCCGCCGCTGGCGCTTTACTACTTTTAAATCATAAAGATGCGTTTATTAGGATCGTAAAATTGTTTTGACAAATTGTGAATTAGGCCGATGATAGTTTTATGATTGCAAAAATTGGTCCAATTAAATTTAAAAATAAATCAGTGAACAAACTAACAAAATTTGGAAATGCTTTAAATTCAGGACAAATTTTAATATATGTTATTGATGTTATCTAATGGAGACCTTCAATGTAACATATCCTTACAAGTCCAATCACGTAATATCAGAATTTAACGAAATGAAAACTAGTCGTACGTGATGAGATCTTTAAAAAATTACGGAAAGAAATTGTTGCCATTAATTGGCAAATGTGACTTATTTACCTAATAAGTAAAAATTCCTGGGATTCTGGTTTTCATAAAAGATATTTAATACACTAGTATATCTCTGATGCAGTCTCACCAATTTTCACGCCACTGTAATGCAGTTTATGCACCCGAATTATTTTCACCTGAAATTCCTCAAAGTAATTGTTACTATAAAGGACTGATTCAAAATATCTAATATAAAAGGATATTCAGCA
This sequence comes from Diaprepes abbreviatus, assembly GCA_034092305.1. Taxonomy (NCBI): domain Eukaryota; kingdom Metazoa; phylum Arthropoda; class Insecta; order Coleoptera; family Curculionidae; genus Diaprepes; species Diaprepes abbreviatus. The sequence goes on along the minus strand of JASJET010000085.1, from coordinate 2,873,436 downwards.
ATAACCTTTGTCAAGGTTCTGACTGATCCGCTCGCGACCTGAGTTATGGGCCCACGCCCTGCCGCGTTCACTTCTAATTGCTATAACTTCCGAAGTAATTTGAATTTTGAAATGGTTAAACCTGTTAAACCGGAACATTTTGCAAACTGGGCAGAAACCTGTACAGAGTTTTAAAATTAAGTCGATCAGGGAGAACATTACTTTACTAGCTTACTCCAGTCTTCCTATGAAACAAGGTGAAAAAATTGCGCTCCAATTTGAAGTTTGAATTTCAGAAACACACCGTGAGAAAGCCGAGCTTCACCCACCATACAACGCACCTGCAAAAGTACCTTCACTTCGAAGGGCTATAACTTTACTAACAATGCGTGAATTTCGTACTTATCAATTGCATCATAAAATATAGGTCTTCGTTTAAAATCTGTGAAAATTTCGATTCTTAATGTTTATAAACACAAAAGATATGACTTTTTTAGCTCGTTTGGTCGAAGGAGACTTTTTTTTTTAAATTCGTGTTTTTTCACCAGCTTTCAGGTCTACTTATTCACAAACTTGTATCATTAAAATTAACAAAGTTATCCTAATTGTTTATAAGTAAAAAAGGTACCCCTTCGTTAAACGGTTTTTTTAACAAGATTTTTGTTTTAAAATCCATCGTTTTTTCATCTTTGCTTGTAGTTTGAACTTCAAACAATCCATTTCGCTTTTGCAAATATCTATAGAATCATTCTCTGCGCAAGGACAATTGTTTGAACATTCAGTGTCTGGGATAAACAATTAAGATTGTTCTTAAACTACCAAACCGATTTGATCCAGCTTTCGCACAGTTATAAAGGCACATAATGGCCTTATCATAAGGGGTTACACATTACTTTCGGCCTTTCTTGCGAAAGTTATTAACATTTATAAAATAGTGCAAAAAAGGTGGTTTTTCGCCATTATCTCGATAAATTATTTATCGATTTTGACGTATAAAAAATAAAATTAAAGGTCTTTTCAATACCCACAACTTTCATTTGGACAAGTTTTCTCTAAAATGTAACCGGAAAATTCTACGGACTGAAAATCGAATTTTCCAACTTTAGATGTTGTTTATAAAAAAATGGGGCTGATCTAGCTGTACTTTTTTACGTATTTATCATCTACTGTGTGCTCCCTACGACTTGAAACTTTCAGATATCTGCAATAAATTTTTACATGAAATCGCTACAAATTCAATATGAAGACTGGAGTAGCTTTCTTATCTCCCTGGTTCGAGCAACCAGCGATAGGTAATTTCGGTTAACGAAATATTACACTTCCTGAAATAGAACGTCGATTAATTTTAGTTTATAAATTTTAATGTAATACTTTAGATTTTGGCGTTGAGAAATATTTAACGATTTTTTTTAAGTTAGTGTCATTTTGGTGGAATCGTAATAGTTAAAAATAATTTTGAGCTGAATAAATAATGTTTAAAAAAACTAAAATCTAATCCTTTAAATTATTGGATATTTACAAATACATATATTTCCCATTTTTTGTGACAAGTGTATTTATTTATAGCGACCAACACGGGACTAGTACCTAATCTTTGCACAACAAAATAACAGTCGTAAACTCTAATAAAATCGAACGACATCCCGTTAAAGAGACATTTATGTTTGAGACGTGTTTTTTTTTAGAATCTCCTGGCTGAATCACAACTTTGGTAGACAAGGAATCATCTGCCAAATCCGCATTTTTTCAACGTCAATCTCGATGTAATGGATGATAGTGTTTGCTTGAATTTACTAGCTCTGTTATTTTTATGTCACATATTTTATGCATTTTGCATTTTTATGTGAAATAATTACTTACGAATTTTCAGATGTCGGCAATTAAATAGCAATAAACATTATTCCAATAGACCGACAAATTTTGTTGTCTCAAATTTTACAAAATATAATATATTATGCCAGTAACAATTTTTAACGAAATCAAAACATACAGGGTTCCTAATGTATTGCGCCCACTAGTTTATAGGAGTTGTTTTAAAATACACAGATATTCTCGGGGAAAGTTATCGGTCGATTGTGGGGAAACTATAATTAGGAAGAATCTGAAAATTTAACAGTTTACTAACGGGCATGGGGGACAGCCGGCTAAAGTATTTTCAAGATGGCGGCATTTCCGGTTATATCGGAAGTGTTGGTTTTTGTTTCTGCGGATATCGGATCGCGAATGTATCGCATGTTCTTGAAATAACTCACATTCTCCAGAAATAATAAATAAGTTTAAATAATCTTCGTGCGTGTAATTTAATCGCCCCGGCATGATTATCCCGGAACAAAAAAGGTTAGAGAAAAGTCACAACCCTGTATTTTGGAAGCAACAGGAGCCATCTATGAATGAACTCGTGTATTTTGATCGAAATGACATAATGAACTGGGCTGTAAAACAGCCATCTGTTTTACCGGCCGAGATTAGCAACAGCACATGAATGGCGGGAAAAATGTAAATATCCCATGGTGACAGGGTGAAAACTGTTTGATTATAAATCTTTTTAATTTTTTTTTTCAGAATAATACATATTAATGTTGAATACGAGCAAAAAAACTTTAAAACTGAAATGAGATGAGTACTTAACCGTCTTAACATAAATTTTAAGATTTCTCTGCTAGTATTCATTATTTGTAGAAGTATTTTCCTGAAAAAAAATAAAAAGATTTATGACAAACAGTTTTTACCCTATCACCACTAAGCATTCAGAAGGATAGGTTCTTTTTCACAGTTCTGGGTAAAATATAAATAATATAGTAAGACTTATAAAATACAGAAAATATATTTTATTGTTTATTTACGATATAAATGAAACAATATAATTATCAAAAATAAATATTTTACATTGATCCATTCAGTTAAAGCCAGTTTAGGATTAAGGAGAGTCAAAATAGCATATCTGAAAATGAAAATCATATGTTAGTTTTAGCCATGGCTATATAATTAGTTATATACTCAAAATTTAAATATCGGCGATTTGTAAATTTATTAGCAACTACTACACCTGTTAAGAATGTCAGATTAAAAAATAATTTTACTTAATATATGTTACGATCTCTATTACCATATAAAACAAATTAAATTAAATTTTTCATTAACTTTAAATAGACAACAATATTACCTTTAATTCGATTTAGGCATTTTATAATGTATCATATTAATGCAAAAATGTATGCAAATGGGATGATAGTTATGAAATGTAAGTTGTGTATTTGTGAGCATGATAAACTCTGATAAAAATTCTAGGACGTAATTTATCAAAAAGATTTATAAAATATACTTACAATACAGGCCTCCAACTATATGTAAAATATTTCGGTCAGGTTAGAGTCATAAATAAATGGGCTGCAACGTCTTCTAAAACAAAATGTAAACTATTGAAGAAAACGTTTGGAGAAAAGGTATATTTAACTTAAACTAAAATGGAAAGTAGGTAAAAGAAACAATAATACCTTTGATTTAATATCAGCATTTTATAATTATGTTGGGTATAAATGCCGAACTATATATAAATATAACAAGGTTAGAAAATTGAAAATGTGTTTTTATGAATATGATAAACCAAGATGAAAATGTTATCAAGTAATTACCAAGAAAATTTCCAAACTGTACTTACAATAGTTTTCTGTAACCATCCGGGAAATATTTGGGTCCAGTTCGGGAGATGAAAAAATGGGCTGCAGCGTCTTCTCAAACAAAATGCAAAGTTTATTCAAAATCAAGTTTAGATGTATTCCAGAAAAGGTATATTAAACTTATCCTGAAGTGAATTGAAAAAAAAATTAAGTAAACACACGAAAACGTAGCCAAAATAGACGAAAACCAACTTTGTTATTTCGAGTACGCGAAAAAGCCAGAAAATAATGGCGTCCAGCGTCTTAAACTGGGGATGAGGATGACGTGATTGAACTGGGGTGACGTGAGTCACGTGGTTGAGCTGAAAAATTCATTTGTCTTTAACTGGCCGCGCAAATAATTTAAATTCTTTTGTTTTTGATGTTGCCGTTTTTAGCATCTTACTGACATGGCCCTGATGATTATTATTAATGAATGTCAAATGGCGAGAATTAGTGACAATTCTGTAGGGTTCGATTGTTTTATTTTCGCCACGGCTCGCCATAATGTTGAATTGCCAATATTTTGAAAACTACAAATTTTTGGAATAGACAACCTTAAATAAAGTTACCCTTATTTTTAATGCTTAATATGATAAAATTATAAAAATAGGTGATTTTTATTTGAAAAAATTGACTTTTGACGATTTTTTAAACATGATTTTTAGTCTTCTTTTTTGACCACTCTGTACTAATAATTTTCAAAATATCATAAAAAGACTACTAAAGCCAATCTTCGTCTACAAGAAAAGTAACCTAAATTAAATAATAAAGACTTCCTTACAGGAAAAATTTATTGTTAACTTTTGATCCGCAAACGTCATTTTTGACATAAAAATTTAAATATGTCTAAAACGGTGAGACTTAAGTATTGAATATTATACATGAAATATGTCTAGAATTTTACGTAGAAATCAAAAATACAATAATATATAGGGCGTTCCATTTAAAATAAGCAAGTTGACATCTACTTCCGGTATAGCCGGAAGTGCCGCCATCTTGAAAATACTTTAGCCGGCTGTCCCCCATACACGTTAGTACACTTTCAAATTTTCAGATTCTTTCTAATTATAGTTTTCCCACAATCGATCGATAAAGTTCCTGGAGAGTCACACTATATATCGAGATAAAGCAAATAGAAATATTTTGAAACTTGTCTTATGCTATCTTACAAGTACAAATATAAAAGATGAAGAATTATTAATGATTTTTTTGATTACTCACTATATTGTGAAACTTACTGCGCAAAAAATTCTAGACAAAAAAATTTACATGTTAGACTAAATTTGACACACAATCGCAAAAATATTATTTCCTTTTGGAGCACCATTGCATACATGCAAAATAATAAATGAAGTTTAGTTAAATCCGTATTATATTTGACCTCCATTTTCTCCAGATTTAATATTGTGACCTATTAGATTCTGTGTTTATTCTATGTTCAACATACAATTTAAAATAAGCATCATCTAATTTTAGCGCTGTCCAATTAACTCTAAAGTTCAAGCAATAATAATTAGTCTTGACTTCGGAATTTTTTTTAACTCAAAATAAAACTGTACACTTAAATACGTGCTAGTTTTTGTCATAGGTTTATTTCGATCATTAACATAGAGAAAGATGGGTTGTTACTACATAAGTGGTTAAAAAAATATTGCTTAAATTTATTGCGTTTTTAAACACTTATGGACAATAAGAATATAATATAATATATATATATATATATATATATATATATATATATATATATATATATATATATATATATATATATACAGTGTACGACAAAACAAATGCACGAACTTCTACTCGCTAATATATGGCTAAATAACATAGTCAAATGCACTTAAATTTAAATTTTTTTTACTTATTTATGAACGCGAGGGACTCTTCTGTTAAAAAAAAGACACAAACAAAACTAATTTTTTTTTGTATCGGAAAAAAATTAGTTTTGTTTACAACATCACTTTTTGTTTATGATAAAACATATGCACGAAATAACAGGAATTTACATTCTTTATTATTTATAAAAAATTATCAACAACAAGTACCGTTTCTCTCTTTTGAACATTGTAAGAATGTTTATAGAAAACTTCCACTTGTTTATAGTCGTTCCTGGTCTTTCAAAGTCATCGGTCATATGGTACAAGTTTTTAATGAAAAAAAAATGGCTAATAATAAGTACTCAATGCAAATAAAGGAAAAAAGTAATTAAATACTATAATAGTAGTGAATCAGTGAACATCAATTGCAAAGAAATTTGGAATTCATCATAGCGTAATTTCGCGAATTATAAGCATCTTTCGTTCTTCAGGCTCGTTGACCACTATCCACAAAGAGGTCGTCCACGGAATACCAGTAAACGGGACGACCAAACAATATTTAAATTAATAAAAAAAGATCCGTTCATATCAGCAAGGTCAATTGCAAATCGATTACCACTATGTATTTCTGAAAGATCCATCCAAAGACGAGCTGTTGAAGGTGGATTGAAATCATATCGAAGTGCCAAAAAACCATTTATTTCCTCCAAAAATAGACTAGCTAGAATTCAATTTGCAAAGGAACACTTAAATTGGAGTACAACCCAATGGAAGACCGTACTCTTTTCTGACGAGTCGAAGTTCAACTTGAAAAATTCGGATGGATTTCGGCTAGTACGCAGACCTAAAGGGCAACGTCTTAACCTTTGCTATACACAAGGCACCGTTAAGCACGGAGGAGGAAATGTTTTGGTCTAGGGATGCTTTTTCGGACATGGAATCGGACCAATTCACAAAATTAATGGTATAATGGATCGTTCTGTGTATAAGGATATCCTAAATAATGTTATGTTGCCACACGCGGAGGAAGAAATGCTACTTAAGTGGAGGTATTAACATGATAACGACCCAAAACACACTGCTAAATGTGTGAAAGAGTGGTTCGTAAACAACAAGATTGACGTTTTGAAATGGCCAGCGCAATCGCCTGATCTCAATCCCATAGAAAATCTATGGGATATTGCAGATCGCAAAATAAATCGCGATAATTGCAAAAATGCGGATGACCTTTTCCGACAAGCGGAAATTGCATGGATTGGAATTTCCGATGAAATTTTATCTAACCTTATAGAGTCCATGCCACGCAGATACGAGGAGGTTTTAAAAAATAAGGGCTACGCAACTAAATATTAGTTCAGGTTAGTTCAGGTTAGTTCAGGTTTTAAAAAATAAGGGCTACGCAACTAAATATTAGTTAAATTTTTATATAAATGGAATAACCTAAAAATGTGCTATTGTTTTGTCGCATAAAGAAAGTATTGTTAATTATGAAATATGGTTTTTGTTGATTTTCATAACAAATGTTGGAAATTTTTGTTTTGTTTTAGTAAATTTAATTTGTTAATTTTGTAAAGCAATGTGTTTTTGTCTTGTTATTAAGGCATATTTTAATATCCATAAGTTCGTGCACATGTTTTGTTGCACACTGTACATATATATATATATATATATATATATATATATATATATATATATATATATATATATATAAGTAACTGGAAAAATATATTGGGATTTGTCGAGAAATTATGTATCCTCTGATTTTTTCAAAATACAGAATTATGTAGTAGTTTAAAACACTGCGGAACAAAAATGAGAACGTCCGGCATATTTATTTTACGTGTCGTCCTAATTGTGATCATATGGTGAATAACACAGCTCCACAGAAAAAATCGAAAACCTGGAACCTGACCTACCTTACTATTTGTAATCGACCATGCTGAAACCTAATCGGATGTCCAAATAACCCCATCACGTCAGCTTTTTTCTAACCTCAAAAAATAGGCTAGAAATGATAATGCTCAATAACATCAAAACCGTTCAAACCGCGAAATTCAGTATGTTTGAAGCAGCTATGCTTTTATGTTTTATTCATAAAACTTCAAACCTCATAGCCAAATAATCGTATAACTCCTTTGGAGGTTGGAGTATTTCTCGCTACAAAATCTACGTTTTGTTAAATCCAGGAACACAAATTGAATAAATAAATAAATAAGTTAATTAATAAGAGTAAATGAGAGAAACTATGATATGATCATTTAATTCTATCCACTGTCTTTTGTCCGTTTGTGATAACGCACTTGTTTTTCATCGAGCGATTTACAAGGTGAACGCTGCTTACAATTCATTCTATCTATTTCTACATTTCGTTTCAGATTCCAGTAATAGTTCGCCATCATATTTACACCACACGTTCCTTGATAACGCTTCTCCATATCGTTTATGTCTAATGGTATTTCTCTCCCTGCTCCTCACTGAAATTACCAAGTTTGGCTGGAAAGAAATTGACATGTGAGACTAAACATTGCAACTTGATACTCATATTAGACCCTAAAATCATATCACTCAGTAATTTTTCATAATTTCGACTTTTTCTATTTCCTAGGAACTTCTGAAAAATCTTCCGGAAAATTAAAAATGTGAAGAAAATGATGTCAAAGAAGAATCGACAAAAATTGCAAAAAGTGAATGAAATGGCTATATCTCAGCCATATTTGATCGAAAATTTTTTTTAAAAAATTTATTTTAAATAATGAAATGTCACCTTTCTTTTCTCTGCCTATACCTATATCTACTCAGAAAAAAAATTATGGACAAAAACTGCTAGTTTCTAATTTTTTCCCATTGGTTTTTTGTATTTATTTTGTAGAAAAAACACTTTTGACCTTCGAAGAATACATTTCAATAGGAAATTCAATTATCTGCAAAAAATCGTTATATATGTATAAAAATTCATAGTTTTTGAGTTATTTTTGAAAAACTGAAAAAGTGCCATTTTCACTCCGTTGTCCAAAACGAACCCCTGAATTTAGTAGCACTTTGTGATTTTATCATATTTGTCATCAAAAGGTTGTTACTAATTTGTTCCTTATTATTTGAATTTTAGACATATTACTTTTTTTGTTTAAACAAAGTGGATATAAATAATTACTAGATATCATACAACAGAAATTCGTGTAAAAACTTAATTTTTAACCAATTTTTAATTAGTTTTCTTTTGTTTGTTATAGAAAGTTACAAATTTAATAAATGGAAGTAGTTAAAATAATTTATAACACGGTAATTGCAAGCATTTACTTTTTCTTTAATATACGCTAACTAGATTCCGATTTATATAATTTGTATTTTACAAGAATTTTATATACGGAACTTTAATTTCCGATCATTTTTTTTTTGTGAGAAGTTAATTTAAAATAATAACATATTTTTACAAAGATTTTAAGACATGTATTTCGAAAAGAAGTGACTTATTTGAACTTTTTTCTTATAAGAGATAATTCTTTAAGCATAACTGCAAAATCGTTATTGTGTCTGTCCAAAGAAAAAAAAGACGAAGACAATAACCTAAATGCTCTATAATAATAATACAGAGGTATCGATTAAATAGAGGGCTGCGACGATTCAAATCATGACTTTGTCCAGTTTAATCATAATATAAATCAATTTATTGTAAGAAAATGCAAATCAAATATCACAGAACAAATAACAAAAATACAAATCATACAAGATAATGTTATTAAATTCAAAACTCATGATTTATTTTTCTACCACTATTATGAGATATGTTAAAAGTCTCTCTACTCAGATTCACAACATGATTTATTTTATTACTTGTTACTAGGAAATAACGACGGTTCCTGTCATCGCCACATTATAAAGACAAGCGAATTTTCAAATTCTGATAAGAATTTTCACGAAAGTTTATTTTACAGTTATAAATATAAACCATTTTCAAGCTTGGACAAGAAGTATGTTGGTTAAAATTAAAAAGGAAAATAAAACAAATTCTTAATATGATTTTTCTAAAGAAATTTTGAACCCTGAATAAATACTTATTATTTTACGCCAATTTTAAAAATTAGTTCAATAATTTACGCATCATTTTATCAGTGTGTAAAAATAACTTAAATGTTATTTATTTACCTGGCGATCAAATCTAATACCAACAATTTTGGCAACCTAATCCACAATTGTAGGAAGAAATTGGTGAGAAAATATTTCTTTTACTATCAATTTAATTATTTCAAGGTTTGCATTGCTGGGAACCATTTTAAAATAACTGTCAATGCAAATTGGGACACTCTGCCCCAGCTGACCCATGTATGTACTTATCTGTAGTTTTTTTTCTACTAAATAACACTTTCTAAGGGCTACTTAAACTATTATATAACGATTTAACACAAATCAATAATTAATTAAGCACCATAAGTATTCAAATTCAAATAAAAATATAAACTCATACAAGTGTTGAACTCCCTGGTCCACCTCTGATATATTTAGAATAAGAACGGAATAAAATCTGTTATCTCACTTTTTTGTATATTGGCCTCTAACCCTCTAAATACTCTACCCAACGTTGCGTCAACATTTCTATAGAAACGAATGGTCCTACATCCTTAAAGCACTGATTTATCGCGGTATTAAGTACTTCGTCACATGAAAACTTCTTGTCACGCATATTTTCTCTAGCCATAGTCGCTAGATACCAAGTCGGTTGAATAAGGTGTATTGAAGTAAGTCAAACGTGTCAGCATCCCTTTTGTTAACTTTTCTCATTTTTTTTTTGATTATATCTTGTAAGTTCGATATAAATTGGAGATAATAAGATCCTGTCGTTGTATGAATTTTCCTTAAACCAGCGCCAAAAATGACCCCATAAGCATGATAAAAAATGGCGATAACCTTTCCAGTAGATGCATGCACTTTGAATTTTGGAGGTGGAAAGTTTGATATTTTCATTTCATTCCATTACTTTTAGTTTAAGAATCGTAGTGAGGGATGTATGTTTCATCTATCAATGGGAATCTGTTGAAAAATTCGTATCTGTTATCTCTAAACCTAACTAAAAGAAGCATTGAAATCACTACATTACATTTCTTCATCGTTAACATCTGACAACTTTTTTTTTATGTAAATGTTTTATTAAAATGTCATATATAGTATAATACTAGTGTTTTCCTTCAGTTAAGTCTCCCACCGTCATCTGTCTTTCTGAATAATGATTTCTTGAATGTCGACAGGTCTACCAGCATGTTTGTCTCCTCATGACCTTCTATCACACTTAAATTCAAGGCACGAGCATTCCTCATCAATTTACGGGCTTACTCTATCAAGAGAAAAGTTTATGGGGGCTTGAAATACGAAGATGGTTCGATAAGTTCGCTGCTTGAAACAGAGAGGGCGCTAGTAGGATTAAATAATATAATGTAAGCATTAACCTTGAGATGACACCCTGCAAATTTTCAGATGTTTGCGTTCAGTTGCTTGTTTGTGGCGATAGAGTGAACACATAAGGTTCGATATTTTGTGAAAGATGGATAAAATTGAAGTTCGAGCGGTTATAAAGTACTTTGTTTTAAAGGGCTTAACTCCTACGGACATTAAAAACGAGTTAGATTCTACTTTAAAGGATTCTTCTCCTTCTCCTTCGTTTTCGACAGTAAAAAAATGGGCTGCTGAATTTAATCGTGGTCGTACATCAATTCAAGATGATGAGCGCTCTGGACGCCCAAAAACCGCTACAACTGACGAAATTGTCACAAAAATTCACCATGTCATACCTCATGACCGCTGACTGAAAGTACGAGAGCTTGCTGGTATAGCAAATATCTCGATAGATCGTATCCATTACATTTTACATGATGTTCTTGGCATGAAAAAGCTTTCTGCGCGATGGGTGCCGCGTTTGTTAACAGTCGACCAAAAACGCCTTCGAATGAACACTTCGCAAGAGTGTTTAGACTTATTTAGACGTAACCCTGCTGAGTTTCTTCAACGTTTTATAACTGTAGATGAAACATGGATTCACCATTACCCGCCAGAGACAAAGCAGCAGTCTAAACAGTGGGTGGGGGCAGGTGAAAGTGCACTAAAAAAAGCAAAAACGGTTCCGTCTGCAGGAAAATTCATGGAAACAGTTTTTTGGGATTCACATGGCGTGGTACTTATAGACTATTTAGAACAAGGCAAGACCATCACCGGGGAGTATTACGCTTCACAACTGGACCGTTCGCAGCATGTGATTAAGGCTAAACGTCCACATCTTGCCAAAAAAAAAAGTGCTCTTTCATCAGGATAACGCATCTGCACACAAATCTATGGTTATTGCTGCAAAACTCCATGATCCACGTTTCGAAGTGCTTCCACATGAGCCATATTCGCCAGATCTGGCTCCCAGCGATTACTTTCCCTTCCCAAACTTGAAAAAATGGCTCGCTGGAGGAAAATTCTCTTCAAATAACAAGGTCAGAGCAGCGACAACCGCTTATTTTGCAGAGTTGGACAAATCGCATTGTACTATGGATATTTAAATGTTAGAACATCGTTGGTCTAAATGTATTGAAGTACAAGGGGACTATGTTGAAAAATAAATAAAAACATTTTCAAAAGTCTTTTGTTTTCTTTATCAGGCCGAGAAATTATCGAACCATCCTCGTATTGTAATAAACATAATATGATAATACTAGAAGTTGACCAGGGGTAAAGCATAAGGATCAGCCCTCGTGGGTAGTGTGTTTAACAAGAAAAAACTAGTCAATAAAAATTTATTCACTTTTTGTTGTTAATAAATAAGTTGTCAGTGTACTTCTCGGTGGAAAATACAAAAACTTTTTCTATTACTGATAAAAAGAAAATGATATATCGTACGTTAATATATGTTATTAAATATCGCTCTACCGACTCTTAAAGCCTAAAAACTTGACACATAAAGTTTTCCACGTGTTAGGATGACAAGTTGTATCCTTCTAAGTGAGATATCTGTTTAGGCGGAACTTTGGATCATTAATGAAACATTAAGAAAGAAAATTCGATAATAATTATTGAAAACGTAGAGAAGCTGAATTTTTTACAAGTTCGTTTTTAAGCTCAGAGATTATAAGAGATAAAACACATGGAGGAAGTGGAATTTGTTATTTTCTTATTTCTTTTGAGGATGATATATAGAATCTTTTTTACCAAAAATTAAAATAACAATAAATAATAAACACAACAGCAATTATTAATGCCATAATAACAAATTCAGACTGGAAAAGCTCCAGGTCTCTCATAGTCGACGAACTCATTCCTTTGTCATCTCTGGTCCAAACTTGCTAAGATCTTTGATGAGTGGTAAGCCAGTTAATTCTCGGTAATCACTATGACCTTAAGACATGATCTCGCCCTTTTTGTATGTTAATTGACGCCTAATGTATTTCCACCTTTATACATATATTTAATTAACGCTTCCTTCATTGACACATGTACATTTTGAATTGGTTCAGTTATAAGAGTCTTTAATATTTCATCGATAAACTTCGGGTGTCTTAGTGTAGATGGATAAAATACCTTTAGCTGTCCATCTACAATAAAATCCAAATCTTAACGCGCCAGAAGCAGACTCATTTGTAACAGATGGTTCAATTAAAGGATTGTAATCTAGTATTAAAGTTTAAGACTTAATTTCTCCATAACTATAATCGCTGTTAAAAATTATTTATATATTATGATTTGCATCTCTGCTATTAATATTTGTCAAGCTTCTAAGAACAATTGTTTATCATGCTAATGAGGATTGAGCTCGGCTAAAATTTTAGCAATTCGATTATTTATTTTGGTATCGCTACAATCAAAACATGCTGAATCTTGTTGCATAGTCAAACATACTTGTGGATCTTTTGACAGTGGAAGTAATTTTCTTTCAAAATTATGAATTACTTTCAGTTTAACACCATGAAAACATTTTAGTTTCCTAGTTTGTTCAGGAGTAGAGCCATAAATTGATGATGCATTGAGGAATTGAGTAAGTTTATTCATCAGAGTGCAGTCCTGCCTCGGAGCCAAAATTGTTCATACAAAATTCATACAGTTTTGATGTGTAGTGGTATTTTCTTGATGGAAATCCATTATAAATAATGTAAAACATAAACACAAGTTTTTGTTTAATTTCCTCTATATTTTGAAGTTTAGAAAACACAGAACGCGTTTCGCTACGATGTAGCTTCCTCGGATGTTTGATGTACTATGAATAGTTACTCTTTAAGATATAATATTGTTTACCTATTCTAGGTACTAAAATTAAAATTAAAAGGGTCGGTTACCTCAGGTGTTTTACATAATGCATTGTCAAATAAATTATTTGTGTTTTTCCTAAATATTACTGGTTTTGTCTACCAACTGCCATAAATCAGAAATTACATGATTTTGTTTTATTTTACTTGGAAATTCTCTCTGAACTCTTATTATGAAAAAAGATTTAATAGAGATGATTAATTAAGTTCGATTAATTTTTATCGGTTTATCTCGATGCTGTCATATAAATTTACTTTTTGTCCTTTCTTTTCTAGGTGAAAAATTTTAGATTTGTCATTAAAATTATGGTTTTCATGAATGAGGTGGCTTGCATATATTGAGTTATTTTCGTTAAGGAGGAAACTTCTTTTATGTTCTGCAATTCTTATTCTAAATGATCTCTGTTTACCCTTTATATGTTTTGAGGCACGAACCGCATTGTAATTGGTAAACTTTAGTGTTTTTTGCTTTGGCATTTTTTATATATTTTCCTATAGAGTTGTGAGTTCCACATGCTACATTTATGGTTTTTTTGGTTAAGAATTTTTTTATCTTTTCTGAATGGTTGCCAAAATAGGATATTGTTTTGAACGGAACTTTTTTTTATCTTTTATAACGGGGTAAACCTCAGAAATGGCTTTGTTTTTTAGTTTATTGGACGTTATTGAATCTATCATAGATGGAAAGTAGCCGTTATTGACTGCTATTTGTTTTATTAAATTTAATTCTTTGTTAAATATATGTGGAGATAAAGGAAAATTTGTAAGCGTACTGCGATATGCTGCTGATTTGTGTTGTTTTGGATGTAGAGAAGAATTATGGATTGTTGTGTCCGTGTGTAGTGGCGAAGATCTATATTTTTTTTTTTAATAATTAATTCTAAAGAATTTTTAATAAAATATCTTGATGAAAAATTACAGTATGTTTCTATAAGAAAACTCGAAATTTTATATGTTGGTGCCGACATGTAAGATAACTCTGGAATTTATAAATTTCGTTGTGCGGTATTAAGCTAGATGCTTTTTCTGTTTCTACTTTAATATCTTTTTTAAACTTTTCAGTTGGATCATTACTAAGAATTGTGCAATTGCCTTTTTTAATAAAATCTATAATTTTCTCTACGCAGTAAACTTTTTCAATGGCTATTTCCTTGTTTCATTCATCTGGTTTTGTGAAGATAATGTTTTTTTGTCTGCTTTTTTTGGAATGATTATTGCTGCAGTTTGATCTTTGCTTGTTTTCTGTTTACTTTTGAAAAATTATTTTTTAATGATTTCGGCACTTTGGCATTTACTGGAATTATTGTGTGAGAGATTTTTTCAGGCTATTTCGGTGTCTATACCCAATATTTCGGCTTGTTTTGGGTAAGAGCAGTTTTTATATTGTATTTAAATCCATAATTTTAATGACGAATTTAAAATGCAATGCAAGCAGCATCTAAAATCGTTAAACCAGGGCATTTTTTCCTCAACGAAAAACTTATTACGGTGAATGTTTATGAGGCTTTAAGATATCAATATCTAGATAATAATGTTAAAAACTCTATTGAGATGTGTTCCAACATGACAGGAGTTGGAAAATCTACTATGTACCGAATACTGAAGGAGAAAAAGATGACTGGAATTGTTAGTAATCCCAAGTCACATTCGATCACAGGCAGACGAAAAACCTCGTTCGAAGAAGAGATGTAAACTGCAATAAAAAGAGTTGTACATACATTTTATTATGAGTAACAGATCCCAACAGTCGACAAAATTCTAACTAAAATCAATGAAGATCGAGATTTACCTGAAATTAAAAGAACTGAGCTCTGGAAACTGCACAGAGAACTTAATTTTTGCGGGGTAAAAACCAGATAGGAAATCTGTTATTAGAGATTGTCCGGAAAATGACCGTCTGAAAAGGAAATATCTCTCTCAAGTAAAAGGTAGAGTTGCTAGAAATAACAAAACTTACAAAATTAGTAATTTAACAGAACTTTTGAATGATTTTTTTGAATAAAGTTTCAGCAGATAATTGGGAAAAATCCATATAATAAAAGAATAAAAGAAGGTGTGGAAACTCGATTTCATGATCGGTGAGATAGAGAAACCAATTATTATTAATTTGAACGAAGATAGCTTCACTGACTTTGATTACGAATTAGATACGTAATGGTTACCAGCGTTAAACACAATTTATTATTTAAATTTTCTGTAACATATAAAAATTAATTACATATGAATCCCTTTTTAGTGTTTAATTGTAATTTTGTAGATGGTTTAAGAACTAAGTAAACTGAAACGTCAAATGTCCTAAAAATGTTTTTAATTAATAAGAAAATGACCAAAAATTTTTAATATTATATGGACGAATTTATTTTTTTATATATGTTTAACTTTTTGTATTTTTGACAATAGGTATTTTGTAAGTATTTAAATTATAAACTAGAATTTTTTGAGAAAATAGGCTACGTTTTAGTCTGCATGTGCCTAAAATGGTTTTTATGTCAAAATTAAAAATAATAAAAATACAGTTGTGATTTGTGTAAAATATGTCAAAATTATCTATATTTTCTAATTTACGTGAATTATCAAGAAATCATAAGAAATAAAATACTATAATAAAAACTTTGACAAGGATTAAAATACTTTTTAACACTTCACACATCCAAATATCCATTGTTATCTAACCCAAATAGTCCATTATTATAGCCCGGTATTTTTGATTATAAAATTTCTAATCCGTTGCTATGAAAAATATGTGTGTCTAATAGATTTTGCCAAAGACACCGGATTAAAGAACACAGGTATTTTGCGAAGAAAAAAAGCGTAAAAAATGATTTATTACTCTCTCTAGTTCTTGAATAAACTATATATACTATAAGAGGCAAAATCGGATCTATTTTCTTGAACTCAAAGCTCTTGGGGGGGGGGGCGATCGCCCCTATCCCCCCCTTCGATCCGCGCCTGATCCAGGGTGCTTGCTCATCACTGCAGTTAGACATGAATACCCCTTAGGCTAATTTGGAAAAAGCAGCACAGCAACGACCTTATTTTCGAGCACTATCGAACAAGGAAATTTAAACCTGATTTAAACCTAAAAACTTATACTAAATCTAACTAGCAAAGCAAAAAGTGAACATTTTCGTGTAGTTTTAGAAATTCTAACATTAGTTACAGAACTTATAGCATGACAAATGTTAATTTATGTAAACATCGAAATATAATTTTCATCAGAGTTAAACCACTTTTAACATAAAATGAGAGCCAATTACACCAGCTGGCATATTCGCATTCAAATGTCAACATAGCATATTAAAGTTTTTAGTGCGGGAAAGGCAAGAATAAGTGTAATAACCGCATAAATGAGAAAATATTTTCGAAGCCTACGTTCGGCATATGCGTGATGACAATCTTTCGTAAGTGGTTTAGCAAGAAAACGTATATAAAAGCAAAAGCCAGGCGAATATGGCATTGCCGAGAGCAAGGATGATAGTCGAGATCTCAACGGATATATTTACCCAATTTTTTTTAGAATGGCCTTTGTGCATAAAGATTTACGGCAATAATGGGGAACGAGCGAGAGAATAAAACGAAATTGTTATGGGCTATATTTCATACGGAGGGATACTTTTAAAGCTAAAGATAAAATATATACATATGAAAAGGATAACAGAGAACTGTACAAAAAAAAAAGGTTTTATAATTACATTTCTTTTTTATTTTTGATGGAGAATAATTATGAAAATGAGACTTTCTAAAAGGTGTGTTTTTATTTATTAGAGGGAAATTGGCCACTTGTTTCCCGCCTACCAGGCAAGAAAACGTTAATGATGGAAATTTTGTTAGTTGAAACGAATAGATTTTAATAACCAGGGTTGGTCCATTTAGATCATCTAGCAGCGGTTCCCAACCGTTTTCTTTTTGCGAATCCCTTCTAAAAACCGGAATAAATGAAACAGTAAAATTGGATTATTAAAATTTATATTCCATATGGAAAAACAGTTCATAACAAAAAACTAAATATGTATATATATATATATATATATATATATATATATATATATATATATATATATAGGTACGGATCCAAGGGGGGGCGGTGGGGGCGACCCCCCCCCCCAAGAGCTAGAGAGAGTAATAAATCATTTTTTACCCTTATTCTCTTCGCAAACGACCTATGTTCTTTAGTCCGGTGTCTTTAGCAAAATCTGTTAGACTCATATATTTTTCATAGGAATGGGTCAGAAATTTTATAATCAAAAATCCCGGTCTGTAATAATGGACTAAAACGAAGCCTTAGTCTCTCAAAAAATTCGAAGTTATAATTTAAATACTTACAAAATATCTATTGTCAAAATAAAAAAAGTGAAACATATATAAAAAAAATAAATTCGTCCATATAATATTAAAATATTTTTGGGGCTATTGGTCATTTTATTATTGATTAAAAACATTTTTAGGGTATTTGACGTTTCAGTATATTTATTTCTTAAACCATCTGCAGAATTACAATTAAACATTAAAAAAGGATTCAAATGTAATTACTGTTGTAATTAAAATTAGACCCAGTTATTTTTTATTTCTATTGTACTGATATCTTAATTTAATTTACTTTATTATATGGAAATACGATAGCCCCAAAAAAATAAGATAAACATGTTAATTCTACACGCTTAAGAAAAGACACAAATACAATAATAAAATAATAAAAAACGTACGGCTAATTAGAATTAAATATATATAAAATTAAAGAGTGGGACACGCTAAAATAAAAATATATAAAAAAATAAAAAACATATAAACAACATTAAACAATAAAATGCAACAAAAACAAATTAATTATAATTGGTTCCTCTATCTCACCGATCATGAGATCGAGTTCTCATATTTTGTATTATTCTTTTATTATATGGACTTTTCCAAATTTTCTGCAGTAATTTTATTCAAAAAAATCTTTCAAAAGTTTAGCTAAATTACTAATTTTGTTAATTGTGTTATTTCTAGCAACTCTACCTTTTACTTGAGAGAGATATTTACTTCTCCAACGGACAGTTTCGGGACGATCTATAGGAACAGATTTTCTATCTGGTTTTTTCCAGCAAAAATTAAGTTCTCTGAGCAATTTCCAGAGATCAGTTTTTTAATTTCAGGTAAATCTCGATCTTCATTGATTTTAGTTACAATTTTGTAGACAGTTTGGATCTGCTTCTCATGATAAAATACATATACAACCCCTTTAATTGCAGTTTTCATCTCTTCTTCCAACGAGGTTTTTCGTCTGCCTGTGAGCGAATGTGGCTTGGGAGTACTAACAATTTCAGTCGTTTTTTCTCCTTCAGTATTCGGTACATAGTAGATTTTCCAACTCCTGTCATTTTGAGAGCTTTTAACATTATTATCTAGATGTTGATATCTCAAGGCATCATAAACATTTATCGTAATAAGTTTTTCGTTGAGAAAAAAATGTCCTGGTTTAACGATTTTGGAATAAATATAGAGGTGAAAGCCATATCTTTTGGATATCTCACTAATCTCAAATAATATATAAAAACAAGCGCAAACAAGATAAATCACTAAGAAAAAACTGCAAGGTGTACTTTGCTCACTGACAGAAATTATTAAACTATTAGAAATTTTATGTTGCAGTAAATTATAAAATATATTTAAATATAATGAAATATAATTAGATTTACGGCAGTTCTCAGTTACCTGCGGCACTGGAGCAGGTACGTTGGAGGTTTCGGTAACAGTTTTATTACTCTCTCTGGTTCTTGAATAGAGTACAGGAATGTGTATGCTTGCGATCGCCCTCCCCCTCCGAAGAGCTTTGAGTTTAAGAAAATAGAACCCATTTTATATTAGGAATGAGTATACTGCTTGCACTCCTCCACCCCCACCCCCCCCCCGTTGACAACTTGTTTTTCTCGCCATACTGTACTTTTGTGATATCACCGCCGCCCCCCCCCCCCAAAGAGAGAGACTAGATCCGCCCCTGTATATATATTTGTAATATTTTCTTGGATATAGGTTTTTCCATTAGAGAAATAAAGGACGTTTCACTCTACATAGTGAGCTTCTTCAAAGAGCTGGTATGTTTATTTTAAATCTACAAAATTCAAATTTTTTTTAATAAATATATATCACAGTAATTACACATTTCATTTATATTTTTAATTTAATTAAAATTAATAAAAATAAAACAGATTTTACAACAGTTTTAAAGTTTCAAATTTAAAACAATACAACAGGTTAAAATATAAATATGAAAATTATAAAATAGTACATACCTTGAAAGTAATTTTGTGTGTATGTTAAAAATAAATTCAATTATGATACTTGGTATGCAATTGATATGGATAGATTTCTTTTTATAAAAAAGCAAAAAATACGAAAAAAGATTTATATTTCTTTTTTAATAACGTTCTTTCATTTGCATGAGTGTATATGAAATCGTCACAACCATCATTACATTATTTCTCATATTTATTATAGAGTCGCTTCAAGTATGTTATATTAAAATATCAAATTATAGTATATCTGACTTAAGTTTTTGACATCTTGCTTGTTATTTACAGCATTTTTATCTTTTTTTATGTGTATCATTTTTTTGATGACTAATTTGTGATAATTTCTGTCAGTATCTAAAATGTGGGTGTTATTAAAATTAAATTCATGCTTAGTTTTTAGCTCATGTTTATGTAAGGATGTCGATGCATTTTTAGTATACCTGTGTCCATTAATTCTATTTTCACTATATTGTGTCGTCATGCCAATGTATTTCTTAGGACAGTTTAGGCATGGAATTTCACATATTACGTTATATCTTTTTTTGGTGTGAACTTTGCTTTTTAATTTCGTATAAAGTGATCCCAGTATATTGTTCGCCCTGTGGCATACCGTTATGTTATGTTTACCTAAAATATATTTGATTTTTTCTGATAGTTGGTTTATATCCGGTAATGCAATGAAAGTGTTTTGTGTTCTTTTCCTAACTCCTAGTTGGAAATACTAAAATCGTGTATCTAATAGCCCCTTTAACGAATATTTTAAAATCGTCTTGATATTGCCGACATTACTTGAAAAAAAAAACTTTATCTTGACAAATATATTTGCAATTTTAAATAGCTTTTGTATATAAAGATTTATGGCCACAGTGGGAAAAGAGCCAGAGATAAATCGAAATTATTATTGGTAATATTTTATAGAGAGGGATACTTTTAAAATTAAAGATAAAATATATACGTATAAAAAGGATAATGGAGTCCTGTATAAAAAAAGGATGTCTGATTACATTTTTTTTTTATTTTTGATAGAGAATATGATATAAAAACGGAACTTTGGAAAAAGAGTGTTTTATATGAAGCTATTAGAAGAAAAACTGCCGCTCTCTTTAGGAGGATAGAGATGGATGATTATGTTGTAGGATGAGTAATGTTTTAATAGGAAACACCGAGTTATTTATAGCTCGGTTGTTATCACGTAAATTTTTTTTATATTTCTCGGTAGAAGAAAAAATGCCCATTTTTGTGAGAAATGTCTACTCCTACGCTAAATCCTCAATATCACCATCTATCCATCTAGTGTGTAGTTTTTACGAACAAAAAACAACCACTTTTTAGAGTTTATTAATAATAATTACATTTTTTCTTCATCTATAAAAAGAGGAATGCTTTTTTTCAACTATTGACCAACTTTTTGCTTGTCACATGGTGACAATGTCTTTAATTGATTGGATCCAGCTTTCGAACTTACACATTTAATGACACATCTACGACATAAACTTTATGCTTTTAGTATGTGACTTGGTAAGTGAATTTTATGATATCCGGTTTAATTGGGAACTCTTTTATGATCTAATTCTACTTCATATTACTTTTTCAACGGTACATGTTACGCCTTTGTTTTATATTATAATTTAAAGCAACGGACTTGTAGTTATTAATTTTAACTTTATTCCTACTCAAGAAAATTTATAATCGTGTGAAGAACATTATTTTTAAATTCACGCTTTTTACAAATTATTAATAGTAAAGTTCAGGGGGTTCCAAACTAAATTGGTGCCTTACTGGAAAACTATGACATATTATGTGCCGTCAAAAATTAAAAGTTAAAATTTCTTAATATAAAAAAGAATTCTTTTTGTGCCGATCCTGTAATATGTCAGAAAGTAAATCAGTTGACCTCGTATAGTTTTCTTAAAATTAATAATACATTTAGAAATAAAAGTTCACCATATTAACAAGATAATATGAGGAAGTTAAATAGTAATAAAACAGGAGAAGCAAATTACAATGAAGAGGACAAAGTTGCTCAAACATTAGCTGAATACAAAAAAAAACACTGCAGACACAAAAACAAAAGGTAATTTGTATATCAATCAAGACAATCTGCTAAATTTTGAAAAAAATACTTAAGAGAACAAAAAACGTACCTCGTTTTCATAGTCAGCAAAGGAAGATCAGGATTTTATGATTCTGATTTCCCATAACATGGAAAAAATTTCGAAAGAAAAACGTTTGACAGATTTTTTTTATTTGGCAGAACAAATCAACCAATTCAAAAAGGTGACTAACCTGAACTAACAAAATAATATGAAACCCTTTTAAACCTACATAATGAAAAAAAAATAATTACCTTTTTTTTTTGTTTTCTCCAAAACACTCTTTTTGAAAACAAAATACTGACAAATACAAAAAATGGCTCGATAGACGATGTTTCCTTGCGATCGATAATGACGTGGACACTATCTCAGCTGATCATAGAGAAAGAATAAAGTATTTTTATGTTTTTACGAGGGTGCTAGGAAAAATAGGATGATGGAATTATAAAAATTCGGTAACATATATTGCAAATATAACCTATAAATTTCGATATTTAAAAATTGGATGAACAATTGTGAGGCAGATGCTATAATTTTAGTACATGTTTTATTTTATACGATCAGTAGAAGACGTAATAGGAGTCTTCGAAATAAATTGAACTGCAGAGTACAGTTCCGAGCAAACACACCTTTACAGCAAGTAAAAGTTGCTGGCTAAGTACAAAGTAAATGCGTTTTATCGTGTAAGCTTATGGTAGGCTCCCTAGCTAGTGATATTGCGATCAAATTTCCACTCTCATCTCTTCTTGTTAGCACTTTCTCTCGGCATCGAGATTAGACAAGATTAAAAACGACGAGATTTTCTCTTTGTTTCTAATTTTTTTAGAGCAGTGTCTGTTCAGATTTTTACCGTGTTACCTGAATTGTAACTATTATTTGCGTAGTTTACCTCTAATTTCTTTTATAGGTGACCCTAATTTAATAAAGGCCAATGATACGCTTAGCGAATCAGTTAATTTTCTGGTGGGTAGGTTTCTTTTTCATCAAGTGTGAAAGTGACACCTTTGCAAAGAAGTAGTCGGTGTTAGCGGCGACAAGGGTCCTTCAGCTAATATAGGTCTGATTACAGGGGATTAATATTATTATTTAAGCGAAACACACAGAGATATGTTTTTAGTATTAACAAAGTGGTTGCAAGTTTATCTATATAGTGTTGCCAATTCCCGAAATATAATACAATATAATTTTGTTTCACACAGTGACAATATTATGATTCTGTTTCACACAGTGACAATATTACATTTCAATTAAGTTTTATTTTTGTTAAGTTTCCACCAATTTGATTAAAGTATTGTTACGATTTTCTCTTCCTGCATTCACACTCACTGGGTCCAAATAAAAACACTACTTTTCATTAATTATTTTTAACTCTTTAATACCTACTTGCTTACGGTTTTAGTGTTAAAATACAACTAGAACCTTAAATCTTATTTTGCCTATTTATATACATCTATAGAACATTCTTGAATAAAAGTCTAGAATCTCATTGAAACATGACTAACAGTGATGACTAATCGAGATAATATTTTAATATTACGGACACGGCCATTTATTGGTGTCATATCAAGAAAGGACGAGGCGCACCTCTAATCTCTAGCGTTTTCAACTTCTTACCTATAGAAAAACGAGATAGTTCTAAGTGCCAAAAAAATAATTTTTCGTTTTGTATTTAACTTTAATGCTGGCACTTACTTAAAATTTAAAAGCAAAATACATGATGTCAACAATGTAACGTATATAGTATGAATAAAAAATAAAGTTACAGAACAACCGGACTCGATGAAATTACACAGACCAACAATGCTCACTTCAAGAGTTTTAAAATATGAATAAAAACATACCTCGTAAAATGTTACCTTTTGTAACTTTACACCTGTAATTCTAGCTTTTAATGTCATCTAGTATGCCTTTATATCTTTCGTTGTTTGATAAACAAAATTAATTTTACACAAAAGAGTTTAATAAATCTCAAAATGTGTATTCTCATTTCTCTGCAAATAAAGTGTGAACCGAGGCTAGTTTTAAAAACGTGCAGCCAAACATTTTCCCATTTCCGAATAGCGAAACCGGGATAAAAAGAATGCAATTTATACCAACTTCATTTTTATGCGATAAGTGTCTATTCATTACGTGTGCCACAAATATTGAATGAAGCAACGTATTCAAATAATTTTATTGGCATCCATCTAAATATACAAGTGCTATTTTCGTACTCGGTAAATAATTCATTTTTAATTAACGTACAGTTCCTCTGGTTTTTGTCGAATGTTCCATTGAAAGCCATTTATTATTTGTAAGTATTTATTTTGGGCCTAGTACGTAACGGCATCCAAAATCATGACGTTAAAAATTTATTATACAAATTCAATTATGAATTAAGCCGATTTCTCTATTCCCTAGATGTTTCTGCAGTTTCGGCTCTATTGTTGCAGAATGGACCGACATCGGAAGGACGTTGATTTATGACATGACATTAACAAATCTAAAAAAATACCACAATCAGTCCAACTACTGAAAGGTGTCGCTTCTAAATTTAAATGTTCGTTTCTTCCTACACTCAAAATACAAATTAGTTGATTCCAAAAAGTTAGGTCAACCACCCTCTATATGGACACGATGAAATATTGTATTCGCATTGTTTTTTTTAACAAATAGGTCGAAATATTGTTTTCCCCGGTTTTAGAGAAAACTGTTCCACAGACGAATTGTACGTCTTGAAAATATCTTCAAAATGAGTTATTGTTTGTCGAAATCGGTGTGTAAACAAAAAAGTTATTACAAATTAAACATTAAAAATGGCTTATTTTTCAATTGTTAATAACTTTCTTAATATTTATTGAATTGTTTTCAACTTTTACCAGAATGTGAGTTTTAAAGTGCTTAAAAAATGTGCGGAAGTTAGGCGCTGTCGGTCCAATAGTTTTTGTAAAATTGCAATTGTTTATTAGAAAAACGAAAAAAGTGACTATTTTTGATTGGCTGTACCATCGTCTAGGAAACTGCTACAGAGTTCTGTCAGTGTTCATTCTTTTCGTAAAGACTTAAGCTATTATGTAGTAAAAAACAGTGGATATTTTTCATATTTTGTTTATGCAAAATCGCCATGATTGTGATCAATATATATATATATATATATATATATATATATATATATATATATTTACTTTTATGAACAATTATATTCGGCCCCCTCCTACCCCCCAAAAATTATATTTTTCAAGATTTCACATTTTTTGCTTTTATTACATATGTATGAACTAGAAATAATAATATCGTGCTAAAATTTGAATTTCCTTATTATTGTATTAAAATGACACTTCTTGGATAATGTTATTGTTATAAAATAAGGTTGTATTAAAAGTTATACAATAATCCATTAAATCATAATTATTGTTAAATAACGTATATTTTATGAAAGTAGTAAAAATGAAGAAAAATTTTTGAATTTACTAATATAAAAACATATAAATGATAAATATTCTTGCATAATATATTCAACAGCATATACAGGTGAACAATTATACAAATTACTACAATACGTTGCATGCACCTTAAATTATCTCATCTTTTATAAATACAAAACGATTGACATTTTCATTTTTTTGTTTGTACAATGTCATTTTCATCAACGTCATAATCATCTTTGCTTTCCGATTCATAGTTCTCTTCTTCGTCAGAGTCGTCATCGCTATATGTATCGCTATGATCATCGATGTCAGTACATACGAATTGGTCTACTTGACTATCCTTAAACATATTATCTAACATATCTAAATTTAATATATTTTCAGCTATGTTGCCATTGTCATTGTCATCATCATCATCATCAATTAATGTATCAATCGCTTCTCTATTTGTACGGAATTGCAGTTGGAGCACGCAATAATCCACTTCATACCATTTTTCCTACAAGTACAAGTTTTTATCTTGCACCCTTTCCTGCATTTACACGGAACATGCTTTATTTTTTTTTCAAAATTCGTGTTTTTTATCACCTTTCCAATGATATGCTTCATTAACAAATCGGACAAGAAATGCGGTTGTTAATAAATTTAGTTATAAGCGTAAAACTACCCATATCTTCATGACGATTTTTCATAAACGAAATATTAAAAAAATCCACTTTTTTTTACTACATGATAGCTTAAGTCTTTACGAAGAGAATGAACACTGACAGAACTCTGTAGCAGTTTCCTAGACGACGGTACAGTCAATCAAAAATAGTCACCTTTTTCGTTTTTCTAATAAACAATTACAATTTTACAAAAACTGTTGGACCGACAGCACCCAACTTCCGCACACTTTTTAAGCATTTTGAAACTCATATTGTGGTAAAAGTTGAAAACAATTCAATAAACATTAAGAAAGTTATTAACAATTGAAAAATAAGCCATTTTTAATGTTTAATTTGCGATAACTTTTTTGTTTACAGACCGATTTCGACAAACTCATTTTGAAGATATTTTCCAGACGTACAATTCGTCTCTGGAACATTTTTCTCTAAATCCCTGAGATTTTCCTTAAAATTCAAAAAACCGGGGAAAAATCATTTTTCGACCTATTTGTTAAAAAAAAAACAATGTTCCAACCAAAATTTGTTGAGACATGAGATGAGAGTCATTTCTACTACCTTCCCCTATCCATTTCTGCAATCAGATCGCAGGCAGTATTTGAGTCATTTTTACCTCCCAAAAATCGCTTCGTTTTCTGTCTTATATAGAAAATAAGATTGTTGGATTGTGCAACTATCCAGACAATTCGAATAATCCATAATACAATTAGTCTAAAAATAATTCACTTTTTAAATTAAGTTGATTGATTCGATACAAAAAAAGGCAACATATTTTTAATGCTTCAAATTAATATTTTATCATCAAACCAATTTATTGTTAATTAAAGAAACAAACGAAGTATTTCATCAACAAATCAACAGAAAAATTGAACGGAGCATACACTATTTTTTTGGACAGGGTGTCAAAATTGTGTAATCAAGGCAAGATCTCTGATTGATCTTGCTGTAACTGGACGGGTCGCTTACCGGTCTTACCTTAGCTGGCCGGGTCTTTGATTGATCTTGCCTTAATTGATCGGTTCTGTGATTGATTAGAATATTTGCAGAAATAAGAAAATCAGCTCTAACCTCGTTGCGACATTGACCTCAACCTCAAGGTCAAAGTCAAAGTTATATCCGAATGTGAAATTCACTTGTCCATTTATGTGTTGGTTAAATAGTAGGGAGTCCTGATTCGAATTCTTGAGGAGACCTTTAAATCATTTAAAGTCAAATGTCAAGCACTTTTAGGATTAAATCTTTCAGCTTTTCTAGGAAGATGAAATGAAAAAGAATTTCAACTTTGTGAAAAACTTCAGTACAAAGTTGAGTCGCAAGAGCGAATGGGACAGAAATACCATTGAAAAACTCAGCAAAAGATCCACTATATGGTATACAGATGGGTCCAAAACAACGGAGGAAACTGGAATAGGAGTGTATGGACCAAGAAAACTTGGGTAAATCACCAAAAATTTTCCATGCACAAAGCCCTTAGAATGTATATTCAATTTAACAAGGAGAAAAATTATCACTGCCAAGAGATTATCATTATGTCGGTTAGTCAAGCTGAGCTCTCAAGTTGTCAGTTCCAGGATTGTCTGAGAATGCCTAGAGGAACTGAATGATTTGAGTAAGAATAATAAAGTCAACCTTATGTGGATACCGAGACATATCGGGATAGAGGGAAATAAAATAATAGACAGGCTTGCGAGGAAAGGGGCTGAGATACCATTTGTGGGATCAGAGCCTTGTTGTGGAATCAGTAGCAGCGTAATGCTGAAAGAACTAAAGATAGAAGATGAAAGCAGGAGATGCAATTATTGGGCGGAGCTGCAAGGATTGAGATAAGTGAAGATACTTTTGGAGACTACGTCAAGAAGAGATTCAAAGAATGTATAAGCTTGAGTATAAACTAACTCCGAGTTCTTACAGAGGTCCTGTCGGGGCATTGCCACCTGAAGGAACACTTCAAGAAACTCGGACTGGTAGAAAGAGAAGAGTGCAGATTCAGTGAGGAGGAAGACGAAACCTCTATTTATATCCTTGCAGAGTGCAGTGCTCTACAAAACCCTAGGATGCGGTTCTTGGGAATACACCAAATCGAAAAAGGGGAGCTACGCACCTTGAAGCCGTCCAGCGTCCTGAAATTCTTGATGGAAATAGAACTGGAGGACCTGCTCTAGCCGATAGGGTAACTCTTACTACTGGGCAGCAGTAAGGGGGCACCATAGATCTATCAGGTCGCAGCGTCCAGACCCCCAACTCTACGCACATACATACATAGAAACGTTTCTTCCTGTATGACCAGTATTTTCAGAGCTGGGAAGTTCCGCTATTTTGACCTTGTTATGACCTTAATTTCTACCTTAAATTCTAGGTTAAGAAAAATACGGGAATGTAATATCCGCTGCTCGTTCTATCTGTGGTGTCAAAAGTAGAAGGTCTCATTTAAAATCCTGAAGCTAACCTTGAAATGTCTTTGGAGGTCAAGGTCAAATTTAAGGTCAGTTTAACATGCACCGTTCGATTTCCTGAAACTTTTGTTGAAAGTTTTTAATTTACAATAATCTAAGATATTCGACCCTCAAATGACCCCCGGATAGGATGTTACCCCTTATATTATTTATATCGTTGGATAGGAAAATTTTCTCCGCTCTCAATTCCTGCAATACAAAATTATGGTTTCCATTTAAATATCTTAACGTGATCTTCCAATGACTTTGAAGGTCAAGCCCAAGGTCAAATTTGAGGTCGCCATAAGATTGCCCGGGTAAAATTCTACAACCTTTGTATCAATCGTTTTTTCTAGGTTGCGTATTTTTGGTAATAGAGGGGTCTGATACTTTTTGAACACCCTGTGTAACGGTCAGAGATAAAAACATCAGTGATGCTATTATATTAAAATTTGATTATTAACGGGACATCATTTCGTAAGTTATGGTCGTTCTTTTTTAATACGATTTTCTGTCGTTTGTCGCATGACAGCAAAGTCATACAAATCTTACGTACAACTTATGGTAATAACACATCACTAATTGTCTTAAAATTGAAAAATCATTTTGATGCCTAAATAGATTGAATATCATTTCAGTTTTTATTCGAACTATGACGAACAATAACACCAACCTTCATATTTTTTACGTAAAACATTTTTTCTTCATTTGTTTTCAAAATAATGAAAAATGGCCGATTCATATTTAATGAAGAAAAAAATGTTTTTAATTAGCTTAAATTAAATTTGTCCCAGCGATATCATTTGGTTTAAAACATCAGTTCTAGTATTATTATGAGAAAATTGATAAGTATTTAAAATAAACAATTAATTTGGCCTCAATTTGCCTCTGTACTAATAATTATCAAAATATCATAAAAAGACTACTAAAGTCGATCTTTGCCTACAAGAAAACTAACCCAAATTAAATAAAGAAGGAAAATTTTTTAGTTAAGTTTTGGTCCGCAAACGTCATTTTTAAAATAAAAAATTAAATATGTCCAAAACGGTGTATCTTAAGTATAGAACATTATACATAAAATATGTCTAGAATTTTACGTAAAAATCAAAAATGCAATAATATATAGGGTGTTCCATTTAAAATAAGCAAGTTTATATCTACTTCCAGTATAACCGGAAGTGTCGCCATCTTGAAAATATTTTAGTCGGTTGTCCTCCATGCACTTTAGTACACTTTCATATTTTCAGATTCTTCCTAATTATAATTTTCCCACAATCAATCGATAAAGTTCTCGGAGAATCATCTTGTATAGCAAAAAAATCATATACCTTTAATTTATCTTTATACCTTTCCCTGAAGCAACATGTGATCAAACGCTACGATAATAAACGAAACGGCCCGAGGGCCCTTGAAATTACCCTTGCCAACTTTTAAAGCGCGAGCCGGAAAACTTTTTGATGTCGCAGACTTTGGCTCTTCAGTGTGTTTTTAGTTCTTTTTTTGCTTTTATTTTGCCTAATATTTTTGCTTTTAATCATTGATGTGGATTACCGGATAACTATAAAGTAGATTATCAAAAAATGAAATTTTTTTCTGAAGGTCAAAAAATAATGTTTCAATTTTTTATTTTTGGGAAAATATCGAGAACTAGCACAATATTATAGTTATTCTTATATTGTTAATAAATAGCTCACAATTTTAAAAAGTTAAAAAAAAATACAAAAACAATGTATTATGTTCTGTAATTAAATAAAGTGAAAAGTTTTAAAGTTTACTTGTACCACGGATTATGAAACTATAAGAAAATTTGGGGCCTAAAAATAAGGAAGATTTGCTTTTTGATAATTCTGTCTACTTTTAGAAATACTAACTTTTATAATTTATCAAAGAATACAGAATTTCTTTTCAAATTATGCCTTTAACAGCACTTAAGAATGACAAGATGATTAAAAATTTTAGCAATCGATGATGTTTGTGTTAAACTAATTTTTTTACGTATCGATAAAATGGTTCATATCAAAAATACAATATTTTAGGAAGTCCAGTGGAGGCAAAAAAATATTTAACTTTATGAAGTTAATCAAAATTATGTTGAAATGATTCCTAAAACATTTTTGTTATTAATCTTATTGAAATAATATTTACTTAAGATTTAATTTCAGGGAATAAATAAGAAAATCTTCCTTAAGACAATTATTTGAAAATTGTCTCTTTATGTACTTAAATTCAAATAAAAAATTTGACTTCTAAATGAAATGAGAGTGAAAAAGTTTAGGCTCCCACGCACGTTGAAATTAAGCTCTTTGGTTCTTCTGCACGGGTGTGCTAGTACAGACCAGCCGGAACTGCAGAAACAGAGTGAATACAATAATTTATTTGTTGGTCTGACTGGAGATGCCGGCACGTGTGACATATCTCATTACTTTATCTTTTAATAACCTGATGAATTGTAATTATACCTATCTTTTGGCGCGAATTTTGTTTTTGCCTAAAATGCTGCTCTTTTTTTTTTCTTGTTAGTACTATTACTATAATATCTATGGATGATGACTTGATGGCAACATTTGAAGACTATTTGATTACCACTGCTTCATGCCTAGTAGTTTGGTTTTTCTTATCAAACTTATGTGACCGCAGTCTATTTTGAAAATGCTGACTTGTTTGTCCTATGTATACTCCATTGCAGTTGGTGCATGGGATTTCGTATACATCAGAATTTTATGGTATTTGCGTTTTAAAAACAGAGTTGACTAAAGCTTAAGGATAATTGTTTTTTATTTGTGCGTTTTTGGCCTTTGTTATAGATTCCTCCCTAAATTCAGGATCCAATAACGGCACTGCGCGGTCCGCTAAGCCTATAAAGAATATATATATATATATATATATATATATATATATATATATATATATATATATATTCACTCACATAATTTTAAGATAAAGATTTTCAATTTATTTGGTCATTTTAGTCAAATACCCTATTGTTATATTGTTAAGAATAATAAGTTTTTAACGAAGTTTTGAACAATCAGTTGTAAATCAATGAAATGAAATATAGCCACTTTATATAAAATAGGTTTATTGTCATTTTTTGGTCGGAAAATTTGTTCTTGTAATGTAATATTTTCCTGGGCTTTTTTCTTTTCTACTTATAAATTTGCCATTTTATTTTATTTCCAATATGCGGAATTAGTGTGTGTTTAGCAAAAAGTTTTAAGGATGTTGAAACTAAATATTTGAAAAGGAAATAATTTAATACCTATAATTAGTTTTCTAAATGAACTAGGTTAATTAATTGTGAAAATAATGTAAATAAAGTAATAAAAGTACGTACTCATTGACCTGTGAAGTATAAATTTGATACTAATTAAAAATTTTATTTGAAATGTAATATACCGTACATGTTAAAGATAACTTGGCTGAGATGTCTATGAATTTATGGTGGAAGAAATTTTTTATTTTTTTTTCTAATATATATATTTATATATATATATATATATATATATATATATATATATATATATATATATATATATATATATATATATATATATATATAGGTGTGGAAAATCCAGAACAGTACCTCTAAAAAAAAGGAATGTAACAGAAAGCGACGGACAACCCGTTTAGCCATGTTGAAGAAGTGAAATAAAGCATACTGTTGTATCGTAGCTTGCTTCCTGATTTCCAGCAAAAATGATGTAGGGCAAGGACTTTTCGCTGGTTTCGGGTCGTCAAAACACAGTGGGTCGAAAGCACGGATTTGATATTAAAAATAAAAATCGTATCCAACAATAGCAGACTGAAACTTTAAAATCGTGAAAATAAATTCGAAAAACGCCTAATGTGGTTCAACGCTTTAAAAATAAAATAAAAAGAATAATTGTATTTCCATGAATAAAATATTGCGCTTGACTTCAAGGTACATTTTAAATATAATACTATAATAATAAATACATGGATATCGATAATCGTTAAAAAGACGAAAGTACTTTTTCCTCTATGCTTAAGACTTCTTAATAAATACCAATGTAGATAATTTGTAAGTAATATAGTATTTATTGATTCACATAAATGAATAAATAATACGACTGTAATAAAAATAATAAAAAGAACTTTTTAATCACTCCCTTCTTTGTTCACAGCTCTTTTCTCATTCTCCAATACGTAGGAATTGTTATCCGAATCCTTACTATGTCGAAAACAGTATAAGGGTCCATCGACGTCAAAAGTTTTGGAACACATCCTCTATATTTTTTCTCGAGAAGATTTTCGGGCAAAGTCTAGGCGATAGTTTCTTATCAACTTGTCCGTTGATTTTTGTGCATCTTTCGATAGTTTATCTATCAGTAATATTACAACTGCTATGATGTCTGGTCAATGGAGTAAGTCATTTGTGGATTCTCGTTGGAATGTAGTACCAAGAATATCCTTTGAAGAATAATCTTGCTATTTGAAGTTTGTATTTCCAAATATTCTCTATCGCTGTTTAATGTCCGCTTCCAATAGTTTGCAAAATGGCGGGAAACCGGAGGATCAGTTTTCGCTTTACTCTGGCTGACTCATCACTGTTCTCGAAGAAACATCCAACTATGTTGCCATCGTTAGTGCTTCCTAACCCTTTCTTTGGCATGTCAACAAGAAGTCCTAATCTCCCTCCTTAAAGGCCCGTTGGATGGTAGCCTTTGTCTTTCTGCTTACGAGAGTGCCACTGCTGTGTGTCATGTTGATATGACAAATACAAGCAGCATTCGAAGAATCTAATACATGGGTGTAGAGCTAACAGTTGTAGCTTGAAATACTCTGTATTTACTGGGACACAGTATTAACGTTGTTGAACTGAGATGTTGTTTGGCAGAGGTAATAACGTTGGACCGATTTCGCTCTAGCCAAAGCATTCACCTAGCCGTCTATCATCGTCATAGATAAGTTGTACTGTATTGAAGCTCGGGTGTCAAAGAGAACTCGTTTATATGGTGCAAGTTGTCTGGTTCGAGTTCATAATTTTCTATTTTCGTTAAAGACTTTTGTTCGGTTTTCTTAATAAATTCAAATTTCAGAGGCCCGCAATTCATAGTAGAGGAGGATTTGGAATTGTACAACACAATTTGTTCTGGTTGAGCTTGCGTGTTAATACCTGCTAATTGAAGTGGAATAAGAGAGGTTAGGAATAAGTTTGTATCAGAAATATTCGGATCAGTGAATTTCATTTTGTACTGGCTCTGACCTTACGTTCCATCGAAGCCCCATTTGCAAATGAAACTCATATCTACAAATCTAATTTATCGATTTGTTCAAGAGCGTCTAATGGAAGCATATAATTCGATCCACTGTATGATCCAGTAAGCCTTGGAATTTAACCTCGGCTTTTGATTTAGTAAAAGTTAGATACTCGTCATGTGGACAACATGCTTTTTTGTATTTTACATGCCAGAGTAAGGCGAAAATATATTATTGCTTTTCTGTTTAGCCCAATTTTGTAATCGTTAAATTGTTACTGGGTGTAACGCAACCATAACACTGTTGCCTTTAACCTGAGACGAAACTTTAGAAAGAATAGACTGGCCGTTCATATTACCGAGGTTTAATAGAAATGTTACTATAGCCAACTTTCTATTTTAAATTTCTTAACTACAAATTATTTTGGCCGTTTCCTCAAATTCTAACCCACTAAGCCCGTCTAACTTCTTTCAGATAGTTCGACAGAAGATCGTAGGAAACGCCTACCGCAATATTACCCCCGCTAAATTCCGGGCGACACGAAAACGAGCAATACCTTGAAACGAATGAGAGGGTGTATTTACTTTTCGTCTAAACTTATAACGTAATCGACGGAATTTGGAATATTTAATGACTATTTGGTACATTGATTGTTTTAAATACATCAAATAGTCGAAATACAAAAAAATTAGTTTTTGTTGGGCGTTGAGCGTATAGAAAATTGATATTTCTGTTACAAAATAAACATTTATTCTAATAAAAATACTAGTGAAATGCAACGATAATTTCTAAGTAAATAAGCTAATAGACCACTTTAAAATTAAAAATCATTCTCAAAAATAAACTTTTATTCTGGTAAAAAATAAAAGTAACACGTGTTTCGTGGTTTTTCGGAAAAATTTCTTGAGTTATTCACAACTTGTAACAGCGATATTTGTCCCGCTTTAAAATATTCCGAACTCTTCGAGCGTTCATATCAAGTTTTTAGGCAATTACGGTACTATAGCAAGGAAAATTAATTTCTGCCAAACTAGAAACGTCAGTCTTCCGATTTGCTCGTTCTTCGGTAATTTGAGGAACCGGTTGCTTCTCATTATTATTAGTGCATTTTTTACAAATTTTTAGACAACCGATTATCCCAAATTTTTTACTAATTTCCGAAATTCTAAATTTTCAAGGAACAGGATGATTTTTCGCATGTAAATACAAATCTGCTGATTATTTACCAGAATAGTGTACCACTTAATAATCTGCTCTTTTTGTTCCGTGGAATAAACTACCATTGTAACAAAAAAATTTGGCGTGATACACGGTACTTACATTTCAACGGCTTGATTGAAAGCAAATAACTTGGAATCCTCTTATTGTGCTAGGGCGTGGCGAATGCTGCCGCTCGCTCTCACCGCGCCAGCATTGTATTACCCCTCACCCTAGGGCCAAACTGGTAATTTACACGTATGTCGATACTTACGACTGTCTCATTCTGATGTGATGAATAATATAGTATTTTCTTTATCTTACTTTCTTACTTAAGAAACGTCCAGTTTCTGGTTTGGATTTTCCAGACCTGTATATATATATATATATATATATATATATATATATATATATATATATATATATATATATATATAGATTTAAAAAAAGAACTTTCTGGCCAATGTTTTACTTTCCTTAATTGAAAGCAGAAATGTTATGTCGTTTTTACGTATTTGTAATACAGTAACAAATATTTTTCTCTATCTTTGTCTAGTCGGTCAAATAGTTTTCGTTTTCTAAATATAACTTGTGGCTAATTAAGTAGTAAGAGTTTTTGCTACTGTCAATAAATAATAATTAATCTTAAAACTACCTGACAAGTGGTTTCTCATAAGCCACTTCTCCCATTAATTTTGTTAAACTATACTTAAACTTCAATGGGATTCATAAATTAATTAGCATTTATTTTAAATGGACATGTATCGCGGAATTTTTTTAAATAAATACTATTAACGTTAATAATGAATTATTGTCTCAAATAAAAAAAAGTTTGACGCTTTGTTGATTAAAAAATGCTGAGTGATGACATATTTCATCATATTTTATGGTTTGCGGTCTGTATTGATTTTTTTTTGGAACGAATAAACTATAGGACGTAATTCGTTCACATCTTTTTAGATTATTTTGTAAATATTAAACGTGCTTGCAAAAAGTTTTTGGGGTTACCTACTATTTCATTAAGTGAATCTATTTATAGTGAAGTATTCTAATTCAGACCGCTCGACTTGCAAGTATCTATAATTTTTTTTTTCAAAAATGCTCGTTAAGTTACAGATGGTAAAAAAACATTTTAACTTTTTTCCTTAATAATGTCATTTTGCAATCGTCCGGCAATAAACTAACCAAGATCCTTGGCAATTTTTTTATACGTGAAAAGATGTATAATGCAAAAGATTGCATAGCGACTTGGGTGCTCTGCTACGTTGTCGGTATCTGCTGGGTATATATACATAATGTCTGCAATAAATTTCAACCGGTTCAAAACACTTTGAACAAATCGTTCACCAGCTTTTATATTAATAGTAGATGTGTCTTAAATAAGTAAAAACCACATTTTATCCTTTATTTTTTCCAACATCGACACATTTTGCAATCTTTTCTAACATGCTTTCGTTGGATATTTTAATATAAAAAAAATTAACAAAAATTTTTTGTAAAGCTTATCTTCGAAAATATATAGTAAGAAAAAGACCAATTAGTAATTTTAATTAGTTAAAACTTGGTGATTTTTGGAAAATTACACCTGACATGTCTGTGCTTGGAAAATATTTTCAAAAAATATCTTTTCAGCTCTGCTAAAAATACTTTTAAAATTCTGCAGTGAATAGATACGAATAATAGAGTTTATAGAATGCGAAACTTGACTTTTATAACTTTCCTGGATCTATTTTATAGAAATCATAAAAAAATTTACAAAAGTCCGTGAAAAATGTCATTGCTCTATGTTTTTCCAAGGAAACATATTTAAAGTGTTGTCTTTGAAAGTTCGTATTTTTAAAATAAACCCGTTTTCTACAGAGAAGGGTTAGAGGTACTTTTTAGAAAGTTATATTTCCTTATTTTTGACATGGAACGCCTATGACAGAAGATCTAGAGATCGCAGGATAATCTCTTTTTCTTATTTTTATTACACTATTTAGTATGAAAATCCATCTAGAAAGAAACATCCGTAATCTTCTGGTATCGGCAAGAAGGGTACATAAAGGGTCCAGATCGGCTTTCATGGACAGTCTAATTTGAGACGTCGTTGTTGTAACTTGAATTGTTTAACAAGTTGTCAGATTTGAAGTTTTAATAAAACGTTATTAAATAATAGTCTGTTTAAAGATTGGCCTTCCGGAACAAATTGATATCAGAAGTGGGATGATGTAGCACAGGATTGCGCGCATTGTAGTTGCTTGAGTAAGTCAAATTTATTCGCCTCATATTCTTGAACACTTTCTTTGTATTTTTGCCTTCTTCCTTGGAGTTGAGCGTTATAAAGATCTTGGAGGTGGGCTTCCCCATAGCGCATCTCCAGAAACGTAACAATAAACACGTAATTATTCTGTTTTTCTTCGGAAATATTACATAGAACCTCGTAGTGATAAAACAAGAGCGCGTACCTTCTCCATTGAACTCCAATTATTGCCGGTGACAGCGGCTTCGAATTGACCGACATAGGTAAGCCCAGGTACTTCGCCGTCGAAGGTAGGTGACTTCAACACACTAGTTGCAGGAACAAAGGAACTTTTATTATACCAGTACTGGATACCTTCTCGATTTGCAAATGTACTTGTTGCACCTGTTTCTGGATTCCCATCGCCACGTACGTCTTCTCTAATTTTGCTAATCTTCTTTTCCAGTTCTTATTCTATGCGCTTCATATCTTCTTCTCTTTCAATTCTTGTTTCATGTCTTTCTGTCTTGTGTCTTACACGCTTGTTTTTATTTTTTGTTTGATACTTTCTTCTAGATTTTTTCGTCATATCTTCTTGGCTTGTGTTTAATTCTTGTTTTATATCGTCTCGATTTTTCGTCATATCTTCTTTCATTCTTATTTCAATCTCTTCTTGGCTTTTCTTTATATCTTCTTGATTTTTCGTCATATTTTTTTTCAGTTTTTGTTTAATCTCTTTTTGACTTGTTTTCATGTCTTGTTTCATCATCAGTATATGATTTAAACTAGCTTGAAGTTGTTCTTCCATTTTTTGCTTTCTGTTCTCTAGTCTCTACTGGCATAGAATTTCAGTTCACTTTTTCCTTTTTTTTTTTTAATCTCTGGATTTGATCCACTTCCGACACCAATTTGGTGTAGTTTACCCTAACCCTGAATGGCTTACAAACCATTTTGATCACTAAAATCTTGGGTGTTTCGTCCCGGAGTTGGATTCATCAGTAGATCCGCCATTGTCTTCCCCAGACATCCTTTGACATACTTTCTATAACGCTATTTCTGATATTTGAATCTTCTTGGCGTCGGAAACTACTGGTGAGATGTTCATCAGCTGCTTGTTCCTACATCATTCTTACAATATATATATATATATATATATATATATATATATATATATATATATATATATATAGAAAGGGTAGTCGTTGCTGACTACTTAGGGTAAACTAGTTAATAGTGGGGTGTGCAGCAAGTGAAAGAGTACTCTTTAAAGTTAATCCAAGCTTTCGAAAATCTTTATTATCATTTTCATCTTCAGGGAGACTACAATAATTACAAAAAAAGGGAAATTAGTGAGATAAATTTTCCCTAATAATATTGATAACTTACATCTTTATTTGAAGATGTTCACTAAGATGTTAAATGGTTTTATGACAAAGTACATTGGTAAAGAAGACTAATAAACTAGGGTCACAGACCAATTCATAAACAATTTGTTACATAAAATTGATTTTAAAATTTAAATTAAAATAAAAAATAAAAAAAAAACAGGAGGAACTATTTTGTTTGTTCTTTCCCGAGTCACATGTAATTGTAAAATGAGTTTGAAAATTATGAGGTTAGGAAATTTGTCAGCTGTCAGTAGGGCTGCCAACCTTATCCAATTAATATTAAGTTTAGTTCGGATGAAGCGCATTTAAGGTTAACTATACAGTAAATGGCCAGTCATGCTGAAGTTATTAGGATAGGATAAAGTTTTTTTTCAAAAAATATGAAAAATTGTTTTATATTAGGAGTCAGCAGGGCTGTCCACTATTAGAATTGTATTAACGAATTTTGTTAGGTTGAGATTGCAATAAAAGGTAATTATGCAATGTTTGGTCAGCCATACTGAATTGTTAAATCATTAATATCTAAGGAAAACTATGATCATTGTTGTTAGTAATATTTGTAGAGCTAGATAAAGAGTTATCCAAAGATAAAAGATAAAAATAAATTTCACTCAAATTCAACAAATTATATATATATATATATATATATATATATATATATATATATATATATATATAAAACCTGAACTATGATCATTATTGTTAGTAATATTTGTAGAGCTAGATAAACAGTTATCCAAAGATAAAAGATAAGAATAAATTTCACTCAAATTCAACAAATATATATATATATACAGGGTGATTCAAAAATCGATCACGAAACTTAAGGGGGTGATTCTACTTGACAAAATAAGGGTAGAGCTTCATATAATTTTTTTTCAAAATGTCATTCGTTTTCGAGTTACAAGCCGTCCAAGTTCAAGTTTTTATTTTTTGTTTTTTAAATTACTCGCTTACAGGAAAACCGATTTGACTAATATTTGAAAGATAGGCTAAGTCTTCTGCGCTTCATCATTTTAGTAACAATTCACATTGATTGTTTGCCGCTAGAGGGCACTTTACCTACATTGAAAATTGTTTATTTGTCATAATTTTTTAGTGTTGACAGCTACAGTAGTTTTTGGCATAATTTCTGAAAGACTGATGTCAGGCCTTTAAAAAAGGTGCTCTTTATTTACATCGCTAAACCCAACGGTTTAGACGTAAATCACCCTTAAAAATTAAGTGGTAAATTTACTTTTCTCATTTCATTACCACCAGCTACCAGGTAAATAGCTATCAAAGTATACTAGAGCTGTCAGTTTAACATCAAATAAATTCTCCATATAATATCTTCTTGCCAACTCTGCATTACCATTTGCTTTTCCATAACAAAAATGGATATCACAATATTCGATATTTGAATATTGGTGATTAGCCATTATTAGTTATTTTAAGATTATAAATTAAATAGTTTAAAAAGCGAATTTATTTGATGTTAAACTGACAGCTCTAGTATACTTTGATAGCTATTTACCTGGTAGCTGGTGGTAATGAAATGAGAAAAGTAAATTTACCACTTAATTTTTAAGGGTGATTTACGTCTAAACCGTTGGGTTTAGCGATGTAAATAAAGAGCACCTTTTTTAAAGGCCTGGCATCAGTCTTTCAGAAATTATGCCAAAAACTACTGTAGCTGTCAACACTAAAAAATTATGACAAAAAAACAATTTTCAATGTAGGTAAAGTGCCCTCTAGCGGCAAACAATCAATGTGAATTGTTACTAAAATGATGAAGCGCAGAAGACTTAGCCTATCTTTCAAATATTAGTCAAATCGGTTTTCCTGTAAGCGAGTAATTCAAAAAACAAAAAATAAGAACTTGAACATGGACGGCTTGTAACTCGAAAACGAATGACATTTTGAAAAAAAATTATATGAAGCTCTACCCTTATTTTGTCAAGTAGAATCACCCCCTTAAGTTTCGTGATCGATTTTTGAATCACCCTGTATATATATATATATATATATATATATATATATATATATATATATATATATATATATATATATATATAACCTGCTTTATAACTTAAAACCTCTAACTATTCATTCAAGTCTTTAAAAGAAGCATTAATAATTATGCTTATGAAGACATTGATATTAAAATGAGATCCTAATGTCATAAAAGTTACATATTTCCATCGAAATGGAACATGCTAAATATTGCGATAAAGTAGCTTTTATGATCGGTGCTATGCTGCTATTTTTATTTTAAGACCTTTTTTGCATGAAAAAAACAATAATTTTCCTCAATTTTTTTTAATACACGTTATTCATAAAATTAATCAAAATTTTCTTACGTTCCTCTTAAAATATTACTACAATTTATTGGAATTATGGAGCTATAAAACTGGGAGAAATTATACCTAAAATAAAATATAGTTTTCTGTCAGGAATTTTCCGCTATTATTCGGGGATGTTCTCTGTATACGTTTAAAATCATACCTGCTGTACCGTATGATCTTATTTTTTGGTTAGGAAAAGGGAGTTGAGCTTCAATGTGTCATCGCGATGTTGCTGACCATTGAACAAGGTTCTCTTGCTGTTGCTGTATTGAATGTTTTTTTTTTGCAATGAAAATATTATAGAGATCCATCTACAAAACGAAAAGAAGTATGCTTTTTTGACAGGAAATGCAATGTAATATTTTGAATTTTCAAAAAGTTAGAAAATAATGAATACCGGTTACTTCTCCTAAAATACAAAATTTTAAATATTTATAAATTTGAAACAATTGTAGTATTAATTTAATCATTCTAGCTGGTAAATGTTGGTGGTCCACACATCAAAGATTTAACAACTTGTAAAGCATAACCACCGACAATTTCAGGGCAACCGTGAAAAGTGAATCATGCTGCAATTTGAAGTGTGTCCCACGCTCGAGTCCTCTAAATAAAACATTACTCAAATACCGCACGGCTAGAGTGTTTCTGCGAACCGTAAAACGTAAACATTTACTTGACATTGACCTCTGGGTGCATTACTGGTATTAGTTCCAGTGAGTGAGCCTACTGAAGCAGACTTTTTGAATTCCTTGAACTAATACTTCTCCGACTATGAGCCACGCAAAATATTGAATTAAATAAAATAGTTGCTGGTCCTGCTGGGACCAACTAGGAATAATAAAAGTAGGAGGATAGCCGTTTATATTTCGGGAACAATAGATAAAAATAAATATTTATCATTGAAAATGGTTTTATTGTTCCTCAACATATCCTCTTTGGATTTTAAACGCATGAACCTCCTTTTCTGGCATAGAAAGTCGTTAGCCGCGCATTTGTTCTTCATGTACGCGAACAAAAAGAATTTATTGGGTGTCAAATCAGGGTTGTACGGAGGATGACCCATCAATTTCACGTTTTGAATACTAAAAAGACACTTTTTTATGTCCCTAAGTGAGAGCTCGCTATGTCATGGTGGGGAATCATCCGTCGTCTTCGATTTACTGTCCTCAATTAATTGAAAACTTCCAACAAACAGTTATGTATGATTCAGAATTGATCTTTCTATGATTCTCTAAAGACATATTTGCGACATTGACAGTTTCTTCGTTGATTTTGGCTCTTCTTGGAAGACCCATATGGTCGATTATTTTTTCTTCTTACGGTGCCATATCAGGTCCCCCTAACATTGGCAATTACATTGGCGAGTTGTTCGCGGTTTTCAGCCAATCTAAATAGTTATTCTGCGTATTCCAGTCCAATCGCGGATGTTCTTTAGCCATGAGATCTGCTTTCTTCCAATTCCTCTATCGCTTGATTTTACTTTTCATTATAAGCTGAAGAATTTATATCTGTCTCCCTTAAAAACATGTCCTAAGTATGATATCTTTCTTATCTTAATAGTTTCAAATAAATAAATATATAAAAAATAAATTTGTGAACGGCACTTAGTCTATGTAACACTGCTTCATTGGTCTGCATAGCTGATATAGGGTATTCCGAGCATTCTTTTATGCAACCACATCTCGAACGCTTCTAGGCGGTTGATCATATCAGCCTTTAGAGTCCAGGTCTCAGCTCCATATAACAACACAGACCAAACATAACATTTGATCATTCTTTGACGCAATTTTAGGTTTAACTTGTCATTACAGAAGAATGATTTCATTTTTAGAAAAGTTGTGCAAGCCGCCTCAGTTCTGCACTTAATCTCTTTAATTAGGTCTAGTTGTTCTGTGATGTAGCAT
The DNA here is from genome assembly GCA_034092305.1 of Diaprepes abbreviatus. Lineage (NCBI taxonomy): Eukaryota > Metazoa > Arthropoda > Insecta > Coleoptera > Curculionidae > Diaprepes > Diaprepes abbreviatus. The sequence goes on along the minus strand of JASJET010000085.1, from coordinate 2,830,585 downwards.
CCCAAATATTTGAATTCAGTAACTCTTTCAATGTTTTGTTGATCTATGTGTAGGGAAGCATCGGCGTGCGGTTGGCAAGTGAATATCATAAATTGTGTCTTAGTGACATTCATTTTTAGATCCATTTCCCATCCTGTCGTATTTACACAATCCAACAACACTTGAAGGTCCTGAAGATAAGATGGTCTTGTCGTCGGCATATCGAATAGTATTAATCTTGCAAAGCCTGTTTGAATATTATGTCCGAGTAGAGAGAGCGGGGACAGAATGCATCCCTGTCTGACGCCTCGTTATATGTAACAGTCGTCGGATAGTTTTCCAAGGTTTCTATGATACGCAGATCTTCACCATGAATTCCCGAGGTTCTTAATATGTTCAAAGCGTTCCATGCTGGATTCTATCAAAAGCTTTTTCATAATCGATGAAAGCTACATAAATATTTTAGCGTTGGTCACGACAATTTTGGAGGATTATATTTAAGGCAAAAGATGTCTCACAGTGCCAAGCTGGGTTTCATCCAGGTCCCTTTCGCACCGACTTCTTATTCTTCTATGTACTATGCAAAGAAAAACTTCAGTATGAGGCTCATTAGACTACGTCGCACTTTTTTGCCCGCTGTTTCTTCGGAAGTGCAATAAAAATGGACATCAGCCATTCCTCGGGTCGATTACTATTTACGCACAAATCCAGGATTTTATTAATGTTTTTGGAAGTGCCGCAATCGTATTTTTTTAGCATTTCCTTGCATTAATCGACACAAGCATCTTGTTCATGCAATATATTACATACGTTGGTGTTATTTTTGCCCAGAGAAGCCTCAGTTTTACGGTATGTTACATGACGATCTTGCATTATCAGTTCACGCACAGCATCGATGTTTTCTTCTACTACAATCAATTTTGGACGACATTCACACGATTCGTACTTGGACGAATGACGGCCACGATTGAATTCGCCAAACTAGCGATATACAATTGTTTTTGTATGTACTTCATCCAGCCAGGAAACCTCGTCTGGGGCACAGACGGATCCAAAACTGACCATGGTACAGGCGCCAGAATACACTGGGATACATCCAGACTTAATATAAGTGTATCATGGTGGCAGTATATCACAGTATTTTAGGCAGCAATTCACTCTATTGAGTGCCTGTCTTCGGGAGAATTTGAGAAGGGGTTATAATGGCAGAATCGGTCTCATCTTGTCTGTCAGTCAGGCAGCGCTGATAGCTCTATCAGATAACATCAAAATAGGTCTGGGACTGTCTTCAAAATCTTATCGCTCTGACAAAACACAACAGGCTCATCCTTGCGTGGGTACCAGGGTGTATCGAGCAATGAAAAAGCAGACCAACTTGCAAGACACGGGTTTGCCATTCCCTTTATTGGACCAGAGCCAGTATTTGTAATTAATAAGTCAACTAGTTGTGGGTGGCTATTCTGGTGGACAAAACAACAACATCAGATCCACTGGAATCACCTTGAAGGCCACAGACACAACAAGTTTCTGCTGGGCATCCCGTAAACTAAGCCGTGAAATTCTGTGTTTAAGCAGACAATAAATCAGGCTGGTTACAGAACTTATAACTAGCCACTGCAGCTTGAAGAAACGTCCACATACAATGGACATCTTCAAGGAAGAACCACTTTGAAGACTATGTGATGAAGAGAACGAGACGTCCCCTCACATCATCTTTGAGTGCGAAGCTTTGGTCTTCTGAAGACACCTCCAGGGATTAATCTATCCGGAAGGCTTATACGCAGAGGATAAATAGTAGGCAAACTGGCAAACCTGATTAAAGCGTCCAACCTGGTCGCCTAGAGTGGATATGGCAGGCAATACAATAAGTCTGAAGTTTGCAGTTTAAGGGCTTTTCAACCCTGGCCTGCTATGTTATACAATCAATCAATCAATCAATCAAATGTGCTTCATCGTCATTTAAAGAACTAACATCATTTCAAATTTTGAAAAATAATCGCAAGAAAATGTTCACGAATTAATCCCCCTTTTTTAAAATTTTGAAGTTACTGTGAACAATACTAATAGGTCAACACGTTCTGAGTTCGTATACCGTCTAAATTGCTAAACTTTACACTGGGTATGTCAGATGGCACCTAGCAACGCCAGTGTTACTAGTTATCTCTTGTATCTACAGAGATTTTTAAAAATAAATTTACTGTGAAACGACCGTAATTCCAAAAATAAATAACAAAGTATCATCTTTTTTATATTATATTTGTATCTAAAAATAGTTTAAAAATATAAATAAAAATTTTACATATTCGTTACTTAATTTTTGAAGTTTCTACTTCTTTACGTGCGTTTTAACATTTTTTTTTTCAAAGATTTGTACACAAAATTATTAAGGTGATTAATATATAGGTATTCACAATAATTATTTGGACTGTATTTCATGAAGCGCTTAAATATGTATTTAATTGCCCTTTTTTGCGTTAATATTTAATTATTTGTAATCGTTTTCAACTAAAGTATTATTATTAATAGTCAATATGAAATATGTTGTAGTACCGTTATGCACTTTCGAAAACAACTCTCTATTTTTAAATATTGGCATAGAATTTCATGAATGCACCGGCAAGGTTTCCCGAATGTTGTTGACATTGAATAAACACTGAATAAGTCACCAGGTTCAGGAGTTAAATCCAGGTTGGCACTCGGGATGAGAGTATGTATAAACATTAGATTTAGGCCGACCGCTGACGCCATCTTGGCGTAAACTGTTAACCGTACAATTCTGTTTTTATATGCGGTGTGTTTATTGATGCACGCTTGGTATGTAAATTCTTTTGATATTGGAACATTTCGATGAAGTTATACTTGAGGAACAAATATACTCTCTTTAACATTTATGTTCCTGTGATCAAACATACTACATAGTTTTTATTCCAAATGCTAGTGACCTCAACTGATTATAAATCTGGGATTTAGTTGGACCACGTCAATTAAACAACTTATGGAACACTTTCCTGTATTTGTCGACGTTTCGACCTCTACGAGATCATCCTCAGGACTATATAGCTAGATCCCTTGCGCACAAAAAAAAACATTTCTAGAAAGTAATATGCTAGATAATTTAATTATTTTTATAGATTGGGGATGAACGGACCAGGTTCTGGCCCGATCTTCCCCAATTTATAAAAATAATTAAATTATCCAGCATATTACTTCATAGAAATGTTTTTATTTTTTACGCAAGGGATCTAGTTATATTGTGCCGAGGATGATCTCATAGAGGTCGAAACGTCGACAAATACAGCAACGTGTTCCATAAGTTGTTTTATTGACCTGGTCCAACTAAATCCCACATTAATACTACATAGTATTTTAAAAGTCCTTCGGTCGCATTTTCTGCATATCCAAGCGAATCTCCTAAACTGCTGATTTGATTTTCATCTTTGAATACAAATGGGTCCCCAACAATATTTTTCTGTCATTTAAAAACTAACTACTTTTCGTCATCAAAAAACAGGTCAAAGAATCGTACCGGGCTAGACTATCGTGAACGTTCATTTCGGAGATTTCAGGCGTATTCCGCATAACTTGGATTGAAATTTTGCCTTCCATTTATAGGGGTGAGGTAACCTGAGTAAATGTTAACTTACCATAATTTCCCAAACTTGTTTGTTGTCAGATTTAGAAATGGAAGGCCTTGGTTTAAGCAATTTCCATTAAATGTAGTACAACAGGAAAATATGCAGAGAAACCTTATACTGTTTCATTAACTAATCTTATACAGTTAGTACTTACTTAAGTATGAGATGCATATTTTCATAATAATATTAGCAATATCAAATTAAATTTTTATAAAAAATTGACCCAACTTTTAAAAAAGCTCTTAAAAGCGAAAAATCATAATATATATTTTTCTAAGAAATTGAAATTTTTGACGTCGGCCCCAAAATAATATCTAACAAAATGTGATTTTCATCAAAAGATTGAGAAATATTTTATTGTTTGTAATTGCTTTCTTACCGTAGCTTGTATTTGGTGTTGATATCGCAGGTTTACCAAAAAAAGTGAATGCCTATTTGACCAGACCATTTTATTCGTATGTAGTTAGAGGCCGTGAATCCAAATCTGAGGTCCGATAATCACTCTACGTTACTCTGCTTTCGATGATAATTGCATTTTTATATGACTATATTAGGACTGAAGAAAGATATTTTAAGTTAAAACAGAGGCAGTCGCAGACAAGTAAAACTCTGTCCAAAATGTCCGACCTACGAGTTCTCGTGTAGCCATGACAATCGCTAGGTGACAATCTACCTTGTTGCTAAGTCCGTGGTTTATTTGTAAGAGAATGTTGTGCTTAGGATTTAAAGAAATTTTATTTTTTATTTATTTCTTTTAATTATTTAAATATCATACGATATTAAATATCATAATTTCTCACATATACAGGTTTTGTCGACCTATAAACAATCCTAATCCTTAATACTTATAATGTTTGACCAACAAATAACTAGAATTCGTAACATTATAACTTCTCCAGATTAGCTGCACAATCCGGCAATGTTGCTTATCATCCATGGACAATTGGAACTTCATCTTTTTCTTTCACTCGTGATTTCATTTCGATTTTAATCGGTTTTTAATGGTATTTTAAAGATATTAGCTTGCCTTTGTGAAACACAGCGAATCATGGTAAAATATTATGTAATTTACTAGAATAAATAAATAGATAAATGGGTGGAAAATTCGCATCTCTTAAAAAAAGAACGTGGGTGTGGTGGAGTACTTAATTTTGCTGTGAGACACAAAACATATTTATAACAATTGTGACTGTAAACAATAGTATGATTTGATTTCTAAATTAATCCAAGATATCTTTATGTTTGAATTTACCAAGGTTTGTTAATGTGAAGGAAACTCAAATTTGAATTTATTTTGACTACTACTTAGAAACCGTTTTACAGATTTTAACCTATTTCAAACTTCATCCAAAAAGAAGGCATTATAGACCTTTCAGCCAACGCATCGGTTGCATTACTATTATACATTTTGCATGCTAGAATAATTATGTCTCTTATTGAAAAATCAAATACGTTAAGGCTAAATAAAGGACATTTTGAAAGTTGTATATTTGTGGTTTCAGTTTCACTTTTCCCATTTTGTATTTTTGATGTTTTTGATATAATTAATGCAATTTAACATCAACCTAATACAAATAGCTTAATATTTGTTATTCAACTATTTGAAATTGTTTTTATAGGGTTAATACAATTCATGATATTTGGTAACAACAAAGTTGTTAGTTTTATAGCAAGTTATTCAAAATATTTGAGTTATACTTGGTTAATAAAATTCTTCTATTGTAACGGAATAAAAAATAATGACATTAAAACAAGCCTTTTACGAAGATAGCTAAACACAGTTAATTATTAACAACAACTAAATGGTTTAAGTTTAAAACCGGCTCTAGTTACCATAGAAGTTAGATCTTTTGTTTCACTTATGATGTTGTTAAAATTTGTATTATATCGGTTAACAATTAAAATTTATCTGCAGAGCTCTTAAACTGCTAAGTGGAGTAGTTATCTCCTGAAAGTATACAAAATTTTCCATTTCCAATTTATATACAGGTTGATTAAAAAGTTTTGAAAGCGAAAATGAAAGAATGTGTATTTTTTAATGAAATTAATTTTTTATTCAATATAATCTCTCTCAACTTCAACACACTTATTCCAACGATCCTCCAATAATTTTATACCATCTTTATAATGATTTTCCGGAAGTTCTGCAAAATAATGTTTCACGGCTGCAATGGCTTCTTCATTCGATGAAAAACGCTTTCCACGAAGAAATTATTTCAAATTCCTGAAGAGGTAGTAGTCGGAGGAAGCCAAATCTGGTGAATACGGTGGGTTTTCAAGCAATTCGTACTTTAATTCTTTCAATTTAGCCATCGTCAAACCACTTGTGTGAGGACGTGCATTGTCTTGATGAAAAATGCTTTTTTTTCTTCTGTAATCCGGGTCTTTTTTCACAAACGTTTGTTTCTATCTGGTCCAAAAGGTTGCAGTAATACTCAGAGTTAATTGTTCTACCTTTTTCCAGATAATCAATCAACAAAATCCCTTTTGAATCCCAAAAAAATCATGCCATAACCTTTTTTGCCGATCGTTCTGACGTGACTTGTTTTGAAGCTGAACAACCACCTTCAGTTCACTGTAAACGTTCTTGTTTCAGTTTAGGATCATGATGGTAAATCCAAGTCTCATCCACAGTTACAAAACGATGCACAAAATCCGTTTTATTCTGCTTAAAACGTTCCAAATTACGCTTACAAATTTGTTTTCGATTCAGTTTTTGTTGAATTGTTAACGCATGCGACACTATCTTTCCGAATAGCTTTTTCATACGTAATTCTTCGTATAAAATATAGAGTACTCGTTCGTCCGAGATGCCTATGGTATCAGCAATTTCACGCTTAGTCGCACTTGTATCTTTACAAACAATATCATAGACTTGCTCAATGATTTCTAGTGTTGATTCACTTTTTGGGGGTCCACTACGTGGTTCATCTTCAACACTTGTACGACCACGTTTAAACTCTAAAACCCATCGATGCACAGTTGGAAATGAAGGAGCAGATTCCTTTAACACTTTTACCATTTTCATATGAATTTCTGTTACTGGTAAACCTTCCAAAACAAAGAATTTTATCACTGCACGATTATCCATTGTATAAAAATTCACTGATTGATGACATCAATTTCAAATAGCTTGTAAACAAAGAATGAATTGACAGATAGAAATAAACTTTTGTGCGTGTTCATATAGAAGAAGAAATATTAAAATGGCGTATAGATTTTGATTCCTGTACTGGTTAATAGGTGTCGCTTTCAAAACTTTTCAATCAAACTGTATAAAAGAGAATACTTTTTTTATACTTGCATTTTTAAGTTTCAAAATTTGGTTGACTTGAGTTTTTACACGCATATTCTTCTTAAAAACAACCAACCGAATCTATGTACGTATGAATATACTCTTATTTATATAGTGAAATGTAGTTTCTTGATGGAATGATGTTCACACACGACGAATAATACAGATATCTGCATTTTGGACATGAGCATATCTTTGGAATAGGCTTCCTTATAGTTTTGGTTATTTTATATATATATATATATATATATATATATATATATATATATATATATATATATATATAATTTAACAGGGCACTGAGTATTTCTGACAAATAACTGCTTCCATGTCAATTAACACTATCAATTTAGAGGATAATCAGACTAGCCAACAATATATTAGTTAATCACTGTCTGAAGAGATCAAATTGCATAAAAAAACTCAATTCAACGATGTTGTTTGCTATTACTTTAATTAAACATTATTCTTTTGATCATAAAGTTTTTATTGTTTGTTTAAATTTGTTTTTGAGTTTAATATGCAATAATATATGTAGATGTGTACTCGATACTGTCTATTGTCTAAAAACAAATTATATAAACCGGTATTTCTCTGTCGTTTTAAAAACAATTTATTATCCGTATAAATAATTTATAATACTAGTTACTAGTTACGCTTGTTAAAAGTGAACTTCGAAACAAAAACGAAGAACGATATAATCGAGGAACATGCGTGTAAACACGTGTTTGGATTCACAAATTTAAATTATTGAGATATATTTGGCCACTTGCCAAAGTAACTACGCAACCGATGTTCGTTTTAGAATTTCCTCTGATGTTATACAGTGTCGGAGAAATGTATAGGACTCTTATTTTTAAATTATGTGAATATGATTTATTAATCTCAAAAGCATTCCTATGAGGAAATCATGTGTCACAAAATTTTAATTTAACGTCATGAAAATAAAATTGTTTTTTCGCGATTCGCTTTCTGTAGGAAACTTTTAGCAATGCTTGTTCAATAAAGATAAAATTTTCATTCTTAAAATATGTTTTTTAAAGCATGGTTAACACTAATATTTTTTACTCGTTTGCCTTTTTTTCTCACAATTCATCAACGTTAATCTTTTCCATAAGCTTATATTATATATTTTTGCTCATTATATCCTAATTCCTATGTACTGACAAAAACATACAGGCTGTTCCTCGCTTAGACATTGAAGATATCTACAGCTTTATTTTCTCTGTTATTTGTCGCAGGATTGTAAAATACATAGGCGTTTTTTATTTTGCTAATTTTGCTCTTGGTTCGTTATATCTCCTCTGATAAGACCATTAGGTAGTCAAAACCCGTATGAAGAAAGAACCAGAGTGAAATTCGCAGAAAAAATATACTTGCTTTGTTTTTATTTAACGTCCTGAAGGAAGAAAACGGTGACTTTTTAAAATATAATTTGTTTTTTTTTTTATATATATATCATTCATGCTAAAACATATACCCACAAAAACTGTTTATATCAGACCTGAAATGAAGTAATCTCTTTGTATACTGTATCCCAGTGGTGGCTTTTCCTTAGGTTTGCAAATTTGCGCAACCCCCCAAAAAATAAATCATATTTTATTTCCCAATTATAATAAACTTGCTAAATTATACAGGGTGTCAAAAAATTAAAACTAATCAAATAAGAACTTTAAGTGGCTATAACTTGATTAATTTAAATAGAACACTATACTTTTTAACTTACTAGAAAATGTACCTTTGAAATAACCTATCGAATGGCATAAGGGTGTGCTATAGATCGCGTTTTCACAGAATACGCCAAATAATCGTTTTCTGCACCAATTTGTGTTTTTTGAATAGATGATCTAATGTATCTAGGTGCCTGAGACATTTGGAAATGACAACTAATTTACAACTACAAGAATAATAATCAGGAATATCTTTACAAATGTTCAGAAACTAGGAATGCGATTTATAGTCATCCAATCGGCTATAACAGCAATAATGATAATAACATATTGACAACAGCACAAAACAGAAGCAAAATATTTATCATAGATGTTCGAAATGTCGACCATCCATTTTCAAACACTCACATATTCTTTTTTCGAAACCATTGCTAGCTCTGGACAACATCTGCGAGGTTACAGTTTGAAAAGCGTCTCTTATGCCTATTTTCATATCTTGTGGTGTTGTCGGGGACGCATTGTTGACAATTCCTTTTATGTATCCCCATAAAAATCTGGTGGTCTCGGGGGCCAATTTTGAAATCCGTCTCTCTCAACCCACCTGTTTGGAAAGTTGACGTTTAATAATTGCCGAACTTCGCGATGATAATGAGGCGGAGCTCCATCTAGTTGAAGCCACATAGATAGTTGTCCTAATATTTAAAAGGACATCTTCTAATAACACTAGAGGTTGGGGTAAAGGCAAATCGCGAAACATCAAACCATTTAAAGGTTCTTCAAAAACGTAGAGTCCAATTAAGGTATGGACTCAGTATTCCTCCCCAGACATTAACTGATCACCTATTCTGGTTTCTCATAACTCTGTATTCATGTGAATTTGAATCAGAATAGTAATGAAAGTTGTGTCTATTCACGAAACCATTGTTATGAAAAGTACATTCATCACTAAACAACACATTATCAAAAAAGTGTTCATTTTCTGCCACTTTATCTAACACCCACAAGCAGAATTCAGTTCGGTTGTTAAAATTATTTTCGTGAAGCTCTTGACAAGGCTGGATTTTATAAGGATGAAATCTGTATTTGCTAAGAATCTTTGAAGTACTTGCTTGGCTAATGTTAGTATTTTCGGATATATGATTCTGACTAATATTGGGATTTTCGATCACTGAACCAAGTACAGTAAAAGCATTTTCTTTATCCTCAGTGACAGGTTTTCGTATAACAAGTTTTTTATAACTGACATTTCGACTTTCCCGAAACTGGATTAATAGTCTCACAAAAACGGCTATTTTAGCATGGTATCTTTCAGGAAACCTTTGAGCATAGACTCGAGAAGCCAACAAACAATTTTGAAGACATTCTTCAAGGATAAAAATCATATCAATACGCTCTTCCTTTGGATAAATCTTCATTTTAACAAACCAATAATACAACAACATTCAAATAATTCAATTCAAGAAATAAAGTTTCACAGTTACAAAAAATAATACCGATATTATAGCAACAGACTTTGCAAACTAAACTGACAGATTAAATGACTAATCTGACGTTTCTAAATGCCATAGGCAACTAGATACATTAGAACATCTATTCAAAAAACACAAAATGGTGTAGAAAACGATTCTTTGACTTAACCATAGAACATCCTTATACTATTCGATGGGTACATTTTCTGGTAAGTTAAAAAAAGTATAGCTTTCAATTTAAATTAATCAAGTTATAGCCACTTAAAGGTCTTATTTAATTAGTTTTAATTTTTGGACACCCTGTATATTATAGCAAGTTTATTATAACTAGGATATAAAATATGATTTATTGTTAAACTTCACTGTAAATTTCGAGTACATAACTGGAATACTTCTTGAGTTGTTGAAACATGAGAATTAGGTAATATTTTGTCAAAATTCAAATTATTTAAGAACCCTTAAGGTTTAGGTACTATAAATCTTGTTGAAATAGGCACTTATTTTGATCAGAGAATCCAAAAATGCAATAATATACAAGGGGTTTCGTTTAAAAAAACACAACTTTGATACTTTCAGAGCTTTCGGGACACCCTGTATAATATGAAAATAATTTTAGTAAGTAATTATATTAGACCCCTATATATCCCAAAAGTTAAACTTTTGGGATATATGGGTCACCTATTTTGGCCGCAATATTCCGTATCATATAAGATGAATCACCCTGTATATGTCTGTCGTTCAGTTGAATAATTTTTAGTTTATTTTATTTATTGCTTAACAACATTTTGTGTATACATTTGAAAATATTTAAAGCTAGCTAGTACAGAATTATCGTGTTGAGCCACTGTTTTTTCTGAGCTTATTGGCTTCTATTACCTGAAATACGTTTGTGACATGTCACCCGTAATACTTTTTGTCGCGATCCTGTACGCCAGGACCCTTAGTTGATTGTGTCATTCCCTTAATTTATGCCTACTCCTAATAAATAGGATAGAAGTAGTAAAAGGGTTTTTTTTATTTATTGTTGAAATTTTACACGAATGGAACTGGAATTAATTTTGTTTGGAGCAATTATGTGGGTCCGGTAAAGGAAATAAATTTATAAAAGGTCACATTTAATTAAACTGCGTAGGTCCTTTATATATTTTATTTATTCACAGCCTTTGCCGCTAATGTCATTATGTCACAATTCAAACGTTCAGCTAAAGAAATTTTGATTAAGATATTTTACTCAATCAACTTTTAAAAACAATTTTTTTTAAATTTTTCCTGCTTTAAAAAATTCTTTAATTATATCAAATCGTCGAGTATAATATTTTTTTTGTTAGCACAAGCGTGAATTTGTGTATTTAAAATAAGATTTTATTTTATCATTATGAAGTAATTAGTAATGCTTTAAAACTGGAGAGCGACATGTTTTAAAAGTAATTAAATGAGCATTACGAATGGATTTGTTTGAAATGAGGTACTAAAATGTAGCTTAATGAGCGCATTCATGTTCAATTGGATTTTAATTTAGTCGTAGGAACATTTTCCTTGTTATGAAGTTTTGTGATGGTTAATTGTTTTCATCCAGGACCGTAGATAGATGAGTAAGCCAAGCAAACTTTTTACCTAACTAACTATCTGCGTTAAATAAAAAGCTTATTAACGGAAACTTAAAACTACGTATTTGATGTTGAAAGATATTTATTGTGAATTTAGAACCACAGACTTCGGCGGTTACTCTGAAAGAGTTCATCTCATGTTATTTTTTAAACTAGAGAAGCTAGGGATTCCTGATATATCCGAGATTAAAGTGTAGTGTGATAAAGGTTGTGCTAAGGGAACTATCTAATAAAAAACCTCTCGGCTACTTTATACCGGGTGTCAACGAATCTATTAGGCAAGTCATAATTTCTAGAGTATTATGTGTATCAAAATGAGAATTGGTACAGGTAAATGTTATGTGAAGAGGAGAGTTTTCGCATATTTTCCACTTTCCGGTCACTTCCAGTTTCACCGGAAATGGCCCCGGTTTTGAATTTTTAAATGGAACACCCTGTATATTTTAACATTTTTGGATTTCTGAGACAATTCTAGATCAGAATGTGACATTTTAAAAACTTTTTACGTCTACTTCATTTTTTTAGAGCCACTTTTAAAATTGCATCTAGGTGGCCATGATCGGACGTAAACTAATCTAACGGCCTTAGGTGATGTCAAAAAAATACAATCGCAAAGTTTTAGTTACTAGTATGAAAGACAGGAATAAGACAAGTTGACAAAATTATGTTTTCATTTCTAACTATTAATTTTCAAATGGCGACCCCTTTTTGACAACTACTTTTTGAAAAAAGCATTCTTTGACGAATCTAACGGTACTAATTTATTTGCGATTGGATTAGACATAAGAACAGAAATTAAATATTATTAAGCAAAATACTGGATAATTTATTTACTTATGACAAGTGCGCCATGGACAGCCATGATGCATAATAATTTGCAACTGTTTTTATCAAGTCTTCTTTGGAAAACAAAGCACTCACTTAAGTAGATAATGATAGTGACATACGCTCTAAGAACAGACGTAAAAGTTTCTTAATTTTCGTTAAGTTTAGAGTTCTTAATATATACTCTAGAAATTATGACTTGTCTAATAGATTCGTTGACACCCGGTATATACCTCATTTGAAAGTCTTTTAATTCTTCATTTATGACCAGTTTCAACTAAAAAGTTTTTTTGTCTTCCTAGTGACTAGGGACTCACAAATTGTTTACAAATCGATGAATTAAATAAATTTCGATTTTAAAACCCAGGAAGATTAGCCTAAAATTATTTCTTTGTTTGTGTATCTGTTACAAATTGCAACTCTTTTCCATAAATAACATTTCTTCTTCTTCTTCATGTGCCATCTCCGTTTCGAAGTTTGGCTATCATCATAGCTATTCGGACCTTAGACACAGCTGCGCGAAACAGTTGATTGGAGTTACATCCAAACCACTCTCTTAAGTTTCGTAGCCATGACATTCTTCTTCTCCCGATACTCCGTTTTCCCACAATTTTTCCTTGAATTATATTTTGCAGGAGTTGGTATTTATTTCCACGCATGATGTGGCCAAAATACTGCAACTTTCGACTTTTGATGGATAGTAATAATTCTTTTTCTCTCTTCATCCTTCTAAGTACTTCTTCGTTTGTTATTTTATCGGTCCAGGGTATTTTCAATATTCTTCTGTAGATCCACAGTTCGAACGCTTCTATTTTATTGCAGCAGTATTTATTCATGGTCCATGTCTCCACACCATACAGAAGGATAGAGTGAATATAACACTCTACCAAACGTATTTTTAGTTCCAGGCTTAAGTCTCGGCTGGTTAATATATTTTTCATTTTCATAAAGGCGCTTCTCGCTTTTTCAATTCTTATTGTGATTTCTTTCGTGTAGTCATTTTTTTCGTTCACAGATGTTCCCAGATAGTTATATTTCTCAACTCTCTCAATTTGTTTGTTGTTTACTTGGAGATTGACATTATTGATGTTTTTCTTTGATACTATCATAAATTTAGTTTTCTCTATGTTGAGTGTTAGACCATATTCTTCGCTTATTACTACTAATTTCCTGAGTATTCTCTGTAAGTCGCTGAGATTTTCTGCAAGGATGATGGTATCATCTGCATATCTGATGTTATTGACTGGAATTCCATTCACCTTTATACCAGCCGTTTCGTTTTCAAGCGTCTTTTTAATTATATGTTCTGAGTATAGATTAAATAAAGTTGGTGACAAGATACAGCCCTGCCTGACACCTCTTTTTATGTTTACTTCCTCTGTTAATCTTCCTTCGGTTTGTATTGCCGCTTTATGGTTATAATACAGATTGCTGATTATTCTTATGTCTCTGGAATCAATGTTTTTATCCTTAAGAAGTTGTACAAGTTGTTCGTGTCTCACTTTGTCGAATGCTTTATTGTAGTCGATAAAACATATATAGACCTCCTGGTTTACATCTAGACATCGTTGTGTCAGTATGTTGTATGCAAACAGAGCCTCTCTGGTTCCCAGGCCCCGTCTGAATCCAAATTGGGTGTTTCCGATGTCCTCTTCAAGTTTGGCGTACAATCTGTGATGTATGATTTTCAGGAAAAGCTTAAGAATATGGCTCATTAGACTTATTGTGCGATATTCATTGCAGTGTTTGGCGTTTGGTTTCTTTGGGATGGCTATAAAGATGGATGTGAGCCATTCCTGAGGTATTATGCCGGTTCTATAGATGCTATTGAAGAAGTCTACTAGGATATTTAAATATTTCTCATCTATGAGTTTTATAACGTCTATTGGGAGGTTATCAGGTCCAGGCGCTTTTCCATTTTTCATATTTTTCAAAGCATATTGAATTTCTGTCTTTGTTATATCCGGTCCTGTTTCATCTTTTTGGATTTCTATTTTGATTTCTTTTCGGTTGTCGTCGAATAGTTTTTCTATATAGTTCCTCCATAATTCAATCTTTCCCTCAGCATCACTTACAATTGAGTTATTCTCGTCCAACAGGTAAGGAGTTTCTTTCGTTTTTATTTTTCCCGTTAGCTCTTTCACTTTTCTATACAGATTGAATGTGTTGTGTTTTTCTTGTAGTTCTTCTATCTCTATGCACTTCTCTGTAAACCAATTTTCTTTAGCATTTCGAATTTTCTGTCTGATTTTGGTTTGGATTTCTTTGTATTTACCGGTGTCATTTTTATATTGTCTTCGAGTGTCCATGAGTTTCAGGATTTCTTCTGTCATCCAGTTCTTTGTTTCACATTTTACTTTCTTCAGATGTTTTAATGATGGTGTCATTGCAGCTTCTTTAATGGATGTCCATGTTTTATTTATACTTTCGGCGTTGTCCTCACATGGGTTCTCTATTCTATCCAGGTTTTCATTCATTTTCAATAACATTTACCTTTTTATTATTTCCACAGAAACGGTATTGACCAGATAATTCGATATTTCTGAATCTTTACATTTAATCATTATGTTGAAGGCAAATGAGATGAAATGATGCATTAAAAAATAATTTTATTGTAATTGTTGGGGTCCTAACGAATTGATGAATTAATTAACAATTTAGCAACTTATCGTAAAGTTATGAGGGATTAAATTGGTATCATAATTATTAGCTAGAAAAATCGAGCCTGCAAGGCCTTGAATGATTTTTTTATAATGATTCTAGAATACACCGTAATGCTACGTGCTAAATGGTATTTTTCAATGTCCTGTTCTCTTGCTGGTTCGAAGGTTGGGAAGAAATGGATAATTTACGACTGGACTGTATGCGTTTCGGAAGTCATGCTCTCAGATATCATGGCTAGAAGTATAAACTACAATCTGCCATGTGCGATAGTCTTCATAAATAGAAATACTGACAAATTAATATAAAAAAAACAGATACTTACTGATATATTAACTACAGGTTCAAAAACTAACGACAGGTATTGAAACAGGGGTATATGGAGAAAGCTCAAAAAATGGTCAGTTTCCTAGCCAAGATTCTGATGCAGCAGTATTTTATTCTGAAGATTTTTTTGTTAAATCCTGTTCTAGTTTGTTGGAAAATAGTGATCTTGCATGCAGGAGAATAAAAATTTTCTCTCAAGTATCCTTGACGCAGTGGAATCCAATCTTCATAAACAGTATTAAGCTGAAGAAAGGCTCAAACTAGATAGCGAAAGCAACAAAAGTATGGATGTCTGGATATACCAGTATTCTTAGAAATAAAATAGCAGATATTCTTGCAGAGAAAGGTATGGAGTCACAATTCATGGGGCCGGAACCGGAATTACATAGATCTTCAATATCGCTAGGCATTCAATATCAACCTGGGTGGAAGAAGAAACATCACAATCTGACTAACTCCGGCATTTTTACTACGTCGTTTTGAAAAACCAGGCCAGATAAATTACTAAGGTTTAATGGAACACAATTTCAGATTCTGTTGGACTGTAAATCGGTCAGTGCAGACTTAAACATCACATACACGAAGTTGGCTTAGCAGAGATTGCTGCATGTTGACTGTCTGGAGGAAGATGAAATGGCTGAGCACATTCTATGCACGTATCCTGCAGTATCAGGTTAGTTCAGGCCCTATTCTGCAACGATGTCAGTCTGCCAGACAACCAAAATAAAATCTCTTCAAGTTTAATTCTCAAGGTATATGAATGCTGTGGGTTTAATTGGAGAAATGTAAACAAATGTCTGCCATAATAGACCGGAGGGTTATAGTAAAGGGTATGGTACATCAAACTCAGTATCTAATCACTGTTAGTGATTACATACACTAAATAGTTTGAAAAATATATTTTCAAAAGTTAAAAGTGATGGTGATAAAATCGAATTGAATTTCTGGTCTTATTAAACTAAATTTACCATTACTCCATTACTTGAAGACCTGGCTTTTGAGATTTTGCACAACAGCCGGAATGTCTATTATATGGGCCCCCTTGTTTATGTGCATCAACATCTCGCACTTTCTTATATTTACTGAAGCCAGCTCAAGTCTAGTGTGGGCAGTTTATGGTCTGCAATAAAAATTTATTTTAACTAAACCTCTAACATGAAATTATGGTTTTTATTCAAAATTCCCCTGGTATAAATTCATGTGGGAACTAATTTTCTAGAAAAATTGGGTGAAAATTTATATACAATATTCCTTAATGGCATATCTGGATAAATGTCACCCTAAAATACATATTATTCGAATAAAAATAATTTATATTGATAAAAATTATGATTTATTGAGTTTGTTTTAGTTTTGTATAGCATTTATTAGGTCTCTTCGGACTTACATAAAAATATGTCAATTTTACAATGCATTTCAAAGATTCATATGGCAACATCGACCAGAAATTTCGAAAATTTATTGGCACATAATTCACCGCTAGTGATAAATTTTCATCAGAGACATTATTATACACACCACACATATGTAAAACAGATGAGTTATTTTATTGATATTTTGCTGGTTCCGGAATAAACAGTGAAAATATGAATCGAAGTGGAATATGTAAATTAGCTGTTTTTATTATTAATAGTAAATAAAATTTTGATTTAGGTAACAATATGCTTATATGTCGTTTGTGTATTCACGGTGAAATCAATTTGTTTGAAACAAATGACCGTGTCCCTTATTACTGAAAGTAATCAAAAATGTTTTAGTATTCTTAGGCTATTTACAAGCTTTTATTCCAGTGGAATGACTGCGGTAAAATATTAATACAAGTTTTAATACTGCCATCTTAATAAAAGTGACCAAAACGGATTCTTTATAATTTCTATATTAGAAAAATTTATAAAACACAAAAGTTTCGATAATAGTGATATTGAATATCACGTGTAAAGTAAAAAAAATATTGTAAAAATAAATAACATTATTTAGATAGAAATTATTAGTATTTTAATGGCTAAAGGGACCCCTTCTTCTTCTTCTTCTTCTTTAGGTGCCGTCTTCGTTCCGAAGGTTGGCGATCATCAGAGCTATACGTATTTTCGAGACTGCTGACCTAAACAGCTGGTTATTGCTGCAATTATACCATTCTCTTAGATTTTTTAACCAAGAGTTTCGTCTTCTTCCTACAGATCTCTTTCCCATAATTTTTCCCTGCATAATAGTTCTCAGTAGTTGATATCTTTCTCCTCTTGTAACGTGTCCCAGGTATTGTAATTTTCGTTTTTTAATTGTAAGTATGGCCTCCTTTTCTTTATTCATTCTCCTCAGTACTTCAGCGTTTGTGATTTTCTCCATCCATGATATTCTTAAGATTCTGCGGTACATCCACAATTCAAAGGCTTCCAACTTGTTAATATCGATCTTTTTAAGCGTCCATGCCTCCATTCCATAAAACAAAACTGACAGTACGTAACATCTTGCCAGACGAACCTTTAATTCAAGACTCAGGTCTCTGCCACAGAACACTCTCTTTATTTTCGTGAATACGGCTCTTGCTTTCTCTATCCGGATTTTGATTTCCTCAAAGCTATCGTTATTTTCATTGATGACGGTGCCTAAATAGTTGTATTTTCTGACGTGTTCTATATTTTGACCCTGTATGCGTATATCTGGGACATTTTGGGTTGATTTGGATATTAACATGCATTTTGTTTTTCTTATGTTTAGTGACAGTCCATATTCTTCACTGACTGTTGCTACTCTATTGACTAAGGTCTGGAGATCCTCGAGTGTTTCTGCGATAAGTACTGTGTCATCGGCGTATCTGAGGTTGTTTATTAAAATTCCATTTATTTTAAAGGGACCCCTACACTTCGTTTATATTCAACGATTTTATCCGTCGAGTAAAATTGTGGTACGTTGAACGAACGACTCCAGACACTACGAGGTCGAATACTTTGAACTATGAAGAGAAAACATTTATTGGCAGTGGCTGCAGCTTTTGTGATGAAACCAAAGTTTACTTTATCAAGTACCATCATCATCAATTATGTTTCCTACTTAGTATCTCTGACTCCAATAAAAAGAATAAATTATCAAAATACAATAAGTAAGACTTATTTTCTGAGGCGGTATTGGAATAACTCCTCTCAGTTTTGTAAGTAGTTATTCATAGACTTCATTCTTTTTATTCTACCTCTGGATTTATCGAATTTTACGTGCTATCTACACGGTAAGTTTCTATAACACAAACTTCCTGTTGAACTCATGGTAGGCGGATATTTTTATATGATAGTTATGTTATATTTTTTCTCACTGGCACCTCTAAAGTAAGGCTCAGGTACTCTTATGCTATGGACTACTGATAAAATGGCCATCGTTCAGAACCGATAAGTCAACACATGTACCTCGTCTTTACCCAACGAGCTGAAAGGAAGTCGGCCGAAATTTCAACCTAACTCGATATTTCAGGGTGATGGATCAACACGTTGGTTTTCGCTCCTACACCTCAATTTTGTAACAATTTTATCCGAATAATTTTACACGACGGGAAAATCCTTGAGGGTGAACAAAGTGTATGGGACCCTTAAGCAATACAATCTTGTTTTTGTTACTTCCTGAATATACGAGTTTTGTTATTGAAATATCTAATTTTAATATTTAATAAAAAAATAAATAAAAAGACTTTATATACGTATTTTTTGACATTGGAAACACCTGTTTTTACTCAATGGCTGATGAAAAATACAAAAATGTTTAATTATATCTTTGTATTGTTTATGAAAGCATTGTGGAATTTTTTTTGACTTCTTACTTTAGTGTTTATATATTTCCTTTAATATCCTTCATACAGTGTTACAAAATTGTTGAGCAAAGTTCACTTCTGATATCAAAATTTGCATACAGTTCTAAACAGTTTAATTCCAAATTTTGTGGCAATTTGTTCGTGTAGTAATTAGGCTTTGGTAGCCAACTGGGAACCCTTATAATTATGTGTTGTTCGTCTGTCCGTCCTTCTGTATGTCACAGCATTATAATTGCGTTACTTTTTCATATTTTGAAATGCTTTGAGTTAACCTAAAAACAAACAGACATTTGCAAAATTAAGGGTACATCCCCACGGTGAAAAAAAGTGATAGGTAACTTTGGATGTCTTCAAAGATGCTATTAAATATATTATATAACATTTTTTAATTTTGTCGCACCAAATATGAGTCCTCGAAGTTGCTCTTAAACTCCCTTTTCCCAGTTTACCAGTAATAAATTTTAAAATTAAAAAAAAAAATTGGCATTTAGTATTTACTAAAAATATTCAATGAAAGTTACGTCTATTAATTTATGACAGATTAAAAATGTCTAAAATTTAATCTTTACCAGGTAAATTTGGCGGGAAATGATATCCTTCCGTATGTGGAAAGTTTGGATGAATTTTTTTTTTTATTGAATCATCGAATGGTGATCGTTAAAAAATCTTTGAAAATGCTATTAAATATAATACATAATATTTCTTATTAAATCGTGTTTTTCACGAGATACAAGCTTCGAAATTGCTTACAATTGTCACCCTACTGTAGGATTGTCATTATTTGGTGAATGCGTCGGACAAGACAGTGGTAAGCCAATATGTCTTGTTCCTTTGACAAGTCGAAGTTAGTTTTCCTTTTGATTTTGTTTTACTTGGAGTTACTCTTTCGTTACCGTTTAATTAATTGGTCATTTATTATGTTTTACTTTATTTTTTAGCCGAGTTTTTTCACTATTTTCAAT
Source organism: Diaprepes abbreviatus (assembly GCA_034092305.1). Lineage (NCBI taxonomy): Eukaryota > Metazoa > Arthropoda > Insecta > Coleoptera > Curculionidae > Diaprepes > Diaprepes abbreviatus. The sequence goes on along the minus strand of JASJET010000085.1, from coordinate 2,810,362 downwards.
TTGATTTGTCACTTCATTTATTACAACCTTTATATTGATTTATGTTTAAATTTCACATTTTTTTAAAGTCTGACCAGACTTGATTGGTTTTAGATATAAACCTAAAATTTTACAAGAGTAGATATTAAAAATCTGAAAAAATTTGATAAATACCGGAAAATATTTTCTAGCAAAATTGATGTTAAGTTTATTAATTTATGAAATGAAAAGAAATTGTTTGAAATTTTATTTTTTGCTACAAAATTTTTCAGGCATATGCTTTCAATTAACTCAAAGGTAGACGTATAACGAAATTGTAGAAAATAACAACGCCACTAACTGCTACAGAACCCTAACATAATGTGTGGTGGGTGGTGGGCACTCACTTGACCAAAGTTTTCAGCAAAACATTTACAGTCAGATTTACTAAGAAAGTTTGAGACTTAGGCCGGATCTAGTTGCCATAAACTTTACATCTTTTAGATGGCCACTTTTGTTTTGCTTATGATGTTGTAATTTGTGTTACGTAATACAGATAAAGTCGGGATATCAGTAATAGGACTATACTGTAAAAAGGAAATGCATTAAATTTAACGTAAATGTGCTGGAAGCAAATTTCCCAAACGTTTAATGAATGTATGGAATTTAATTATTTACATTAATCTAAATTAATTAATTACTTTAAATGTAATATAATCATACATAAAATTTCAAGCTTGATCATTACTTCATATATATATATATATATATATATATATATATATATATATATATATATATATATATATATATATATATATATATATGTATGAATGAATTAATTTTCGGCAGGAAATGCTAGATAAGGACAGGCGTGCTTTGTTCTCATTAGGAATCAAAAGCACTACTCCAGATTTCAAAAACTACCAGGAAAAGGTAGAAATTTTTCCCATAGTGCTGCCATCTGTAGACCGGTTTTGAAGTCATTGGTTCCCGTCAGTACGGGACAGACATGTACACCTCACCAGAAATGTTGCCAACCTACCTCGTACAAAAATCTGTAGATTCGTTTGGAAAAAACGGTAGATCTGCTCAGTGGCGATCGCCCCCCTCCCCCGAACTTCGAATTCAAAAAATAAACTAGTTTCTCCCTACTGCGATAGGAACGTAAATGTTGCTGATCCCCCCTCTCCCCTTCTTCTTCAGGAATTAATTCCCTCTCGTTTTTATAATTTTTGGATATATTTGAGCTTTATTTTTGGTGCCGACTTACATATTGCCAGAAATATATTTTGTGCGCAAAAAAAAAACCACGCAACTGATCGTATTTAATGCGTAGATTATATACAAAATATGTTCTACGCAAAGTAAGTCAGATTTGTATCTGTTCTTTTTTTATTGAGCACTGATAAAAAAGGATAGAAGAACAACAGACTTACAAGTACGACGTAGCATAACACCATAGAATGTTAAAGAAAATTTGGCGATCTTTAAGCATGAAATCGTTTAGAATCCGCAATCTACTTATTTTGTAAGTAGTATAATAATAATAACAATATGGAATAATTATAAAGTTTTTTCTAATTACTTTAAATAAAATATGACTCAAACGGTTAATGAAAAAACGGTAGATTGCTTATGAAAATCGGCAGAACGGTAGATTTCATTGATAAACAGTAGATCTACCGTCAAAACGATAGGGTTGGCAACGTTACTCCCCATAAGAAAATTGAGTCCTTTAGGTAACTTATATGATACTAAATAAAAGTTCAATACAAGTGGCGCCATCTCCCGGAATCTCATGCAATGTACGTTAAATTTGTTGTATGTGCACAAGAAATATCAGTGCAGTATCTGAAATCATATTACTATACTTGTATATATATATATATATATATATATATATATATATATATATATATATATATATATATATATATATATATAACATAAAAAAATATATTTTTTGACCTTGTATTTTAAGGTTAAAGGTCAAATATTGGAAATTTCTTAAGAATTCGTCATTGCTATATTTTCTAAAACTTCACGAACATTTTCCACAAGATTTTTAAATTTTTAATTTGTAAATATTAGCTAGTAATTGTTTTTTCAACAAATTTTACTAATAATTCCTTACGTTACGGGAACATATTAATCAAATCCGGTCCCTTTTGATAGTGTGCTATATTATACGAAAAGGAAGCAGAGGTAAAATGCCAATCTGACTATTAGAAAGAAGAAATGTTCCCTTTGAGAAACGAGAAACCTTTTCATTAGCTTAAAACGAAACAGTCTGTCTTCTTCTCAGTGAAGGATAGACAAACTTCCTTCCTGCTGGGATAACGACTTTTTGCGTTTTTTTCTTGACATAGTTTGGTTTTTCTTTAAACACACATTTTTATTTACTTGATAGTCAAAATATTGCTGTTTGTATCCTTAAAATCTAGATTGACAATATTCGTGTTTGTTAGTAGTAGTAATTCCGTTCATGTGAAAATGCCTCACCACTCTAAAAAGGATTGGGCTCTAAGGATAATTAATAAACATTGTAACGGAGTCAGCAGCAACAGCTGCTTTATGCAAAAGCTATAAATTATTTCACGAAAGGGCAGCGAACTTAAGACAACTTATTTAATTTCATAATTTCCCCAAGAAACTCATAATTTTCCAATATTTCGAAAACTTACAAGCCAATAATAATTTTCCCTATCAATTTAGTATAATATCTCAACCGCGATCAAGATATTCCGACCCGCCCCTTAAAATTTATTGAGAGAGCAGAACGCGTTCCGATTAATGTGCGGCGTTTCAGGGGGTAAAATATTTCATCTATCGCGAAGTCAGGAACAGATGTCGTAAGGATAACCTCCAGATTAATTTGGATACATTGTGGTTTGCTGGAGGAATGTTGCTAGGAATTAAATTCATTTATTAAAAAAGTTTTCAATTATATAGAATTGACTATTTAATATATGTATATATATATATATATATATATATATATTGTATCGTAGGTTTTCAAGGATGATCGAATATGCACTGGTGTATTTCTGGTTGTCAATCCTTTCGTTAGTAGAAAAATCTTCACGACGTTTCGCCAACATCTCAGCTGGCATTTTCAAGTGATGCTTCCACGACGGCTACTCGGCATGGAGCAGCTTCCGGACATAAAAAACCTCAATAAAATATATCTCATTTCGAATAAAAAAAAATCGTGTTTACATGTCTCCGGCACGATAATAAAAAACTATAAAAAATATAAATACACACACACAAACACTGTCGAAAATGGATTTGTTTGCATATTTTATGCAGTTTATATAGTAATTCGTGTTAAATTGTTGTATTTTCAGTGCTTTGATTGTAAATAACTTTAAAAAATGTGTGATAATTTTTTAATATTTATGTATTTATCTTTTAGAAATTGCTATTGTTATAGGTGAGTTTTACAGTATTTTAATTTCATGTAAACTAACTGCTTACTATTCCGAAAATTGTTTATAGAAAACACACTGATGAAGACCAATAATAAGGTCGAAACGTTTATGACAGAAAAACAATAAAACATCTATGAGGAAATAAATTAATTTTATATTCCTTTGACCGAACCGAAAACCCAAGAAAAAAGATATATATATATATATATATATATATATATATATATATATATATATATATATATATATATATGATGTTCCCAAATTCAGAGGTCGAACTCTTTTGACATATATGATATGAGTAGCGCTATTCTGAAGGAGATTAGTGCCTATTTGGTCAAAACTTTGAAGTATTTATTTAATTGTTATCTGGCTCAGGGCAATTTTCCGGATTGTCTAAAGATACTAAGGACTGTTCCTTTGTTTAAAAAAGGGAATGTCGATTCCATGGCAAATTATAGACGTATATCTTTGATTCTGTTATTAGGAAAAGTATGTGAGGTAATACTGAAAAACAGCTTGATTCGTTATTTTGAACATCACAATTTTTTGCATCCTTGACTGTTTGGTTTTCGCCGGAATTTTTCGACTATTCAGGCAGTTGCTGCGGTTGTGGAGCGCGCGGTTGAGGGGATAAAAGGTGTGGAAAACGTGGGACTCTCACTGTGTGACCTTAGTCGTGCCTTTGATTGTGTTTCTCATGATCTTGATTAGGAAGCTTTATAGATACGGTGTGAGAGGCGTTCCCCTCGATTTGCTTTCATCTATATATATATATATATATATATATATATATATATATATATATATATATATATATATATAGTTTGGTTATTCCGGGTTTCAATCCGTTCGTTCAAAAAATCGTTTTCACGACGTTTCGCCAAAATCTCATTTGGCATTTTCAAGTGCGGTTCGTCTCGTTACTCGCTGAGAACTGATGGTGGCCTCTGAAGAATTTCGAGTTTTGTTTAGTTGGCCCGCTGCCTGATTGGGTGGGCGGCTTCGTAGGCTCCTCCCCTCTCCCGAGTGCGATATACTTTGTTCTTGTATGCAGGTCTCTCGTGTACTAGTTGATTTTTGTTGTTTTCTTTCTTGATTTTTTATTAATGTTTTCCATGTAGATGAAAAATTTATAGCATCGTCTCGTTTATTTAGCTGTCCCGCTTTTTCGATTTCTAGGGCCTCTCTTATGACGCGTACCAAGGACTGAAACAGAACTTTACAATCTCCACTTAACTTTAACCCACAAAATCCATCATCTTCTGTGGAATGACATAGAAAAAGTATCCTGTTGGAGAACGGAATCAGACACTCAGCTTAAGGCAAGAAAACAACAGAAGAAATTTGAGGCACTACAAAAACGCAATACTGTCCACACACAGCAAACACTGGACTGCAACAAAGTTGTCCATAACATCTCCAACCACCAGTTAACGGAATCCGAGAAATTAGTTCTGTCTAAGGGTTTTAATTTTGCCGTAACGCCAAAAACAGTCCCCTTAGAAGAGATAATTTCGAATATAGAAGCTGCCCTAGAAAACATCCCTGAAGAAAATGCCGAACAAGCCAGACAAGACATAACACAGATTTTGAAATCAAGCCGGCCTCCCACCTCAAACTTAACGCGAGCTGAACATCAAGCCCTCTCATCCTTAAAAAAGAATAAGGAAATAACAATATTACCAGCAGATAAGGGAAATGTCACGGTTGTAATGAACACCAACGAATACATGCAAAAAATGTCAGAAATTCTCGAAGACGCCTCTTACAAACAAACTAACAGAGATCCAACGACGTACCTTGAAAAAACAACGAAAGCCAAGATTAAAGCCTCAAAACTAGACCCAGAAATTGAAAAATCTATAATACCAAGAGAAAAATCAAGCAGATGTCCAAAACTATATGGCTTACCAAAAATACATAAAACAAATGCACCACTCAGACCAATAGTGAGCGCCGTGGGATCTCCTACACAAAAACTGGAAAAATATCTAGCAAATATCATGCAACCAAGAGTCGAACTGGCTGATTCCTTTGTGAAAAACTCCGAGCATCTGACTAAAATGATCAAAAACATTCACCTCGAAGAAAATGACATCTTAGCAAGCCTCGACATAAAATCGCTATATCCAAGCATACCATTGGATGAGGCTTTAGACAAAATCGCCATGAACGAGGATTTTCCAGACTACACAATTGAACTTGCAGCACACTGCCTAAAGAACACATACTTCACGTTCAATAACCATATATACAAACAAACAGATGGCGCACCTATGGGGTCCTCCCTTTCACCAGTCATTGCCAACCTTTTCATGATATATTTCGAACAAGAGGCACTGCAAAAGGCACCTTTAAAACCAAAATTTTGGAAACGCTATGTCGATGATATTTTTATAATATGGCCACATGGAAAAGAACACCTGGACGATTTCCTCATATATCTTAACAATATCCACCACAGAATCCAATTCACGCTAGAAATCGAACAAGAAAAGAAACTCCCTTTTTTGGACCTGCTATTAACTAGGAAACTCAACAACATCTTGGGCTTCAGCGTATATCGGAAACCCACACATACTGACCGATATCTCAATGCAGCGTCACATCATCATCCCTCTCAAAAGCAGGCAGTAGTCAACACATTAGTATCAAGGTCTCTCCGCCTAACAGAACCTGACACAAAACAAGACGAAATAAGACACATTTCAACAGCTCTAGAACGGAATGGTTTCTCACAAGCAGACATAAAGAAAGCCATAAAAAGACAAGAAAAGACTACAACAAAGACCAAAGACCAAGATCAAACAAGGAACAAAGCCATAATACCATACATAAAAGGAACAACAGACCGAATCGGAAGAATCTTAAGAAAACACAACATACAGCCCATATTTAAACCACAAAAAACAATAGCCAACATCCTGGGAAATCCCAAAGACAAGACCAACCTTGAAAATCATGGCGTTTACAGCATTCCATGTGGAGATTGTCACCAAACTTATATAGGCCAAACAAACAGGCGCATATCAGCAAGAATCCAAGAACATAAAAACAGCCTCAAAAACAAACAGACAACCTCAGCCCTATTTCAACATCACCAAACAACCGGACATACCATCGATTTCGAAAAAACAAAAGAAATAGCACCGGTACAGAACTACAAGGTACGCGTCATAAGAGAGGCCCTAGAAATCGAAAAAGCGGGACAGCTAAATAAACGAGACGATGCTATAAATTTTTCATCTACATGGAAAACATTAATAAAAAATCAAGAAAGAAAACAACAAAAATCAACTAGTACACGAGAGACCTGCATACAAGAACAAAGTATATCGCACTCGGGAGAGGGGAGGAGCCTACGAAGCCGCCCACCCAATCAGGCAGCGGGCCAACTAAACAAAACTCGAAATTCTTCAGAGGCCACCATCAGTTCTCAGCGAGTAACGAGACGAACCGCACTTGAAAATGCCAAATGAGATTTTGGCGAAACGTCGTGAAAACGATTTTTTGAACGAACGGATTGAAACCCGGAATAACCAAACTATTCATTCTACCATCCGTGAAAATCTACGATATAACATATATATATATATATATATATATATATATATATATATATATATATATATATATATATATATATATATATATAGGAATTAATAATATATGATATTAATCCAGGACGTTTCGATTATTTAGAATCTTTTTTAACTATGTGCATTCGAGGGTTCTACAAAAATATATATATTTTTAATATTATTATATATGGAATTGCAGATTAAAAACTTACCATTACGAATAGAGATTTTGTTTTAAGTACAAATTAATTACAGCACCTTATAACCACCCTGTTATATTTATATATTAAATTATTCAGGTATTTTGTGGTTTAAGTGATATAAAAGGTTTGGGTCTTTTAATTAAAATATTATAAAGCATGTTTCTGAAAGAAAAATTATCGTGATCCAATTTAGAAGAAATGGTAACGGAGAATTATTCTTATTTAATGTTTTGTTTATTATAGAATTTTCATTATATTGGTTTATTTTAATATGTTGAAGTAAATTTGATTTAGAATAATAATGTCTGTTTTTCTGTTTATGATATTCGAATTTTTTTATTGCAATCATGCAGTATTTTAGGAAAGACGGTTGTATTTTTTTGAAAAATGATTTTTTGAATCTTGTTAGGTACTATTTCGTCTGGAAATTTGATTACCTACAACTTTTCTATGGACATGTACTTACGAAAAATTCAGTCCCCAGCACATGTTTTTGCCATACCTAGATGAAAATCTGAAAACACAAAAAGTTTTATAACTTCAAAAATATGATCGCAGAGTAAAAATTCTAAAGGCATCTTAAAATTAAGGTATAAATCTTCGAAAAACCGTTACATTTATCTTTAAAACCCATAAACATAGATATCAAACAATATCATAAAAAAGTAAAAAAATTGCAAAATTCTTGATGATATTTGTACTGTTATAATTTCAATTGCAAATATTGCAGAATACAAAAACCAAGACAGTTTGAAAGAATATTGCTTCATCTTTAAAATGAGCGGTAGATCGTCCAATTTGGTCCATTTGGACCAAAGCTAGACACATTTTTGTTAGAAAATATATTTTCTTTTGAAACGCGTATGTTCAAAAAACTTCTTTAATGTCGTAGAGTTGGTTCTTCTTATATCTTACTTAAATTATAGAAGTATGTATAGATTTCGTTTCATTGTTCATATTTTACAGTCTGGCATCGAAAATGTCTACAGGTTTAACATCCTGCTGACCTGTCTCGGAATTTTTAGAATTAGATTTTACAAAGACAGTTGTTTTCTGGGAGTTTTGCTCTTGACTCGTTACAGCTCCACTGATGAGATCATTAGGTGGTCGAAACACGTCTGGAGAGAGGAGGAGATTTGGACTCGCACGAAATAAATACTCTATATATCTCCTTTAAGAGCCCAAATCAATTCTAAGATCGTAAAAGTTTCTTTATATCTTACTCATATTTTAATTTTTATCCTTAATTCAACCAAAGACCATTTTCCATAAAAATCTGTGCCGGGTAGTTTATATGCGGGTCGCTACTATTACGGTGTTAGACGGATCGAAACTTTCGTCGGTTGATTTACTCCTTATCAAGTGTAAGTATGTACTAAAACGAGGGACACGATAATAAAACAGAAAATTACGTTTTTATGCTGGAACATTTACATAGCAAAAATCACATGCAGATTTAATCCGAAAAGCAGTTTTTTTTCGTTTGGTCTTCGATAAAAGCAAAAGTTAAAACTTCCCAATTTCTGTTTACGACGCCCTAAATGTTTCGGATTCCGTCCCTTTTTCTGTCTGAACCTAATGAAAATTTCGACTAAGTCTTTGCTACAAATCGCCTTATAAATCCACAATAAAATAAAAGAGATGATGGGTGATGGCGATGCAAATCGCTGGAGAAAGTTTTTATCTCGGTGTTCGAAAAGGTCCTTTGAGATGGATTTATTTGGAAAACATGTTTTATAGATTAAATCAATCCTCTTAGGCATATTGCGACGGCTTATTTTCAAAACCTCGTATCTTATCTACAAGATTTTACCTTAGCAAGAAACTGAACAGTTATAGATTGAATAAAAAATGTGTTATATATATATATATATATATATATATATATATATATATATATATATATATATATATATATATATATACTGTAATTAGGCGTGATAACAGTTTAAAATGAACGTAAATTTTTTCAAGCTAGAAGCAACTCAAAAAATTGTAGAAATTTGTTTATGCTACAGTCCTTTGTTCTGTTATAAATATTTCTATAATTTTGTTTCTTTAAAATGTATATAATTTACAGGGGTTTCAAAGATGTGGTCCACTTTGAGTAGATTAAAATAAGGTCACCACTTCATATAGCTTTTTGTCCTATGCTCTCCCTTTATCGAGCCATTTTTATTCCTTGAAAGTAACAACCAAAAATACATTTTTAATAAAGGACATTTGAAGTACTTGTGTGATCTGGAAAGGAATGTAGCTAATAATTGTTTTGTATTAATTGCTATAAAAATGCCCAGAAACTATTAAAGTTACTAGTTATAGAAAAATGCGTTTTTATGACGTTAATTCAGGAATGTATGGGACTTATTTTACAATGAAATAAAATTCCCCCATATGTTTGTTGCTGCAATTTCAATATAGTGGTTGAGCCACGAATCTCCGAAATTTTGTGGACTTAGAAGCCAAGGTAATAGCTTTAGATAACGATGTTTTAACACTGTTGATTCTGCAGTCGGTTTCTTGTGAAACATTGTAAATAAAACACTGTGTGCTTTTTAGGGTTTCAATAATTTAATAGACCTTAACCCTATATATTGCTACAACGGATATTTGCTCAAAACTAGAGGCGGCACTAGCAAGCAAAGTGCTAAGCTAGCCCCTATGCCGTAGAGTAAGGGTGGGTATTTTAAAGGGCGCCACTGAATTTTGGCCGGGTAAACACAGAACCCCCCCCCCACCACGTTATTGCTTGGGCCTAACGTTCAACTCAGCTCTCAAATCAAATAAATTGCTACACAAAATATGAAAGTAAAAAAAAAAGTAACCCACTGAAAAAAAAAAACAAGAAACTGTGGGGTAAATAAAATTCATCAATTTTAATACTAGTTCTACTTTTTATCTATGGATAAAAAAGTTTTCTGTCCCTAAGGGTGCACTGAAGTGCTATCTCTGAGGGTGGACTGATGTTCTGTCCCTAATGGTACACTTGTTTATATCCCTAAGGGTGGATCTAGGTTGTTTTTCGACCCAGAGGTGGATATGGATATTCTATCCAGAAGGTGGACTGGACTTTCCTATGCTGGACCTCGATCTTCTGGGGTCAGACTGATCCCTTCGTTGACCCGTGCAAACTGTCCAAAATCCTTGTCTCCAGGTTTATCCCGATAAAAAACCATAACCGCCAACCTGGCAAAAGATACGGTACACCACAACTCATCAAAAATTACCGGGATAATTTTCGACTTTCCATCTCAGAATCCCAAAAATTTGGCAACTAAAAATTGAGATGGAAGTCTGCAGCTGCTTCGGCCGAATCAAACCAGGAAAATATTGAAAAATCAACGCAAAATAACCCCCGCTTGCGCACTAATACACTTCCGTTAGGTGCGTTCAATCACCACGTGTGGAAGAAATGACGGCTCAATAAGAAAAACACTGGGCAACAATAGTCGGCATTTGTTAGTTCAGCCAATTTGTTAATCATTTGATTTTCCACTCAAAACAAGAATTATAAGTCTCATAATTATCCCAGTAGTTATTTTTAAATTCAAGAATTATAAATTAATACATCAATTGAAACTTCCTGATTTCTGGCAACCCATAAAATGTAAATGATAAGGAAAAAAACCAGATCTATCTGAATACAAAAAGAGGTAGCAATAAATTTGATATTGATAAGAAAATGTCTAAGCACAGTGTAGTGAAATACCAAATGGTAAATAAAATTAATCAAAACTGTACTTTATGAAATGCTTTTTTTCAAAGAATCCCTGGGAAATACTTAAGGTAAATGATACTGGTGTTGCCCATAACGACAGTATTTGCAAAATAAGGTTATTCTCTTGCTTTTATTTACAGAATGGAGTAATGTAGTGTTATTTAAATTGTTGTTCTATGTTCTTTAAATCTAGTTTTTTTACGTATGTAATTTGTCTATTTTATCCTTATTGTTCACTAATAACCTACCTATAATTAATTCATATACAGGGTGTTCGGAAAACTGTGGGAAATCTCCCGGATATGAAAAAAAAATACGTGAAAGGAATACTACAAGTTCATATAAAATGTTGATGGGATAAGAGTCAAGAATTTCAATTTAATGAATATAATTTGCGTGAACTCCATAAAATAGTGGATAAAGAGAGATTTAGATATAAGATTATCTTCAAAGATAAATTTAAAAACATTACTATAAAGCGTCTCATTTCTCTATTAATTATATTTTTCCTTGCATGCAAAGGAATACTACAAGTTCATATAAACTTTTTTCGTATAGGCCACTTTTTCGGAGATATGGGCTCCCAAAGAGCTGCAATGGAATCAAGTTTTTTACTCATAATTATTGAACCACCAGGTATATTTCAATTTTTTTTTTAATAAGATGCATCCCAGGTAAGACCCTTTAAATTGCTGTCCAATAGAGGGTTGTGAATGACTCAGAGTTGCAGGGAAGGAGTAGTTGTGACACATATTACCCCATGTTTTACGCCCTATATGATTAGAACTTTGGACAACTTTTTTTACATACCTTTAACTATTGACTAAAAATTAAGTACTTCATTCATGTGGCTAATCCTAATCGTTTTTGAAAAAATTTCATTTTATTTACACTGTTAGTTCACTAACTTCTGTCGGGATGAATATGAAAAAGAGGAATTCATAGTTTCAATAAAAAGTTAAACTAACTGCTTAGTTAAAAACTTAGTAAGAGGGTTTAACATGGACTCCATGAAGTCGCACATTTTCTGGACATCCTGTATGGTAGATCACGTCGTTGCTCACGAGAAAATTGGTTAAGATTGCGTAGAGTCGTGGTATGACCATACTGTATTTTATTAGACTCGGACATGTTTTTTATATTATGCGCGACCAAATTTTCCCAATTTGAATCTGCCCAATTGAAAGTTGAATGTCTTTGGTAAACAATAGGACTTAAATTTCCTGAGCAGAACTAAACAGTCATGTCAGACACTAGTTTGATCATCAGTCATATTTATAAAAAATTTTAATTCGTTTCGAATTTTATTTTCTCATTCCGATTAGTAGGTTATTATTTTCTAAATATTCGTAATATATTAAACTATTATTAATATTACAATATGCTGTTAATATCGCTTTTCGATATATTACTATCTGGTGACAATGGTAAGTCACAACGCTGAGATTTAAAGACTTTCCCCCTGGCAACTTTGATTTGCAACATTCTAAATGATGATAACAAGTAATAACTAATCCTCCTAAAGAATTTCGTAATCCTGCTGTCGACTACGGTTAATAACTGAAAATGTTGATGGGATAAGAGTCAAGAATTTCAATTTAATGAATATAATTTGCGTGAACTCCATAAAATAGTGGATAAAGAGAGATTTAGATATAAGATTATCTTCAAAGATAAATTTAAAAACATTACTATAAAGCGTCTCATTTCTCTATTAATTATATTTTTCCTTGCATTAGGAAAATTTCTAGGTAATTTACTACTAAAAGAATAAACGACAATAAATGTTTTTTTAAGTGTACTAATAGAACCATAACTAGAAGTCATGAACAAAACGGAAAGCAATTTTTCATTTCGTGATCAGGCACAAGATATTATATTGGTAGGATTTAACAGTCGATATTTTGTCTCTCCCATCTTTACTTCGTACCAATACATTTCTATATCGACTTTCGTCATCGATAAAACAATACTAAAATTGTATAAATAATCCAACATCGAACATTGTGGTTAAAATACTATTCTAAAAAAATGGCCCTCAAAAATAGAACCAGAATATAATAATATGGTTGACACTTTTTTTTTTCTTAATCAGTCTGCAGGAAATATTCTGGCAAATATATTGTATTACTTGATTTAATTATTTAATAAACTTAGTTTGTCAAAAAAATCCGTATTAGTTTTTTTTTTAAATATTTTAAAATATTAGTATTTTATGCCAAAAAAAATCTATTTCCATTACATCGATTATATGTAGTTTGAAAATATGATATGCCATATGCAATTATTTATCTTAATAAATCCTAGAATTTTTATCTCCATTTAAAAACTTTCGAATATTTAAATCAAAAATAGTTGATGGTGCCAAAGAATGTTAGTGCAGTACACAATAGTAATTAGCCATTGCCAAATTAATTTTCTCGCTTTTGAACAGGCGGTATGCGATTCTGCAGAATTTTTTAAGAAAGTCAGTACGAAAATAGTGTTTATTGTCCCACAAGCTCAAAATAGCTTATAAATATTTTATTAGACCTCTATAAATATAGCTATGGCTGTTCTAGCTGCTACCACAAAAAGACGGTCATGATTTAAAAAATGCTGGTTTGAATCGGCAGTAGTTTGAATATTTAACAGTGAATAGTTTGGGCTTCATTATGTCTAATAAATGCGCTTCAAAAATATGTATTTATTCATTAAATTCATTTGAGCAGCTCAAATATTCTTAAATAATTGTTAACCGTACACATTTTGTCACAATCGCAACGTAACTTTACCGATTGATCACACTCCATTTTAAAACGAATTATTCTTCAAAAGAAAAAGGCTGTATTAGCTGAGAGATGTCATTTTGCTAACTGTCATATGGCAATAAAATTTTTTGGATTTGTTGTGGTATAAATATTTTGTCTTTTCTTTGTAATAACGATCCTTGGATAATTACGAATTGTATATCATTATATTTCTGTATTTCTGCAAGATAAAAGTAAGTGAATAATAAAATTGTAAGTTTTAATTTGGTAATAATAATGTCAATTTTACATAGAGGCGTTACTAATACATTTGTTGATATATATACTAATGACATCTATAACGTTTCGAAAAATCAGCCAGTTTATTGTCAATTGTCATTGTGAAAAAAACATAGTTATTTATTTCCTGCAAATACAACGGGTCCTCTTTCCATACGCATTTCGACCACTTTATGGTCTCGTCAGTGGAGCTATATCGAACCAAGAGCAACACTCGCAGGAAATAACTGTATAAAATATAAATTCCGTAGCATGTAGGTAGGATATTAAAAACCTGCCGACATCGATGTCAGGCTGAAAAATATCGCCGGTAAAACGACATCTATATTCACCGAAGTAGTGCGAAATTTGCTGTGTTTAAATAATTACTTATATGTGTTCTTCTTTCAAGCAAATAAAGGAAAGAGTATGGAGGGAGGACCACAGTTGTATTTGCAGGAAATAAACTGTTTCCATATGTTCTTTCCATCATTTGCTTGAAGGAAAAATACATACATATATATATATATATATATATATATATATATATATATATATATATATATATATATATATATATATATATATATACATATACATATACAATTTGGTTTTGTCGGAATTTTTCGAGTATTCAGGCAGTTGCTGCGGTTGTGGAGGGCGCAATTGAGGGGATAGAAGGTGGGGAAAGCATGCGACTATCACTGTGTGATCTCAGTCGTGCCTGTGATTGTGTTTCCCATGATCTTTTGATTAGAAAGCTTCATAGATACGGTGTAAGAGGCATTCCCCTCGAATTGCTTTCATCTTTTCTGTCAAATAGAAGGCAGGCAGTCACATATGGTGAAGAACTTTCTGAGCCTATGGCGGTACGGTGTGGAGTGTCGCAGGGTTCGGTATCAGGACCTCTTCTTTTCATTATATATGTCAATGATCTCTTTAGGCATTTGGCATCGAGTCTGTGTATTTTTTACGCTGACGACGCGGTGCTAATTTGTAAAAGTACAGACCCAGAATGTCTAATGAAGGAAATGTCTGTTATGGGAGAGCGTGCGAGATGTTGGTTTGCTAATACTTCCCTTAAATTGAATGAAGAAAAAACACGGAATTTGTTTTTTAAGAATGGACGTGAAGTGGTTAATGGTTCTTCGGTGACATTGTTGGATATCAGTTTGGACGATGGTTTGAAGAGGAATTCTCACAGCACATTATTGGGGAGTAAGTTGGCATCCTCTATTTTTGTTCTTAGGCAACTTCGTGGGTCTCTTCACTGTGAACCCTTCTCTCCGTTTATTATTCCTTGTTGCATCTTCATATTTCATACGGTGTTCACTTTTGGAGTTGCTGTGCTGGCGCAATTCAGATTTTTAGAATGCAGAAGAAGGCTATTCGACTTGTCTCTGGTATCGGCTATAGAGACAACTGTAGGCCACACTTTATAAAATTGCGAGTACTAACGTTGCCTAGTTTATTTATCTTATACCAACTACTGGAGATTCATAAAAACCGTGGAAAATTCCACCAAAATTCCCACTTTCACTCTTATAGCACTAGATCAGCTAATTTAATTAGGCCTTCGAGGTATAGATTGGAGATATCTAAGAAAAATACGCTGAATGTGTCATTGTACAACACGTTGCCTGAAACATTTTAAGATTTCGACTTTATGAGATTTAAAATTAAATTAAAAATATTTTTGTTAGAGCATGCATTCTATTCGGTGGATGAGTACATGGACACTTCTTCTAGAACATATTGTTAGTACTTTTTTAATGTAATTTACAGATAGTTTTACCTTTTTTTTTTGTTTTGTGACATATCACAATTGTATTTTTCTGTAAAAAATGTAATGAAATAAATTGTAACTATCTATCTATCTATCTATCTATCTATAGCCAATTAATTTTCAATATTGAGCAAAAATATAACACCAACAAATTCCAGTATTTGCTTCATAATTTTTTTTATTGTAGTTGAAGATGTTAAGAAGTAGTAATTACGGAGTTATTTATTAGTGAAAAGGGTTGTGTTTTTATTATGCGGAGTGAGTGATTTTAAAAACAGATAATCGTAAACACTATTTTTATCTAAAATAAAAGTACTATTAAACCAATAGCCTCAGAATCAAATAAAACTGTAATATCCTGGTCCAGTAATTTAACAGGAAAGACGGTTATTCGAAGGTTTCATAATAAATAAAGAAGGAGTTTTATTTTTAGAATTTTAATAAAAATAGGAAACTATTTTAAGTGACTTTTTCTAGTGTGTTACTAAAATAACTAATACTTCTATTTTTAGATAAGGTCTTGCCATCTTTATTGTGTATGTTTTATAATTGGGATCAGCATTTATTTTAAGGTTCGACAATCCGCACTTAAAACAAAGAAGTGCCCATTTTATTCTAATTCATACCAGGTATACAAAGACACCGAAAGTATGAAGCTCTGTGGGGACCCTTTCCATATTATCGGGTCCTAGATGGCGTGGTTTTCTGTACTTCCTACAATCTTTTGTACGGTCTGCGCGGTTGCAAAGACAACTGCTTTCTGAATCGGTTTATACAGATGCTCACTAAGGCCCAGTCCTTTAATTTCGGCAGGAGGCTCTTTGGTATCATTCCAGTTGTTAATAGTATAATGGATCGTGTGGACGCTGTTCATTGCTCACTGTCTGCGGATTTGCATCTCCAGATCTCTGTATTTGACGATTTTCTCATTGTATGTTGGTCTTAGGTTGTTGTTGTTAGGTATAGCAATGTCAATCAGTATAATTCTAGAAATTTTATCTGTTAGTATAATGTCTGGCCTATTTTGAGCAACTCTTTGATCTGTTCGGCCCCAATATATCTTGAACTCGTTGTTTTCAAGAATAGGCTCCGGATTCTATTTGTAGTAAGGCATTTTTCCTACCTGCAATAGTTTAAAATTATCTGCTAATTCTTGGTGGAGCATCTTAGCGTCTGAGTGGTGTGTTTCCTTATATTCGGTTGCGGCAAATGCTTGGCATCCTCCAGTTATGTGCTGGATTGTCTGTTGTTCGACAGCCATATCTACACAGGTCATTTTCTATTAAGGGATCTCTGATGATCAACTTCTGATAGTTCTTCGTCGGAATAACCTGGTCTTGGATAGCTAACAAGAAGCCCTCCGTTTCCGGAAACATCTATCCTGAAATCATCCAGTAGTTCGACGCTGAATTGTCGACATTGTCCTGGATGACCTCATTTGGATGCCGTCTATGAAGTGGTTTTTGTAGCCAGGCTTGTAATTTCTCTTGGTCTGTTCGGTGGTGAGAAGCAGTATCCCGTTCCCTCAGCTGTAGCGGCATTGAATTGTCTGCCTCCCATATTGCTCGATGTAGTTTGGAAGAATCCGCGAACCTGTGGTAATAAGAACGTAAGTTTATTATTTCTTGGTCGAGTTGCTTACTAGTATCGACCAATCCTCTTCCTCCTTAATCTCTTGAGAGCATTGTACGTTCAATAGCACTCCGAGGGTGATGTTTGTGTGGTTTTATTAAGGGTGTTTTTATTTTCCTTTGCAGATTTTCGATGCCTGTTCTGCTCCATTTAACAAAATTTCCACTATTTAGACTAGTTCGTAATACCCGTCTTACCCTCCTAACAAATTCCGTTGTCAATTCAGCCTTCATAGTGCAATTCTCAATTCGTTTACACTGTTTCATACCTAGGTATTTGTATGTTTGTTCTGCTTCCATTGCAGCTACAGTTTCATCGTTTTGCATCTCATATACTCTCGGTTTTATATTTCCTTTAACGATGTCCAAAATACGAAGTTCAAACTGCATTCCGATATCCCGGAGAACTCCTCCACAATTTTAAGCATTTGCTTCAGCTGGTTTTTGATAGCAGCCGTCAGTTTAAGATCCTCCATGTACAGAAGATGATTCACTCTGTTGTTATTTCTAATACTAAAGCCGTATCTAGTGGAGTTCAAACGGCGTGATAGTGGGTTTATTGCAAGGCAGAACCACAATGGCCTTAGTGAATCGCCTTGAAACATTCCCTTACACTCTATATTATTCTAATTTGTATTATAATAGACTAGACTAGTTCTTTTTGATTTATTTTTAACAATCGAATTAAAAAAGAGTTGAGTTTTGTTACTGTAAAAAAGGTTGTGTAAGTAAAATCAAAACTCAAGTTGTATTCAAAACTTTCCGAGCACTAGGTAAATAAACGGATCGAGCTCGCGTGCCTGTGCATGCTTTCCTGACCCTCTTAACCCATTAAAAATGTAAAAAACAATCTTCGGCAACGCGTCTTTTTATTTATTCTTTTATTTTCGTCGTTTCTCCGACGTAGCAAAGGTTCGCGTGAACTAGAACTGTTAAAGTATTAATTTTTTCATTTCCGAGGCGTGGCTCCGACGAGGAAACATGCAAATCTATAGGTATACATGATATCTGGTTCGTTTCACCCTAATTTGGTCAAAAATAAATATCTGGTGGTATTTTTTATTAACCTAGAGTGATGTAGTTTAGGTTACGTAACTTAATGTTGGCTCTTTGTTCAGTATTAATTTTTGTAAGTAAGGTGTATGCAAAACCAATAGCGTTGTTACAATAACACTAAAATAACCAGTAGTTTCACTAGGTTTTGCTTCAGCAGAACTTTTCGGTGACCTCGAAAAGATGTCATCTCAGTTTTCTCCTGAAAACAATTCATTATTGTAACAAAAGCCGCGGGGCCTTTGAAGTGAATAAAAATAATCACAATCAGCAAAGTTAAGCAAATAAAGTAAGCCTGTAGTGAAATAGTAATTCAGGTTGAATTTTGTACGTTATAGCGCCAGTTAAGGCCACAGAAATCCAAGAAATTTATGAAAACTTCGTTATAAAAGTCTTTTAGTTCAGGTTAGTTGTAATGTAATATATAATCGAATATTTGTATGACTTTCTCTATAATTTTTTGTAAAAATTTTGTTAATAAACTGTTAGATAATAATAATTTAACGGAAAAACACAATTTTCGAAGGTTCACAGATCGTAGGCAAGTGTATTTCTTGGATCCAAAAAATTCACAGGTAAAGTACAAATATTAAAAAGCATCTTCTGCAAATTTGAGCCCTTAATATTCATTTGCCACACCATTATGAATTTTTAAAATAAAAAAAGTTTTTTCATCCAAAATCAAAAATTTTTTTTGAGATTGGAAATGATACATCTAAATCCAATGCAAAGTTGGTTTTTGCAAAATTTCTCGGCCCACTATTGAAAAAAAAATTTTGTTAATAGATCTTCAAAATATAAAACAATACAAACAATTTCCATTAAAATTGAGCATTGTATCTTAATTAGGAAAGCGAAAAATTGAGGTTGAATTTTTAACTTTGACATCGAATTTTTCGGAAAATAAAAAAACTTACAGATTCCGGGTTTGACATACTTTTTTAGAATGATAATACCTATATTTATGTTAAATCTTAAATCAGTAATTTGTTAATAAATGTCTTTTTTTTTCTAATAAACAGAAACCGTAAATTTTGTCGAAAAAAAATACATTTCGATAACTAGTGGCGCCACCTATAACCTATATTATATGAGTCGATAGGTTTTTTAATTCTCTACAACTTTTGTTTGAAATATTTTTCGATACAACTTTTACTTTTCGAGATAAACTCAAAAAACTGAAAATCGTGACCATTTTTGCTCCGCCATTTTTTTTGCACAGGTCTTTCAGAGTTACCATCGAGATATGTTTTATAGGATGCCGAAATGAGCACATTCCGGCAAAAAAAAACAATGTTACATTTTTGTTACTGACGAAAGTCTATTTTCCACGGAGTATCATCTTATAGTCCAAAATTAGAGCAATGAATTTTGAGGTTGTTAAGCTTCTTTTACTTCAGATAAATTACTTGTCTTTTATAGTCACTTCAGAGCTTTTTTAGTTTTCTGGTATTTCTTTTTCGCTAATATCCAATATCCCCTTTTTATTTATTTTTTATAATGAACAGGTGTGTGCCTGCTGTGAAAAAACCTTAAAAATAAAGGTCCTAAACCTAAACATTCGTTATTTTTGCCGATAGATTTAATCCTTATAAAACGTTCCTTTTTATCCTTAAAAGTGTATTCTTTATCCTTACACATCGGGTCGTTAAAAATTTACAGATAAAGTTTTTATCGTTGTGCGTCTATTAGCTTAATTTTCTTTGTGAAAATATTTGGAGTGGAACGACTTAACGGGCCGAAAGGGACAAAGAAAATTGTTGGAATATGAAAATATAAGATATTTTGCTTGGGGTTCCTTTGGTATTCGATAATAATGATAAATAAATAATTAGGCTGCGAAGTAGATTTCTTTTCATTACATTAAAAGCTGGATGAATTATTGATAAAGGGAATGATTTTCAGAAATTAATTATGTTTTAATTAGATTTAAGTGTGAACAAAATTCAAATTAAATCACATCCTTTCTAGAACATGCTATTTTCGTAAAATAGAGACAACAATTTTCAATTGATAAGGACTCGAACAAAGTTTTAAAATTGTATATCTTGTATAAGAGATAATTGTAGGTCAACTCTTTTATATCCAATTTTAATTCTTATTGATGTCAATGAGATGATTTTTTACAATTTTTTTGAATATTTAAATATGTGTACTAGATTTTCAAATAATAAAACGTGCGTGGTTCTATTTTCTTATAAAAATGAGCTTGTAATGTTTAACATTACCCACAGGTCAACAAAATTCTGAACCGGCAACCAGACTATGTATGTATGTACGTAGAGTTGGGTTCTGTACCCTGCGATCTGGTATATCAGACTATACATTTCAGAAAACTTTTGACTAATAAATTTCTTCATCACATCAGAATTTCGAAATATTTTAACCTAAAAGTTTAAAAAACACAGTTCTAATATCACTGTGTGAATCCTCGCTGTGAAACACATAGCAGCAACTTAAGGTAATACTCTTCTTCTTCAAATTGCATTTTGAATCGTTCGGATATCTTTATTTGTCTTTGAGAAATTGCCCATTTAAATTTGTTAGTTTAGCTTTTTCGTTAATATTCGGAAATTGAACGTCATGAATGAACATATGCTTTCTAAATCGTACGAATGGGGAACAAAGTTATCAATGTATTCAGTAAACAAGGCCAACAGGCAAAGCGGATATACGAAACAATTTTAAACCCAATCTAACTAACCCATATATACGAGGGACAAAGAATCCCACCTATCACTGACGAAAAGCATTGGATGCCTGTGAGCTCTCTTTAGCTAAAAATTCGAGCTTTCTAAACCCTATGTGAGGGAAGCAACGGATCTTACTTAATGAAATCAAGACTTCCTAACCTACATAATCAAAGAAATCCGTAGGATTCAGGATTAATTTATTATTAACCATTGCTGAATATCCGACCGCATGCTCTCCGTCTGTCGATTGATATTTATCAATCGTCCGATCTCTCGGGTGCCGTTATATCATCAGCAACCAAATTAATAGCTGTACCCTCGCTTGAAATACATATACTAATATCATTCACATATAAAAGAAACAACAATGGCCCAAGAACTGAGCCTTGGGGTAGACTGTGAATGACTGGACTCGGACTTGATGTCTCACCACCAAATGTTACATACTGGAGACGATTTGATAAGTAAGATTTAATAAGATTAACCGTGCAATCGTTAAACTCATATTTATAGAGCTTTTGAATCAACAGATCATGCGACACGCATTCAAAAGCATTTGTTAAATCAAAGAAGGACACCCGGACATACATCCTTCTTTCAGAACAGACTTGAATGTACGAAGTTAGTTAGTTTATGGCAGCTGTTGCAACGAAAACCAAACTGACATGGATCTGGTCTTCAAGATAGTCGCACATCTGATTTTTTAAAGCACTTTCAAATATCTTACTAAATTGTGGCATAATTGAAATTGACCCGTAGTTAGCAACATCATCGCAGGCTCTCCTCTTTAAAACCCGCATCACACGAGCAAATTTCAAATATTTGGGAAAAACTGCTGATTTAATAAAATTGTTAATAAGTTTAGTTAGCGGGTATATTATAATATTTTTTATAGTCTTAAGTATTCTAATATTTAGACGAAAGCAGTCTTTACTAGCACTATTATTAAGGTCAGACGTTATATCCGTCAGATTATTAAAACTAATTTCGTTAAAGTTAAATGTTGGACCCGAGCTATTTGTATTTAGAGAGGCTAGGTAACCCAGTGGGTTGGAACCTTAATTTGGAATACTCTGCATTATATTTTTAGCAATATGTGAAAAAAAGATGTTAAAATTGTTGACATTTAACTTTTCAGTTACTGGCTTGTCGATAATGGGGTTGTTGTTCTTAATAACATCCCATACTGCTTTATTTTTATTTTTTGGTATGTTAATATGTTTACTGTTCACTTGTTTTTTGCTTTCTTCAACTTTATTTTTATAGTCATTTTTATAGATTTTAGCAAATCATGAGTAACCAGGACCGGACTGGGTTTATTCTGCTGCTTTAAGGTTTCCCTCATCTGCCTCAACTCCTCATTAAACCAGTGGATCTTAGAAGAATTTCCAAAATTATTCCGGTTTACCAGCTTTGTTTTTGCAGGAAACGATGCTTCACAGGCATCCTTTATTAAGTTTATAAATGTTATATATGTAATTCTCCTCTCAAACAGAGAATATGAAAAATATATATACAAACAGTTTATTTCCTGCAAATATCGCTCTAGTCCTCTCTTCGCGCGGTTCGATCACCTCATGATTTCGTCAGTGGAGCTGTATCGAAGCGAGAACAACATTAGCAGGAAATAACTGATATATGAACCATAAATTTCAAGGTATGTCGGCAGGATATTGCACCTGCCATCTAGCGACTTCGATGTCAGACTGAAAAATATCTCCAGTCGAACGACATCTATGAATCATTGGAGTAACGTGAAATTATTAAAAAATCAAAATTTCAGTAAGAAATAAAGAAATCTTTCTGTCGTATTTAAATAGTTTGTTATATATGTGATTCTCCTTTCAGGCAGAGAATATGAAAAATATATATACTCTCTCCATACGCGTTTCGATCACCTTATGATCTCGTCAGTGGAGCTGTATCGGAGCGAAAGTAACATATGAACCATAAATGTCAAGGTATGTCGGCAGGATATTGCACCTGCTACAGCTCCACTGACGAGATCATGAGGTATGATAGAAACGCGTATGGAGAGGGAACCAGAGCGATATTTGCAGGACATTCATCTAATCACTCCAACAACACCAAACAAGGAATTATAAGAAATCTAGTAGATAGAGCCTTAACTCTCTGCAACTCCAGTGAGAGCTTGATGAAAGAGATAGATTACATTAAAAATGATCTGACAGCCAACGGATACCTGGTATATCAAGTGGATAAATTTCTAGAACAACGCAGAAATCGGACAATATCGACAACGAATGAAGAACGAAAACCAGTATTGAACATCCCCTATGTTAAAGGCATTTCAGAAAAAGAAGAAGGATAGGAAAACGATATAAAATCGACGTTGTTTTCAATTCCAATAACTGTCTGAGAAATCGGCTCACTAGGGTCAAATCAACAACTCAGAGGGACATGAAGAACTGTGTATATCAGATACCATGTGAATGTGGCAATTTCTACATTGGCGAAACAAAGAGACCTCTTGACGTAGGGATCAAAGAACACCAAAAATGCACATCTCGGGGAGAGACACCACATAAAATGGTCTGAAGCTAAAATACTATACCGAGAACAACATTGGAGAAAACGGAAATTTAAAGAAGCCGCGGGTATACATCAGACTCGAGTTGTTTTAGTAAACCATCTTTAGATATAAGAGAAGTGTGGAAACCACTTCTTAGTAATTGTAAACTAAAACTAAATGCAGCATAAAAAATATGATTTTTTATCTCAGTCACACTCCATTGCATTTACTTCTAGTATAAATAGTCAAACGTGGAGTAAGACAGGGTTGCGTTCTGTCACCCTGTCTCTTTAATGTATACTCTGAAGAAATATTTAGGGAGGCTTTGGATGACAGACAAGAAGGAGTAAGACTAGGCGGAGAAGTAATCAACAATATTAGATTTGCTGATAATACGGCCATTCTTGCAGAAAGCATCGAGGATCTCCAAACATTAGTAAACCTAGTCAATGAAGCGAGCTGCCGAAGAGGCCTTAAAATTAACATCTCAAAAACAAAGTGGATGACAGTTGGAAAGGTTACTGTAGATGAATGTCAGCTTTGGCTCGATGGGAAGAGGATAGAGCGTGTAAAACATTTCAAATACCTTGGCAGTTGGTTGAATGTAAATGGGGACTCAGATGAAGAGATAATAGCTAGGATAGAAATATCGCGGAAGGCCTTTATGACATGGAAACCAGTTCTATGCAACAGGAACCTATCAATGCATATTCGTAAAAGGGTCCTGAAATGCTATATATGGTCTATTCTATTATACGGTTGCGAGACATGGACACTAAAAACCACAACGCTAAACAAAATGGAAGCATTCGAATAGTGATGCTACCGTCGAATCCTAAAGATATCATGGGTTTCGCACACTTCCAACGAGGATGTTCTCAGAATGATGGATACAGATCAACTGCTCTTGAACATTATAAAGAGGCGGAAAACAGAATACTTCGGTCACATAATTAGAGGACCTAAATACCAGCTACTTCGCCTTATAATACAAAAGAAAAGTGGAAGGAAAAAGATGGATAGACCGAAAGAAGCTTTCATGGCTACGTAACATCAGGCAGTGGTGTGATTGCACGGTAGAAGAACTATTTCGCGCAGCAGCCGATAGAGAAAGATTTCAGGAAATTGTAAACATGATGACCACCAACGTCTGAATACAGACATGGCACCTAAAGAAGAAGAAGAAGATAAATAGTCATGTAGCTAAGGGATATATTTAGTTTCACTTGAAAATGGCTAGAGATAACTACAAGCCGAAACGTCGTGATATTCAACAAAAATAAAGACAATGGAAGTTCAATAGATATCTACTACTTCGCAAGATTTTGTTACATTGAAAGGTGCAAATAGATTTTAAATTTTTTTACAATATATCGAAATATCATTATCAATGAATGCAATTTTTATTGGAAACAAAGATATGAATTTTGTGAACAGACTTAAAAATGTATTCAATTCCGAAAGCAATAACAAGCTAATTCTAATTCCAAAGCTACATATTGAAACGTGTAATATACCGTTAGTTAGATAAACTAGTTAAAATATTAAATAATTGAGTTGCGACCTGTGTAATGGATAATGGTGGGTATTAGGCCTTTTGTTTGCAGTGTAATTAAGCCAATTATGATAAAGGATACGCGCTGCCGTTTTAATTAAAAATAAAATTGGCTTCGCGTGCACAATGGGCGAGTTCGAAGCAGCCGACGCGCGTGAAAAATTATGGTTAAACGTGTCGGGAAATATGGCGAAGGAGCAATCACTGGGTAAACACTGTGATGAATAAACGTCTCCATAAAAACCGAAAAAGTTTGCTCACTGTCTATTTCTTCTCTATTACTCGACAAAATAAATTTAGATCAAATTTTCGTTTTTGGCATTATAAACGAATATTTACATGACTTAAAGAAAGCATGACGAATTTATTAAAAGCTTTTCCAATTTGTAGCATTTATTTCTTGTTACCTTTTATGTTAATTAATATATAGTGTGGCGCAAAATAAGCTGAATTTTACTTACCAAGTTCTGAACGAAACCGAATTAAAAAACAATAAAACCAAGTTTTATACTAGGAAAAATTTTACATTACGTATTTTAAAAATCGAGTCAGGTAAGTGACCGCTCCCTTCTTGCTGGCGAGCGTAAGCTTTTCTTATAGCATTTTCCATAACTCTGATTGTTTTGGGAGATATTGGAGCTATCTCTTGCTTATTATTCTCTTTTAAAGCATGGATGATTTCGGTAGTTTTAGCATAGACTTTTATATCCTCTAACTAGTCGCTAAGAAAGAAACCTGTAGCGGTCAGATGGGGTGAGCGTAATGAGCATTTTACATCATCATTTTTCGAGATAAGACGGTTTAGCAAATGCTGACTAGGTATATTTATTGTGGCTTGAGCTATATGAGTCCTAGCGCCATCTTGCTAAAACCAAATTGTGTGTTCTTCAGGCACCTGGGATACTGGTCGATGTTTGCAAAGCTTTCCCGTACAGGTTCAATATTTTCTGCTGGTCTACCACTGCGTAGCCTTCCAGTGTGTGTGACATTTGCAAGAGTCCCCCTTTATTAAAAAATTCACAACTTGAACTAACCTCCTTAGAATGAATCATCCGGTTTTTTGATTTCAAATATACCTGTGTCAGGCGCGGATCCAAGGGGGAGCGATCCCCCCCCCTCTCCAAGAGCTTTGAGTTTAGGAAAATAGACTCGATTTTGCCTCTTATGCTATAGTTTATTCAAGAACTAGAGAGAGTAATAAATCATTTTTTACCCTTTTTTTTTCTTCGCAAACTACCTGTTGGAATAAAGAACAGTCCGGTATCTTTGGAAAAATCTCTTAGACACATATATTTTTCATAGGAATGGGTTTGAAATTGTATAATCAATAATTGTATTTTTTAAGTTGTGTTATTT
The DNA here is from genome assembly GCA_034092305.1 of Diaprepes abbreviatus. Lineage (NCBI taxonomy): Eukaryota > Metazoa > Arthropoda > Insecta > Coleoptera > Curculionidae > Diaprepes > Diaprepes abbreviatus. Next base: position 2,783,847 of record JASJET010000085.1, on the reverse strand, counting down.
CTAGCAACTCTACCTTTTACTTGAGATAGATATATCCTTCTCCAATGGACATTGACCGGACAATCTAAAAGAACAGATTTCCTATCTGGTTTTGTCCAGCAAAAATTAAATTCTCTGAGCAATTCTTAGAGTTCAGTTCTTTTAATTTCAGGTAAATCCCGATCATTGATTTTAGTTAAAATTTTGTCGGCGGTTGGGATGTGCTTCTCATAATAAAATGTGTGTACAACTCCTTTTATTGCAGTTTACATCTCTTCTTCCAACGAGGTTTTTCGTTTGCCTGTGATTGAATGTGACTTGGGAGTACTAACAATTCCAGTCGTTTTTTTCTCCTTCAGTATTCGATTCATAGTAGATTTTCCAACTCCTGTCATGTTGACACACATCTCAACAGAGCTTTTAACACTATTATCTAGATATTGATATCTTAAGGTATCATAAACATTCATCGTAGTAAATTTGTTCGTTGAGGAAAAATGCCCTGATTTAACGATTTTGAAATAAATATAAATGTGGAAACCATATCTTTTTTTTTTTGTATCTCACAAATCTCAAATAATATATAAAAACAAGCGCAAACAAGGTAAATCACTAAGGACACATTATAAGGTGTACTTTGCTCACTGACAGAAATTAAATTGAACTATCTGAAATTTTATTGTTGCAGTAAATTTGTAAAAGCTTATAATATTTAAATATAAGTAGATTTACGGCAGTCCTCAGATACCTGCGGCACTGGAGCAGGTACGTTGGAGGTTTCGGTAACAGTTTTATTACTCTCTCTAGTTCTTGAATAGAGTGTAGGAATGTGTATGCTTGCGATCGCCCCTCCCCTTCCCAAGAGCTTTGAGTTCAGAAAAATAGAACCGATTCTGCCTTTTATATTAGGAATATGTATGCTGCTGGCACTCTTCTCTTCCCCCCCCCTCTCCGTTGGCAACTCGTTTTTCTTGCTATAGCCCCTCCCCCAAGAGCTTTGAGTTCAGAAAATAGACCCGATTCTGCCTCTTATACTAGGAATGTGTATGCTGTTCGCATCCTCCCCCCCTGTCGGCAACTTACTTTTTCTTGTGATCGCCCTCCCACTCTCCAAGAGCTTCAAATTCAGAAAAATAGACCCCTGCGTGTTTTCGTAGATGCTAGAAATAGACGACAAAGTTAAACCAATAATTTCGCTTAACACAACGCTGATGCATTTTGAAAATCTGTTTATTTGGAAAACGTAATTCCTTTACAATATCCTTTATAAAGTTGTATTTCGTAATAAATACAAAATAATAACAGTTTTGTCTTTTCTTACTGTCAGTTAGCAATTCATCATCCTCTTAAAAAGATTTCTTAGCGATAAACTTAGCCGGTATCACAACTTTCCTTTTATTATTATCGCATAAAAACAAACGGCAAGACAAACAAATATCTTTCTTTCCTTATACGTCATTGTTCATTTTACTTGTCACGTCAATATAAAAAAGTAAAGTAAAAGCTTCAGTTAAAAGGCGTTCCGATCTAAATTTATCGCAATCAAATTAAATATTCATGTTAGTATAGCCTTTTTTTAAACACTAAAAGGAAAAACATATCGATCGACGTACGGTTAGAAAAGGAAACAGCAAATTGTTTTGCTACTAGAGAATTATTAGACATTTTGCAGATATAATTGAGTATTTTCAGTGGTTTCCTAGTTATATATTAGGACTTTAGTTTTCTCACATTGTATTAATTTTACCTAACTCAGCGTTTGTCAAGTTGTGGGACGCGACAGTCTAGTTCTAAAAATTTTCACCAAAATTTAACTTAAAATTTATAATGGACAGGATGGTGGATGTCGTTGGTATCAAGTGTATATACATTGAGACTCCAAATACCAACAAATTGAGGTGACGACTTTGTTTTTGGCCCTTAAAATTTTTGACGATCCAGTTTTTAAAAACTAAAAAGTGAAATTATAAGTCGATTCACATTCCATGCTGGTGGCATACCACTGACGTAACTAGACCATGAGAACGAGGTCTTGACTCAATTATAATATCGCCAACAACCCTCGGACAATTACTACCTATTGCACTACCTAAAGTGCACCTGTACCAGATTTCATTGTTTTTTTTTCGAATTCGCTGCATTAGTATCGACATCAAATGTCGAAGTATCTTTTGTTTTCTGGAAAACTTGCGTGTTTACTTTGTCGATACCCTCCTTTGATATGCTCTTTTTTCCTGTGCCTTTCCACTTTCCTTTTTGGAAATTTGCCCTTCTTTTCTACCAGGGTGATTGGCGTTGAAGCCAAAATTGTAGCTTACTTCTTCTTTCTACTCTGTCTTGTATTGACAGGTGTTTTCGTAGGCATCGGAATAAAATCTTGGATTTTAGACATCTTGTCTGAGGGCGTTTCGGTTTGAGGTATTTTGTTCGAGGACATTTCGGCCACATCTACAGGATCAGCTGATCTCGATGTGCTTGAAACTGTACTTACATCTTTCAATACGTTGGTAGTAACAGTCGATTCCGAAAAAGATTCAGTACAATCTTGAATAACTCCAAATTTAGTTTAAAGAATTTTAGTTATCACGAAGTCTTCTTCCATAAACACTTTGGGGGTTTAGTGAGAAAATATCAGGCGTCCTAAATCTAGATGCTTCCTTGCTGATAGAGGCAACACCAAAATATCCTTTTGTCACAATGAATAAGACGTAATAAGGGGTTACAAGCTGCATTATTTTTTATAAGTTGTTTTTAATGGTCCAAAAGATGCATTCTATGAGAATGTTTAGCATTATGAATACAGTACTAAATTCGTTCAAAGAAAAGATTTTCAATAATCTAACCATTATGTAAACATTTGCAAAGAGCTCCTGCTGAACCATTCTTCTCGAGAAACTGTTTTAATCTCTTTCTCAGGTAAATAAACGTTGATGAAATGGTTTTTGACGGTTGACATTCCTATTTCGTCTCAAATGTAGGCATTTTTTGGGGAAAACTATCTTTCTACCAGTTCTTCTAACAGCTTATAGAAAAACTAAAATTTTGTTTTGTTAAAGGCGTGGAAGGGTTAATGCTAATAACTTCTGGCTTTCTTATCATCCAACCATTATGTCCATGTATTTTCGAAAATAAATTGAACTGGTATTTTAACTGTAAACTTTCAGAATATTTGAATCTCCATTTCCTAATCTGATTAGCGGTACATTCATAGAACATATTGCCATTTTTTGTTATTGTTTTTCTACTTCATCATTAAATCTAGTTTTTCGTCTAAGACGAGTATCCGAGTCTGATTTTTTACTATTTCTCTTCCGAATGCTCGAGAAGAGATGCAACATGTCTTATCGAGGACTCTTGATCAGTAAGTTCCACAACTTTTGCAGTCTATTGGAGGACCAGCAAGCCAACTTTTTAGTCTTCCTAAGTCGTACTTTCGGCATCTATAAATTAAAAAAAAAATGTTTTTAATCAGATTAAGTAAGTGTATTACTCACCAAACAAAGTTAATGAGTAAATTACTAAATCAGGATTTTTAATGTCATTCCTAACACATAAAAAAGTTTCAGTAATGTACTTAAAGAAGTTTGACACTTATCTTCGATTTTGTTTAGATGAAAAGTTATATCGGTGTTTCCCGAGAACTTTACACGCTTGTAAGGTGTAAATTGATGCGTGGCTGTTGTTTTTATAGTTAGAGTTGGCCCCTGACCAGGATTGCCCACTTCTCTCCTTAATATGATGCATAAATAAGGTCATTTGTTTATAACCAAATGAATGCATGATGGGCACATAGCATTATGATATTAGAGTTCCATTATTCGGGGTACATCGGTTTAAAAAAATGATCAAAATCGCTTCATTAGAAGCCGAGAAAATGAATTTTTTTTTCAGATATGTATTTTGAATCTTCGAATTCAATTTTAAAATGAAAGCTCCCCACCCCTCTTTTTTCATTTTTCGCGTGCGTGGGTGATATTCTGTTCATTTTTTATTGAAGTTTCCGATAACATAAACATTTAAATATTTGTATCAAAAAAGAGCTCGTCAAGACAAAGTTTTTGGTTCAAGAATCAGGTCTGTATTGTTTATAGATTCACCGTAACAGGCTGTCAACTTTGACAGTTTGTATCTCGGAAACCAATTGACGGATTTGAATTTTTTTTTCATGAAAAAAAGCGTCTTTCTAAGTACTTTCAAACCTTGTATTGCAAAAAAAATCAATGAAAATCCGCCGAGATAATCTGTTTATAAGCAAAAATATCAACAATGTCTTTAAACAATTTCTGAGGGCGTCCAAATCATCCGATTTTGATTCTGAAAAAAGCGTTGGAAAACTTGAGTTCCCTACTATATGTCGGAAATAAATTTAAATACGTTAACGTGATATTTTGGACTCAGACAAACTTAAAAAATGGTCAGTTTTTGTAAACGAAATCGGATTGCAAAATTATTGTGCAAAATCTATCGATTCGATCCTAACCAATTTTAGCGTGTTATTTTATCACGGCATAAAGTTTTCTTTGCTCTAATATGAAGGTCCTCAGAAAAATTTAAATGGTCGAAAAAAATTGATTAAAAAACTGCTTTTTTTACCTTTTTTTTTTAATTATTGCTATTTTGCAATAAGGGAAATATATTTTGAGATTTCCGACTAACTGCATCTTATGGAAAATTTAATTGTGAAACTTTTTTTCCTCTTCAACTTTCTTCTAAAATGATTACCTTCAAAGTTACATGAGAGAAAAGTTGAAAAAAAAAATCGTTTTTTTTTTCGTTAGTTTTATATTTTTATTAATAAAAACAATGTTGCCCAACTTTTTGAAAGTTCGCATATCAAAATTATCGTTATTCAGGTTATTCTGAAGGCTCTCATGCAAAAATCTCCATGTTCCTTTTCACATCCACGAAACCCCGATATTTTACAGATAAACCATGGTCTACTTAACAATTTTAAAGAATGCCCTAATGTTTATCGCAAAAAAAAATTGCTAAACTAGTCTAATAATAGTAAAATACGTAGAATTTTTCATTGTTTTCATTGCACGAAATCCCTAATTAAAAAATAACAAATAGTACGTCCGATAACTGACATACTACCGTTCGAAATTTTTATATGGCATGTTTATTTTTTCGTAATTTGTTAATTTTTCTCTGCCTAATGGTATTTTATTACTCCACCGTTTCTTATTTCGTTTATTTATTTAGGTAATTTAATGTTTCTGGCATGTTTGTATTTATGTAAATTAGGGTAATGAATGCCGTTTGTTTCTGTGGTAATTCTAATTAGATTTGGTGTACTGATTGATTTTTTAATTTAGATTAATGTTCTTTTTACACCAAATTAAAATTAACGGTTGTTGTTGAAACTAGAGGATGAAATTACTTTTACTTGGAAAATGGTGAAATATATTTTAGAACATTTTTTACGGTATGGGATAAAATATTACGTTTTAAAATTGCATAGTTCTCTTCGTAACCACAATATTTGGTTTAAATTCAAATATAATTCTAATTTATGTAACTCTTATATGAATATATATTTATGACACAAAAAATCAAAAACAATATATAGCACAAGTTACATTCATTTTTTCTACAATCGTTTTTTTTTTAAGATAAATTTTGAATTAATGTAAAAAATTTAATTTGGTGAAACAGCCAACTGTCTTTACACCATAATTTGTTTTAATAGCGCTCTCTCTCTCTTTTGACACAAGCACAGAAAACATTATTTTCAGTTTCCTCATTGAACAAAACATATTTTCCAAAACCTGCATGAATACACTTCAATTATAGCTTCTTGAATACAAAATTGGTTTAATTAATAATTTTACAAACACGAAAGTTGCAAATCAAAATCTTGCATTATCTTTCTCGTTCAATTTTAAATCTATATACGTATATATATATATATATATATATATATATATATATATATATATATATATATATATATATATATATATATTGTTTTAAATATGCCGGCGATGTAATGATATAAGCACAAGCTGATTTTCCACGACTAAAAGTACGGTCCGCCTTCTCCACAGACACCCGTCTACGTACCTACTATAATCGGAACTTATATTTGAAGTTAATTTGGGTCGGAACATGCCGGTAAGATATTCTTTCTACTACTTGCCCCCCGCCCCCCAAGACTCGCAGTTTTATTTACATCTATTTGAGATTCTGTAATCTCAAATAAATGGACAGCTGGACGTCTGATTTGTAGAGTCCGGGCTTAATCAATTCCCACGGTTGACGTCCTTACGTCGCGTAGCCCCTTCTCAAGCGCCATATTGTAATAATGCCTTCGATGTTTGAGACATGTAATTACAAAGCAAATTTTCGCCAACTTAAAATTTCCAAGGCGTGTTTCGTCCCGATGCCGGCGCCTTCGCTTGACACCCGTTTACGTACTTTCTAATAAGTCGGACCGTGTATTTGAAGTTAATTCGGGTCGGAACATGCCGGTAAGATGTTCGTTCTACGACATGCTATTTTTTTATTGGAATTTTTAAGAGTTAAGCCCTTTTTTGATAAATTACGTACACGTGTACGTTTTTATGTTTTTTTAGTCTTTTTTTTTTACTTGATATACATGTTTTGACGTTTCGATTCATAAACCTTTATCAGAAACGTTTTTGCAAAATATTTTTTGAAGATAATACGTGTCACAAAAAATTCACTTTACGTATTGACATTTGTTTTTGCTGTGTATTTTTTTTAAGCATATAATAAATATATGATGGTTTTATACGGAACAATTTGGCCTTTGAATCAAATATATCTTCGACCAAAATTCATCGAACCATGAAAAAAGAGGCCGAAGCTTTTCTATCATTGCAATGTTTATTTATTTATTTGATTCAAACTCTACAGATACATTAAATACCTAATTATAGAGTTACACGTTCACACACATATACACACAAACGCACATACACACACAAAAGAAAAAAGAAAAAGGAATTACATTATTTCCATTGACTTACGTTTTAGCTGTTTATAACTTATTCTAAAAATATCTACTATCAGTTTGAACATCATTAGCTAACTTACAAATCATATTGACTGGAGCGTTGGTACAATACTTGGTACGATGGTTATTTAAATATAAAGCTTATGTTCTTCTTGTCCTATATGTAGAGTGAGAAGATTCATATCGTCAATTCTGTTGTGAATTATTTTATATAAAAAAAACCACAGAAGCTATATTCCTACGCTTTACCAAACTTATCAAATTATATTTGCATCTAAGCTCATCTTTGCTCACAGTTACGTCATATACACCTGTTTCCCTGTAATAAAGATACCTTAAACATTTATTTTGTATTAAATTAGCATACTCTAAAATGCTCCTAACATAGGATATACACAGTTGTCTTACACAGTTCATATCACTGAAATCTATACAGTTTCTTGCTATAAATCCATACATACTAGATGCTGTTTTTGTTATATTACAAAAATGCGATTTAAAAGAAAGTTGAGAACCAAATATGATTCCAAGATCCCGCATTTCTCCAACTCGTTCTAAAATTGAATTCTCCATTACATAATTGAAGTGTAATATGTTCTTTTTTCTATTAAAGCTAAGTACAAAACATTTAGAAACATTAAATCTGAGTTTGTTTACTGTCGTAGCAATGCCCCTGATGTTAAGGGCATGTAACTAACGAACTATTTGCAGTATGTACAGATGTTTCGTCCCGATACCGGTGGTGGACTGATCAGTGGGATTCACCGGTATCTTTCCCAGACATACCTGTATTTTCTACAAACTTAGACCTCTATTTAAGTCTAGTTTTGCTGGAAAGCAGTGGTAAGATGTTGGTTCCACAACATGTCCCCCTAAGGCATTTGCTTTCCAGCTTTAACTGTCGGACAGTCCAAGCCGTTAGAAAGCACAGGCCTGAAAAGGAAGTGGAACGGACATTCTAGGTGATCTTTCCATAGTAGAGTACCGGCTTTAGCACAAAGCCACGACTCGATGGCCTTCCATCTTGTCGTCCCTGCTCGGGCGCCATGTCGTAGTAATGCCCCTGATGTTAAGGGCGTATAACTAACGAAATATTTGCGACCACCTAAAATGTACGGATGTTTCGTTCCGATACCGGTGGTGGACTCATCATTGGGATCCACCGGTATCTTTCCGAGACATCCCTGTACTTTCCACAAACTTGGACTTCTATTTAAGTCCAGTTTTGCCGAAAAGCGGTGGTAAGATGTTGGTTCCACAACATTACACAAGACCATTCAATAATTCTTGTTAAATCTTCCTGAAGGTCATCATATTCTAGTCGTTGTCTTAATAAAACCAAAAGGACTTATTTGGAGTGGAGGATAAGGTATATTTTCGTAGGCCTGTTAGTTAGCCAACAGTTTTTTTTATATATTACAAACCCTTTGCGAGAAATGCGTCTGATTAAAAAAATCTCTGTTTTCTAACAAAGTTGGTCAACAATGTTATAAAGTGTGTACAAGTTAGATGTTTTAAGAAAAATTTAAGAGACATGTATCTAAAGAGAAAATATGAAACAGAGTTAGGTATTGACACATTCCTAATTTTTTGACATTTTCATAAAGAAAAAATTGTTAAAAATAAATTATGCAAATACTTAAAAGATTTTTTCTCGCATGGCACACCCACGAGATTAAATACACATCTCTTTTGGTAATGTGAAGCTTCTAGTCAAACTAGACCTTTTTAAAATTTGATGTTTTTGGATTTGGAAGGACCTGAAACCACCTTATGCTTTATTTATTAACTATCAAAAGGGATACCTAAATGTATTGTGTTAAAAATTAGATGCGCCTTTTTTTTTTCTAAAATTTATATTATTTAATCATTGAATCAGAATTTTTCTCCAAGCTAACAATGTCTTTCACGCCTTGTGAGCCCGTCAGAACTTTATAAGCATGTTTTAAAGTTTATGAATGAAAGCACAAGGGAGGGTGCCTTTACGAAAAACACCGATTTATTAGTATTTTTTAACATATAATTACCAGTACTATAAAAAAATACATCATATCGAAATATATTAGTATGGTTAAGGGTTTTTATATCCTTGAAGTTTCGTGTGGTTTGAACCGAAAATTGAACCACGTGTTTTTTATTTTCCAAATATTCAAAAACTTGTATAATACTTTTTATTTATGTTATCAGCAGATTATTGGAAAGGAAAAACTACAGTTAAAATTCATTAAAAAATGTTTCTACATCTATGTGCATTATTCTCTTTTATTGGAACTATAATTGAATATAAAATAAATGGTATTTTACAATCAATTTCTTACGGAAAAATTTCTCCAATTTTCAATTATTTTTTTTATCGTAAACACAAAATTTATTCCAGAAAACTGACTATTAGTTGCGGAGTTTTTGCCCTCATCTGATAATTTGTGACAACTGAACCTGTATTTTATTACAGATGACTTGTTTTATAACTTATTGCGAACCAGAAAGCTAAATTACATTTTTTACAGTTCCATTTTTCATTGCATATTATTGTTCTTACAGTGAAACTGATACTTAACATAAATTTTTTTTTTTATATTTTAAAAATTAAAACTCAACACCCTATTTGGAGTATAAGAAAGCGTTACGAATTATTTCAAGATTATTTGAAAACCTTATCTTATTCAGTATTTTAATATAATAAAATATAGTCTCGGTTTAAACTATATTCTGATCTAATAATAGAGGCTACTAAACGTCATCAAATATGTAATAATAGATTTCTGAAATGTATGTACATCTCCGAGGATGATGAATTAAATGTCTATATTTGACAGAAACCCGTTTAAGTTTAACAAAGGACGTTTCATGTCCTCGGTCAGTTTCTGATATTTACGATTATGTTCTTGATATATAGACAGGTATCGCATGTTTCCTGGATATCATTTTAAAATATGCATTTTTAATACGTAGACTTCACTGAACTTATTTTTTTACCAGACATTTTATACGTTTTAGAGATTTCACGTATATATGCGTATAATACATTCTACATTACCTCCATTTCCTTTACAAATAAGTTTCTATTGCTGGAAGCAAAACGCTTGGATTTTTATATAATATTATCTCTCTAAAAGAAACTTAAACTAAAATTGAGTCTTGAAATGGAAAAAACATGTTAAACAAAAAAAATCGGATTTTATAAAAATTACAATTTTTTTGAGCGGCCGAGAGTCCACTTAAATAGGAAATTTAATTTTATTTAATAAAAAAAACTTTTTGCTGAAACTACTCTTTTTTTTCTAAATTTTCCGCGATTTAAAAAAAAAGATGTATTCAATAATTTCCTATTAAAAAAATTTCATGTCGGACACGCATTATCTTAGGGTTTCGTAACAGTTAATGGCGTTGTTAGTTTTTACAATTTCGTTTCACGTCTATCGTTGACTTAATTAAAAGCATGCATCTGTAAAATTATATTACAAAATATGGGTTTACTGTCAAAAGGCATATTGAAATTTCGGAGATTTTATTATTGGTAAACGTAATTTAATCGTACCTATTTTCGTTAAAAGGATTTACTAACTGTTATTATGCCGACCAGATCTAGATCCAGATTTTAAAAATCTTTTAGAAAACTAAATGGGAACAGTAATATTTAAAATATATGTCCAAACTGGCAAATCAAACCTTGTATATATATATATATATATATATATATATATATATATCAGGGGCGGATCCAGCCTCTCTCCTTGGGGGGGGGGGGGGCGGTGATATCACAAAAGTACAGTATGGCAAACGAAAGCAAGTTGTCGACGGGGGGGGGGGGGGCACCAGCATCATTCCCATTTCTAGTGTAAAAGGCAGGGACGGGGCTATTTTTTTGAATTTGAAACTCTTGGAGGGGGGGGGCGATCTCAAGAAAAAACAAGTTTTCGACAGGGGGTGGGAAGATGCGATCAACATACACATTCCTCGTATAAGAGGCAGAATCGGATGTATTTTCCTGAGTTCAAAGCTCCTGGGGGGGGGGGGTGCTATCGAAAAAAAAACAAGTTGTCAACGGGGGGAAGGAATTGTCAGCAGCATACACATTCCTAATATAAAATTTAAATATTTAATAAATTTACTGCAACATAAAATTTCTGATAATTCAATTTAATTTCTGTCAGTGAGCAAAGTACACCTTACAGTGTGTTCTTAGTGATTTATTTTGTTTGTGCTTGCTTTTATATATTATTTGAGATTAGTGAGATACCCAAAAGATGGAGGGCATTTTTTCCTCAACGAAAAACTTATTACGATGAATGTTTATGATGCTTTAAGATATTAATATCTAGATAATAATGTTAAAAGCTCTGTTGAGATGTATTCCAATATAACAGGAGTTCGAAAAATCTATCATGTACTGAACACTGACGGAGAAAAAAACGACTGGAATTGTTAGTAATTCCAAGCTATATTCGATCACAGACAGACGAAAAACCTCGTTGGAAGAAGAGATGTAAACTGTAATGAAAGGAGTTGTACATACATTTTATTATGAGAAGCAGATCTCAACCGTCGACAAAATTCTAACTAAAATCAATAAAGATCGGGATTTGCCTGAAATTAAAAGAACTGAGTTCTGGAAATTGCTCAGTGAACTTAATTTTTGTTGGGAAAAACCAGATAGGAAATCTGTTCTTATAGATCGTCCGGAAAATGTCCGTTGGTGAAGGAAATATCTCTCTCAAATAAAAGGTAGAGTTGCTGGAAATAACACAACTTACAAAATTAATAATTTAACTGGACTTTTGAAAGATTTTTTTGAATAAAGTTACTGCAAATAATTGCGAAAAATCCATATAATAAAAGAATAAAAGAAAATGTGGAAACTCGATCTCATGATCGGTGAGAGAGGAATCAATTATAATTAATTTGAGCGAATATAGCTTCACTGACTTTGATGACGAATAAGATACGTAATGTTTAACAGCGTTAACACATTTTATTATTTAAATTTTCTGTAACATACAAAAATTCATGACATTTGAATCCCTTTTTAGTGTTTAAATTGTAATTCTGCAGACGGTTTAAGAAATAAATAAACTGGAATGTTAAATATCCCAAAAATGTTTTTAATTAATAATAAAATGACCAATAGCCCCAAAAAAATTTTAATATTATATTGATGAATTTATTTTAAAAGGCTACGTTTTAGTCTGAATGTGCCTAAAACGGTTTCTATGCCAAAATTAAAAATAATAAAACTACAGTTGCGATTTTTGTTAAATATGTCCAAATTATCTATATTTTCTAATATATGTGAATTCTTAAAAATTCATAAGAAATAAAATAATATTATAAAAACTTTTTATTTTAAGTTTATTACTGAAATAATACTCTATGCCATAAATATTTAGTGATAAAAGACCTCCTTTTTACGCCTTCCGATGTCTATGACAAGGATTAAAATCCTTTTTAACACTTCACACATCCAAATATCTATTGCTATCCAACCCAAATAGTCCATTATTATAGACCGGTATTTTTGATTATAAAATTTCTAACCCATTCCCATGAAAAATATATGTGTCTAACAGATTTTGCCAGACACCGGGCTAAAGAACACAGGTAGTTTGCGAAGAAAAAAAAAGTAAAAAATGAAAAACTCTCACTAGTTCTTGAATAAACTATAGTATAAGAGGCCAAATCGGGTCTATTTTCCTGAACTCCAAGCTCTTGGGGGGGGGGGGCGATCGCCCCCACCGCCCCCCCCCCCTTGGATCCGCGCCTGATATATATATATATATATATATATATATATATATATATATATATATATATATATATATATATATATATATTAATTATTTTGTTGAGATTAGTTTCATATTTAAAATATAGTTTTCATCGCTCTGACGTTTCGTTCTTTATTTAGAACATTTTCAAAAATAATCGTCTAAAATTTAAAACGAATTATGAATATGATATAAATACACCTATAATACTGACTTAAAATTCAACGTTTAAGACAATAACATTTAAAACAATATCAGAAATTAAAATGATGATTATTTTAAAGGATTATTTTTAGTAAATTTTACGTACCTTGAGATTTCATCAAAACTATCGCTAACATCAACAAACCACCAAATTAAAGGAATTTATTTTTGCTTTTAAGGTGATATAAACATTTTCGATGTTATTAAGGGAATATACTGCGTCTAAATTATACTGTTGTAAATTTGACTAAGATTGTTTATGTCAGTTCTGTCATTTACTGTATGTGTTGCCTTTTTGATGGGTATCATTTCCTTTATTATTAATTTATGGTAATTTTTGTCCCTATCGACTATTTTGGTATTTTCAAAGTTAAAAGAGTGTTTTTCATTCTTTTCATATTTTGTCAATGCTGTTGTAGCATTTTTGGTATATTTATGTCCATTTAGTCGATTTTTTAATAATTGGTTTGTCATTTCTATATATTGTTTTGGGCAGTTTGTACGTGGAACTGAACATACTATATTTGAAGTTTTCATAGTTGGTGTTTTGCTTTTCAATTTGGTAAAGATTAAGTTTAGATGGTTATAACTCTTGTGGCATACTACAATATTGTGTTTTTTTTAAATTTATTTTAATTTTTCTGATATATATATATATATATATATATATATATATATATATATATATATATATATATATATATATATATGTATATATAGCCCAGCGGGTTCGATTCCTGCAGTTATCTTGGATGCTTGTCAGAATAAAATGTCTAGTGTTTGTCTTGGGAATTTTTCAATTTAATAGAATTTCTTGTCTAATAGGGTAAGCCGAAATACGTGCGGTTTCGGCTTTTAAATAATAAAAAAATATTGAAGCCAATCCCTCCAGGCTTTTAATTTTTATCTGTAAAAATTTTGGAGGGTTTACCCGTTTATTAAATTTTCAATAATACATTTATTTCCAAGCATCTAATTCTTGAAAGTGAAATAAACCTAATGTCGCTAAAAAATATAGTAAATTTCATTGGAATATAACGGTCATAAAATACGGAAACACCTAACTTATATATGGACCTATAAAAAGTTCTTTGCTTCCTTAATTCAGGAATATAAAAATTTATATAGAAATATAATTTTATCGTATCATAAAATTATATAGGGAGGTAATAAAATTCACTTGGTTGTTTTAACTAATGATCTGTCATTTACCAATTTTCTCATTAATTTCTTATTATCATTTACGCCTGTGTCATATTAAATTCTAATTTTTAAATATTGCTTTTGAGAATTTAGTAAATATATTTAGTGAAGATTATTACGGTTAAGTTACATCCATCTTAAATACCACCCTGAAACTTACCACAAAGATAATAACGGCTAAAATTAACAGCTTAACTACATTGGCAGAGGAACAACAAGGCTTCAGATCAGGAAGATCATGCACAGATGCAGTTTTTGTCATAAGACAAGTAACAGAAAAATCGATTGAATACAACAAACCGGCTTATATGTGCTTCATCGACCTGGTGAAGGCTTTCGACCGTGTGCAATTGAGAGATATCGTACATCTTCTATACAATAGACAAATCCCTCGCAATATAATAAAAACTATTGAAAATATATACACAGCCAATCAAATCCGAGCCAAAATAAACGGAAATCTCACCAAACCAATACCTGTGGGATGTGGCATCCGACAAGGGGACTCTTTAAGTCCTCTTCTATTTAACATCATAATGGACGAGATAATAAAAGCAGTACGTGTGTTGAGAGGATATAGGATGGGAGATCGGGACGTTAATATCTTATGCTATGCTGATGATGCAGTTCTGCTGGCAGAAAACGAAGATGATCTGCAGCGACTGTTACACAGATTCAACTGCACAGCAAAATCATTCAATATGACCATATCAGCCTTAAAAACAAAATGTATGACAACGTCAAAAATACCATTGAGATGTAAATTGGAAGTTGATGGCAAAATTATACAACAGGAGATGAAGTTTAAATATTTAGGAATATCAATCTCGGGATTTGGTGATGTCGAGACTGAGGTGAGGGAACAAACACAAAAAGCGACAAGAATAGCGGGGTGTCTGAACGATACTATATGGCAAAATAAAAACATCGGAACAGAAACTAAATCCAGAATATATAAAGCAGTAATTAGGCCAATTATGACATATACCGCTGAAACTCGCCCCGATACATCAAAAACCAAACAGATTTTAGAAACAACTGAAATGAGGGTGCTGCGCAGGATAACAGGAAAAACACTGTACGATAGAGAAAGGAGTGAAAATGTAAGAGAGAGGTGCAAGGTGGAAAACATAAACGACTGGGTGCTGAACAGAAAGGTGGAATGGAATGGGCACATTGACAGGATGGACGACCGAAGAATTGTGAGAGTCATACGTGATAAGTCACCAGCGGGACGTAGGAGTACAGGACGCCCCCGAAAGCGATGGAGCGACAACTTGAATGTATAGTGGACAGAGTGGTGAGGGAAAACAGGCGTTTCGTCTAAACCAAAGAAAGAAGAAGAAGAAGTTACATGCATTAATTTTTGAGATTCTTATATATATATATATATATATATATATATATATATATATATATATATATATATTTATAGCGACAAATTTTTTTTTCTTTAACTCTTTTAAAAAAGGAAAATAAATATAGGTAACTATTTGAACGCGGCAGCAAATAGATTTATTTATTTCTGACTGAAATCTTAATTTTTGCGTTACTCCGGCTAATGTGTAAATGTCGTTCAACTGGCGACATTTTTCAGTCTGACATCGAACAGTCGGCAGGCTTAATATCCTGCCGACAGGTCTCGGAAATTATATTTATATAGATAATTGCTGTTGTATTGACTGGAAATAAATTGTTTGTATATATTCTCTCCTTCAACTGCTTGAAAAAAGGAGAATAAATATAGGCAATTATTTAAACACAGAAGCCAATAAATTTATATCTTACTGAAATCTTAATTTATTAATTAAAATAGTTTTTACAGGCTGCTTATTTGCAGAGGCTCGACTCTGGACTGCTTCTTTTTTGCAAGCCTGTTGTTGAATGATACTTAAATGATACCATGCTTCGATCATACCCTAGATTTAAACAACAATAGATTTGTTTGAAGGCTGTTTATGGTCGGTGGGGAAGACGCTTTTTGGATGTTTGATGGACATAAACATGTTTACTTATCTTTATTTTCAGTTTAATTGCTTGTCGTGACTTTTTTTCGGTGTTTTTAAGTGTTGGAAATTACTATAAAAAGAGGATTTTGAAAACTTATTGTTATTGGTAAATATTGTTAGATATTGTTTACATATTGAAAATAACAATAATAATAATTTAGGCAACCATATATTCATACCTTATGTATTCAGAATTAACGTACCGATTATCATATGATATTCGTTTAAATAATGCAATTAGAAAATGATAGCATAAAATCGGTATGTCTGTACCAAGAAATTAAATATCTACTGTTTATCAACACTTTTTCAAATATAAATAAAAATATTATTACGTTATTCAGCGTTCAAACAACCGAGTCCTAGTTCTGACGTTATGCTACTTCTACAAGGGTATGTTCGAAGCTACCATGTATAAAAAGACTGCCCTGTCTATTAAGTAACGAAAAAAGGAGCCAAGAAAACTAAGAGAGCACCACAAGGTCAGACCATTAATATTCTACATTTATATCAAAAACGATAACCAAATAAAACAAATCAGAAAAATCCACATTTCAAACATGAGCCGTAAAAGCAGGTTGGTTCTCCAAAAAGGGAAATGTCAAGGGAATTTCCTATGTCTATAAAGGCAGGTAGTAGTGGAACGACGATTTCTACAAAATCCCCAAAGACAATTAGAACATTTGTAACGGCTCACGTTCAGATTTCTGCTTGTCAATCAAGTATCGCATCAGCCCATTCCTATCGAAACAGTTTATAAGCCACCGTAGAAAAATCAGCAAAGTACTGCAGAATGTAATAAGAAATTATAAAATGAAGAACATATTTCCTGCTAATAAGATATAATATCCAAAAACTCTTGCACTATTATGTGAAAATTTGAAAATGCTCCAGCAGATTAATATATATATATATATATATATATATATATATATATATATATATATATATATATATATAGTATATATATTATTTCGAAATTTTCTTTGTAAACAGTGAACTCAAAAATTTTAATAATTTTATCGTTATGGTTACCGATTCTGTCGACTTGCGATCCCTGCTTATAAAGTAATTTTGTCGCTACTGCATGATTGTCGTGAGCTCTGGCAGTTACATTCAAATCGAGACAGTAGTTATGTTTAAACGAGGTTTAAAATGAACTTCAATCTCCGATTCGAATATTTGGGTTATGTTTTGATATTAAGAAATGGTTGGTAATGTGGCATTAAATTTAAATTGTAAAAATATAATCTTTCTAAATTTAGAAATAAGATTTCTAAAAAAAGTCTCAAAAATAAATTCGTTATAGATAGATATTGAGGTACTGTGGTCAGATTAATCGATACTTGAACTTATTTATCTGTTGACTTTTTCTATACAGACAGAGGGGCAATTTCTGAAAGTAGTCAGATTAATTCTTTAACGAACTTTTAGTTGTTTTTATTGTTAACAAACCCAATTAATCGTGCAATGTAAACTAGCTTATGCACTGCATTTCTGAACTATATTTTTAATTATGGTTTTTGTTGACATTTTCAGCACAATTAAATTTTACTCTATCGCATAAAGAGTAATAAAGAATGATTAAAGCGAAACAGTAAGATATTGCCGTATCTTAGTTTTATCCAGGATTTCATGGTATAAATATTTACCAAGACAAAACTGTCGATTCGAATTCTACTTCGGTCAAGTCAGTACGATGGCCCCAACTTAAGTTCAAATTATTTATATATAATATACATATATTAATATATTTTACAAGAAACCCTAAATGACATTAAAATTTTCAAAATTGAGGTTACACCTAAGAGTATCTTTAGCGGTAATATTTTGTCACCTTGTTTAATCATATTTAAAAAAAAAAGTAATTTAGCATAAAATGAAAATTTTATTATTTTTAATATGTTCATAAATTTTGCTGATTGAGTTTTTCTCAGTATATTAAAGAAAATATGTTTTGCCATTTGTCAAAATATTCCCTAACAAATACAAGGCATTATTCTATTTTCTAGTTTTTAGTACAATAAGGATACTTAATCCATAGTTTTGTTAGAAGTTCTGATGTACAAATTAATCATTATTAGAATTAAAATTATGAAGTAATGAAGATTTTATTCTCTAAACTTCTCAAAATTTTGGAATCTACAAAATCTTTTCTGCTTCGAAAAGTAGTCATTAAAATGAATTAAATGCTCACTTGCAGTCGATATTCAGCGTCAGCAAACTCTGATAAATTCACTTCAAACAATGTTTTATGATTTTGACAGGGATTTAAATCCTTTTAAAGCGGTCTTCTGTATATCACTTTGTCAACGGTGCCATGTTTAGGGTTTCGTTGGCAGATATACCCCTAATAGTTTTCTCATGAAAGCATCAATGCTGTGCAGGCTCGTCATATAACATACGGTGAGATTGAGGCGTCTCTGGACTTTAATAAAACCAGTGCATATACTATATTGCATGAACTTTTGGCCTTGAAAACGCTAGGTGCATGTTGGAGTCTCTATAATTTGACAAAAGCTCAAGGAAAGGCTCGTGTCGATTGGTGCAAGGAAATTCTCAATAATACGATAACAGCACTTCAAAACACATATACAAGATTGTAACAGGTGCGAGCCTTGAATCTATGCGTATGAATCCTGAAGTCTTCGGTGAAATGACAAAAACAAATCGAATATGACAGATTCTTCTCCATGACAGAGGGAGCTTTCACACATCGGCTCAAATATGTCACTTTTTGAGCATTCAAAACTTGGAATTGATGGGTCGTCTGCCACATAGCCCTGATTTGGCACCTAATGATTTGTTTTTGCTCGCGTACATAAAAAATAAACTGCATGGTCAACAATTTCTTACAGCACAAGATGCGGTTAGTGTTTTCAAAAACCACGTTTTGTGGTTAAAGATTGGTTCCGATGCATTCAAAAGTCCAGGGGTCATCGTGGAGAATATTTTGAAAAATAATGATACCATTTTTTATGATAACTATTTGTTTTTGTTCGTTATTCCTCAAAATCTAAACGGCTTGCTACTCTCGTAGATATCACAACCTTTTAACTTCGTCAGTTTTTCATCTTTTACAATGAAATATTGCACCCCCATGCTTCCAATTAACGCAAAGATAAATTTTCAACAAAAATAACATCATTAGTTGCGATGGAACTCTACCATAATGTTTACCTGACACGTACTTGACCAGTTTTTAGTTCTTTCTTAAACCTCTTCCGGAGGTCTTTGAAAAGAAGTAATTTTCAACTGACTTCTTATTTCAATTGCATACTATCATCAACCATATTACAAAATGTATTCCCTTTATCCCAACTGTCGAGTGTTATAAACATGTTAATTTTTCGTTGCTTTGCACTTTTCAAGTATATAATCTATTCGAAATTTTGAAAAACTGCATTTTTTTAAAACTCAAAAGCAAGTTATATTGCTAAATATTTTGTTTTATACTGAAAATTAAATTTAGCTCGAAAAATCTAATATTTTTCCTTTCTTAATTGAAATAATTTTTATATGTTGATTATGTAGAGGCGATTGCCTAAAAAGGAAGATAATCTGGGTGCTTGTTAATATTAAGGGTGTTAAAAATTATATAATATAAATAATATGAAAACAGAATTTTTTTAACGGCAAAAACAAAAAAGTTATTTAATTTGTTTACAAGGTAAAAATGATAGTGATTTTCTAATGAAGTTTAAACAAATTTAAAATTAATTTTCCTCAATTCCATATAATACTTCTCAAAGAAGAAGAGTTCCTCTTTTATGAGATGTGCTCAGAATCGGTGTACCTTCATCGATGGAGCTAGAATGTTATTGCAAAATTCGCTCACCTGTGATTAACAAATTAAATTTTGCATAAACTATTTGATGGATCGATCTGAAATTTTTACCACATATTAAGCACTAAAAACCCCAACTTTTTACGTAACAATAAAGTTGTAAGTTGCATTTAGCAATAGTTATTGTTAATTGAATATAATAACAATTTTGACCTTGTTTTGCATTTTTATCAGCTACAAATAAATATATCAAGATCGGTAAAAAACCAATTTGTAGGTTTTTTAATTCTCTACAAGATGGCTATTCCATTTTGTTCACAAATTTCTTTAGTTTTCGTTGGTAAGCAAAAAAGTGCAAAAAAATGCATTTTTCGACCTTTAATTGTTCACAAAAAGTTTATGTTTATTTCTATGGGGCTATATTACCCGAAAATCCGAGTCTCTGCCTGGGTGATTGAGTGTCCCGGCAAAATGCTTATTTGACTGATGTATTATACAACCATTGTCTATGGTGTTTGCTCATGCAGTAGTGGTTTTGGTATAAAGTTCCGAGCCATCAGAAAGTTTATTATTATTTTTTTCATTTTGATATTTTATTACAGAAAGCATATTTCTATGATTCATATTTAAAACGAGAGAGAAAGAGATATATTCAACAAAATGATGCTTCGCTGTGTTCAAAGAGAATCAATTCTAATGTAAATCAATTATTTACATTTCAATTTGTTTAACGATTTACTCAGTTGCCCTGTGGAGTCATTTAGTTTTCAAAAAGGGAACAACCACTGTTGTAGATTGAATTGCATATATAAACACAATCAAGGCCTTGATTCGAAAGTTTTAGGTTTTCACACATTTGATTATTTAACCAATTTATACTATAGAGTTGAAATATTCTTGTGAATTATTATATTACATTATTTTGTTTCTATTTGAAAAATAATGAAAATTAATTAAAAAAATATGCCTGTCTGAATATGTAATTTACACTTAGAAAAATAAAACAGTTTCGTTGTCAATAATAGCCAGGAAAATATCTCTACACGTGAATTTTGTCAGCTATAGTGTCACTATCATTACTCCCACTTCTAACAAGCCCAACATTTCTGATGACATCCCACCACGGATGAGATTTTGTAACAGTGGGCAATTTTCTTATTATCTGTTGCATTAAATTTCTTAATTAAAAACATAATTAGTTATCCCATCAACGATTACGAAGGAATGAATGAAACAAAGTGTAGTGATAATAGATCATCGATGTCTGGGCCTCTGTTGGGCCCTTTACATTCCAACGTAGCTGCAGGTCATTTGAGACCGATCGCCTTCGCCTAACTGCTTCTCCGAAATATATCTCTCTCGGTCCGTTGAGTGCTGGGCACTCTTTGAGGACATGGTCAACAGTTTCATCCTCCTCCACACCGATCTTATGAAGATGGCCCCTCCGGTGACAGTGTTTTGTCAAAAATCCCACCACAATTCGCAGCTCTTTCCTTCCTAAGGAAAGAAGCTCTTTAGTACGCCATATGCTAGGTACGCCTTCTTGGTTCGAGCCTCAATATGATCATTCCAACTCAGTCGTGAGTCCAGAATTACTCCCAGGTATTTAACTGTCCCCTTGTACTGAAGAGTCCTTCCTGCAAATGTAAATGTGGGAAGTCTCCCCATTTTCCTCTTTTTTGTAAAGAGTACCACCTCGGCCTTGTCCGGGTTTTTTCCGAGTCCGTCCCTGTGGCACCATCGTTCCGCAATCCGGAGGGCCCGCATCATTGGTCCCTCCAGGTCCGGGACATTGCGATGATGAAGGAAACATCTATTGATTTGATTTGTAATATTATTATCTTTGCTTCTACTTAAATTTGACATTATTATCTAGTTAATCCAGAAGAATCCATGATCTAAACAATAACTTTGATACCGACTATGAAGTGATAATAAATTACAACCGTGTGAGTGAAGAGAGACTACTTCTTCTAAGTGTGGATTTATATTTGTGATACAAATGGATTCAAGCTGAGATAGGACTCCGAAGAAACCGAAATCTATGTATTTTCAGACAGTCAAGTAGCCCTAAATGTTTTTGAATCATAACTTCTATGGATCGAACTTGGAGTGCAAACAGGATGAGAAGCAAATGATAAAAAACGACAAGGTAATTTTAAGGTATAAAAGAATTGAAAGGCATAAGGAAACTGGTAACAAAATATGAAGCAAAAACTTCCTTTTTTCGTACAGAACCTTTCTGGCATAAGGGAGAAGTTTAGGATCTGAAAACAAGTCTTATAATGCCGAGATCGAACATCACATCTGGTCTAAGGCAAGCGAGGAGATTCATAAATCTATCTTCAAAGAATGCAAAAAGACTTATCGAGTTCTCTTCAGTTTGTAACAAGTTTCCTCATAAGGCACTACCCTTTTGGTTGGCATCTGATTTTTGTTATTTCTGCGATAACGATATAAAAAACTATATAAAAATGATGAAGAAACAAGTGGAAAATGAACCCTGAAACAAACAGACACTGCGTGGGAAAATGAATAAGTTTTTTTCCGAAACACCTAAACACCTCTTAAGTTATAATGGGAATACATAAAGAGAAAATACATTTCCGAGGCTCTTGAAGGCTGGCAATGGTGTGTTGTACCTGCCTGTTACTCTCAATGAACATGCATTCAGAGCAAACAGGTGTGAAAGTGGAAATAAAATATTCCTTCATATTGCATGAGATAGTAAAAAAAACTGTAGTCTCTACAGTAACATGGGTCAAAATACTACAGTGAGGTTTAGCAATATCTCTGATATTCAGTGTCATTTAAGGATTTAGAGAAAGAGCGGAGTTTCATTAGTTTGTAATAAATAATATTACTACCAGAATGATCCGGCACATTAAAAAAAAAAAGTTATTAAAAATGTACGAGGCACGATGGAGGTAATTTGGAGTTTTATATTAATTTTATCAGTTTGCTTAGACTCTTTTTATTGTTGTTTTTTGTTTACACATTAATTTATTATTGCTAGGTAGGCTTAGTTTATACTTATAGTTTAATTTGTGTCAATAGTGTTCTTTTTTTACTGTTTTTGAACTTATCAACTAGGGTTTTAGTCACGAATATTTCTTAGAATTTATATGAAGTAAACTTTTGGACAAACAATTTTTATTAACTTAACATGCACGACATAGAACATATTAGGTAAGCGAAGGATCGAACCCGCTCTGTTCCGGTAATATATCAACCATTTAACCAACCACATCAATGCGATGTCCGTTTTCTTCTCATTATATAAATTACTGATATACATCCTTCTTTTTTTGTTGTAATTTACACATAGACAGTTTTCTAAGTGTCCTTATTATATAAGCGAAATCAGAGCCGTATTAAGGAATCTAGGGATGTATGTTTAATATAATAACGTGAAGAAAATTCATTGGAGCAAAAGTTTTTGTTTGAAGGTCATAGACAATGATGTTTCTTGCGAAGTAGTAGATATCTGTTGGACTTCCATTGTGTTTATTTTTGTTGAATATCACGACGTTTCGGCGAGTAGTTATCTCTAGCCGTTTTCAACTGAAACTAAATAAATCCCTTAGCTATATGACTATTTATACTAAAAGTAAATGCAGTAGAGTGTGACTGAGATGGGTGCAGTCATGCAAAATCCTATTTTTTTATGCTGCATTTAGTTTTAGTTTACAATTACTAAGAAGTGGTTTCCACACTTCAGACCATTTTATATGGTGTCCATGAGTCCAGGCATGGTTGGCACCAGATTTTTCTATTTCTCCTCGAGATGTCCATTTTTGGTGTTCTTTGATCCTTACCTCAAGAGGTCTCTTTGTTTCGCCAATGTAGGAATTGCCACATTCACATGGTATCTGATATACACAGCTCTTCATGTCTCTTTGAGTTGTTGGTTTGACCTTAGTGAGCCGACTTCTTAGAGAGTTATTTGAATCGAAAACGACGTTGATTTTATATCGTTTTCCTATCCTTCTAACTTTTTCTGAAATGCCTTTAACATAGGGGATGTTCAATACTGGTTTTCGTTCTTCATTCGTTGTCGATATTCTCCTATTTCTGCGCTGTTCAAGAAATTTATCCACTAAATATACTGGGTATCCATTGGCTGTCAGATCATTTTTAATGTAATCTATCTTTTTCATCAAGTTCTCGTTGGAGTTGCAGAGAGCTAAGGCTCTATCTAAGAGATTTCTTATAATTCCTTGTTTGGTGTTGTTGGAGTGATTAGATGAATAATTAAGGTATTGTCCTGTGTGCGTGGCTTTTCTGTAAACCGAAGGTCGAATTTGTCTGCCATTTCTTTTAACCAAGACATCTAAGAATGGTAATTTATTTTCTACTTCTTTCTCCATGGTGAGTTTAATAGTTGGGCTGATATTGTTGAGATGGAACAAGGAATTATAAGAAATCTGTAGATATATCCTTAACTCTTTGCAACTCCAACGAGAACTTCATGAAAGAGATAGATTACATTAAAAATGATCTGACAGCCAATGGGTACCCAATATATCTAGTGAATAAATTTCTTGAACAACTCAGAAATAGGACAATTTCCACAACAAATTAAGAACGAAAACCAGTATTGAACATCCCCTATGTTAAAGGCATTTCGGAAAAAGTTAGAAGGATAGGAAAACGATATAAAATCAACGTTGTTTTCCATTCAAATAACTCTCTTAGAAGTCGGCTCACTAGGGGCAAACCAACAACTCAAAGGGACATGAAGAACTGTGTATATCAGATACTATGTGAATGTGGCAATTCCTACATTGGCGAAACAAAAAGACCTCTTGAGGTAAGGATCAAAGAACACCAAAAATGCACATCTGGAGGAGAAACAGAAAAATCTGGTGCCGCCAACCATGCCTGGACTCATGGACACCACATAAAATGGTCTGAAGCTAAAATATTACACCGAGAACAACATTGGAGAAAACGGAAATTCAAAGAGGTTATACATCAGAACCCGAGTTGTTTTAGTAAACCATCTTTAGATATAAGAAAAGTGTGAAAACCACTTCTTAGTAATTGTAAACTAAACAGTCACACTCTACTGCATTTACTTTTAGTATAAATAGTCATGTAGCTAAGGGATTTATTTAGTTTCACTTGAAAACGGCTAGAGATAACTACTAGCCGAAACGTCGTGATATTCAACAAAAATAAAGACAATGGAAGTTCAACAGATATCTACTACTTCGGGAGCAAAAGTTGTTTAAATTTTTTTTTTTAATATAGGTATTTGTTTCAAAATATAAGTAGACACTGTTAATGTCCAAGGTTAGATTTGTACAAAAATTTTAATAATGTGATTTTATAAAATATAGCAATAGTATTACAAATTAATTTGCTCACCCTTTATAGTTGACTATATAGTCTTATTCCCATTATGCAGATAATTCCGTGAATTACGATAAATCAATATTTTGCTTACGTTAAATGAGGAAAATAAAGTATGTTTAAGTTGTTGAAAATTGTTCAAAAGGCATTTGTCGGAGTAGCATTGTCTCTATTTCTGTTTACTAATATTATTAAGTAGAAACCTTGCGCAAATGAACAAAAATAAACACAGTGTAAGTCTCACAACTACTTCTTAGACAAAGGATAAGGTTGGTCACATTTATGCCTCTAAAATGATTGACACAACTTGTGGGTTGATTTAACAAAATATTTTTTAATGTGATTGCTGTGTAGGAGAAAGAAAAAGTGTTTCATTCGACTTTGATTAACAGATAAAACTAAAATCAGTGTAATTATGTCAAGTATACTTGATATCTTTGAAGTTTAATTGAAATCATTTTTACAAAAGCTATGTCAGTAAAATATTTATAAAAAGAAAATTTTCTCCAACAGAATGGGCTAGGGTTTTAATATTTAATTTATTGCCTATTGATGTTTTCTAAAAGCTTAACTTTGAGGAAAGAAAGGTATGTTTCTAACAAGAAATCAATACTCGATACAACTTTATACACTACAGAATGTGTATAAAAATATAAAAAGAAGGAAGCGAGGCGAAAAAATGTTGTATTGACTCCTATTAAAAGATTTGCGTCGCCCGAAAACGATTTAAGAAATGTGTTTTGAATGTAGAATGTACTGAATTTTTTAAAAGCATTACTATGTTCAAATCATAATATTTATTGATTTGTTTATACAAGTGTTATTAAAAAATGATTAAACATTAACCGTGATCTAAAACAGTCTAATTTTGTATAAAACATTATACCTGTCATTTTTTTGGCATTACACTCGATCAAGATCGTAATAAAATAGTTTAGTAATTTTGAGTTCCATTTTATTTTAAGAAAGCACTTTCGTTGCTTGTTTTGTTGTGATGTTACAGTACTTTTTTTTTTTAAATAACTTAAGTTATTTTTTTAATTAGCCGTTTGATTTCTTGTCAATTAATTCATTTTTTTTTCTAGTTCTAGAGTTATTTTTCTTTTATTCACTCAATCATCAGCAAAGTGATAAATGTCAAGGTTGTTTTTTGTAGTTTTTGTTATAATCGAATAATAACAAATTTTTTCCTGTTTGGCAAATATTTTGTCAGTTTTTGCCTATATACTCCAGTCCAATAAGCGAAAAAAAGATCTAGTTGGGGGCATTCATTCATTCAGGCAGAGACCCGGATTTTCGAGTAATGGAAATAAACCGTATATGTTCGCTGCACGAGATTTTGTGTCATAAATTTTTTTTAAACAATTAAAGATCAAAAAATGCATTTTTACGAGCAAAACTAAAGAAATTATTGGACAAAATGGAATAGCCATCTTGTAGAGAATTGGAAAACCTACAAATTGGCTTTTTACCGATCTCGATATTTTTATTTTTTCTTCTTCTTCTTCTACCTTCTATAATAGGTCCTTGACCCGTTCCCTCTTCCATTTTCCTCATTCTGGACTTAAATTATCGCTCCACCTTGTCCGTGGTCGACCTCTACTGCATGTACCACTAGGCGATTTATCTCGTGCGATCCTTACCAGTCTATCCTCTGTCATTCGGCTTATGTGTTTGTTCTATTACGTTGTAGGACCCACTCATTAATGCAGTCTGTGTTGCATGATTGCCTGATGTTATCGCCTCTTTCTCTGTCGAGTAGCGTTTTTCCTGTTATTCGTCGAAGTATTCTCATTTCTGTAGTCTCCAATAGTTGTTTCGTTTTTGTCATCTCTGGCCGTATTTCCGAGGTGTATGTCATAATAGGTCTAATTGTGGTTTTGTAGATCCGAACCTTTGTTTCTTGTTGTAAGTGTTTGTTTCGCCAGATCACGTCGTTGAAACAACCCGCCACTTTATTTGCTTTGGCCACCTGCCCTCTTACTTCATCTTCGATGTTGCCATAACTAGTTATGTCGATTCCTACATATTTGAAACTCATTTCTTGTTGTATTATTCGACCGTCTAGTTCTAGTTTGCATCGGAGGGGTTCTTTTGAGGTTGTCATACATTTAGTTTTTTCAGCTGAGATAATCATATTATATTTTCTTCCCGTAAGATTAAAGGTATTTAACAATCTCTGGAGGTCGTCTTCATTTTCGGCACATATCTCAGCGTAACAGAGAATTTTTATTTCGGTATCACCCATTTTATATCCTCTACCAAGTCGCACCTCCTTTATATTTCGTCCATTATCATGTTAAACAATAAAGGACTAAGCGAGTCTCCCTGTCTAATACCGCTGTTGACTGGTATGGGTGTAGATAATTTACTGTTAGTGCGAATCTGAACTTTATTGTTTGCGTATATGTTTTCGATGGTCTGAATTATATTGATAGGAATATTTCCCTTATATAACAGGTGAATTACGTCATCTAGCTTTATGCGATCGAATGCTTTTGTTAGATCTATAAAGCATAAAAATGTTGGTTTATTGTATTCTAGAGATTTTTCGACTATCTGTCGTAGAATAAATACTGCATCCACGCAAGACCTTCCTGATCTAAATCCCTGCTGTTCGTCTTCCAGTGTTGTAACCGAATTAATTTTATTTTTGATTACTTTCGTAACGAGTTTCAGAGTTGTGTCCAGTAGATTAATACCCCTATAGTTCTCTGGTTCTTGTTTGTCACCTTTCTTAAACATAAGCATTATTGTGCTGGTTCTCCACCTATCTGGTACTTTGCATTGTGTCAGGATTTTTCAAATGAAACTTGTGAGTTCCTGTTTTGCTGAGAAAAATGCAAAACAAGGAAAAAATTGTTATAATATTCAATTAACAATAAGTATTGCTAAACTTCCGAATGCCGCTAGTTTAGTTTCTTAATTGTTATTAACAATATAGGAATGAATTTAAAAAAAATTGCTAACTTTGGTGCATATTGCCCTAATCCGTATTTTTTCTAAATTCGTCAAAAAATGCCAGCTTCCCAAATATGAAAACAAAATTTTTTATCGGCAAAACAAAAAAGTTATTTAATTTGTTTACAAGGTAAAAATGATAATGGTTTTCTAATGAAATTTAAACAAATTTAAAATTAATTTACCCCAATTCCATGTAATACTTCTCATAGAAGAAGAGCTCCTCTTTCATAAGATGTGCTCAGAATCGGTGTACCTTCATCGATGGAGCTAGAATGTTATTGCAAAATTTGCTCGCCTGTGATGAACAAATTAAATTTTGCACAAACTATTTGATGAGACGATCTGAAATTTTTACCCCATATTAAGAACTAAAAGACCCAACTTTTTACGTAACAACAAAGTCATAGGTTGCATTTAGCAATAGTTGTTGTTAATTGAATATTATAACAATTTTGACCTTGTTTTGCATTTTTCTCAACAACAAATAAAAATATCGAGATCGGTAAAAAACCAATTTGTAGGTTTTCCAATTCTCTACAAGATGGCTATTCCATTTTGTCCAAAAAATTTTTTATTTTTTGCTGGTAAGCAAAAAATGCATTTTTTGACCTTTAATTGTTTACAAGAAGTTTATGATACAAAATCTCGTGTAGGGAACATATACTGTTTATTTTTATAGGCCTATATTACCCGAAAATCCGGATCTCTACCTGGATGATTGAGTGTCCTGGTAAAATGCTTGCCAAAATTATCGTAGGTTAAGACATTTTCTAGACATAATTTGCAATTGTGATTATACCAAGAGTAACGCAAAATTCGAAATTTTAAACGTGATAAATATCTAGTTAAAATAAATAGTATTTTTTATTAGCGAAGTATTCATATTTA
The DNA here is from genome assembly GCA_034092305.1 of Diaprepes abbreviatus. NCBI lineage: Eukaryota > Metazoa > Arthropoda > Insecta > Coleoptera > Curculionidae > Diaprepes > Diaprepes abbreviatus. The sequence goes on along the minus strand of JASJET010000085.1, from coordinate 2,754,708 downwards.
AAAATTGTATGTTTTCCTGTTTCTTATGAAATAAAGAGTGCCTAAAATTTAATTAAAATTATCATTGCGATAAGAGTATACTTAAAATTTGAAAAATTCAATTGGTCATTTTAGGGATCACTTGTTGTTTTCAAGTTACTATTTTATTACTTTCTATATCGATTTTCAGTTTTTTAACGGAACCAAAAAATCTATTTTAGTAAAGTTTTTTTACGCACTAAAATGATGTAATAAATTAGCTAGCTTCATTTATCATGGTTTGTCAGCAGTCCTAGACGTAATTAGGTTATGGGTAGGAATTTATCTGCTTATATTTAAATTTGTCGTAACAATAGCTAATCATTTTAGTAACTTTTAAAATTTGACTTACGCATTTCGGCATTTCATTGGTATCGTTATATCATCTCTCTGAAGACGCATTTTATCATAAGATAGAAAATAAGCCAACAGATTTATTTTGTGTACATTACCTTTTCAAAACAATAAGAATTTGGCTATTTAGACATTCAGTTTTATGTATTGAGCGTCACTAAAAATGATCTTGTAAATAAAGGGTGTTTTTTATAGAGGTATAGAACTTTTAAATGGAATAAAACAAAGATGAATTTTTTAAATTGACATGAAATTTACTTTATTCGAAAGATAAACTTCTGGCATTATAATTTAAATATGACTTCTGGCATATGACCGCCACGGCTGGCTCGGACGTGGTCTAATCTGGAAGTCCAATTTTCGATGACTTTTTCCAACATTTGTGGCCGTATATCGGCAATAACGCGGCGAATGTTGTCCTCCAAGTGATCAATCGTTTCGGGCTTATCGGCGTAGACTAGCGACTTCACATATCCCCACAGAAAATAGTCTAGCGGCGTTAAGTCGCACGATCTTGGAGGCCAATTCACGGGTCCGAAACGTGAAACTATGCGGTTACCAAACGTTTCCTTCAATCACGTCTTGTTGAAACCACAGCTCCTGCACATCATGGTTGTTCAACTGATGAACGAAAAAGTCAGTAATCATGGCTCTATAGCGGTCACCATTGACTGTAACGTTCTGATCAGCATCGTTTCTAAAGAAGTACGGACCATTGATTCCACCAGCCCATAAAACACACCAAACAGTCAGTTTTTCTGGATGTAAGGGTGTCTCAACATTCACTTGAGGATTATCATCACTCCAAATACGGCAGTTTTGTTTATTGACGTATCCATTCAAACAAAAGTGAGCTTCATCGGTAAACAAAATTCGCTTATGAAAATCGGGATCAACGGCAATCTTGTTTTGGGCCCATTCACCGAATCTACGCCTTGCTAGGTGATCGTGTGGCTTCAATTCTTGCACGAGTTGGATTTTGTAAGCACGCAAACCAAGATCTTTCCGCAAAATCTTCCATAAAGTGAGTGGACACATATCCAATTCCTGTGCACGATGGCGGATAGACTGATTCGGGTCTTCCTCTACGCTACGCTCTACAGCAGCAATGACTTCTTCTGTACGCACTGTACGACGTCTCTGTGGATGCGTAGTATCATTTAGAGTAAACGTGGTGCGAAAACGGTCCATAGTTAATCGAATTAATTGCTCTGATGGACGATTATGTTGACCGTAAAATGGACGTAGTGCGCGATATGTATTTCGAACAGAACCATGATTTTCGAAATAAATTTGCACAATTTGGAAGCGTTGTTCAGGCGTCAGTCTATTCATGTTGAAATACCAAACTAAATATAAATCACTTGACAGCTGAGAAAATGGCCGCCAGTTAAAAAAGTGTTGCCAACTTAAAGTTTTATACCTCTATAAAAAACATCCTTTATATTGTTATAACTACATCTGTGTGGCGACTGAGTTGCTGCTAAAGATTGTGAAAAATGAAAAATACAAACAAAAGATAATGACAAATTGGGACATTCTGTGTACATACAGAAAACCAACACATACAAATCGATATCTCAGTGCAACGTCACACCATTATCCTTCTCAAAAACAATCCGTCATAAACTCCTTGATACATAGAGCCCTGAGAGCCAACGGATATTGCGCTGAAGATATTAAACATTCTATTAATAAATATAAAAACCCAACTCATCAACAAAAGGTCATAAATGTACCCACCTATAGGCAGTGTTGTCTTACCTTACATACACAGAACTACCGACAAAATTGCCAGATTGCTCCGAAAATCAAGCATTAGAACCATTTTCAACACACGGAAGAAAGTTGGACAATGTTTGAAGTTACCGAACGACGTAATACCATTTCAAACAGAAGACGTTTATAAGATAACTTGCTCTTGTTGTAAAATGTATGTAGGTGAAACAGGACGGTCTATATCCACTAGACTTAAGGAACATGTTTTTTTTGTGTATTGAATACATTGAAAGGAATATTCTTAAGGTTAATTAAAAAAACAATTTTAAGAAATTTTGATGATATCAGTTTTTATTATACCATTAAAATCCGCCTTTATGCCAAAAAAGCAAACACGGATAGTGTAGTTAACCCAATTTTGTAATCCAGAAACGAGTCCAGAAACTTTATACACTTTAAAACTTTATTGCTCTAACATAGAGCTTACAGTTTAGAAAGGGTAGAGCCCCGAATAGAGCCAAAAATGTGTCTGGAAATATTCATAACGCCGAATATAGAGATTAAAGGAACAAAGTTAGAAAAGTTGGGAGGACTAGTAAATAATGAATATTTAAGTTTATGTGTTAATTAGAGTTAGGATCGTATAATAAATTTTATTACCGCATATCCTTAATTCACTGTCGTGCAATATAAAATAATTTTCTGGAATGTTAGCCTTGCTCTGGTGTCATATTCGCTCAAAAATAATAATACAAGGACAAAGATAAAAACAATTCGGGTATATCTATTATACTAATTTGTCCTTTCATTTAAAAATGTTAATTAATACATTTATTTTGACATTATCCTAGGACATCAAAAATAGTAAATGAGGTATGCAAATTATTTATTCTAATGCAGTGCGTCGGTCTCGCAGGACGTCACGCAAACTATAAGTTATCCTGCAACAATTTAATAGGGATCTTATATCTACCTTATTAAACGTTAAAAACTTTAAATAATTGTGCACTATATTTTTTCGTCTTTCTAAAGATACAATTCTCTCTCTCTCTCTCTCTCTCTCTCTCTCTCTCTCTCTCTCTCTATATATATATATATATATATATATATATATATATATATATATATATATATATATATATATATATATATATATAGATATATGTTATATCGTAGATTTTCACGGATGGTAGAATGAATAGTTTGGTTATTTCGGGTTTCAATCCGTTCGTTCAAAAAATCGTTTTCACGACGTTTCGCCTAAATCTCATTTGGCATTTTCAAGTGCGGTTCGTCTCGTTACTCGCTGAGTTCTCAGCGAGTAACTAGACGAACGAGACGAACCACACTTGAAAATGCCAAATGAGATTTTGGCGAAACGTCGTGAAAACGATTTTTTGAACGAACGGATTGAAACCCGGAATAACCAAACTATTCATATATATATATATATATATATATATATATATATATATATATGTTGTTGCGTAGTGTTTTACGGACGGGAACATGTGATTCAGTATTAATCCGGGAATACATCCGTTCGTTCGTTTGGTTTCCTGTAGAGGTCTGCAGACGATTCGCCAAAATTCCATTTGGCATCTTTTGTGCTTGATGGTTGAACCCACACATACTGACCGATATCTCAATGCAGAGTCACATCATTATCCCTCTCAAAAGCGGGCAGTAGTCAACACACTAATATCAAGATCTCTCCGACTAACAGAACCCGACACAAAACAAGATGAAATAAGACACATTTCAACAGCTCTAGAACGGAATGTTTTCTCACAATCAGACATAAAGAAAGCCATAAAAAGACAAGAGAAAACCACAACAAAAACCAAAGACCAAGATCAAACAAAAAACAACCTTAAAATCATGACGTTTACAGCATTCCATGGGCAGATTGTCAGCAAACATATATAGGACAAACAAATAGGCGCATATCAGCAAGAATTCAAGAACGCAAAAATAGCCTCAAAAAACAAACAAACAACCTCAACTCTATTTCAACATCACCAAACCACCAGACATACCATCGACTTTGAAAAAGCGAACGAAATAGTACCAGTACAGAACTATAAAGGACGCGTCATAAGAGAGGCCCTAGAAATCGAAAAAGCGGGACAGCTGAATAAACGTGACGATGCTATACATATTCCAACAACATGGAAAACATTAATAAAAAAAAAGAAGACACTAAACAACAAAGATACACGAGAGACCGGCATAAAAAAACCACTCGGCAGAGGGGAGGAGCCTGCGAAGCCGCTCGTCCAATCAGACAGCGAGCCAGCTAAACAAAACTCGACATTCATCAGAGGCCACTATCAGTTCTCAGCGATTAACGAGACGAACCGCACTTGAAGATGCCAAATGAGATTTTGTCGAAACGTCGTGAAAACGATGATAACTCCCATCGGATTTCAGCTGTACTTACACTTTTACAAGATGTTTTTTTTTTAATTACTGGGGTGTAATTTACCCGTCACCATGTCCGGTTGATAATACTGTATAATTTTAGGCGTGGCTTAACAAAACAGTAATAGCCAGATAATTTAAGGTAACGTTGGTCTATTGAGGTTACTGCTGAGAAAAACGTTGAGGAAATTACTCGTTAGACAGACATGTGACACTGCGTCAGATCGAGGGAACACTTCAAGTTGAATGCATCGTATTCTTCATGAGTATTTGCAAATATGCAAAATTTGTTCATTTTGGGTACCTACCATATTTTATGATTGATGCTGTTAGAGGAACCGAACGAAATGGTAGAAAACAATGCTAAAAAAATAATTACTGCTAATTAGGGGTATACGAATGTTCGCAAGTTCGAGTCGAATACTGGATTTTTCAAGTTTTTGAACAGAATCGAATTTTCAAACAAATTAGAATATTCGAAAATTAGAAAAACCAACTTTGAGTAAGAGATTCATATGAGTGAACCAAATAGTCGGAGTGCACCCTAAGTTAATATTTAATTTCTTCATTATTTAACCAAAAAACAGAAATCAAATTACTGGACCATCCTCCCTATACCCATTTGATTTTGCAGGAAGCGGCTACAGTGTCGACATTTTTTAATCGTAATTGAAGGAATCGGTATATTTGAAGAGATATGTAGTAGCGTCTCAGGAAAGTTTTGGCATTATATTTTTAGGTACCTGTATTTCACGTGTTCAAGCCGAAAATTTGAAAAAAAAATAAATCGGCTGTGAGTATGATACAATGTGATTAGAAAAACTATCCGAAATTTATTTACCGTTACATCTAAAAACAGACTTAACTGTGGAATAATAAAAAATCAGTAATTGTATAGTTAGGTATTTAAAGGGGAGTTTCTTGTGAATATTTATTAATTACACATTGGAGTACCTAAGCTTTCAGAGTCGCAAGGTTTTATTTTTGAAATTTTGTAGATCAATCTCTCTCTAATTTCCGACTTTTTTTTATCATAAAGCTTATAGGTTTGTCTCGTTATTTTTATACAACTAAAAACAGTTTTTTCCTCCAGTAAAATATAGCTACATCATCTAAATTCCTTCTAGGTGATTATGTATTATGGTTGGTATTATCGTTACAACAAATTTAACTTGTGTATGAATCAGCGTGAACACATAAAAATGTTTTGATTTTTGGAAAAATATCCTGTAGTATCGTAAAAATATTGTGGTATTACGTATGGATTGAATTACTGGTCTAGGCAATTTTTATATTGTAAACTTTATACATTTTTCGTTACATAAATACTACTTTCTCGTGACAAAATATTTTTTCGTTATGCTTAAATATTTTAAAACATGCAAACTCATGATCATCGCATATTTTGCAAATCAGATAACAGTTTAAATAAATTAGCGATAATATATAACTAACTACAAACAACCATGATAAATTTACAATTACAATAATGTTATGCACGGTTATGGGTAAAAAATTAATTTTTTAAGTACCCGTTGATAAAACCAAGATGTTATAGGCTAATAAATTATTAATTTATTTATTGAAAAATGTTTCTAAACATTAAAATCTACAAAATTAGTAGCCGGAAAATGATAAAGATTTCACTTAAAGCTTATATAAAATGTTTTTTTTCGGAAGCAAATGACCTCGAGATTTCAAAATTTATATATTTTTAATTTTTTTAATTTACTATTTATTATACTTCATATTTTCTAATGGTTCATTGTTTGACAGATGACAACAGACATATTGGTATTGATCCAAAATATGAAGAAACTGTAGTAACTTTAAATTCTGATTAGATTTTTTCTACACATAGAATTGACTTAGTAATATTTCCAAGAACAATGGTTTCATTCTTTTTGGTGTTCAGAAGGTACACGCATTGTTTTCAGACTTAAAAACTCAAATTGGTTTTTACAAAAATATTGAGAAAATGCACATTTTACTTGAGCTGTTTTATTTTACGGATGAAGCTGATTTCAACAGGGACGGCTTTATCAGTTATTATAATTTACACCTTTGGTTTGGTTTGGTAATATCTCGGCCACATCATGAGAGGTCCAAGGTATAAGATTCTGCAACTCATAATCCAGGGAAAGATTGTGGGAAAAAGATCTGTTGGAAGAAGAAGAATATCCTGGCTTAGGAATTTGCGAGAATGGTTCAACATCAAGTCATCTGATCTATTCAAGGCCGCAACTTCCAAGGTCAGAATAGCAATGATGATAGCCAACCTCCGAAATGGAGAAGGTACATGAAGAAGAAGAAGAAGTATGGAGAAAATCCCTATGCAGTTATACAGACTAAACACCAACAAAGACTTATGGTTAAGATTTGGGCGGGGATCATTGCGAATTATTTGATTGAGCTCTTCGTTTTGGAAAAAAGATCAACTGGTGCTTTCATTTTTCAATTATTGCATTAAAATTTAAACAGTCTTTTAGAGAATGACCCTTGCAAGTTAGAGCTCAGATGTAATTTGTGCACGATGGTTCTCCACCATATTTTATCAATTAAGTGCGTCGCCCTTTAACAGATGCTTTTGGAAATCGTTAGATGGATAGAAACGGAGTTGTTTTATAACCACCATGATCTCCTGACCTAAATCCGTTGAATTTATTGTTTTTTTGTAGGATCTTAAAGGACTTGTATATTCAATGCAACGAAGAGTTGCTAGAAAGGATAATTCATTACTGTCATTGAGGAAAGAGCTCCTATACTTGATCATGGGAAGGTATCAGTGATGAACTTATAATTAAAATAAAATAGTTGTGCAATATCGTTTAAATGTTACGGAAATACTTTTTGAAACTCATTGAAGAGAGTGAACGAATTATTGGTTATAAATAATCACCGAAAATACTGCAAGAAGTTTGTTAACAGCGCTTCAAGTAGAGCACTTTTTCGAATGCTGGTAAGCCTGTCTAGTGTGTATGAGCGCCGTGTCCTCTGGCTATAGCACTGATGGTTAGTATTATTCACAGTAGATGTTACACTATGGTATTTCACCTCGTGATTATAACTTCAAAAGTGTATATGTTTAATAATAATTAAATTTCAAGTAATTTAAGTGTTAAACATATCATATTATATACTAGTGTATCTAAGTATTCGAGAGCATATTCAGCGTTGTCACATGTCACATGAGGTTTCAATGATTACGCGTTGAAAACCAGTCTATATTGGGAAAGCTCTATCAATTTATTTTCTGAACCCTACGGTCGATCAAGTTCATCAATATATCAAATGAAACGTTATATAATTTTCTATCGCTCTTATAAATTTTATTCATTTAACTTACTTAGAAAAGGTTTCTAACCTGAATTAATCTGTATGATTTCATGCCCACTTTTTGATCAGTTATCTTAAAAAATCTACGGACAAAAATTCTGAAAAAATTGATGTAGCTTTAGGACCAAATTAGAAATGTTTCATTGAATCCTCTTAAAATAATCCAACGTCCTTATTTTGAACACAGCGAGAAAAATTTGCAGGATAAAAAAGTGTATTGAATTACAAGGCATCCATTTTGAACATCTGCTTAATTAGACACTTGTTCATTTTAGTTATACTTCATCGTTTTTTACTTTTTTTAGGTTACGACCAACCCTTTCAAATGTTCTTTGATATGCTAAACCTCGGTTTGGAAATTTCTGAAGTTAAATTTTTCTTGGCTATAGATAATAGTATTATGCTTATCTATGAATTAATTATATGTTACATGTTAGCATTGTTGTAAATTATTAAGTCAATTGGCTTCTAATTATCTCTGGTATTAATTAAGTAATTGTGTAATGGTAGATTATTATTACATTTCGTTTAGTTATAGTAATTTAATTAAACAAATTAATTTCATATGATTTGTGATTACTGGTATCACTAGCTACTGCTACACGAGTCATATTTTCTCGAAAATTATCTGAAGTATCTAAAAACAAGTTTCAGCTCTGAAATCTGACACCTGAATTCATTTCTGACTTCCTTGGCAATATGTCAAAGGTGTTTATGGCCTGGATTCACGAGCTTTTATCGGTTATACCACAGTTAAAAGTATATAAGCTTGCCCAAAGTCCACCAACGAAAAGGTAAACCACTGGGTACCCACCCATTTTGGGTACCATATCTCCGTAATAGGGCAAGAGTTATCTGAAACATTTCATCTGTGTAAAAAAATTAAAGTTAACATTCGCTGTCCATCACGGGGCATACAATTCCTAATGCGTAGTGTCACAACATTAAATGTTAAGTGAATACCAAATTGTCATAGCGTGTATTGGTCAAGAAAAACATTGTTATTTTTCTGGGAATGAACAGTTGCGGTATATAATGTACTTTTCATAGATTGTTAATGGATTAGTTGAGAAAACTAGCAAAGAAAACATTACAGACGTATAAGGCAATAATACTTTAAAACTTCGGGATTAGAATCGAGCAAAATCAATTGAAAATATTGAATGTGTGCAGACCATTCCATTACTAGAAATAAATTTCATATTTTTAATGGCCCGAACTAGAAAGGCCAATAAGTTGATTTTGTAATTTCTCAACGAAGAGAAATAGGTTTTATTCATAAATATTAGACAAATGTTTAAATTTCATTAGTTAAGATAATTTAAACAACATTCAACATGACACTTAAATAAAGCCTTGGGTGCTTATGTTGTTGACCCTTAACTAAAGTACAACGTTGTCACATCTTCTGTTATAAATACTATTTGACAGTTTCCAACAGAGAAGCATTATTGGATACTTTTTGCCGTAAATTTATAGACTAAAGCATGTGTTCATTTCAAGTGGGGTACGGATGATTAAAATGTTTCAGTCGAGAGTCCCGAAAAAATAAATTAAAAGCAAATTTGTATACCAAAATAGGAACGTAGGATGTATCACAACATATATATTGTACCAGGGGCGGATCTATCATCTCGCTGCTAGCCACATTCACTTTCCTAATGTAACAAGCAGTAACAAATTTATTTTTCTGAATTCGAAGATTTTGCGACTAGAGAGGGAGGGGGGGGGGGGCGAACGTACAGTATGGCAAGTGAAAGCTTGCTATCAACCACGAGGTGCGTCTATTTTTCTAAATTAGAAGCTCTTGGGGGGGGGGGGGGGAGTGATTGCATAGTATGGCCAGCGAAGCCGAGCTGTCGACCACGACGTATGTCTATTTTTCTGAATTTGAAGCTCTTGGGGGGGGGGGAACTGAGATGCCGACCGTAGGGGAGGAGCGTCTATTTTTCTGAATTAGAAGCTTTTTTTTTAGAGGGTCAATTGCCCCTTCTGGATCTGTGCCTGTATTATATAATAGAAATGGATAGACGTAAACGGTCCAGTTTTATACCCCGCCGCTGCCTCTCAATTGCCAACCCCTGGAGTAAAGTGGTTATGTCTTTCTAGGTTAGACTATCTATATACCATTCCGTGTAAATCCAGCTTCATCAATAAATAAGATGGATGACTGAAATACAAAAATTCTGATTGATCTTATTTAAAAACCAGTTACAAAATCTGAAGCACTTCTCACTACTTAAATCACAACTATTTAATTACTACTTCTTAATATCTTCACTATTTAAATACCGCTATAAAACTATTTTAAAACTCATATCCTATCTTTGTTTATATACCTATTGAAACTTCTAGAAATAACAAGAAATATACAAGCATAACAGTTGAGATCTATCTGAAAATATGACTCATCGATATAATATGCTTTTCGGCATATTATAATAAATCGCATCGAAATATTATTTGTAAAACAAGGGCGTATTAAAAAGTTTCTCCTAGTCCTCCGTAAATATATATATATATATATATATATATATATATATATATATATATATATATATATATATATATAAATATGTAGATGAGTTTTTGTCCGTGTAATTTAAAATAAAATAGAATAAAATATTGGCGAAGCGGACGTAAAAATTTGTCAATCTACATGATTCTCGTGTTAAAAAGTGCAAAATATGGAAAAACTCCGGGTCCGACAGATGGCGACAGCGCTGTTTCGTCCTAATATGGGACTCGTCAGGCCACCGCAGTCGGTACAAACCATCATCTCACCTTTGCATCGTATAAAGCTGAATTTATAATAAAAACACAGCAAATAAGATGACAAAGGCGACATCTCGATGGTTCACTTGATAATACAAGAACCATACAGATTAACAAAGTTTGTAAAAGAACCGTCATATGGTGGCGCGACGGTGAATTAAAACAGAAATATGTAAAATCGAGTACACGAAACGGCACGTGGCTTTGGCTGCTAAAATAGGCGGTAGGCTTGCTTGCCAGTACCGAAAAATGCGACCCCTATCCTTTGGGCAGCGCGTTTCGTGTACTCGATTTTACATATTTCTGTTTTAATTCACCGTCGCGCCACCATATGACGGTTCTTTTACAAACTTTGTTAATCTGTATGGTTCTTGTATTATCAAGTGAACCATCGAGATGTCGCCTTTGTCGTCTTATTTGCTGTGTTTTTATTATAAATTCAGCTTTATACGATGCAAAGATGAGATGATGGTTTGTACCGACTGCGGTGGCCTGACGAGTCCCATATTAAGACGGAACAGCGCTGTCGCCATCTGTCGGTAGATTGACAAATTTTCACGTCCGCTTCGCCAATATTTTATTCTATTTTAATACATATTTTTATATATATATATATATATATATATATATATATATATATATATTCACAAATATCCTGGAGAAGTCTTTCGCTGTTCCGTTACTTGTTTACCATCCTTTATTTCACTGTTAAGGGGTAGTTTTTGCCTTCAAAAGTAAGTTATGACGGCGGTTATTTGTTTCTAAGTCAAATTACAAAATATTTCAGAGCTAAAAATCGCAGACCGATTGTTAAATAATCCTGTCGATTTGTAAGAGTATTTTTTATTACACTTTTACAAGGCAACCGCCATATGGATATGAATAACTAGGTTCTAATTAGGTTCAAAATTTCAGCTTTTAGCTTTAAATAATGTATCTGTTTTATTCGTGATTTGTTGTAATAGTTAATAACTAAATATTAAAAACATAAAGTTTTTATAGTAATTTTTATGCTTTAGTGTGCAAGAAAGGTATATTTGAAAATTTAATTTAATTTATTTGGCAATTCAACTTCTATTGGTTTTTATTAGTTATCTTTGCTTCGCTAATTTGAAAGTACTAGTTCTATATAAACTGTTATGTACGTATTATTATATAAGCCTGTCTCCGGCAGGCAAGAATAAAAAATTTTTATTTATCCATGAAGTACTTCTAAACCTTTGTCGAAAGAAATTATGAACTTTCGCCATCCGTCAAGAAACCGGTCATCTTTTTTTGTATCGCATGATTATTCCTATTTCTATCTCCCGAGAAGAAATAGAAAGTTAGTGTCTATGTTTTACTTTTATGTGAAAATATGTTGGTATTTTAAAGGAATAAAGTATAAGTTAGGCCGATTGGAGATAAATTATGTTTATTTTAATCTAATTAGAAGTCTTGAGCTGTTAAAGGGTGAAGTGGTGTGCTACATTACCTTGTATATATATATATATATATATATATATATATATATATATATATATATATATATATGTATATATGTATATATATACCCTCTGTTTACAACATGCTTTAAGCTATATAAAATATAAAATGTCTCCTAATTGAACACAAAAAATCTTATTAGTTCCGAATTATACGTGAAAGATGAAAAGAAAGAGCAAATAACAGAGGCACATAAAAAAAAGTAATTTGGTAAACTACACCGCTCTATCTTTATGTAATTTGACTCACTGAATCCAAATCCGGGGTCCAAATGGCCAAGTTTTTTTTATAAATCCGCGAAAATGATCCTAAAACGCCAAAAGTGGATGGTTACATGTTAATTCTAACAACTCAAATTATTCCTTCCAGAGTATTTGCATGTCTGGGCCTCTATGTGCTCAGATGCGAGGTCCCTAATCTGGGGTCTAGATTGCCCCATAACGCATTTTCCGGAACTTTCGTAAATGATCTTAAATTTCTGAAATTGATATCAAATGGTAATTTTGACAACTCACATTACTTCCATCGGGGGGCCTCCCTACTCCTATCTACTCAGATGCGCTGAATTTAAATCCTAGTTGCCGGATCCGATCATACATTTCTGTAAATCCGCGAACATTATCCAAAAATACGGAAATTGGATATTTCTCGGATTAAATAATCAGTTTAACAACTTGAATTTTAGGTAGTCAAGCACCATATTGAGAACACATACAGAGAAATCTATAACAATACTACAGCAGATAATACAGCGGGACCACATAAAAAGTGCTATTAGTTAGGACTGCAGCTTATGCTTGGAATATACGTATGTGTGTACTACATATGTAGTCCGAAATACCTACAGTTTTATTCTTTGTTGTATTTTGACTGTAATTTCCGCTGTAGTTTTGCAATTTTTTTCTGTGGTGTATTTTTGTAAAGGTTTGCGACGACGAATTGACATCGGACTCTTCAAAGACGAAAACCCTAGCGAGGTTATCACCTTCAGGATGCTAGACCCCTTATTTCATTTGTGATTCTACAAGTTGAAGTTTCAGAATCGAGAAAAATCCTAAATTTTACAATTTTTTTAGTCTTATAGCATAGTACTCGATATATTTCACGCCTCTCGCCTTATCGAAAAGGCTTATATTCGCTCTTGCTCTCAGTTGTATTAGATGTCGCCTCAAAAACTACTCCGAAATATAGTGACAGTGTCCTAGATTTCTGGTTCCTGCATTGTGAAGCATAGGGGTATCCTGAGGCCACCAAGAAGAAACTAGTGAAGTGATTTCGACTTGAAGGTAGGCCATTTTAGTATTTGTGTACGCTGTCGCCTTATGTTGTATTCATATACTTTTTGTATATTTTCTCATCTCCGCAACAAACCTATATACAGTCCACTAATTACTCTTTTGTCTCAATCCCCTACATATTTTTTGGTCCTTCGAGCCGGATTGAAGGTTATCGACTTGCTTAGGAAAGATCCACAAATTGCTGTCTTGAAAACGAGGTTTAAATTAAGAGCAAATTGTACTTCGGAAAGATCCCATCCTGCAGCGAATTTAACATGGTACATTAATGGCATTCCTGTTGAAGAAAATTTCATCAGACATTACAAGCTTACGTTGTATAATGAGGCTCGTTTTATTTTTGATTTATATCTCGTTAATACAAGTTTGTTCAGCCTTAAGGAACGTCCAGATAGTATTGGGATAATTCAGATTGTCAGAATTACCATTTACTTCCAAAAAGTGGCTAATTTTGACGTTTTTGGATAATTTTCACAGATTTACGGAAAGCCCTGACCTAATGGGGACTGCGCATTTGTATTCAACGCATCAAATTACGCAAGGGTAGATGGGTCTAAATATGCATTACAGCTTTATTAAAAATTGTTGGATCTAAAGTTTATTAATATGAACAACTTTGATGCTACTTGATCAAGTGTTTGTAAAACCCTTTCATACTGTTAACAATCTGTTTTTTATAGAACAATGCTTCTACATTTTTACAGTGTCGTTTTCAGTAGATCCCTATTAACCGCCCACCACTGCGCTGTTTAAATGGTAACATAGTTTAAACGGTAATAAATTCCTTTAACTGTTCACTTAAATGAGGGACATAAAGAAGGTTTTTTACGTGTGATTAAATGGGTCGCATAATCTGACATGTCTTGCGGAAAACCTTGCCGCATAAGTAATAGAAAAATTAATTCAACGTTGGATAATTTATTAGATGTCTTGTGCACAAAGTTATTAAAATTAAGAAAAAAAAAACTCGCAAAAGGAAATTAATTTCTACATCACGAAATAAAAATTAGGGCCTTTGAGAAAAACAAATTAATGTAAAAATAATTTTGTTGAATATTATGTTTAAGGTTTAAGAAATTTCACTTTTTTTCTGAAACAATTATTTTTCCAAATACATTTAACGATTTCCTTGTGATATCGTTATATTATACATTCTCAAAATTTTTATAATCTGTTTGTCCTTCTGTTGGTACGTTTCTTAAATCCTTTTTACATGACACCGAATAGAATAACTGCCAAACTTTTCAGTTTTTATTAATTTGATTTGGCATAGTCCTGCTGTTATGTGTTATCGCTGATATTTGAAATTTGTGAATGTGCATTTATTAACCGTTGAGTTGAACAACTGTGAGTCAGAAACTTCTTGAAATAACTTTTGAGTAATAATAACAAGCTTAAGTGATTAAATAAATGATTTTGAATCTTTATTAGCTGAAGAAAAATAGTTAATATTTATAATTCTGATAGATTTTTATATAATAGAAATACCACTCGTTCCAAAATCCTCAAAAGTCCCTAATTTTGGTTTTCCGTTCCATTTTATCCCGAAATACTAAAAACGTCCCCAAAATACCCAGTTTTAATAAAATTTGTACAATAACTATTTTTAGTTTACGAAAACTTATCGAATTAACCCGATGAACGGCTGATATTATAAAGGGTGTTTTTTTTATAGAGGTATAGAACTTTTAAATGGAATAAAACAAAGATGAATTTTTTAAATTGACATGAAATTTACTTTATTCGAAAGATAACCTTCTGGCATTATAATTTAAATATGACTTCTGGCATATGACCGCCACAGCTGGCTCGGACGTAGTCTGATCTGGAGGTCCAATTTTCTATGACTTTTTCCAACATTTGTGGCCGTATATCGGCAATAACGCGGCCAATGTTGTCCTCCAAGTGATCAATCGTTTCGGGCTTATCGGTGTAGACTAGCGACTTCACATATCCCCACAGAAAATAGTCTAGCGGCGTTAAGTCACACGATCTTGGAGGCCAATTCACGGGTCTGAAACGTGAAATTATGCGGTTACCAAACGTTTCCTTCAATAAATCAATTGTGGCACGAGCTGTGTGACATGTTGCGCCGTCTTGTTGAAACCACAGCTCCTGCACATCATGGTTGTTCAATTGGTGAACGAAAAAGTCAGTAATCATAGCTCTATAGCGGTCACCATTGACTGTAACGTTCTGCCCAGCATCGTTTTTAAAGAAATACGGACCAATGATTCCACCAGCCCATAAAACACACCAAACAGTCAGTTTTTCTGGATGTAACGGTGTCTCAACATACACTTGAGGATTATCATCACTCCAAATACGGCAGTTTTGTTTATTGACGTATCCATTCAAACAAAAGTGAGCTTCATCGCTAAACAAAATTCGCTTATGAAAATCGGGATCAACGGCAATCTTGTTTTGGGCCCATTCACCGAATCTACGCCTTGCTAGTGATCGTGTGGCTTCAGTTCTTGTACGAGTTGGATTTTGTAAGCATGCAAACCAAGATCTTTCCGCAAAATCTTCCATAAAGTGAATGGACACATATCCAATTCCTGTGCACGATGGCGGATAGACTGATTCGGGTCTTCCTCTAAGCTACGCTCTACAGCAGCAATGACTTCTTCGGTACGCACTGTACGACGTCTCTGTGGATGCGTATTATCATTTAGAGTAAACGTGGTGCGAAAACGTTCCATAGTTAATCGAATTAATTGCTCTGATGGACGATTATGTTGACCGTAAAATGGACGTAGTGCGCGATACGTATTTCGAACAGAACCATGATTTTCAAAATAAATTTGCATAATTTGGAAGCGTTGTTCAGGCGTCAGTCTATTCATGTTGAAATGCCAAACCAAACTAAACATAAATCACTTGACAGCTGACAAAATGACCGCCAGTTAAAAAAGTGTTGCCAACTTAAAGTTCTATACCTCTATAAAAAAAACCTTTTATATATTTTTTTTTATTAAGATTGCAATGAATAGAACCTCATAGCCCTCAGAGATACTGAGGCTAATTTCTCCAACCGACATGCAGAGGCACGAATGTGCAGGACAGTCGGAACATGTATGTGACGAAATAGAATATTCAGGTGAATTCTATAATTTCGTTTTGGCCGAGCTATACAGTCGTGCCTATATATGCGGATGGGAATGTTTGTTTGGCCTTCACGTGGTTGGGTCTTTTTATACACTTACCTGTATAAATTATATATATATATATATATATATATATATATATATATATATATATATATATATATTATTAAGATTGCAATCAATAGAACATCATGGCCCTCAGAGATATTGAGGCTAATTTCTCCAACCGACCTGCGGAGGCACGAATGTGCAAGCCAGTCGGAACATGTATGTGACGAAATAGAATATTCAGGTGAATTCTATAATTTCGTTTTGGCCCAGCTATACAGTCGTACCTATATATGCGGATGGGAAAGTTTGTTTGGCCTTCATGTGGTTGGGTTTTTTTATACACTTACCTGTATAAATTATATATATATATATATATATATATATATATATATATATATATATATTAGTTCAGGTTACGTGGATGTTAAAAAAAAAACAATATGTTTTGACGCTTCACCTTTTGTAGTATAAAAAATTCCCTGTTTCTGTTTTTTTTCAATTATATGTTCAGTAATCCTTCCCAATTTTGAGCGTTTTTTGCAGGAAATGTAGCCACACCAGGGTTATCTTTCAAAATTACATTTTTTTGTACTATAAATTATTTGTAGCGTATAAACGTACATATGTCAGGTTTTGTCATACTCACGGAGTATTTACTTTTTCTTAAAATAATCCCCAGTAGCGGCTAGGCAGTCATGCATACGTCGAATCCAGGTACTAAAAATATCTTGCCAGACGCTAGCACATATATTTTCCAATGAACCGGTTAGTTGGACGTCGGTTGCAAAACGTCGACCCTTTAGTTGCTTCCTCATATGAAGCAAAAAAGTGCAGAGTCACATAGCGCTAAGTCTAGACTATAGGAGGAGTGACCCAGAAACTTAGTTTTAATTTTAGTTAAATAATTCATTGTTTTCCTCGCTCGATGACTCATCGCATTATCTAGATGAGAAAACCTCGTTTAAGTCACTTGTTAGGATATTCATTTTTCAAGGCTTCAATAAAGGAAGATATTCGAGTGTTTACAAGGAGGGCATCACAGTCTTCTGCTTATCAAGGATAAGAGTAATCAAAATATTTATCTCCATGAAAAAAGGGCATTTCTTTTGTTCTTGATTTTTTGAAACGTCTTCATTTTATCTTTTAATTATGCGGGGGCGTTGTAGTCATAAAAGTTAAGTTTTATCGGATGCAATAACTGAAGTAAAATTATTATAGTGTCAGTTACGAATTGTGGTAAACAAAGTGAACAATATTTGCTTTTTTTCCGCTCATAAAGAATATAGTTGCCAGTTTATGTAATCAACCTAAATATTTCCTCTATCTGACGGTACATCATATGTCTCTTGTCTACCGGTAGCTTTCTTACAGCCTAAACATTTTTGTTTTTATCTGTTTCAATCGTCCTGTCCTCCAAATTCAAACTTTTGCGTTTAAATTGGAAAAACCCTCATTGTGTCGTCTTTAAGGATGGGCCCCCAACATTTTGGATATTTCTTGGAACATTTATTTAGTCAGTCTTAAAATCATACAGAAGTATTGCCCATACATTGTGACAGATGAAACTTGCCAAAAATATATTTCAAAAAATCTTATTAAAGTTAAGTACAGCCAGCACTTAAAATATGTACAAGCCCTTTATATCTCGGGAGCTAGCAACACGTGTTACTAGGTACTTTCTGATATTTCCATTTTAGACGGTATATGTATTCAAAACTTTTTGACATACAGACACTATTTGTATTGTTTACAGAAACTTGAAAATTTTAATTCGTGAAAATTATCTTGTGACTATGCAACTTTCGGGTGCATCGATTAACTTAACTATGTATCGTTGGTTTAGGAAATTCAATGATTGCGATCATTCGCTCACGGACGAGTCATCTGAAGGTGATCCAAAATCGATGCTGGGCGTCAACTGATAATGAAACATCGTCCTATGACATACCGTTAAGTTGAGAAATTCCTGAGCATTAGTAACACCAGCATATGTAACATTCAATGAAGTCATAAAATCTGGAATAAATTCATTATTTACAAAACGATGTTTTTTTTTGAAAATTTGTTCTAACATGTCGAATTTTTTCCAATATATTAAATTATACAGCACTCGAAAGCAGCTGTGCTATAATCAACTTTGATTTGTTAAATAATAGTCCCCAAGTTTTTGCACATTTTTAGGTTCCCTGTAACATTCTGAACATTTTTTCTGTTATGCCTAAATGTAACTGTTTTTGATTTATCGACAGCTTATTATAGTTTTTTGCTAAAGTTTTTTTTTTGGTGAAAAATCAAATAAAGTTATTTATTAACTTTTCTAACCTAAACTTCAGAATATTTATGAACATTTTCTTTCGACTTTTTTTCTGAAGCCACCGTATGGCAAAACGTATTAAATCAACTTGTTGACTTCCCATGATTTAAACACCAATGCAATTAAGTATAATTGAAGCTTTCGTCCCAACGTCACGAACCGAAAATTCGAAACTTTCCCGAGTGGAAATTTTCGAAACTTTTCCTTCCGACGAGCTATTTTCCCTAAAATCCGATTTAGGACTTATTTCCGTAATTTGTTGGTTTTT
This sequence comes from Diaprepes abbreviatus, assembly GCA_034092305.1. Taxonomy (NCBI): domain Eukaryota; kingdom Metazoa; phylum Arthropoda; class Insecta; order Coleoptera; family Curculionidae; genus Diaprepes; species Diaprepes abbreviatus. The sequence goes on along the minus strand of JASJET010000085.1, from coordinate 2,735,559 downwards.
GTTTAACAAGGAAAGTTTTTAACTGAGATAGTTGAAGATGCTTTGTTATAATTAAAAATTTAATTCGTTTTTAAAAACTTTTGAGAACCAAAGTAGTTTTACAACCTTGGATATTCAGAGCTGGCTTTTTTTTATGTAACTAAAGGGTGTTTTTTATAGAGGTATAGAAATTTTAAATGGAATAAAACAAAGATGAATTTTTAAAATTGACATGAAATTTACTTTATTCGAAAGATAACCTTCTGGCATTATAATTTAAATATGACTTCTGGCATATGGCCGCCACGGCTGGCTCGGACGTAGTCTAATCTGAAGGTCCAATTTTCGATGACTTTTTCCAACATATGTGGCCGTATATCGGCAATAACGCGGCGAATGTTGTCCTCCAACTGATCAATCGTTTCGGGCTTATCGGCGTAGACTAGCGACTTCACATATCCCCACAGAAAATAGTCTAGCGGCGTTAAGTCGCACGATCTTGGAGGCCAATTCACGAGTCCGAAACGTGAAACTATGCGGTTACCAAACGTTTCTTTCAATAAATCAATTGTGGCACAAACTGTGTGACATGTTGCGCTGTCTTGTTGAAACCACAGCTCCTGCACATCATGGTTGTTCAATTGATGAACGAAAAAGTCAGTAATCATGGCTCTATAGCGGTCACCATTGACTGTAACGTTCTGACCAGCATCGTTTTTAAAGAAGTACGGACCAATGATTCCACCAGCCCATAAAGCACACCAAACAGTCAGTTTTTCTGGATGTAACATACACTTGAGGATTATCATCACTCCAAATACGGTAGTTTTGTTTATTGACGTATCCATTCAAACAAAAGTGAGCTTCATCGCTAAACAAAATTCGCTAATGAAAATCGGGATCAACGGCAATCTTGTTTTGGGCCCATTCACCGAATCTCCGCCTTGCTAGGTGATCGTGTGGCTTCAATTCTTGCACGAGTTGGATTTTGTAAGCACGCAAACCAAGATCTTTCCGCAAAATCTTCCATAAAGTGAATAGACACATATCCAATTCCTGTGCACGGTGGCAGATAGACTGATTCGGGTCTTCCTCTACGCTACGCTCTACAGCAGCAATGACTTCTTCTGTACGCACTCTACGACGTTTCTGTGGATGCATATTATCATTTAGAGTAAACGTGGTGCGAAAACGTTCCATTGTTAATCGAATTAATTGCTCTGATGGACGATTATGTTGACCGTAAAATGGACGTAGTGCGCGATACGTATTTCGAACAGAACCATGATTTTCAAAATAAATTTGCACAATTTGGAAGCGTTGTTCAGGGGTCAGTCTAATCATGTTGAAATTTCAAACCAAACTAAACATAAATCACTTGACAGCTGACAAAATGGCCGCCAGTTAAAAAAGTGTTGCCAACTTAAAGTTCTATACCTCTATAAAAAACACCCTTTAGTTTTGAGAGAAGCGATTATTTAGAATGCTAGAATCGATTTATAGTCGCATATCGAGTAAAATCGTACAACTTTAAAAATTATCAAATTATTGTGTCTTTTTCATATATCTATCTCCAGTTTTTTGCCCTTGATTTCGTTCGCGTTAAAATCGATGACGGAAATAACTCCCTGGTAAACAGAATATTTTTCCGATGAATTTAAGAACTATTAATAAGAGACCCCGAGGTAATTTTAAATCTTATTACTGTTTGTGTTTAACTGAGAATAAACTACTTATTTATTTAACGTGTTAATACCTCTTCCCGAGATCCTTGGAAAAAATAAAAATCATCTCTTGTACAGAGTTATAGGAAAATTTGAAGTAATTGCTAAAGGAGTCTAATTTTTGTGTATCTTAATTAAAATCAAGATTTTTGTTAATATGGGCATTATATGCAATGAAAATGATGCTATCTATCCCTTTTACAATGTTAATGGTAGAGTTTAAGAAAGTCCTAAATCACGTGTTTGTTTATTTAGTATAAATGTTCCAATATCTTTGGTTTCTCAGATTTATTTCTTTTCAGTTTTCAAAAAAATCTTCCCTATTTTTTACCCCCCAAAATCTCAATCACGAAAAGTGCTTGGGGAAAGTTATGGGGGGCAGGTTATATAGAACGATAAAATTCTTGACTTTCTTAAAATGTTCTAAATATGATGTAGAATACGCCAGAAAAATATAATTTTTCAAGTTTTGTATTCTGTAACTCAAAAAATAATTCTTCTATTTCGCTGCAACTTTTTTGTACATCTATATATTGCCAGAATATGAACCTATCAATTTCAAGAAAGTTAACATAAAAACTTAAAAAGCAAATGTATGAAGCCTGAAATTTTCATCAAATAATTATACTTTTTTTCCTAACATCAAATTTATTATAAATTTTCAATTTAATTATAGTTTTATAGGTTCGTGTTGCTAAAATACCACTTCTAAACTGTTTTTTTTTTCTCGAAATGTTGTAGGTTAAATTTCGAGGTCGTCAGAATGCACAAAATTTTAACATATCCATTTCGACACACCTAAGCGTAAGAGCAATATCTCTGCCATTTTGTTTTCAAAAAATTTAAAAAAAATATTTTTCATCACATGAATAGTTGCCTTTTAAGACATGTATAATAAGGATTTGTCAAATATTAAATTTGTTTGAAAAAAAAAAACAATCATGAAAATTGTCTTTTTTTTTAGCCTTTTACATGACCTGTCCTCCCCCTTAAATACCAATTTTTACTCTTTCTGGATCTTCGATTTTCTAGATATTGATATTAATGTGAAAGGTTATATTTTCTTTGTCCTAAAGATGAAATTTCCCAACTTCTTTTCTTAATGAGTGTTTGTTATTCTCTAACGGAAACATGTATTATCTGCAAGGCTTGAAATAATACTTATTGAATGCCCCTGTATATGCCTAATAATACAAGCTATTTCGGTTTTCTTTACTAAACTTTCAGAAGTGTTAATTATAATTTCTCTCTTTCTCAGGCTACTACTGTCTTTGTCCGGATTACACGTCGAATTTTTCTATATTTTTTGACTAGCACGCTTTCATGTTAAGAATGATTCATCGCTAACTCATCTTCATCGGGTAATTTAGCAGGGAAAACCTGGAAAATACCTGTATTGTCTACGTCGGGTTACGAATTTTTTTTTTTTAAATATGAGTGTGTCGTCCCGGTACCAACTATAGGACTTGTCAGTAGGATTCTAGTTGGTACCTTCCTAGACACCCTTCCGTTGTACTTATTATCCTTTGGATCTTGTATTTGAAGTTAAATCTAACCGGAGTATGGCGGTAAGATGTTAATAATACGATAAATACTGTCATAAATAGTTACTAAAAAAAGTACGGGCTTCTAGCGTCTGCAGTTATGGAGGTATGAGGTCCTTATTTTAATATTTTGGTATTTGTTTTAAAATCTTGAAATCCCCTTAAACACCTATTTTAATATTTACAATAGAAAATTTACATGTTACATTTAAACCTTCTAGTCTTTACAGTTTGTGAGAAAAAGAAGTTATTTAAAAAAAAAAACTTGTTTAAAAATTTTGATTTAGGGTTAAAAATTGGAAAATCGCGGCAACATCCATTCATTTATTTGTGACAGCAAGTCTACATACTAGTTTCTAGCATGAACAGTTCCTGAGATATAAAAGAAATTTTGAAAATCCTGAAATATTTAATTATTTATAATGGACAATCTATCATCGAAATTCTAGCCTTCTACAGTGGTGTTTCATGAAAAATTAACATCTTTAATGAAGACAAGGCATCTGTTTCACACTCTTCGGGGCTGAAACTCAAAAAACTCTTTCTTGGTGGCGGTTTACGTTGTAAAATGTAACCTGTTTCTAGATTTAGCGGTTTGATGTGGACTTGTTCGCTTTTATAAAATATAAATTCGTATGATAGCCGATCCTGAAGTTGAGGTCGTTTGGTCTTTTTAATAGTGTAATTTCTGTAGATCTACTAATAAAAATACATTCCATGAAAAACATAAACTCATTCATTATATAGCAACATGATTTATAAAACGGAATAATTAACACCTGGTCTAACTCTGCTTTCTTAGCGGTATAACTCAAAAATGCTACTTCTACTTCTACTATTACTCTGACCACATCGTCCATACAACTAGGGTCATGTCGGGAAACAGCGTTGAATTGCATTATCAACAATTTTTATCTGTCGTAGCAGGTAAGTTTTAGTTAAAAATAATGCTTCATATAGTCAAAGTTGAGGTTATTTTACCTTCTAAACACCCGAACAATTTGGTTACAACGACATTTCATAAATACAGTTATACCGTTCTCGTTGAGAACTTCGGTATTAACTACAGCCATTTAACTAACACTAAAACGGCTATATATTTTTATAGATGTTCGATTTTATATTATCTTCAATTTTATTGCATACGTGATGTCGTTTTAAAAATTGAACGCTTTTACGTAGCAAATTGTAAAATAAATTGTGAAATATGCAGTGTGGAATCGTATTGGAATTAAATGTGGTAAAAGTGGGTTTTATCTTTTATAGATGTATTATTTTCGTCAATGGTATGAATTTCGATCATATTCCATAGAACGTAAGCAAGTTTATTTGGTTATGGCTGGTGACATTTTGACGTTTGATGGTTATAAATATTTTTATGTCCAGTTTTTTTGGTTGTTATGACTTTTTTTAATGTTAAAAATTACTACAAATACCAAGTTTAAAATTAATGTGAACAAAAAGAGAATATAAAACGTTATTTTTATACATAAATATTCAAATATAATTTACATTTCGAAAATAATGTAAATTAGGCAACCATAAATTCCTCTCTGTCTTCTTTATTTCCCGGTGGAGTATTACGTTTTACATTTTTTATTTTAGATCTACAGTATTATTTTTTTCAGAATTTCAAATGTCGAGTTTCGGCAATAAAAAACTTTTTTCTTATTTTTAAATTTCTTCATTTTATAGTTTGGATGATGAAACAATTTTAGAATTGGTTTTTCAGTAATTTAATTTAAAATTTAATTTTATAAAATGAGTTTAAATTTAACTTGCTAAATTCTCTGCTTCAAGCCATCTTTCTCACTTGCATAAAAATTCAATTTCTAGGGAATTTTCGATTTAAAATTCAGTTCTAATTAGCTTGTGTGGCAAAATTTAGGTTTCTTCTGCCTGAAAGAATACTATGAGGTTTTCTAATATTTCCTTAAGTTGCTTTTTTACAAATTCTAACGCAAAAGAAGCAATTCTGTATTTATATGTATGTACAGGTATAAACCGACGATATATACTAAACTTGAACAGCTAGATTTATCAAAAAAAGGTTTAAAGGCGGGTTTTCCTAGCAACGCACATTTTGCGTGACATAGAACGTGATTCGGCCGACGCAACGCAACAACTAATTCGCTGCCTAAAAGTGTTTTCCTAGGATTTTCTGTTGTGTAACAACCGTCGCGATGAATGTATCTAAAAGTAAAAGAAAAGCTTTGGCTTTATTAATATTACAAGACGAAATTTTGAAAGAAGAGGAGACTTATTAACCACGATTCATAGTGGCACTAGAAATTCTGCTAGTCAATTATTACAAAATAGAAGCAGCGAAGGAGCAGTTAAATTACTTATCCATAGACATCTGCTTGACGACGAAGTAAAATTTAAAGCGTATTTTCCATTTTGTTCATTTAATTCCAAATTGTGTCCATTTTGACAACATTTTTAAACTCTTGAAGCTTCAGGTTCCAAAGAATAGGGTACCCACTCACTATTTCTACCAATTGTTCGTCCTCGGTAGCACTAAAACGGATCTGTTGGTTTTGTGAACTCATTTTCAGCAAAATATCGGAGCACTTCTTTTACTATACGCAGCGTACCACTGAATAGACTGCTCTCGGAGCAGTCGTCCTGTTGCGTCGACCGTATTAAGATGGCGCAAGTCGTTTTTACGCATTATAGGAAAACGCCTGCATTTGATTTTCATTAGAGAAGTTCTCGGCGTTTTACGCCGACCGTATTATGTTCTACGCCGCGTAAAATGTGCGCTGCTAGGAAAACCCGCCTTAAGTTTAAAACCGGATGTAGTTATTATGAAAGCTAGTGCTTGTGGTTAGTCAGTTTTGTTTGACTTATGATTTTGTTATAATTTGTGTTTATACATAAACCTTTGTATAAGAAAATAGAAGATAAAACCCTAGAAATAAAGCCTTGGAATCGCAAGAGAAATATTTGTTTCTCAAACAGCTACAAAATTTTCCATTTGGTTTTTTACATTGTGTTTTCAAGGGACAAAATTTGGTTGACCTATTGCTGAACTTATTAATTTTTCCACGTTCTAACTTCATAAAGGCTTAAAATTGACAAGTCCAAGAATAAGTCAATCAAGTTTTGTTTCTTAAAAACATAAGGATTAAAAAAATATTTTCTTTTATTATTAAAACGGGCAAAATAACTATTTTCATATGAAAGGGTTTATTTGTTGACATATAATTCAAATTTTTACAATATCATAAGCAAATAAAACTGGCCAACTAGAAAATCTAACTAGATCAGGAATAAATTTTGAAATTTTGTAGTAAATTTGGGTGTTAATTGTCAAGTTATACTAGTTTTAAAGGTAGACTATTTTATTAAATGTTTTGGGTTATATTTCATTTTGATTTTAAAAATTAACTAATGTGTTTTAAAACGATATATTCTTAAGAAATGGGAATCAATTTCGATAACTGGTATAAACCGTTTATTAAATTGTAAATTAAGAGTGATGATTTTATGTTACTTGTATCTTATTTTTAAAATCTAAATATTGCCAAATTTGTGGTTCAAATAATTTGTCAAATGTTCGAGATAAATTTAGTCGATAAATTTCTGCAGGGTGCGTGTGCATACAGATATGATAAATCTAAAAATGTCTACAGACCCTATGGAATCTAAATCCGTAGCTCTGTATTTTACGTGAATTTATATATATATATGGTCTATAGGTTTTTCAGCAGTATTTCTTGCGATGACTAACTTTATGACCCTGTAAAGGAAAACTTGCAAAATGGGAGAAAAATTTTGATTGTTTTTTTTTTTAATTCTGTTTCTTTTTGTTACAGCCAGAAAAATTAAATGTCCACAAAAATGACTCCGAGAGCTGGGATTACACAGTAGTACAATTACGTAAGTACATATATTTCAGATATATTTCTAATTTTTTATTATTGAGTAAAACATTTGTAATAATATTTGGATTTTTTAAACTTTGTTGAAATTCTACGATGGAGATATTAAACTCCATTTATCCGGAAAGATAACATACCGAATTTATAAAGTAGAAAGTTAGCGGGTGTTCTCCTTGCACCGTTATTTTCATTCAAAGGGTGGCGATTCATATGGCAAGTGAAACATTTGAAATTCCTCTCCGAAAAATATCAATAAATGTACAGTTAAACCATCTGCGTATATCCTTCAACACATGAATTCTTTAAGTTTCTATCTATATACTTCTCTCATTAGAGTCCCGAATTAGAGTGATGACTAGTTCTTTTTATTAATTCATGCGTGATCACAACTCTACATTTGATACTATTTAAGTCTTGGTAATGCTCAAGATGTAACGATATTGAAAAACATACTTCATTTCTCGATCCAACCACTAAAACATTAAGTTTTTACAATATTTGCCATAAAATCGATAGGAAATTTAATATTAATGCGAAACTGAATTTTAATTAATGAAAATAAGTTGACTCAGGTTGGAAGTTTTTCTAATAATGAGGCTATATTGTGTATTTTCTCCTGTAAAAATTTATAAGGGGTAACAAAATTTGCAGTAAACAACGATATCACGTAATACTAAGTATTTTAATTATATATTTGATGCCAGCCAAATTTTATAATTATAAAGGTTTTTTTTTTAACAAAATTTAATCGCCTATAACTCTACAATCAATTATGAAATTATAAGAACTATTCGAAGTTAAATAGAGAATTAAAATGCCTTTTAAATTATCTATCAGTTCCAATATATTTGCAAATATTTACTTTAAAAGTGAGTTACGATGATTTGACATAGGAAAAAAGGGTACATTTACGTTCTTTTAAGGTAATTTTTACCAGGTACGGCCACACACTATTCCATATTAGACAAAAATCGCTTGATGGCTCAATTTGATTCCTATCTAGATCATTCTTTCTCTAAAACATTCGTTGCTAAATGAGCTATAACGAGTCACTGTCATATTGCCGAAATATTAATATCTAACCTCAAAATTCATAAACATAAATCCTAAAGAGTCGATAAGAACTATAGAAAGGTCAGTAAAACTGGACGTAGAGGTAACTCTTCACTACATAGTATAAAACAAAGTCGCTTTCTCTGTCCCTATGTCCCTTTGTATGCTTAAATCTTTAAAACTACGCACCGGATTTTGATGCGGTTTTTTTCAATAGATAGAGTGATTCAAGAGGAAGGTTTATATGTATAATAACATCCATTAAATAGTGGAGAAATACTGTTATTTTTGAGGTTTCTAATGTGATGTCGTTAATTATCATATTTTTTTCCGCTTACATTGCAAACGCAGGCTGAACCCTACGAGATTTATCAAAATAATGTACTAATTATTTGTACACATTGAAAAGGTCTACAGAAAACTCCGCGATGGTATATGTCTATCTCTCATGGATATCCCACAATAACATTTTTTTGTCATTTACTTTTTACGACAAATAATGGCAAATTTTGAAGCGATTTTAACCAATACAGCATTAATCCTTATCCAATTAAATAGCTTAAATACATTGTTGATTTAATATAGATCTATATGGTCCTTTACAGCACAAGATTTAAATGAATATTTTCGAAGATATTACAGATTTAAAATTGCGGGAAGTAGCGCTTGCGGCGGTACTGGCCGACCGGGGCGGCGGCAGCGTGCCTATAAATAGCGCGTCGGAGGCCGATGTAATAATTGTTGTAAAAATAAAATAAATAGTCACAGTTTTTCTGTAGTGTATTTAGTATCAGCATTGCACCCGTGCGAAGCCGGGGCGGGTCGCTAGTTTTATATATAAAAAGAGACTTATTGACATCAATATTTGAACAGTAACTCGTCATAGCCCTTAAGATAATGAATGTTTTAAAGAAATAATGGTCCGGATTGGATTCATATTTAGTCGTCAAGCGATTTTTCTCCAATTTGGAACCCTGTGCACCGGATTAATATGTTATAAAACACTCTTTAAGATGGATTTGCCATCGAGCGTCGAGTGAATAACTATATACATTGTCTTTTTTAAGAATTCATCCTCCTGCATCATGTTACAATCATCGAAGTGTATTTCCTGCTTTGTTTACCTTTAATTAATACCTCCGTTGCAATATCTAGAATTAATATAGTTCCTGCAACGTATGTTTATCGAGATTTGACATCCATGAGTCATGTAAGCGTCTTTATTGACATGTTGTTAGAGGTAATTAATTGAGATATTTCGATTATTATAGAATCCATAATTTAAACAATGTTGTTATACATATATATACCGATCGCATCTCATGAATCAAGATTATTTTGAGTTACATGGCAGTTGAATGATTATACCCTTGACTTTTGATGTATTTTCTTAAGAACATTGTAAAGTTGTTATAGAAAATGATTTTTACAAAAATCGACTGGTTTCTGAAATAATGTAGTTGAGGTGTTAATCAAAAGATGCGAAATTTTGGAATCCTAGCTGCTCAAAATTGTCGAACGTAATCGTCATAAAACAATATGAAAAAGATCGATTTTCATGGATGTTCAGTGATGTTAAAGGGGATATGGGGTGGAAGTATGGGAAGATCACAGTTCTGCAAACCATTAAAAAATATGTATTTTTCAATGTGTCTTAAATGAATAAAAGAACATAAAATGTCTCAAGGCAATGGAATTTTGAGTTATGTTATGAACTTATAAAATGTTTTTAACCGTTATATTGTGCAATTATTAATAATATATAATTTATAAATGTCAAATAAGGTTTGTTAACAGCGCAAATTTTTGTATTGCTAATTCTTTGTTTGCGAACTACTGTCAACGTTTTAACCTACCTACGTGACATGTGTCAACGCATTTTTTATCAGTTGTACTCGCTTCTTGAAAAAACGCTCGAAAAATGGCAGTAAAGAGATCCAAAATGGCAAAATATACATTACGATATAAGGCGGTCTTGCCCACACACACTCATTCCGTTGTAGCAGAGTATGAATATATAATTAGTTCCACAAAAACGTGTTGAAGAAGAATTTTAACTCCCTATAAAATTAAAGTAAAAAAGTCTTACGTTTTTGTGGATTACTAGTTTTCAGTCTAAGACGCGACCACCTCAATATAGGGTTCAGTCATTATTTTTTTTTAGGTAATTAAACTAGAGTATTCAAACTTTCTGTAAAAAAGTTGCTATCACAAGATTGATTAAAAACAAGATTTTGCATAGTGAATGTTACCAGTTGTGGTGAGCTATGATCAAGGCCTAAGAAATCTTTTTGATAGAATTATCTTAAAATCTGTTATTTTAATGAGAAAATGTTATAATAATTATATACATATATATATATATATATATATATATATATATATATATATATATAAAATATACATTCCTTTTTGAAAACATTGTTGCACATTATGAGCGTGAGCGAATAGCAGCCCAGTTTGTTGAAATAGTTTGAAATATTAAAACGAAATACAATAAAAAAGAAAATTGCAGCTTCTCCCTCCCATATGTAACTAATTTTCTTTTTCTTCTGGTGCCATACGCTTCGAGTAGGGTGTAGGCGTTCACGTGTCTATTGTTCGATTTGAAGTGTTCCTTCTTTAGCTCTTTTTAATAAGGTAAGTCATCTGAGGTTTGTGCCAGTTTCGTATGTTGCGAACTGTAAATGTTGTTTACTGTCTATCCCCTGTTTTCTTAGATCTTATTCATAAATCTAATTGTTAATCTGTATTTAGATTCTCATAATTTTTGTGCTGATTTTATTGAGTTCTATGAGGGTGGTTTGTTACGTTTTTATTTTTCCTGATCGAAATCTATCTCAAAAAAATAACTTTACGCTTAACACACTCCCATCATTTATGCGTTTTATTTATTTATTTTTTTGAGACCATATTTACGTTGGCAATATTTTTGTTTTCATCGGAATTTCGTTCACAGTATAGTATTATAGTCAATAGTAACAGTTCTTGTCATTATTATGCTTAATCCTTAAAAATTTTCCCCCTTCAGAATTTTAAACTCTCGCTAAGAGAGAATTAATTTCATTTTTTGGCTGAGAAGGAATGTTGAAGTTACTGTAAACAACATAATTAGCGTCAGTATGTCAAAACGTTTTGGGTACGTATAACATCTAAAATGTCAAATTTTATAATAAATATCTCGCTTTTGAATATGTTTTTCATTTTGTTCTTGGAAGATTATAAGGAAAAATATATAATTTTTGGGCATTTATAATGCAAAATTAGTGATTAATGACAAAACAAGTTATCGATCAGGATGATGTAAAAGTAAACCATCGACTATAATTTTACATAAGAATTACGTAGTGTGCCACAAAAGTTGAACCATTTCACGTAGAACTACTCAAAGAGAAATTATTTTTGAATCTATAAAAACTAAAATCTAAAGAAAATAAAATTAAAACAAAATCTTAAGCCAATGAGCCCATAAAATCGCTTAAAAAATCATGCCGTTTAATACTTTAAAGTATTAGTTAAATTTATATAATTTCTTTAGAGATACACTCTATATTTATTAAGCGATGTTGATCGTTATCAATACTATATAAAAAATAGATGATATTAAATCTATTTTTTATTTAGTATTGATTTCATCAGTAGTATTTTTTATTTCTTGATAATTTCCATATTTCTATTTTCGTGTTCACGTTTTATCATAAAAAATAGGTTATTAAGGGTCTCAACGGAAGTAATAAAATTTTAGGGAATTACTTCCGCGTAAACGAAAACAAAGTTATTGTTAGTATCTTTAAATTTTCTCTAAAATTACCCGATAAACATGCCTTCAAAACATATAACGTAAAATGCTGGTCATTGTTTTTAAATTATTGTGCATTCGAATACTAAAATATTTACGAAATCGTTGCCAAATTGCCTTGATGTAGCGTAGTTTATGGGGATGTTGACCAAGTAATAGCCGACCAATTTGCTCGCAAGTCAATAAATATTATGAAAATTGTTTAAAGGCGTCTAAAAACTAGTTTTCCTAACCGCCGTTGATAAAGATCAACTGCATTTCTTGTTTACGTATTCAGCGGCGAAAATTCAAATTAATAAAAATTTGGCATCTTACAGCTTTTTCATTCTGAACTAAAAGAGTTCATGTATTACTTTTTTTATCAAATTTTATGTCAATTTTTAAGCAAAAATATGTGGCCTTGAAGTACATATATTTATCGTCCTTGTCTTTTAATTAGACACGGCCGTTTTGTCATGGGTCTAAATTTAAAATGTGTATGTATCCCATTTTCTAAAACACGAAATCTATATTTAGTTGCGAAGAAACGTCATTAAACTACAAAAAGTAATAAAATTTAACTATTAGGTAAAAGTGCCATGTTTTCGAAAAATGTACATATCCATTGTAAAGTGTGACACTTTAGATGATATATGTAATTGGAATGTTTAGACCTACGGAGGCTATATGTGTTGTTTACAGTGACTTCAAAATTTAATTTCGTCTGAAAAATAGAATTAACATTTTCGTGCGATTATTTTTGACAATTTTCGATGTAGTTTATTGCAGCACGAGTACATTCTTTATATGGCAATAAAGCACCTACTGAAACCACTATATATCGCTGGTTTAGTGAACAAATTTGTATATGGGGAATATACTCGATTTCTGTTTTTATTTTCTCATCATAAAAAGGCCACACAACACTCTTGGCTTTTCTCTTTTCTTGTCTTTTCGTGCTTCTGGCCATCTTGCTTGGTGTTTCTTTCACCCTACTTGCTCTTTTAAGCATCATGTTTAGGTCTAACCATAAGTCACAACCTAGTGTTCGACTGTCGAGATCTACCGTATTGCCAGGACTAGGAGTTATATCGTGTAAACATACATTTTTAATTTAATGTGCCATGCTGGAATTATCTGAAATTTTACGCCTACGGTTTTTTTTTGTATTTTTAACTAGTATTGGAGAAGTGCACTCACATTATTAGAATTAGTTTATTTTTTTCTTTTATGTGGTACTATTGTCAAATCGCAAAAACTGCATTATTTGCTGTAACGTTGCGACGCTTGTAAACCTCAGTAAATAGATGTATTCGCGCGGTATATTAATATTCTTAGCCATGGATGTCCTTTAACTTTAGAGGATATAACATCATGCTTTAAATATTTTAACGATGATTTCTATATATCAATATGCTTAACCACTGGGTAAAATGTAAAATATCTACCACTGGGTGAAATGTAAAATATCTGTCCAATAGCTGACTGTCACAGTCGTCAAGATAAGCACGTTCTTTTGAAATCTAAGGACAATACTCGAGGTCTGGGAGTCACTCTAGAGCGTAGCCGGTCCTTATTTTAATAAGCCGTGAATTACGTGCATATTAATATAAGATTCCATAACTTTATATATATATATATATATATATATATATATATATATATACGTATTTTTTGGCCTTTTCATTCTTCTCTCTAAGTTTAAAATGAGACTTTCGATAAAGACTAGTTATTTTTCTCTTATTATTTTCAATATATCTCCAATAATGTCGCCTTTTTCACATGCATTTTCTATATTAAATTAGGAAGGTCTTGCTTTCAAGGCATACGTAGTTTCTAAGAAGTTCTCTTGGAATAATTTCTACTCTAAGTTCCTTTTCCAATCGTTTTTTTATGAAGATGCTTCTAAAGTACTTTTAAATATCAATGAAATGTCTTATAAATGCGAATCTTAGCTTGAACTAATCGATTGGTACATTTTTGGATTCGAAATTGATACATACATTTCACTATCAATCTGTAATTGTCTTTCATATCCTCTGCTTAATTTATATTGTTTCATAATACTGCCACTAAGATTTATCTAAGATCTATCCACTTCGCAGCCTCCACTCTTTCCACTTTTTTTTATAGCTAACTTAATCCGATGGTCAGTATCACAAACTGGGGTAAAAAAATCATAGTCAGAATCAGCACATAAATTTGTCAATTATGCTCGTCTGCAATATCAAAGTATTGTCATTCAAAGCCCATTCGGTAACACATGGGAATAATATCACGTAAAGTATAAGCTTGTTTTTCTTCAACAAGTATCATTAAACACATTATTTGAAAAGTTTGGTTATCTTATCTGTGACTTTTGATATCATAATTCTTTTGGTAAGTCTTAATCGAAAGGTCATGCTTTTCTATGTCATGATCGGTATTTTCCAAAATGGACTTTTTGGTTTTCTGTCTAGGAAATTAAACAACAAATATCTACTGACTAAATCAAAGCTGTCATCTACGTCTGTCATTCAATTGCTTGATAATAAGGAAAAGGTCCATTTTGAAAAGTAACTTTGTCGTTTTCTTTGTGCCTGGGTGCTCTAAACTTCCCAGTGCAGTGTATCGATCTAATATGTGTTCTTAAACCTTTGTTTATTTATTTATTTATTTATTTATTTACACAGTCCTACAGGACCAGAGTCCCTATTATTAAGCAGGAAAAGAACAGAGTTACATAAATCCTAAAATATACACGTAATACAGACAGTACAATAAGTATAACATAATTACAGTAAAATATGTCAAATTTGTCTTTCAAGCGATCATAAAGGGAACACATCCAGTATAATGGGGAGAATTGTAATACATTAGTTCTTGGTTTTGGTTCATCAAAAAATTCCTGATACTCCAAATTGTTCCGATCTGACCTGTGTTCTTCATCCATTACTCCCTAAAAATTTCCCCAATTACCTAAAATTTTCCCCTAATCAGGTTCGGGCATTCGCGCATTTTTTGCATCCTTCAGTGTCGCTGTTGTCTTTTGTTCTTAAAGATTAAAACATCCCCGGTAGTAAAAAATAATTAAAATGAATGTTACAAAAAGATTACACACTTTCATTGCCATTTCTTTTATTAGCAGTAACAATTTACGAGTATAGAATTTTAATTAGAAAACTGTGGAACGTAGAATAATATTATTACAACGGAATGTTTAGGTTATTTTTCTGGGATAGACTGCTCATCTTATAGCTCGCGCTTAAAAAGAGTGAGGGTTTTCAAGGAGCAAGACCTCTCTTTCTAATTTCGGTCAGGTGACAAGAATATCTAATGAGGTTTGGAGTATCGTGCTTAGCTCAGCCATTAGAAAGAAAGGTTCTGCTCCTAGAAAACGCTCTATTTCTTTTTAAGCGCAAGACAACTTTCTTCTGTAGGATCTGCAGTCTATATTAAAGTGATATTAAGTTCTCTTACGTCTATGGGTAGACTGTACCGAAGAATTCTACGTCATCTTTTAAATTTCATGAAAAGTGAGCCATCATTGCGTGCAGGTAGAAAATGTTACCAACTCTTTTATTTATTTTATGAAGTCTATTAATTACACTAGTTTATAGTACATCTGTTGCCGAAGAAATTTTAGCTGTTGTTGACTACATATGATATGCTAATTTCAAATATATGAGTAGAATTTTTTTATCAGCTAGTTTCTGCGTTTCAGCTATGTAGGTATAAAACAGAAAAAAACATGTATATTTACTACGAAAAAATTTATTAAAAATCAAGTTAATCATTGAGTTCTAAAAAACTTCGTTTTAAAGCTCATCTCTGATGTGTAGACTTATGAAAATGACGTGTCAGAGATCAACAATAGTCAGACATCATATTCGTATCCCAGAAACCCTGATAGCGCTCTTCCATGATGCGTAAGTCCTGATGCATACGCTCTCCCTGCTCTTCGCTCATTACTCTTAAATTTTCCGGAAACCTGTCTAGGTGACTATGGAGAAAGTAGAGTTTTATGCTCAAATTGCACCCCAAATTTTTTAATTGTAACAGAAGGTCTTCTACAAGTTCAATATAATTTTCTGATTTTTTATTTCCGAGAAAATTCTGCACCACAGAGACGAAAGCTGTCCAAGCCCTTAGTTCTAACTCAGTCATAGAATTTCTAAATTGAGTATCTTTCGTAAGTTGTCTAATTTGGGGGCCATCAAAAATACCGGCTTTAATCTTTTCCATAGTGAGCTGAGGAAATTTTTAGCAAATGCAAGAAAACCACCCCCCGTCTTTATCTAATGATTTAACAAACTGTTTCATGATGTCCAGTTTTATATGTAATGGTGGAGGGATAATATTCTCACGAGCTACTAGGAATTCTGGACTATATTTTGCTTTCCAGGCTTCATATTTTTTCTCAAGGGCCAGTTTCTTCTTAGCCAATGCTCTTGTTGAGCTCTATTGTCCCAAAGACATACATAAAACAGGGAAACTTAGTGTAACCACTTTGCTGATCGAGAAGAATATTCGCCATTTTTAAATCAACACAAATTTGCCACATATGGTTATTGTACTGTATTTTATTTAAGTTGAGCGAGATGTTACAATATTCTTCCTTTAACTTTATACTGTGGGCAATAGCTACCCCAGCGTATTTATTTCCATTATGTAATAGAATACATTTTAGTTTACGTTTTGAGCTGTCAATGAATACACGCCAGTCGTTTGGTTCGTATTGTTTCAAGCCCATTTTTATCAACAAGTTTTTAATGTCTGAACAAAAAGTATATATACCGTTTTCTTCGGAAAAATAACGCCGTAATTCTTTATCTCTTTCACGATAAGAAGTTATTTTAGTATTTGAGGAAATTAATTTTTTTTTCTTTCAGTCTTGATGCCAACAATTCTGAAGCTTGTTTAGAAAGAAGAAGAGAAAGAAAAGCATTTTGGCTCATTTGATATACCTTCAAATTCAGCATCATTTTGTGATGAGCTTGGTCCTTCCTTGTCTTGTTCTAAGGGTTCAGATATATTTTTAGGCACTGAAAAATCAGGTGAATGGTGCCCTGGATGCTGAACACAACTAGTACTTGGGTTCTGCCGTTTAGCTCGATTTTTAGTGTTTAGACCGTTTACGATCACGCTACAAAAGTTACAGTCTTCGAGATGATTTTGTGGTTCTCGCCAAATAGTCGGTGTTCCAAATTTAAAGGTACTTCTTTTACCACTTTTCCATAATCTTAAATATTCCACACACGATTTACAAACACAATTAGTAGCCCAAGACTTTTCATTTTTATCTAAGAGCATCCCAAAATACTCAAAATAGGTATTTTTCACCAACTCTGATATAACTTTTTTTCAATTGTTAAACACATATTCTCCGCATATATAGCAAAAATGATGTGGATTGTTTAAACAACGTCTCCTTGAACTACTCATGGCGCAAAAACTTCAGATACTAATCTTAACACAGTAAAATACGCACGTTATCGATAAATAAATACGCATAAATGATAAAAATCAAAAAAAAAAGTAACTCGAGCTGAACAAAAATTTTTGAGGTTAGATTTGACAAAAGCAGGTCATAAGTGGATATTATTAACCATAAAATTCACGACAACAGACAAAAAGTTAAATTTTGTAAACTAGTGTTACTATTCAAATATTACCATAGATCATAGAAATTTATCTTTGTTGTCAATAGAATTATTACAGAAGTGAAACCATAGAACATATAACTTAGACAGTAATAAATAAATAATATTTAGTTAGCGAAAGTCTTGAGTTTTTAAAGCTAAAAATCTCACGCCATTAACGATAATTTTAGTAAGTCTATTAAATTAAGCAGTCAAAATGATTGTCTAAACGAGCAAAAAATTAGTGTTTTTGTGGTTATGTTTTTCTTAAGTTAGTTCAGGTTGTTAGTTTTCTAACTCCTAATTTTTAACGCTTGAAGAGAATGTGTTAATTTTTTGATTTCGGCTAGATTGTCCTCTCCATCAAATTGTCTTCTCTCATATTATCCTTTCATCAAATTATTTTTTCAACACATTACCCACATATAAAAAGTATTTCTATGATTGTATATGATATGCATAAACAAGATCTTTTCTACTTTGAAAATGGTAATCTTAAAACAATTATAGGATCGTTTTTTCATATTTTAATAATACGACATTCTATGGTAGCTATTATCGGAGCACTTTATACCTAAGTCAATTAAATTTATTACAAAATAAATGTTTCACATAACCGTCCACTACTGAAAGCTGACATTTATTATAACAAATTCCATAATATATCTATAATTGTTACCGGCAAAATGCTGTTATATAGGAATTTAATAAATATATTACATGAAATATGTCATAAAACTAAATACCGTACCATACAAATTGTTCCATTTTTAGCCTTAATTATTTAAATGAAGTAAATTACATAAAATGGCTGTAATATAAAACACGATTTGAGTGGTAGCGTAGCTATTTTGTGCTAAATTAATCGCGAATTTAAAACGGATATCAAAATTATCGCCCGCATTTGACAGTAAATTTAAATAAAAAACCTTTAATTTCGTATTCATTGATAATTTGCTTCATTTTGTTGTATAAAACGGGCGCTTGGTATATCATTACTTATGTAAAAAGCTGGCCGTAAAGTTTGTTTTTTTAATTATTTAATCGCACGGCGAGCTTGGTATTGTGAATTTTCGCATTTATTGTGTTTGCCTGTAATGAAACGCTTTAATTTAATGTTTTCCAATAAAAAAACATTTAAACTCAAAATAAGGCGTTATAGTAATAGTATAGTAATATCATAGTAAGTGAATATTCATATAGAAATAGAGCACTTACTAAAAATGAATAAAATTTTATATTTTATATGATCATGTAGGTGTTCAAAAATGTCAAATGTTTAAGTAAGAACACCGTGACAGGCCGAATAAATTTTATTTATTTTTATTGCATTGTAAAAAAAATTAAGTCAAAAATCGAAAAGAAAATGCAGTTACAAATCCTTGTGTATTCGTCGGCACGCGTCAAAGTAGATAATAAAAGCATTTGGGCTACAACAAGACAATTCCATCATAATTCTGGTGTCGTCGGTCTCGCTACGAAATAGATTTTTCCGAAAGAGCGTGCTGTAAAGTGGTCCAACCCAACTACACTGCAAAAAAACTTCACATTAATTTTAATGTAATGTGCTTGAAGCAAATTTTATAAACCGTTCATTAAATGCATTAAATTTAATAATTTTTACATCTAATCTAATGTAATTATACATTAAATTTGGTAAGCTTTCAGTTATTTTACTGAAATTTAAGGTAACATTTAAGGTACAAAATCATTAAATTTGATTAAGGAACTTACATTAAATTTAAGGTTATTTTTAACAGTGTAGATAAAAAATTCTTTGAGTTCGCATCAAAATGAATCCTTACGAGCCTCGATCGCGCCGCTTACGAACAGTGGAAATATGATGATGTTTTTATTATCTTCTTTGACGCTGGCTGGCCGGCACCTTTAAGGTGCGTATAAATAGAGCAAATCGCGCCTGTGGTAAGTCTGCCGCATCCTTTTTAGAATTTTGCCGACCTCGATTGATATCAAGCGCCTTCGGTGGCCGGCGTCAATTTCATCAGGTTGTTCGCGAGCAGCGCAATGGAAACACTCAGGGATCCATTTCTGTCGGTTTTTGGTTAGGATTCAAGGAATTTTTTTATATATCCAAACTTACTTCGTAGCGGCACCAGAAATATGATGAAATTGGCTTGTTGTGTCATAGACGCTTTTATTATCTCCTTTGACGCCGGTCGTTGAAGGCACAAACGTTTCGTGTGGTGCGCCCGGCCCCGCCATATTGATACGCACTTTGAGAATTCTATTCAACCGTACATTTGACATTTAGTTGGGATAACAAAGATAACAATAGAGAAGAAGTCCGTCTTATGGGTCCGAAATCTTTGAAATTAAGTAAATATGAAAAACTTCTCTTCGTATACGTGAACTCTTATTAGCATTTTTCTCGAAAGGACTTTTCTCTACCTGGTTGGAAACAACTCTAGCGACAGTTGTTTGATTTTAAAGTTTAAAGAATTAAAATTTTTATAATTGCGGTAGCTAAGGTTGTATGTAGCCGTTTTTTTTTTAATTTCAAAATTCGAATTTAACATCCTATAACTTCTAGTTATAAATGAAAATTGGAGGTTCTCAACATATTCTATATTATAGCAACCGAATCGGTTAACAAGAATTATCATTTTATAAGTTGGCTCTGTTAAATAACGGATCCAGAATTCTCATGAATTTGTTGGCGTCGATATTAAACAGATTTAGGTAATTCACTCGCGACAGTCGTAAACAAAAGTATAGTCTTTAAGTAAGTACCAGAAGTTAAAGATTCTCAGGCCTAAAGAATTTTGTGTTTGTACGAGACTGTACCCAACACACCTTAACTTTCTTATACAGTAATAACTTTAAAAATAATAAATCTGGTAGCGCCGCAAATGTCTATATTGAATGGTCATGTAGAAATAATAGTGGTAAACCACGAATTAACAAAGATTCTCGAATACTAAAGAAAATTAATGATAATTTTAATAAAAATAAAAATACAGCATAATTTATTTTTTCTTTATATCTCATGATAAAAAAAAATTATTTAAAGGTTGATTTTAAAAAGAATTTTATATGACATGTTGTTATAAGTAACTATGTACATTAATTAATCATTATTTATATAAATAAATAAATTATTCATTTCAAACAAAAGTCTTAAACAAATTCATTTCTCTTGTATTTATTTTTCAAAATTATAAGTTCCTCATATCAATTTTCCGAGGTTCCAGTTTCAATTTAAAGGTCATCAACAATGGAAATTTTCATCAAAAAATCCTTTTTTATTTTCTTTAATATTTTCAATTAAAAATTCAAAAAATAATTTGTTTTTTAAATTCCTTAACCTTAATTACATTGATACTCGCAAACTAACCTAACTAACGTAGGTTTGAATTATTGCGCGTTAAATATGACGATAACAAGGTTGCCAAGTTGTGATCACTGTACCTAACTACGCGTCAGATGTTTTCAAACTATTTTTATTTAAAAAATCGGTATTTTCTAAACAAAACGGTCCAGAAATTCCGAGTTTTTTCTAAAAAAACTCATAATTTTTTGATCTGCGTTGCATTAGTTTTTAAAAAACATGGTAAAAACCGTTTTGGAGATATTCCAAAATGTATTGGCATTTTGTTATATGTAGTGACCTCCAGCATGTTAATTATGCATATTTTAATTGTTAATATTTCGTCTCACAGACGATTAAAAAATTTATTTTTTTTTTAATTAAATAAAATACCCTTTTGTAAACTATATATTCAAATTCAACCACATTTCAAAAAAAAGCCGTGTCACGTGTGAACTATCTCCAACTTTATTGAGTTGTAAGTATGAGTCAGTGAAATTTAGAATGTCTTTTTAGTGTTAACCGACTTTTTATGTAATATCTTAACGTTTACCAAAATAGCATCCTTATGTTTGACATTTTAGAACAAGAATTGATCTTCGTCATGTATTTGCTTGGTAACTTAACTTGTCCCTAGGTATATTAACTTCAAACCTCTTATATAAACTCTTTAAAGCAAAACATCTCCGAACATTCTCCCTAATAGCCGGACTAATCCATGCAAATTGGCTGAAAGCAACCTGATTGATTAATTTAGCCCGCACCGCAACTTCCGGCAAATTGAAGTTGACACACGGGCTTGCAAACTTGCACGTTCCTCTCAAAACTATTTCCAAGCGAAACGTTTATTGGTTTAATTTGGTCTTGACGTCTGGACTGCCCAGCACTTGTGGAACTCCGAGTCGATGTGAGATGAATGTTTTTGAGATCTTGTTAGTTGGAATAAGATTGCAGAATATGTTGTTTCATTCAAACAGACAATAAATTAGGAAAAGAAATGTTTAAAAAGGAAATACTATGTTTTATACCAATAAATTTATTTAGAAAACATTGACTGCAGTTTCAACTCACAGTCATTTTCAAACTGAATTACAAAGGTAGACTAAGTATTCAATACAGAAACATGAGAAAATTTAACAATAAATAAAAACTACCTGAGAAATTACATTATTACAAAGGGGAGGTACTAAATTTTGGGAACTAATTATTATTTGGCGACAACAAATAACGGGGAAAACCCAAGTTCTGTCTGGTCATTAAGCAAATTTACATTTTTATTTTTACTATGTGTATATATTTCTAGAGATTCAAGAATATTTAACTTTTGGCCCTTTGTTGAATAAATGTAATATGTCAGTGTTGCTTAAATCAGGAAAACTGTGGCTGTGTTCTAAGCAATGGTTGGCAAAGCTCGAGTCTGTTTTTTGTAGTCTATATGATCGGTGGTGTTCTGAAAAGCGAGTTTTAAAGCTTCTACCACTTTGTCCAATATACAAGCTATCACACTCTCAACATTTTAACTTATAAACTCCTGATTTATCAAATTTATTAATTTTATCTTTAGCATTGTAAAGGATAGTGGACAGATTGTGTTGAGATTTAAAGGCTACTTTTTTGTAATGTTTGGAAAGAGCAGTAGCTATGTTTTCTGATAGGGTACCACAGTATGACAAAGATATATAAGATGAACTATCTTTATCATTTTTTATTTTGGGATATATTGAATTAAAAGCTAGTTGTTTTTGTTTTTTAGTTATTAATTGCTTTATGGTTTGTTAGGAGAAATTGTTTGATATTGCAATCCTTTCAATGATATTTGGTTCCTCTTGAAGATCTTCTTCAGAGACAGGCAAAGAGAATGCTCTATGTATCATTAAATTGTATGCAGCTATTTTGTGTTGTAAGGGGTGAAAAGAGTCATTAGATATAGAGTTACCTGTAAACGTTGGTTTTCTAAAAATTTATTACACTGATTATTGAGGTGAGATATGGCATAAAAGTAGCCTTTAAATCTCAACACAATCTGTCCACTATCCTTTACAATGCTAAAGATAATATTAATAAACTTGATAAATCAGGAGTTTATAAGTTAAAATGTTCAGAGTGTGTATATTGGACAAAGTGGTAGAAGCTTTAAAACTCGCTTTACAGAACACCACCGATCATATAGACTACAAAAAACAGACTCGAGCTTTGCCAACCATTGCTTAGAACACATCCACAGTTTTCCTGATTTAAGCAACACTGACATATTACATTATTCAACAAAGGGCCAAAAGTTAAATATTCTTGAATCTTTAGAAATATATAAACATAGTAAAAATAAAAATGTAAATTTGCTTAATGACCAGACAGAACTTGGGTTTTCCCCGTTATTTGTTGTCGCCAAATAATAATTAGTTCCCAAAATTTAGTACCTCCCCTTTGTAATAATGTAAAATCTCAGGTAGTTTTTATTTACTGTTAAATTTTCTGATGTTTCTGTATTGAATACTTAGTCTACCTTTGTAATTAAGTTTGAAAATGACTCTGTGAGTTGAAACTGCAATCACTGTTTTCTTAATAAATTTAATGGTATAAAACATAGTAGTTCCTTTTTAAACATTTCCCGAAGATGATTAACTACCACATAGTAACGCATACCAGCATAAACTTTTTAAGGAAAGACAATTATTCTGATTATAAATTGGAGATTAAATTCCCTACTTAATGAATATGTTGTCCTCTTCACACAATATGCAGTTAATATTAGTCAAGGATACCAAAAACTTTTCATAATCGACAAAAAAAGACCATAAAGAAAATGCATATCTGAAATTTCAACTCATTTTTACAATTTTTTTTACTTACTTTACATTAAGAGTACATAAAATCAATCACACCACTCCACAGAAATTATAACTTAATTGACAACAGCTTGTTATATCTTTTTGTCACTTAAGATAGTTCACTCGTGAAACGGCTTTTCTTAGGAATGTGATCGCATTTGAATATATAATTTACAAAAGTGTATTTTATTTAATTAAAAAAAAAAAACGAAATTTTTTAATCGTCTGTGAGACGAAATATTAACAATTAAAATATGCATAATTAACATGCTGGAGGTCGCTACATATAACAAAATGCCAATACATTTTGGAATATCTCAAAAACGGTTTTTTCCATATTTTTTAAATACCAACGCAACGTAGATCCAAAAATTATGAACTTTTTAGAAAAAACTCGGAATTTCTGGACCGTTTTGTTTCGAAAATACAGATTTTTTAAATAAAAATAATTTGAAAATATTTGACGCGTAGTGGGGTACAGTGATCACAACTTGGCAACCTGTGATAATTCAAACCTAAGTCAGTTAGGTTAGTTCTTCAGAATGTGACATTTTTTTAAAATATATTTCTCGATATTTTTATTTATTTTCTCAATGTGTTGGGATGTCAACATAACAAACTGTAGAGGTATGAGACTCACACTATATGAACGTTACTATATACACGTTTACTCTATAAACCATTCAATATAGACATTTGCGGCGCTGCCAGATTTATTATATTTAAAGTTATTACTGTATAAGAATGTGTCTATATATTGAAAGTTAACGTGTGTTGGGTACAGTCTCGTACAAAAACAAAATTCTTTAGGCCTGAGAATCTTTAACTTTTGGTACTTACTTAAAGGCTATACTTTTGTTGACGACTGTCGCTAGTGAACTACCATAATAAACCACCCCTACAGGACTTAACTGGAGATGCATCTGAATATATTTTATTTTTTTCTGGAAAAACCATAGACTTTTCGAGGAAAACTTAAGAGACAAAGAAGTTTCACAATAAGATGGGAAAGCTAACTGAGTAATCAAATCGAGTCAGTGGCGCTCAAAGAAAAAGTTCGGGAGGGTAAAATTTTACGGACCCAGAAAAAAGTACACTCTGTATATTATTTCACATAATAATAATTTTTTTTATGAAAAGTGTAAAAAGTGTTATGTGTTCCAAATTTGGCTTAATTGTCTTTAAAAAGAAATGATATATATTTAAAAAACTAAATAACAATAAAATTTAACACCCTGTATCTTAACAACTAAGCATTATCAGACCTATGTTTATATGAACTTTTATGCTTAAAATTAGCTGAAGAATAACTCTTTAATTTTTTTTTCAGCTTTTCGATGGTGTAATCATACTGTAAAAATTCAGTGTTTTGATTTTAATACAAAACATGTTGTATCTCAAAACAGCAGACTAGAATAATCTATAGGTCGAAAGCTGGAATTTTTTTACGTCGATATAGGGACTCTCCAGAATATACCTTTTTAGTATTTTCGAGACTAAAGCCATAAAGTGATCGTCAAGGGAGTCAGAAAAGTTGAGGTGAAGCGCCTTATGTGTGTTGACAACTTAAACATAATTTTTTTTGCAGTATTTGTTAGGTTTTTTTACGACAATCCTGCCGAAACACGCAAAAAGTAATATTCAGAACCAGAAAATTAAAACGCCATAAAAAATATCTTTTACCCGAAGTTTTATGAATTCAATTTAGAAAACAAGTTAATTACATTATTCTTTTTGACGAAGCCGAGACGGGGGATGTTAATATTAAATATCAAAGAAAAGATTTTGAAATAATAATATTAGAAATAATTTACTGATTTTTTTATAACATTTTTTTTTGAAACTACTTTAGGTATATTTTAACTTTTTAATTTTTATTTTTTCGCTCATATTCAACCCTTAACCTAAAATCTTACTATAAATCTTGTCATTTTAGCTCGATGCTTATGGCCATTATTTCTATATTTTATTACGAATAGTAACTTTGGAATTTGGCTAGCAGTGGTACAATTTCTAAAATATTTCTCAATGACACGCCAAATACAAGTTATATTTTTGCAGGTTTGGTTAACTAACACAATCTTTGCATCAAATCAAGCTTTTATCGCCATTTTCTGTTCAAACTTTTTTGGTCGATAGGTAAAGCCGGACATTCTGTAAATTCCTGCAACGTCTCAAAAAAGATCTCGTAACGAATCCTGCAATAAATGAAACACCGTTATCTTTATGTATCGTTTGTTTAACCATTGTCGTATTTCGCGCCGGGCCGTGTACCGCGAAATACGCTCTAATAATACCATTAAAATAGGATGTTTCGTCCTCGACGTCGACGGTAGGACTCATCAATGGATCCGTCGACGCCTTACCCAGACACCCTTGACATTCCTGTGTCTACTTTCTATATATTTGAAACTAATATAAGTACTTAATTTTGATCGGAACATACCGGTGAGATGTACCGATATGTCCGTTTCTACAACATGCCCCCCCTAAAGCAGTCGCTCTCGCATATTGAGACTCCACAGTCTCGATATAGAAAGCGGGTGACTGAAAGTAACTGTAGGAACGGACATCCCGAGTGGTTCCAAATTCGGGCGCTGCGTTAGCTGCCAAATGGTGCCAGAACCCTATGCTGTGCACCGTCCTGTCACGGTCGCCATGTCGTATTTCGTGCCGGGCCGTGTACCGCGAAATATGCTCTAATAATACCACTAAAATAGGATGTTTCGTCCTCGCCGTCGACGGTAGGACTCATCCAGTGGGTCCGTCGACGCCATACGCAGACACCCTTGACACCCCTGTGTCTACTTTCTATATATTTGAAACTAATATAAGTACTTAATTTTGATCGGAACATACTGGTGAGATGTACCGATATGTCCGTTTCTACAACACCATCCCCAAAATTATACAAAAATACAGAATATTCCGATAAAAATGCACCTTTAAACATCTCAGATCATTATTTTTGATTTTAGAACTCGAAACATAACAAATTTTAATAATAATTTTCTTATAGTCTCAATTTTTTTTGTTACTATTTACGTCAATTAAGTAAATCATCTTTGTATTATTTGTGGAGTATATAAAATGGAAAGTATTAACCATAAAGCTGACTGCTTCGGTATGATAGTGATCAAGTGATTTGCTTCGTGTCACGGAAGATACATTAGATTCATTGTTATTTAGACTCAGCATTATTCGCGCTGACTACGATAATATGAAATGGATAGTAAATTCACTGTGGTGTTTTATTTCCAATTCAGTACTGATCACAACACACAAGATGATGAATGAATATTTGAAACATCTAGAAACGTATGAAATAAATTGAATTACACTAATGTATTAAGTAAAACAATCATTTAACTTAAAATTTCCACTAAAACACTCAAAATTAAACATGGCATGTTTCGATACATTGCAGCTTCTTCAGATTTTCTACTCTGAATGAACAAGATTGATTTCTTTTCTCGTTTAAGGCCTAAATAAATTTATGTTTTTTCCAAATACCTTCAAACTTTGAATAATCATAATATTTTAATGCAATTAATTAAATAAAATTTCAAAAAATAACCCGTTGTTTATTTAGTTTCAAATTAATGGTTTGATTTAATGCTATTTTACTGAATGGACCAATTGATAATTCCCATTATTAATTAAACTTATTCCATTAATATTTTACCCCACTTCAGAAATATTGTTCGTTGCGAGTAGAAAATCTGAAGAAGTTACAATATATCGAAACATGTTATATTGTAAGTTTTGAGTATAATTGAAATTTAAAGTGAAATTAGTATTTTACTTATTAAAGATCTTTATGAAGTACTTGCTATTGAGTCATCTAAATAAACAGAATAGCCCATATTACACAATCCTATTAAACTTATCTAAGGAGTAAGTGGTAAAATCATTTATACCATCCTGACATTTAATTATAAGTTTAAATTAGTTCCCAACAGCAACGGCATTAAGTACTGCGAGGCTACTTAACCTAAGAACCTTATCGATAAAGTAATTAAAAAAACTATTAAAATTAAGTAATCTTAGAAATTAAATGATGAAAGACACATACATATATAGTACAAATTTAAATAACTTAAAAAATACATATTTATAGTCTACTCGGAATATGATATAAAAAGAGACATAATTTCTGGTCTAGCCTATAAATTAATTACAAAAAGTGTCACTTAATCATTTTCCGTGACAAAGCAGTCTCTGTTAAAGAAAAACGTGGCAACGTTGCATATTTGGCGACAATTTTCATTTTGTTGTGAATTTTATTATTTTGGTACATAAATGTAATAACTAATTTTTTGAATTTACTTATTTTTTCTTTCATATAAATTGTTTATACTCCATGGAACTTAGATTGTTTGTTAACAAAAATATAACATTGGTTTTTTTGCTGGAATGTGTTCATTTTGGCATCCTATAAAACATATCTCGATGGTAACTCTGAAAGACCTGTGCAAAAAAATTGGCGGACCAAAAATGGTCACGATTTTCGGTTTTTTGAGTTTATTTCGAAAAGTAAAAGTTGTATCGAAAAATATTACAAACAAAAGTTGTAGAGATTTAAAAAAATCTACGATTCGTGTAATATAACTTGTAGGTAGCGCCACAAGTTATTGAGACTTTACGGTTTTCGTTTTTTTTAAAGACTATAACAAATTACCGATTTAAGATTTAACATAAATATGGGTATTATCATTCTAAAAAAGTGTGTCAAACCCGGAATCTGTGAGTCTTTTATTTTCCGAGAAATCTGATGTCAAAGTTGAAAATTCAACCTCAATTTTCCGCTTTCCTAATTAAGATACAATTATCAATTTTAATGGAAATTGTTTATATTGTTTTATATTTTAAAGATCTATTAAAATTTTTTTTTTCAATCGTGGGCCGAGAAATTTTGCAAAAACCAATTTTTGCACCAAAAAAATGTTTTTTTTTTCAAAAATTCATAATGGCGTTGCAAATGAATATTAAGGGTTCAAATTTGCAGAAGATGCTTTTTAATACTTGTACTTTTCCTGTGAATTTTTTGGATCCAAAAAATACACTTCCATACAATCTGTGAACCTTCGAAAATTGGGCCGTCTAATCGAAAATAGCTGCTGCAGGCCGCTGTCGGCGGGTTGCCATAGTTCAGGCGCATTATTCATTGGCGCTTCAAGGAAACTTATGCATTTAATGCCTCCAGTTTTGCTTGGCAAACTAACAATTAAGAGCAAAAAATCAATTTTCTTCATTTAATTTGAAAAGTATTGATTCTACTTAAAAAATATAACATTACAAAGTTATAGGCAATAAAGGAACCTTTGAAATGCTTTTTTGTTTATCAGAATTCGTTTAGTTACCGAGATATTTGCAAAAAAAAAACATATAATAAATAGAAAAATACTTTTTGGTGAATTTAAATAATGTGGTTATTTCGAATGTTACTTATCTTAAATTATTCTTAAAAGTTAGAAAAAATTCACCAAAAAAATCTCTCTGGGATCAATACAGGCCGTACTATTCTGTTAAGACACTCTAAAATGCTTCTCTTTATATGGAATATTTGCTTTACTTTTTTATGCAGGTTAAGTAAGCACGATATTTCCCTTCATATTAATATAAAAATATATTCCGTATATTCCATCAGCAGCAATCAAAGTATTGCTAAAATTCCGCCGGTTCATGTGCATTATGAATTATTCATAAAAATTGTCATTGTTATTTCGACAGAATTATTCGCGTGGAATATGATATGGGATAAAAGTTTAAACTTTCATGTAAAATAGCGATGTTCGTTTGAATGGCGTTAAACGGAATCCGAAATAGGCAGCAATCCACTGTATGATTTTGTTTCATGACAAGTATGGAAACTAAATTATACATACCCTATTTCATATGTAGTGATTTTTTGATAAATTATGGATAAAAATAATACACAGTTATCGATGGATAGTGTACAGTTGCATAAGGGAAATAAAAATGAAGCTCAATGTAAACTATAGTTGATCAAATACTTTTTTTTTTGCATTTTATGATCGTAACATCATTTAATTTCATTTTTATATGAGAGTTTTGCTAACTAACTTAAAGTTTAAATACAAAATTTATTCATCTCCATCATTATGTAAGAGAATGTTCTTAGATCGCGTCCGTATCTCCGTTCTAATTTCAAAAGTAGTCGAGCAGTGAAAATGCTTCCAAGTAGGAGACGATTAACCGTTGGAGATACAAAACAATGTATGACGATGACGATGTATTAGCTCCTGCAGCAAATGCGTTTAGCAGGATCTTGTATTCGATAGCTTACTCGAATTTTATATTCTTACTTATTACATTACATACTTTCCTACATAAAGGATTATTATTATATAGCGTTCATTTAAAACCTTAAACGTGCAATTTGCCGCTAATACTTTGATAAATATTAAGAACTAGCGACTCGCCCCGGCTTCGCACGGGTGCAATGCTGATACTAAATACACTACAGAAAAACTGTGACTATTTATTCTATTTTTACAACAATTATTACATCGGCCTCCGACGGGCTATTTATAGGCACGCTGCCGCCGCCCCGGTCGGCCAGTACCGCCGCAAGCGCTACTTCCCGCAATTTTAAATCTGTAATATCTTCGAAAATATTCATTTAAATCTTGTGCTGTAAAGGACCATATAGATCTATATTAAATCAACAATGTATTTAAGCTATTTAATTGGATAAGGATTAATGCTGTATTGGTTAAAATCGCTTCAAAATTTGCCATTATTTGTCGTAAAAAGTAAATGACAAAAAAATGTTATTGTGGGATATCCATGAGAGATAGCCATATACCATCGCGGAGTTTTCTGTAGACCTTTTCAATGTGTACAAATAATTAGTACATTATTTTGATAAATCTCGTAGGGTTCAGCCTGCGTTTGCAATGTAAGCGGAAAAAAATATGATAATTAACGACATCACATTAGAAACCTCAAAAATAACAGTATTTCTCCACTATTTAATGGATGTTATTATACATATAAACCTTCCTCTTGAATCACTCTATCTATTGAAAAAAACCGCATCAAAATCCGGTGCGTAGTTTTAAAGATTTAAGCATACAAAGGGACATAGGGACAGAGAAAGCGACTTTGTTTTATACTATGTAGTGAAGCAATGAGGCAAGTTAAAGAATACTATAGTTCTTTACCCAGACCTCATACTTGTAAATATAAAGCCTAATTTTTTATACATTTGTTATAATTTGCGAAAAGTAACTCAGCAGTAAGTTTTTGCTTATTTCTTCCAATTTTTCCACTGACTTGTATTCGCAAAATAAAGTGTAAGTCATACTTTTCTCTAGAGTCTTAGACAATCAACTAAGACAGGATTCATGGACATCGTTTACTATGTCTTTTTTTATAGTAGTGTGCTTTTTTCGGATTCTAGTCCATCTTTTTGTACTTAAGAATTCGAATTTAAGTTTTTTTTTATTTATTGTTATGTAAAGATAGTTTAAAAATATAAGGAGTAACATTTTTATGTCATCTAATAATTATTTTAATCCTATCGCTAATATATCCAATGGATATGTGTTATCGCTAATAAAACCGACGAACTACACGTTTTATTTTCAGTTAGTAGTTTCCTATATGACGATTTCTCTATGATATCGTTTTTAGCAAATTTCATTATAAAAAGTAAGGAAGACTATCCTTGGACATTTTTTTTTTTGATCTTTTTTCTGGCTACTGATTTTACGAAAATATGAATATTTTGTAAAGTGTCTGGCTATACTAAACCTTAACCTTAAGAAGTAAATTACAAAATTCAATCTCTGATTTTATATTTAATTGTTAATTTTTAAAACATAACTGTTGCTAGTTTCATTTACAACGCGCTCTATTATTTTCTGAGTAAACCCGAATGGAATCGTGTAAGTCATACTTTTTGCAGTTATGTAAATAGGCTTTGCAGTTTTTAAAAATATGGGTAAATAAATTCTTGGATTTATTTGGCACGACAAATGAACCAGAAGTTTATCAAATATGGTCGGGATTCTGGACCTGTTTCATGTAAAATCATCATCATCTAATTGGTTTCATAATGCCGGTCATACTCTGATAAAGGTTTGTTTTTTAAATTTATTTTTAAAGATGATGCAAAATAAGAATTACAAATTTATATATATATATATATATATATATATATATATATATATATATATTTTCTTGATTCTTGAACCATAGATTATATCATTTTTCTTAATTTTGTATTTTCTTGGGTTTAGGTTCTATAATTAATAAAACACAAAACGATTGACGTTTCGCCCTTTATTCAAGGCATTTTCAAAATTTTTTCCTTGACATTTTGCTGTTCTGTTTCTAAATTTATAGTATTTAGAAACAGAACAGCAAAATGTCAAGGAAAAAATTTTGAAAATGCCTTGAATAAAGGGCGAAACGTCAATCGTTTTGTGTTTTATTAATTATAGAACCTAAACCCAAGAAAATACAAAATTAAGAAAAATGATATATATATATATATATATATATATATATATATATATATATATATATATATATATATACACAATTATCGTTCGTGCAGACATAATATTGTTGATTAACATTACCCTCATTTTAAAAAATGCTCAGAACTCTAAGACCATGGGGAAACTCCGGGTCCGAAAAATGACGACAGCACTGTTTCGTCCTTCTGTGGGGCTCATCAAGCCTTTGCAGGGGTACAATCCATCATCTCGCAATTGTGCCCTATAAACTATTTTTAAAATGAAAAAAACAGCAAACAAAACACGATAACGACATCTCACAAGAGCAACACAAACCAACAATGTTGTATAAAACCACCATATAATGATGCATGGTAAATTAAAAGTGAAGTAGATCAAAACTCGATACACGAACATGCTTCTCAAAGGATAAAGGTCGCGTCATTCGGCACCGGGGATCAAACTAAATACGAGTTCCGCAGTTCAAGCAAGGTGTTGTACCAAGGATCTCCCCATGACAGCCGCTGCATGTTTTTTAAATCATCAAATATATAAAAAAGAAATAAGTTTTTTGTCCGTGTAATTTTGAAATAAAAAAGAAAATTCTGGTCTGTGCGGACATAATATTGTTGGTAAACATTACTCTCGTGTTAAAAAGTGCGGAGCATTCTAAGACAGTGGAGAAGCTCCGGGGCTGAAAAATCATGACAGCGCTGTTTTTAAAATGAAAAAACAACAAATAAGACACGAATAGCGAAATGTCGGCGGATTTCTCGACTCTAACCTTTGAGTAGCATGTTTCGTTTGCACCATCACATGTTCATTTGTATTGCTCTTGTTTTATTGAGTTTTTCTGTTTGCTCTTGTGATATTGAGTTTCTTATTGTCTTTCTGATGTTAGTTCACCAGCTTGTTTCCAGTCTTCCCCGTTTTCTCTTCTATGTGGGTTTCCAACTCCATGCTCTCTTCGACAGTCATTTTTTATTCATTCTGACTACGTATCCGTATTACTCGAGTTGTTGTTTCTTACATATTGTGTCACTGTCTATTTTTGTTATCGTATGTTTCTTCTCCTACTGATATTTCTATGCCACTACCTATTTAATCTGCTTATTGCTCAGCTGTCTTGTGATATTCTTTCTCTGATTACCGGTTGGTTAAATGCTTCTTATTTATTATTGCTTCAAAGTAACTGTATGTCATTGATTCAGTAAGACGCCATGGGCAGACCGCGATCTGTTATCCCGGTAATTTTTGTTCATGTCACATGCCATAGTACAACATTTACCATTTGATGTTCTGTTATGCTGCACCTGATCAAAAATAGGAATTTATACTTATGCTTCTTATCATCAGTTGAAAAAATTGTCGTTACAAAACTTAGCTAATTTAGTAGGACTTTAAATATAAATAGATATTTTAAAACTATTTATTTTGTTGAGAAATATAAGTTATAAACACAATTTTTTTAGATGGTCTTCTGCTTCTGCAATAGACTGATGCCACCGGTCGAAAAGTTCCTTGGTTTCGGAAGTTAACAAAATTTTTGCCTGCGCGTTAATCCTCTTTTGCACAACTTTAATGACAACAATAGTGTCGCAGTTATTGGAGAAAATTCGAAAAACCAGCGAGAGATATATTTGCTTTTGAGAAAAAATTTTAGTTTTATTTTTTATAATTGGCGTTTTATAACCGTGCGAAGCAAGCAAAAACCTGATATCGTATATTTACTATTAAAATGTCGAAGCATTAAATTATACATGTTGTAGATATTGGTTACACCAAGATTAAACTAGCCTCTTGTTTTGCACCATAAGGAAAAACTGTATCATGTTTTGGAACAACCACCTGTTTTTATCGCTACTAAAGGGTTAAACATAGCGACATAGTAATAAAGTATAGCAACTCAAGCTATACATTAAAAATATTCAATGAGTTTTGCAAATCGCTTATTTATGAAATGTAATAATAAAAGTCAGGAAAGGAACGTTCGGCGGAGCATCAAAAGCTAAGAGCGTGCACCTTTACAAGCGGATGGGAAGCGATATAAACTTTTAATGCATCGAGTCACGCAAAGTTAAAAAGTTTGATACCTTTAGGGAACAAGTTACTTTTAAGGGTCGATGATAGTGTTAAAAGATAAACATAATAAAGGTACAAGTCATGATGAATGGAATATTGAGAATTTTTTTAGAAGGTTAAATTAATTTAATTACAGCATTTCTAATTATAATTTTATTCGCAAACTTGGAGACTTTTAAGCTCTATGCATGTATATATATATATATATATATATATATATATATATATATATATATATATATATATATATATATATATATATATACATATCTTCCGATACCCAAACGCCAGCAATCTCGGTCCATCCACTGATCATCCTCTAGACTCCTATTTCTCATTTCTCTTTCGATACCTTCTCGCCTGCTTTTTCTTGGTGTCCCTCGTTTTCTTCTTCCTTGCGGTATCCAGCTTAGTACTTGTTTAGGTAGACTTTTCTCTGCACGTGGCCATACTATATCAATTGTTTTGTTCTTATATATCATTTACTATTGTGTGAGTGACTCCCATTATTTCTATGATACGGTCATTGGTTTGCCTGTCCATTTCAGTGGATAACAGTGTCTTCGCGGAGGTTTTTTTTTAGCTGCCAGACTTCAGAACTGTATGTGACTATGCTTTAATAATAGTATTATAAATGAGCGTTTTGTTGTGCTGAGGTATGTTTGGGGCCCATAGCATTGGGTTTAGAAGTGTAATTGCTTTTTGTCCTGTGTGTTTCGTTCTTTTATGGCTTCATTATCTGTTCCATTTTGGGTTAACCTCATCCCCAAGTATTCATAATTTTGTGCAATGTTCGATGCACTCACCGTCTTCCAAAATAAAGTGTGTAAAAAACAATTTACATTATTCATGGCATTTCTCAGCAAACATTATTTCAGAAAAGCTTTTTTATGATATTGTGTTAAATTAAGTTATTCCAACTGATAATACGAGGAGCCAATAAAAAGGTTTTCTCCCTAATAATGGAATAAAATACTTAAAATTTTTTTAACACAATCTCGCTTACTTTCAACGAATTTCCCCCATCTGTTCTGGATCAACTTTATTCCGTCAAGGAAATCCTGCAAACCTGCAAAATAGGCATCAGTATCTGAATAAAATAAAGTCAGGTGGGACTAAATCTGGACTAAACGACGGATGGTCCAGCTGAACGAAGTTATTTAAATTTAAAAATTTTAATAGTTACTGAGCCGAATCATCTCAATCGTGACGATAAACTCTTAGCCTGGTTAAGAGAATTAGTCGGATGAACCAAAGGTTTTTTTATAAAATTATCGGTAAAAGAATTTTTTCAATATTTCTTTACATGTATATATATATATATATATATATATATATATATATATATATATATATATATATATATACTTTAAAAAAATATACTTTTAATTCTAGTAATAATAAAATATATTTCTTTTTGAAGATAAATATAAAAAAAGCAATTAATGTTTTTCATCAAGATGTTTAAATGACACTCGATCAATCTTTAGTTGATTTTGGTTATACTTTATTTCACAGGGATGCAGATTAATTAAATACAGAACATCTAAACTTGTTTGACAGTTTATCATCAATTAATAACATCTCCGGAAGTTATAAACTTTAGATGACAGGTTCCGCAAATTATATTAGACTTTGATCCGATAAATAATATCCTTAAGAAAATAACTTTAAAATATCAGAGAGCAACAAGAAAATTACAAATATGAAAGATAAAAAAGCGTTGAAAAACGTGGAAAAACAACATTGTAATATATTATTTCCTTTTGAATTAAATTCTTATATACTATTCAGGGTAATTTATCAAAATATATATGCTTGTAACAATGTCTTTAATATAAAAGTTTGACAAAAGCGAAAAACTTGGGAGCTAGATAAAATTTTATATGTCAGGAACAAAAAAAAACATTATGTACAGTTCACGAAGCTTCCAAGATATGGTGAGAATCAGTGCCGTAATCGAATCAAATTCTCAATCTTTATAAACTGAGTGACGTGTAAGAATGAATTTGAGGAAGATTAAATTTAAAAAAGCTGTACTATTCTTAATTGACTCCGAATAAATGAAATAAATTTGTAAGCTCCTTGCATTAAAGATGCTTTTCTAGCACATATATGACTTCAAAGTGCCTGAAATATGAAAATAATTACTTTATTTTATACAATATTTGTACGTGATAATTTAAAACTGAATAAAAATTATTTATGTTACCTAAATTAGTTTTCGATTGTATGAAATTTAACATTAAAGTGTGAAAAATAACCTCTTTTCACCTTTAATTGCTATTTTTTATATGCTTACAAAAAAGCATTTTATTTTTATAAAGAACCCGGTATAAAACTAAAAACTTAATTGATTTATTTGAAGAGATTGATGTTGTTTAACTATTTTTCAAGTTCGTGCAATTGCACTCGCCTTGAATTTAATTTACGTGTAGCAATATCATCATAATGTCGTAGAATCATAAAATAGTGAATTTATTAAATATTATGCTAGGTGAATATGAATTCAGCAAAAGCTATTACATCAAAACCAAATACTAATAAAATCAGTAAAACTATTGAGCTATTCGTTTGTAATGGTATCCCAGGTGTAACTTTAATAGGTTTATATTTTACGCGAATGTATTGCTACTCGTGTTTTCTATGTTCTATAACAGTCATGCGCAATTTTTTTTGTATGGGACCGAATAGAAAAATTTGGTGTGAATCATGAACCAAAACAGAAACAATTAGAATAGTAATTAGCATAAGAAATGGTATGCAAGTATATCTGACGTCGCACTTAGTTGTATTTGAACAATCTAAGCTGTCAAATATATTTTTATACTACGAAATAAAATGAAACAAACGTATTTATTTTTATAAATTATATTAGAACTAGCGACCCGCCCCGGCTTCGCACGGGTGCAATGCTGATACTAAATACACTACAGAAAAACTGTGACTATTTATTTTATTTTTACAACAATTATTACATCGGCCTCCGACGCGCTATTTATAGGCACGCTGCCGCCGCCCCGGTCGGCCAGTACCGCCGCAAGCGCTACTTCCCGCAATTTTAAATCTGTAATATCTTCGAAAATATTCATTTAAATCTTGTGCTGTAAAGGACCATATAGATCTATATTAAATCAACAATGTATTTAAGCTATTTAATTGGATAAGGATTAATGCTGTATTGGTTAAAATCGCCTCAAAATTTGCCATTATTTGTCGTAAAAAGTAAATGACAAAAAAATGTTATTGTGGGATATCCATGAGAGATAGACATATACCATCGCGGAGTTTTCTGTAGACCTTTTCAATGTGTACAAATAATTAGTACATTATTTTGATAAATCTCGTAGGGTTCAGCCTGCGTTTGCAATGTAAGCGGAAAAAAATATGATAATTAACGACATCAC
This sequence comes from Diaprepes abbreviatus, assembly GCA_034092305.1. Taxonomy (NCBI): domain Eukaryota; kingdom Metazoa; phylum Arthropoda; class Insecta; order Coleoptera; family Curculionidae; genus Diaprepes; species Diaprepes abbreviatus. The sequence goes on along the minus strand of JASJET010000085.1, from coordinate 2,697,836 downwards.
ATTAGAAACCTCAAAAATAACAGTATTTCTCCACTATTTAATGGATGTTATTATACATATAAACCTTCCTCTTGAATCACTCTATCTATTGAAAAAAACCGCATCAAAATCCGGTGCGTAGTTTTAAAGATTTAAGCATACAAAGGGACATAGGGACAGAGAAAGCGACTTTGTTTTATACTATGTAGTGAAGTCACAAAATTACATATTGAAAATCACAAATTAGGAGCATATTTTTCTTCGATATCTGTTGAGTTCATAATTGTGTTCGGCCTAGCAGACACGAACATTTTAATAGTTTCCGGCAAAAAAGAATCCAATATCCTTGATTTTACGCACTTCTTGGTGCTCAACAGAGGATCTGAACTCAAAAGTAACCGATTGAGTACATCTTGTCTATAGCTTTCTCTCGAAAATCTTCCAACAAAATCTGGTCGGTACGACTAAAAATGCTTGTTAGGTGCCTCTGCTGTCTCCTCGGAAAGCCGGAAATATTCCGGCATTATTACGAACTTCGTTAGAATGCTGTGCTATTCTTGCTAGTAGTTCTTCTCTAGTATTTACTGGTGTTGAATAAACTAGACATCCTTGTCATGCTTTCCGCAACTTGAAACCCTTACTTAGTCCAAATTTGCCGGAGATCAACGGTGGGATGTTCTTACCACAACAACCTCTATAAAATATTAAAATTTGATTAAATTATACAAATCGATTTAAAACTTAAAGCCGATAATTTAAATGGCTGGGTACTGTATCTACGTTAGGAGGCACTTTAGGATTTTTTTTTTCTATAACAAAGAAGGGTTATTTTGACCTCCCCTGTATGCTCCGGAGAAATTAGAAGGTACTTACAGGATATCCTGACTTATACTTCCTGTCTTCCAAATTGGTTGATGTGTTAATTTAACTAATTTTGTTTCCGAGCATGTTTTAAATAAATGCCAATCTTCTTTCTCTTTTTAATACATGGGATTCTTGGGATAAAGGTTGGATATGTTCATAAAAAGTTTTTAATAAGACAGTGATAACGCCAGTTTTTTAAAAAAACCTGAGGAATTGTTTAGAAAATTTTCTAGTTATAATTTTTTAGATATGACATGTTTCAAGTATTTAGTTAAATGTTAAAATCAGGTAAATTTCTAGTTTGTCAGAATTTAGTTTAGTCGTGAATTAAAATAGGAAACTAACAAATAGTGTCTTGTTGGTTTTCGTATAGGCAAGTTTAAAGTTTTGTATAATCTAGAATCTACCCTTAATCCTTGCGATGTTGTGTGGGTTTATTTTCTTCAGTTTTGTTCTGTTTAGATAATGTATTCTATCTAGATTTACTATCTATTCGTTGTATTACTTGTCCATTATTCTTAGTATTTCTTTCCTTTAAAACCAATGTATAGATGTACTTTTAGGGAATGTAGCAATTCGATTTTGATGACAATGGGTAGCGAGCTAGTTATTTTTAAATTACTGATTCCTTTTTATGTACAAATTTACCTATAATTTTCTATATCTAAACATAAATTTAACAACATAATTTCGCGCAACGTTTGACACATGATATTTATTTGATAGATGGCAGGATAGGATAGTGCGATCCGTTCTGGCGGAAAATTGGGAATCGACCGACACTGATGCGGGAAAACAATCCCGCTAAATAGGGGCATTTTCCGCACTACCGAGCTTTGGTTTTTCATTCGGGATGGTTTTCTCTTATGAAAATGCAATTTTGCATCGACAGAAAGATGAATGTGCAGAATGAAGTAAATCGGAGTAATTTTCACACCGGTTTTCTCGTTAAAACTTCCATAGTGAGAAAGGGAAATGTGATTTTTAACAGCTTGATGCAACAATATGTTGATAAATTCCGAGAGGCAGACCAAATTTTCCATTTTTGGGCCCCGTTATTAAATATACCAAAAAGAGGTTTTTAATTTTTTTATTTTTATTATTTTTGTTCTACCACTTTCCTTTGCAATATACAGGATGTTCTCAAAGTTGAATCATTTATTTTAACAGCTTGTAGAACTCGTAAAGAGAAATCGATTTACCAAAAATCGTTTATATAAAAATTGACAGATAAAGAAATTATTAACAATTATTTAAAAATTTAAAAACTGTAATACAAACCTTTTTTCATGATATTTTCAACCACTGCATTGTAAAAACTTTGTTTACTACTGATACTGGGTATGCCTATTTTTTGAATGTAATTGTTACACGGTTTTGGGTACGATTTTCGATTCGTCCAGTGCTAAATAGATGCAGGCGCAGCATGTCGTTTGTATGCGGCGAAATTTCCTTTACGAAACCATCCTTCCCCGCGCATGTTTGTAATTTTAGTTATAAGACTTCGCGATACCGGGTATTTAAAGGAACAACGAGGATGTCACGCTGGAAGACCTCTTCCACGTGAAATGGTGGAGATCGAGGAAGAAATGTTAGAATACGACCCAATAACGGCTAGGTCCATAGCAGCTCAAGAAGAAATTACTCATAGTAAAGTGTGGAAAGAACACACAAGAACAACTTTATCCGTACCATTATCAACGGGTACAAGCGTTGCTACCAGGAGATTATCCTAGAAGAGTTGAATTTTGTCACTGGCTCTTACATCAGTACAAATTTATATTAGTTGAGTAATTGAGTAAATAATTTCCACAACAACCATGTTTAGACAGTAGAAAATCCACATTCAGTGAAAAGAAGTCATTTTCAGCACAGATTTTCAGTAAATGTTTGGGTTGACGTAATAAACGGCATGCTTATAGGGTCTTACTTTTTCCCAAATCCACTGACAGGTGAAAATTATTTAGACTTTCTTCAAAACAATCCACAATTATTATATGTTCCTTTAAATGTGAGACAGAATAGGTGGCTTCTTTATGATGGAACTCCGCCACATTTCAGACGAGAAGTTCACGAACATTTAAATAATGTTTTCCATAATAGAGATAGGGCGAGATGGACCCATTTCTTGGCCTGCACGTTTCCCTCATCTAAATCTCTGCAATTTTTTTCTATGGGGAGTATTTAAAACAGTTAGTTTATCACGATGGGGAAGTGAATACTGTGAAAGAACTACAATAACGCATTGAAAATACTTGTGATGTTATCCGTGTAGACCGAGATTTTATTTTTGACGCGTGTAATCACTCGTGGATACATTGAGCAAGACTTTGCGATAACCGAACAAAATGGTGACTTTTTGTAGAACAAGATGTAATCTGTTCATTGTGGTAAACAAAGTTTTTACAATGCAGTGGCTGAAAATATGAAATAAGATTTGTATTACAGTTTTTAATTTTTTAAAATAATTGTTAATAATTTCTTTATTTGCCTACTTTTATATAGATTTTTGTTAAATCGATTTCTCTTTACGAATTCTACAAGCAGTTAAAATAAATGACTCAACTTTGAGGACACCCTGTATATTTAAAAAGTTTCGCTGCATTTAAATTAAATGAGACATATTTTATTGCATTAGATTAAGTTAAGCAACCCGTTTTTTAGAATACAGTCGCTGCGAAAACATTTGGGGCAAGGAAAATAACATTTAAAACCTGAATTCTGATATATTGTCCTTAACCTTCCATAACACAATAATCCCATCGACTTTATATTCCGTAGATATTTAACACAAAAGGGTAAAACTTAACAGAAAATTCGAAACACAATCGAATTCGACTGGCCGTAAAATTGAGTTTTCCACCAAAAAAAAAACTTTTCGGAAATGGCCGTCCCTTGTCGATCACGGTTTAAACACTGAATTTTCCAGGCGGAAAATCGGCCCGATAATAGCTTATTTAGGGTGCGGGACTAAAAGGTTTAAATGCTGACGATACGTTATATTTGGAAAAACCAATGTTAAGCAGACACTAAGTTAATATACTTGGAGATCGGATTTGAGATCGGCGCATCCTTACGTGGGACAAGGAGACAATAAAATAAGAAAATTTAGTAGAAAATTTTTTTTTAAAGTTATCGTTTTAAATAATTTTTTTTTAAATTACTTCTCGAGTTAACTTAAACTATTAAGTTATGATTGAATATGCTGTGAGTAGATTGACACTGATCAAAAAAAAATGAAAAATTTAGGCAAGAATAACAGTGTTAATACGTAATAAGTCAGAGCTACATGATGGGAATTTTTTAATATAATTTTCTTGAAACCATGAATATATCTAAGTAGCTAGTATATTTTCTTTGGTTAGAACAAAGCATAGGGTTTTTCATAATATTTTTTTGATTAAATATTCTTTCAATCCTCACTCGAGGACCAAAACTAACGCCGCTCCAATAAAAAAAAACTTCCTCGTAATTTAATATCTGCCTCCCCCCCCCCCCGCATTCGAACGTGTTTTTTATTGTTCGAGAAGAAACAGTTACTGTAAAAAATTCGTTTCATGCTTGTTCTGAGGTTATGAGAGAATTTTTCTTGATAATACGAATGGTTTCTTTCGCTAATTTGTCGAGGTCTGCTCTTGCGTGAGATATTTTCATGGGTGTCGTACGTTAGTTGTATTTAAGAGCATTAAACATTATTTTTTTCGAAGAGTTTATCTGTTCTGCTATCTAACCATAACTCCAATCACGCTGTCTCAAATTAAAAATTATCTCACATGTCGGGATCTAGATCTGGAAAGTAAGAAAGTTGGTTAGGCTCCACAGTATCTAGGCCTCATTAGTGTTATTATGCATCCTCCTGGCGCTTGGCTCAGCCCGTCGCCCAGCCTATGGAATTAAAGTAGAAGACCACGTTGTCAAGTGGCATTGCCTTTATACTGGCCAGACTGGGTCAATACTCGTCTAACCTGGTTCCTATTTTTTTGTGGAAGAGCGCACTGACCTCTACTATGGATCCCTACTCTTGTCGGCTGCTAAAGTCAAAAAATGGCAAACCATGGGCGAAAAAATGCGTTTCTGCACATCAGGCGGCAGTCATATTTTTGGATGCTGACCAGATAAGGGCATGCGCATAAGCGACTTCCTGTTATCGATCGGTTGTTTCGTAGTGCCATCCGTAAACAGCACAGTATCGGCTTAACGCCATTTTTGTGTTTATTTTTGCTTCGTAAGTTATGTGCGATTTAAACGGATTTATAGCGTTTTAGGTGATTTATTTTATTTGTTTTTGTGTTTTTATTTAATATAATGGAATGTGTACATATTTTATTTGTTTTATTTTCCTTTTTCTCTATAGAGTAAAAAATAGTGTTCCTTTACAACGTTTTTGGATTTACGTTGTTTTCGTATAACATTAAATTTCCAAAACATGTAGTATAATATATTTCTGGCACTTTCCAAATGATTACCAACAGATAAACTGAACTTTTAAGCAGTCAATTCTTAAAAAAAAATCTGAAAATTCGCACCAAACCATAGAATAGTTTATTCTATCATATGAGAAAAGTATATTCATCAATATGTCAAGAAATGGTATAATTTCTCCATCTATTACATTACTTACATAAATAAAAAATAACGATTCATTTCAAAATGTATTTATTTGGCAATGCAAGTAAGTATAATTATGAATAAAAACATACTTCCTCAAAATGAAGTTGGAATATTTTAAAACATACATATATAACTTACAATAATTATAATGTATTATTATTTTGTTATATACATAAAATATTTCAGTACAAGGTTTATATTTTAGCCAGAATCGGCTATTGGCTCTATAATTTCTAAGCTCTGTTTGAATTATTTTTCCAAATTGCCAACGACTTTTTTCCAGTTACTAATTTGCACAAAATCCATATTCTTGCATAACTTCATCTACCTTATATTTAACCGATGTTTCCAATCAGCTCAAATGTTTTTTTTTTGTTCTGCAGCTAATCTGATTTATAATTTTGTGTCTGAAGATTGAGAACATGACGTTAAAAAGCGTTGTTCATTATTAATACTGGTTTTGGAAGTAAATTCAGATTAGTTATGTCCGTACTCATTTTATGAAATTGTCATGAATCATGTTGTCATGGAAATCCTCACTTTGAAATCGTCAAATAAAAAATTCATTAATATGTTAACAGAAGCAAAATATTACAAAATAAGTTAGACAAATGTGAATTTCTTTTGTTGGTATATTTTTTTATTCACCCCCAGCAATGACCTTGTTCACTTATTTTATTTGAAATAACATTTTCATCATTTTGTCGAAAAAATTTATGAGATAAGAAAATATATGCTCCGTTCACCATTACGGCAGAAAAATATTATTATATAAAATTATTTTCAAATCCTGCATATCCGTTAAAAAACCCATTTCGTATCAATATTTTCTTAAAAAATTAAAAAAAAAGAAGGAAAAGAAGGTCATTATTTTTTAATAATTAAAGAATAAATTGCCGGACCTTCAAAATGTTAATTATTCACTCCCACCCTACAACAAAAAAGTTAACGCACACAGACGGAAATAACAGATTAGAGAAATAGTAAGATACATTTTTTTCACAATTTTACTTTCACAGTATAAGAAATGACTAAACTAACTCCCATCGGTACACTGATCGGATTATTCCCTTCTGCTTCAGATATTTTTTGTGCCCATATGATATAACTCCCAGAATAAGAAAGTTACATGAGACCTACTTCTTTACTAAAGATTGTAACTTTGATAACCTGCTTCATTTAGACACCATTTATGACTAATTGAACTAACTAAATAGATTTTCGAAGTTCGGTCCTGTCGATGATCACCTGATCATTTTGTAGTGCGCATGCCGACATGTGTTCTAGGATGTTTACATTTTATTGTCGTAAATTTGCCATTTCTGAGATTAAGCTTTGCGAATCTATAAATATTTTATCTATGGGAAGAGCGGGACACAAAGAACATGTTCTACAGTCTCATCTTTTGCTTCACTACCACTACATATGAGAATGTCGCATACTTTCATATAGTACAAGTGTTTTCTCAGCTGGCAGTGCTCTGTGAGACCGCCTGTGATTAGTCGTAGTTTTTCTTTGAACATCACCAAATATCTTTTGTTTGTTTTCACCTTCAGATAGTTTCATAACTGCCTATAAAATTCACAGTTTAGGGTTTCATTTCATCGTGTTTTAAAGAGGCGATGGGAGTAATCTGGAATTAGTTTTCTCAGTGTTGATTTAGGTAGCGCTGCTAGTTTATCTTGTAAGTAGACAGACTACAAATTCTCTTACGATCTATTCCAGAAATTATCACACCGGATCAATTCACATCACTGAAGATATACAAATGATACGAAAATACCACTAAATTGCCAACAGGACGTTTATAAGATTCTAAGCCTTTTAGGCCATCTGAAAAAAATTAAGTAAAATTCTATTTGTACGTAACCTTCTCTGTAACATTGTATAATTTTATAATTTTTTCAGGTTAACTAAATGATTCCAAACAAATTTTATTACTCGATATTGCATATCCTATAGTACATAAAACGAGTTACTGTCATAAAATGTCTTTAGAAGCATCACGTAACTGTTTTCAAATCCATAATTTTTATCAAATGACAACACGTTTTGAACAACGAAACAAACATCATGTTAAACCCAATATATGCGCATACATATAAATACATTACTTTTTTAAAATTACAGTTCTTTTCCGAAATACAAACTGACATTTTTAAGATTTATACCCAGTTCGTCTTGAAGGAAACATACTACGTATACGGGGCAAATTTATGTCATTTTCTTTTCGGGACGATCTTGAATTTTCGGGTGAGTGTATAAATTTTTCTACGTGACTGAATATTTTGAAGATATTACTGTGAAGTACGAGTACATCTATATCAAAAAAGCTTTCAGATTTATTTTCCACTTTGTAACATAAGGTGTTATATGCACATTGAAATTTATTATAAAACCTGTCAATAATTCATAACGGCACAATGAAATAAGGAGTATTTCTTATATGAAGGATGAGTCGATTTGGTAACTTACTTAAATACCTGCTCGTGTATTATGTAAAAAAAAATACTTTTTTACAATAAGTTTTTCAATACATGGAAACCTATTTGGACTAAATATTTTATTAATAATATAATCATTTTCCTATTGTCTCTAAAAAATTACATTACCTACGTAAAATATTTGATAACCGCTTAAATTTTAAAAATATTCCAACAGTGGTTTACGAGACAAAACATAAAGACTTGGCTTTATGTTTCCGAAATGTTTATCCCCAAAAAAAGTGTCAGCTTTGGGGTTAATACACAGAAACATTAGGACTAAATATTTTATTAATAATAGAAAAATTTTCCTACTGTCTCAAAAAAATTATGTTACCTACGCAAAATATTTGATAACCATTTAAATTTTAAAAATATTCTAACAGTGATAGATAGATAAAACATAAAGACTAGCCTTTATGTTTCCCAAATGTTTATCCCGAAAAAAAGTGTCAGCTTTGGGGTTGACACACAGAACATTATACCTATCCCACCTTAATGTTTTTAAAATACCTAGTTGATTTTAAAGAAAATACAATAAAAGTGGTGCAATTAGTAGTCATCATTTTTGTCTGTACAAAGACCATTTCTAAAATAAATCTGTTTCTAAGAGTGCGAGCAGCTCTGAAGTGCTTGCGACATACCTACCAAATATAAAGATAAATATAATATTTTACTACAGATTATGTGTTATAAATAATAAATCAGACTGTATTGATTCTCTTATAAATGCTAATGTTTTATAGAAGGTGTCATTGAACAGAGCAGAAGTTCCATAGTATAAACAGTTAAAAAATGATAGGAAATAAACTGTATTTGTCATCATAACTAACGATGATTTAGATAAATTCAACAAGAGAACTATTTACGGAACTATAAATCTTTCCACTTTTGGGATTATTTATATATCAAAAAAAAATCAATTGCTAAAATATATTTGTAGGTCGCTTGGTGATTATTTGTTATTATTGAAGTGCTTTCTCAGAATCCTAAATATTTTTTGTAATCAATTGTTCAATGAAATTTAGGTCGTCTTTTGAATCGAGAATTTATATCAATCATTAATAATAAATAATTTTTGCAATGAAACGAAAAATGTTATTCATCAACATTTTCCTCGTCTATATGATCTTCTTAACCTACATCCTTAGAATTCCAAATAACGTCGCCGGGAATGAAATTTTTATATATTTTTTGACTTGTTTTTTTTTTTATTGTAGGAACGATACATCCCGATTTATTATTCAAAACACATAATGTGTAATAAAATATTCTATCTATCTGTATATTTAGTATGTCGCAAACACTCCAGGGCTGCCAACTTTTTTAGAAACAGATTTATTTTAGAAATAATCTTAGTATAGATAAAAATGCTGACCTACTTGCGGGGTTCTGTTGATTTTTTTAATTTTATTTTATTTTTTTTTTGAGATTTGCAAAAAAACTCACACTAAGCAAGTTGAAAGGATTTAATAATATTTATAAAATGTATTTTATTATATATTAAATTTTACAATGAAAATGCAAATAATGATAAATTATAAGTTTATGATTTCAAGTTGTCTTTTATATTTATATTTTTTGGATGCTGCAAGTTTAAAATATTTTAGAAACTAATTTATTTCATTTAAAAGTTTATGATATTTACGTAGTTTAAGGTATAGTTTAAACTTTTTTATATTGTTATGCGTTGCATTGTAGCTGTTAAGTCGTTTGTGAATTTTTTTTGGTAAATTGTTTAATATATATATATATATATATATATATATATATATATATATATATATATATATATATATATATATATATATATATATATATATATTTAATCATGATTTACATCATTTGATTCAAATCTCTCTGCTTATTTGCTTCACTTTTATCAGATTTCTTTTAAAATCAACCAAACATTTAACAAATTTAATGATAGGTAAAATTTTCTGTATATCAACCCCAAAGCTGACACCTTTTTTAGAGATATACTTATTTTGGAAATATATTTGATATAGGATACTAGCAGGTCTTTTCTTTCATAAATCATTGTTATATTGCTTTTAAAATTTGAGCAGTTTTAATATATTTTACACAGAACTGGCGTTATTTATGGAGCTACTAATAAAGTATTTAACCCATAAGGGGAAAACTTTTTACCATTAGTAAAATATTTAGTCTAAATAAGTTTCCATATGTTGAAAAACTCATTGTTATAAAGTATTTTAAACATAAAAGACGATTAAGTACCTAAGGAAAATCGATATCCATTTGGATTATATTTATAATTTATATAAGAATTACTACTTAATTTCTTTATTCACTTATGAATTATTTATAGGTTTTATAACAAGTTTCAAAGTGCATAATAACTTATATGTTACAAAATTGAAAATAAATCTGAATGC